>CAOLHI010000217.1:0-600000 GCA_948474755.1 Ctenosaura bakeri | reverse complement strand
GAAAATTGGAGGAAGGAACATCAACAATTTAAGATATTCAGATGACACCATACTACTAGCAGAAAATAGCAAAGATTTGAAAAAAGTAATGAAGAAAGTTAAGGAAGAAAGTGCAAAGGCAGGTTTGTTAAGAAAACAAAAATAATGACCACGGATGATTTACATAACCTTAAAGCAGATGATGAAGACATTGAAATAGTTCAAGATTTTCTATATCTTGGCTCAGTCATTAATTGGAATGGAAACTGCAGTCAAGATATCAGGAGAAGACTAGGGCTTGGAATGGGAGCTATGAAGGAACTAGACAAGATCCTGAACTGTAAAGATTTATCACTAAATATTAAAGACAGGATTGTCCCTGCCATGCTGTTTCCAGTTTCTATGCACTGAAAACTGGACAGTGAAGAAAACTGTTAGGAAGAAAATCAACTCCTTTGAAATGTGGTGCTAGATAAGAGTTCCACAGATACTTTGGACTTCTAAGAAGACAAATGAATGGGTCCTATAACAAATCAAGCCTGACCTCTCCCTAGAAGCCAAGATGACTAAACTGAGGTTGTTATACTTTGACCATATCATGAAAAGACATGACTCACTAGAAAAGACTATATTGCTTAGAAAGGTAGGAAAGGCAGTAGGAAAAAAGGAAGACTGCTTTAGAGATGGATAATCAAGGAAGACACATCCCTGAATCTGCAAGACCTGAGCAGTGTGGACGATGTTAGGGTGACTTGGAGATCTTTCATGCATACACTTGCCATAAGTTGAAGTTGTGGCAGTTATCAACTTGATGGCAGTTATCAACAATGACAATACTCTCCTAAATCCTTGCTCACAATACTACTTTATCTAGTTTCACAGTGTGCTATTTTATTATTGCTTCATTATGATTTTATATCTTATATTTTACATATAATTTATCTGTACAGCACCTTGGTTACTGGATTCTCTAACTCATGAATGAATGAATGAATGAATGAATGAATGAATAAAATACAATCATTTTCTGCCATATTTAAGGTAATAAAATGGGGTGAAAATGATTTTTTTAAAGTAGACAAGTGTTGTTTTTTAAAAATAAAAGCTAGAAGAAGGAATGGGGCAGACCTTTGCATCATGGTTATTTATACTTAGCCCTGCTTACATATTAAGTTGATGTCCATGAAATCTTTGCAATAAGTTTGTCTAATATGATGGGAAGACCAACAATGGAACCACCTTTAATTGGTTTTGCTTTTCTTGTGACATTGAGGCTCACTCATGTTGGGATATTATCACAAAGTGCAGATCTTCACAGCGTTGCTTCAAAAAAATTATACGTATGACTACTCAGAGTACTCACCACTGAATTCGTTAAGGCTTACTGACAGTTAAGTGGACATAGGCCTTCATATGCCTTTTCTATATGTCTGAATTCATTGATATTCTTTTTAAAATAGAGTGATAATTCTGCTGGGAAACAGCAGCAAGCTTATTGACAAAGATATCTCCCAGGTGATGTTAATACCCTCATTCTCCTACTATTGGTGTACAATAATTAATATATAACAGATACTATTACTGAGTTGTATAACAATTCCGTGTTCAATATTTTAAAAACCTAACATTTCACCAAGATTAAGTAAGCAAAAGCAACTCCAAGTTGAACGAGTTATACTTTAGTCCTAAATAAAAAGGGATTGAACTGTTCAGCAAAGGAAGGAAATAAGTCTTTTTATCAATGTATCAAGCTAACAGGTAGAAACTTTTTGAAAATATCGTGTTTGCACTCAACAATCATAGCAAGTGACAAAAGGAAATAATATTTCCAGTTAATTAAAAGGAATGTCCATTCTGAAACTGCACCGTGTGAAAAAATTTGTGCAGATTTCAACATGAAGCTTAGATTTCATTAAAAAAAGTTTTTAGTCCTTGCTTCTGTGACAATAAAATCAAAAGATGGGCACTAGCTGGTGAAATGTCAAAAGACATAAACCAAGAGAAAGCAGGACTTCCAAATGCCATGAAAGTGTGCAATTTGTACAAACCAATACAGGGCTCCAGAGTGCTCTGGATTTCCAGTGGTCACAACAATGTTGCATTTCTTCAGAAATGCAGGGCGGGGGCGGTTACAGTTACATCTGCCTGGACTCATTGGTCCCGGCCACAGCTGAACCTTTGGACAGACAGGATGGATTGGCCATGCAAAGTGCTTGGCCCCCTGCCCATAACCAACAGTGATAGATAATATAAATAAGAAAATATGTATCAATGAGCATAATTTGTACAGTATTTATTTATTTCTTCACACAAATATTCTTCACACAGAACTTGGACTACTTTTAAAATATGGGTTGCATGCTACTTATTTTATCATATGTCCTAACAATATCACATATTTGAAGGCGGTGGTTTCCTTAAGCTCATTTGCAAAATATTTTCCTACAAAGGGGTGGAGTATATGTCCAAAACTGTTAAAGCAGATAAAACAGAACACATTTTCCTGTCAATTTTTCAGCTTCATTATTCAACTTGAAATATATACCGTATTTTCCAGCGTATAAGATGACTGGGCGTAAAAGACGACCCCAACTTTTCCAGTTAAAATATAGCGTTCCGGATATACTCGCCGTATAAGACTACCCCTCTTCCAATGCACACCAAATAAAAATTAAAAAAACATCAGATTTGATTTCAATATGATAATTTTAATTCAAATGCTTATGACATGCAGGTACTTAGCAGGAAAACTGTCACTTATAAACATAAGGCTGTTTGTCATCAAACATGTAAACATAAAACAGTGCAAGTGGATTAAACTTTTCCCAGTATACAACAACCAGCCAATCACGGCAAGCGACGTACCTTACCGGCGATTGGCTGGTTGTTGTATACAAAGCCTGCTTGGATTGGTCAGCTCTCCCTGCCTGCCCAGCCCTCCCTGTCTCCAAGACTATCAGAGCGGTAGCGCAAACACGCCTCTTTCACCCTTCTGGCCCGCCCTTGTATCCTATTACCGTACCTCCTTCTCCGCCTCTCAGATCTCGCACATGCATGCCTGCGCTGCTTCACTGCAGTCCTCAGGAGCGAGATCTGAGAGGCAGAGAAGGATCAGTAAGAGGATACAAGGGCGGGCCAGATGGGTGAAAGAGGCGTGTTTTCTGGGCACAGCGCTGCTCTATCTCTTTTTTCCATACCCCGGGTGTCCTGGACGCCTGCAACTTGCTCCGCCCTTCACTTACACCTTCCCGGTGAGGTGCCCCCCTCACCTCGTCATTGGGACTGCGTTAAGTCACTTCTTTCCATGAATCCTGGTGAGTGGATTTTCTTCTACCGTACTTGTACAGCGCCGTCCTTGCTGCTTTCATACGGTCGCCGCATACGGCGGGGATGCAGCCGCGGCTGTTTTTGAGCTCCCCCCACCATATGCGGCGACCGCAGATTCTCCAGTCCAGCTCGGAAGTTTCAGCACCCGCTCTATAAGACGACACCCGGCGTATAAGATGACCCCCGACTCTTGAGAAGATTTTCCTGGGTTAAAAAGTCGTCTTATACCTTATACGCCGGAAAATCGGGGTACCTGTCATGTTTCCTTTTCTGCTGGTGATCTCTCTAACTCTTATAATGTCATTCTGGGAATACTGCAAATTGTTTTTTGGAAGAGAATGATATATTTTAATCTCTCTCAGGGTGAAAAATATTTGGTGGTGTACATTAATTATGTCATGCATAATTAATTAGAATAATCAAAAAACAAGAACCAATTTAAACACATACATATCACCCCTCAGAAATTAGGGATTAGAAAAATAAGATTAAAAAGGAGCCACAGGGAATATAACAGCATTAAATCTCCGTGATGCTAAAACATGATTTGCTGTTACTGTTTTGATTTTGATGGGTATTTATGAAGAAAAAAGTGAAGAAACTACTTTAAATATAGTTTGTTAACAACTAAAAAAAATGCTATAGGACACTTTTTTGCCCATGATACAATTAATATTTTATATTTATATTTTCATTAAAATTGTATTGGCATAAACCCACCCAAATACACCAATAAGTATTCTTTTAAATCTGTCTTGAATAGAGCAAAAGTATCAGATTTATTAACAGTCTGCTGACATTCATGTTCCAAAACAAATATTTGATTCCATAAATTCAGAGAGGGATTCAAAAATATAAGAAAGCTCACAAAAATACATTTTTCATTACTGAACACTTAAAGATCAATACAAAATTCCAAGAGCCTGTACCCTTTAACAATTTTCCAGAGGTTGCATGCACATTTTTAAGTCTGGAGTACCAACTCTGCAATTATTTACAAAAAGGCTGCAGAGAAAACTCCTAGGAAAAAGACAGGACAAATAATGTCAATTCTTTCATCTTGGTAGAAATTGAACAATTGTAAATAGTTCACTACCAAATGAATGTAATGATTCATATATGAAATACTATTACATCTTCCTTTCAGAATGATTGAGTAGAAAATGTTTTGGAGAAAATAATGATATGACTTTATTACCATAGCCATCTTTTGGAATGATATTAACCTTCAGCTGTAGTGGAGACAAAATGTTCAAGAAAGATGTTATAAAATAAATATTTTTTTCAATTCTTTGAAGTAAAATTAACTTTACCTTATTATAGTTCAAAGGAAAAAAACAAGGTACTATAAGTAAAACATTAAAATCCTTCCAGTTATTCTCATAAGAGTCATTGCAGACTATGTATGACCAATTAGAAGTACCTTTCAAGAACAGAATTGGAAGTACTTTCCAAGAACCAATTAAAGATACTTTCCAAGAATAAAAATCCCAATATATTCTGGCCCAAACAAAAGTCTTGCCCCCTACTCTAATCAAGTCAATGTCTATGCTACGTAATGAGATCATGATGCAGTCAGGCACACAAAGTTTTTGACAGAATTCACCAAAGTTCAGAATTTATGCATACAATTCATGTCTGCCACCTTCAGCCCATTAAATGAAGGTAATACCAGATCTGACTGTAAGACAAAACAAGCATAATTGTCCCTCTCTTTAAAATACAATCTAATAGAAGCCTTGGTACTGTTGAATCTATTATGTAACTCAAAAAGCTTATCAAGCAGCTGAGATAAGGAAGAGTGCAAAGATAGACTAGACTTCTTAAGATACAAGCAGGAGAAATCCTTCTGGAAGTGGTTCCTAAACCTGGGATGAAGAATATCTGGTTTCCCCATTGTTTGACTGTATATTCTATCAGCCTACCCAGAGGAAAGGAATAATGGGGACTGCAGTCTAGCAATGTCTGGAGGACCACATGTCTTCCATCCATGTCCCAAAGAGGAAGGCTAGGAGGATAAAGTGTTAAATTGTCTAATCTACATATTGATTTCCTTCCTCCAGACTTACCACCTAGTTTTCTGTCTAAACTTAGCAGTAAAAGCATGCACAGCTGTCTTTTTTCTGATTACTAAACAACATACTGGAAAATTATAGTAATTGGGCACTTAAATACTGGAAAATTATAGTAATTGGGCACTTAAATATGTGTGCACATAATTAACTGAAGATCCTTATTTAACATTAAAAAACTTTCCCATTTATACCACCTACACAATTCCTCTGTTAGGTTTTGGAACCCATGGTTGTAGATAAAATTTCCTGTTTGTATAATCAATGGCTGGGAATTGTGTTGTTCAATGGTAATTCCCAGCAGCCATAGCCAACGTAGGCAACGGCGAGATATACTGAGAGCTGCAGTTCAACAGCATATGGAAAATCACCTAATTCTTATCCCTGATGTAAGGATACATGGACATGTGGAGGTAGGACCCTTCAAAGATGCAGGTGAAACGCCAGGAGAAAATAAAAATAGAACACAGCCTCAAAGTCCAGAAAACCCACAACAACCTATGGATTCTGGCTGTGAAAGCCTTTGACTTTACATGAGGCCATGATATTTTGGACATGTGATGGGATGACACAATTTAGTGTAAAAGATGATAATCCTTGGTAAAATAGAAGGCAGTTGGCAAAGAGGAATACCACATTACATATAGACGGCCCTGTGTTTGCAGGACCTGAGGAGGGCTGCTGATGACCAGTTTCATAGGGTCACCATAAGTCAAGGCTGACAACAGCAAGCTTCTTTGCAGATCTTCCCTGTGAAGTTAAAAGAGCTGGGAATAGAGGAGGTGGGTCTGGATTATGTGTTTCTCGATGTTCTCATGAGATAATGCTTGAATGGATACAATGCATGTTTAAAATTAAACTTTGTATGATGGCAGCTGTTGTTTTGTCTAGGTGCCCTTTTACACTACATATTTATAGCACTATAATTCCACTTTAACAGCCATGACAATATCCTATGGAATCCTGGCTTTTGTAATTTGGGAAGACCCTAGAACAATCTAGCTGAGAATGTTGAACCCTTTCCCCTAGAGCCAGAGAGCTCTAGCGCCTCTTAACCTACAAGCTCCAGGATTCCATAGGGTGTCGCTATGGTAGTTAAGTTGATTCATAGTGCTATAATTGCATAGTGTGAAAGCAACTGAGATCTAAGTGCTTGTCCTTCTGTTCCAGTGTTCCCCAATTGTGTATCCCAGCAAGCAGTGAGCACCCCCTCAATTTTTTGAAGCTGAACATCTATATGCACCCACAAAGTATTTTGAAAGGCTTATATCCAAGATTTACATACGAATATCAATACTAATAATCCCCATTCAGTTTCACCTTGTAAGAGCTGTATCACATGCTGCTAAATTCCTATATGCAAAGAACCTCCTTGCAGAAAATAGCAATTCAGAACTTAAATTACGACATTATCAGATAGAACCACTACTCAGATGGTTTTGCTGGGAAGCCCTGATTAGTACTAGTACCTGTACTATGAACTCACATATTCATCTGTGATTTTTACTTATGCATTTTTCAAGTGCGATTTCCTATTATTTTATTCATTTAAAATATTTTAACACTGCCAAAATTGTGTCGAAATTTACTGTTTAGTACAGCTAAAGCTAAAAGTTATGTAACCCAAGCCTACAGTGCTGAAAGATTATTTTACTCAGTGTGGATGTCAATATCCAGGTTAACTTATGTGAATGAGGTAAAAAAATGTTCATGATTTTTCAAAGGAACTGCCCACGGATTCAAATACATATATAAATCGCCAGGTTAAAGTTCAATTAAAGCATCTCTCTCTCTCTCCCTCTCTCTCTCTCTCTCTCTCACACACACACAACCTTTTCTACCTGTCCCATTGACATAAATAATAGCTTGATTTCACCACATCTGGAAGCAGAATCAAAGGCACTGTCTATAATATATGCAAAACAGACAAGCAAGGTTTTTTCACAGAGAATTGATTTCCTGCCCCTTTAAAATGACACCTTCTTTCTCCTCCTCAGTTTAACACATCTTCCAAGACATTCAGAACTGGTGGCCCACATTTCCATGCCATTGTAATAGCCGTTCTCTTTTCTGGCTCCCACATCCTTGCATTCTGTAACCTTTGCCCTTTCATTCGATTAGAGCCAAAATGCCACCTTTAGAAAACTAATGTACCAGAGAGAATGGAAGTATCTGGCTATGTATCCCAACATGCCATTACTCAATTCATTTGGCTACTGACTAAAAATGTATTACGTGGAGTTGTTTTTGAAGGAGTTTGGAAAACGTTTACAACTGAACCCTGTTTGCCAAGTGCAACCAACATAGGAGGCTAAGTTAGTGTCACAACCTTTTAAAAGCTGAGTCTTTCTAGAATGACATCTTTGATGAAAAATAATCTAGGAACCACAACAACAATCTCTCCCCACTCTCCAAAGCATGTTACCTCACCAAGTGTTTTCCTGGTAGCTTCACCCAGCTCCCTGGGAATGGCTTTTCATGAGTCTTCTGTCTGACACGAGAGCTTCACCTTCTTTTTGATCCCAGAAGTGAAACCATGTGGAAATGATTGAGAGTGACGTCACATGTTTAGCACTATGATTTAAATTGAGGATTTGAGCAGGACAAGGAGGGGAGGGAAATTTTGCCTGTGGTGATGGAGAACCACCCTTAACACAGCTATCGATGCTCAGTCACAACAACTATGGAAAGGCAAATTATGGACATTTATAGAGAGATTTCTGCACCAAGTTCATTTAGATGGAAGCTATAAAAACATGAAATTCTCTTTGCATAAGCATAAAGCCAAGCCACTTTTCTACGGTGAATATTTCTTTGCTGAACAACTGTGTTCCACTCTAGACTTACTCAAGCCACAGACTATTAGGCTTCAAGAACACTTTCTCGGTGCTAACCACTGAACCAGTAGACATGTGAAGTAATACCAATGAAGATAGTATTATTTTAATTAATTATTTGAGACACCGTACCTCAGCATGAGTCTTATCCTGCCTTTCAATGAAATCTTTTCAAGTTAGCCTAAAATGTATATTGAAAAATAATAGTAAAACTTAAATAACTGCACAGTCTTTTATGTGCCTATACATCCCAAAGACCTCAGTGGGGCTTATTTCCAAGTATCATAGTACCAACTGGTGAGTCCCTAGGATAGCCTGGGGCCCTTTCTGCACCGTAACTCATTAGTGTGTTTGTCTGTTACAAACCCAGCACTGCCATTTGCACGATGGTAGCAGCTTAGGAATGCTCTCTTCCACACCCTTCTGCCTAAAGTGGATGATTAGCATTATTGCCACCAGTCTTTCTTCCACACTATAGCCATCATTGGCCACTCCCTTTCCTCACCTTCACTCTGCCCCACAGCTCCTGATTGATTGGGGGTATTTTGTAAGCTGTACTAGAGCAGCCACATTGTAACCTCATGACATGCCACTACAATATTGCATTTGTGTGCTATAGTGCTGAAGAATGTATAAATTTTTTTTAAAAAAATTAACTCTAAGGAGAAATTTAAAATAAACCTGGAGAGGTGGAAGATTCCAAATTTGCCATGCCATGGGAGTTGCTGAGGAAGGGACAAGCTGGGCATACCCACACCCCATTCACTCCTGGAACTGCAATAACAGGAAGTGCCATCAAGTGCTATTATGGTACTGGACTGACTGCTGACAGAACTGAAGGAGGCTCTTAACAGATTTTTTTTTCTGGAAATGTTATAAGGCAGTTTTTCAGTGCTTGGAGATGGGATAGCAGCTGGATAGTGATAATGTCATGTGGTAGCACGACTCCTGGACTGGAAACAACCCATTGCTGTTGGGGGATAGCGACATTGCATGGAAATGGCCAAGGTCCAACAAATCACATTCCACTAGTATAATGACATATCTGAATGGGATGTGAGAGGAAAATACTTTCATTGGCTTGACCTGAGTAATGGTGTAATCAATTGATGGCAGGATATATGCAGTTGGACTGAGGATGGTCCATGTGGACCCTAATTTGGAAAGATAGGAAATGGCTTATTTACAACACTTGACTTTGAAATTCATCACACTCACAAGACAGCCCAAAAACACAGGCAGCTGTGTTGATCCTTATCAACAAGCCTGTTACAGCAGTTTTCACCTCTCCCAAGAGCAAATCGTTTTTAAAGCTAATGTATCTTAACTGCCCCATCAAAATCACCCCAGCCCAGATGTTCTCCATTATAACCAGGTTTGTTTGTTTTTTTTTGCTATATTCTTTCAACCAGACTCTGGTTATTTAGGGCTGAGAGAGTGTGACTTGCTCATGGTCACCCAGTGTATTTCTGTGGCTGAGCAGGAATTCAAACCCTGGTCCCTCAGAATCTTAGTCCAACACTGAAACCACAACATCATGTTGTTTCTCTACAGCATTGTAGCTGACAATATTGTATTGTTGGTACAAAAATCCATCTCTCTACCAGGTGATGATACGAAGATTCTAGCTAAGCTGAGAGGGAACAGGAAACTCAAAGGAGATGGGAGATGATGGTAACATCCCTGCGAATTGAAAATGTCCTACCATTTTGATTGTACAAGCCCACTACAACATAATTCATATGATATTGTCAACATATGTCAAACAATATTTGTTAGTCTTGGGTGTTAACAAGACTCTTTGTTGAAAAATTGCTAGAATATCATATGGAATTATAATATGCATAAAAGTCCATTTAGAAGGACTATTGCTACTAAATTTGGCTCAAAAGAGAACCACTTCTATCAGTAATATTGTCAGGGTGGGACTTTGAGGGGTGTCTCAGGAACCAAGGGCAAAAACCTGAGACCTAGGGATAGCTTCTGGTGATCTCAGAGAGGGCAAGCCATAGTGATGTCATTCACCATGATACTTTAAGCTAATGATGTAGACTCAAGTCAATTGACTCGGACTTAAGTCACTTCAGTGACTCAACTTGGACTTGACTCGGCAATAAATGATGCACTGATGCGACTCAACTTGAGACTTGTATGTTTTTAGTGGCTGACTTGCTGCCCTTGGTTTAGTAACATAACATATTTATCCAGAAACTTTACAGCTTTGAACAACATTTCCATCTCTTTTTGTCTACTGGCCACATGGCAATCTGTCTCAAGCCCCAAATGTGGGTGCATTTCTCAGAGGGGAAAAGCAAATGGGTTAGGCAACAGGCTTGAGGCAGGCTTGAGGTTTGCTTAGCTGCCTGTCCCCACTGCATATTGGAGAGGCCTTCTAAAACTTTTCCTAAGAGCAGAAGGCAAGCCTCACCCCCAGTGTGCAGAGTGTGTTTCAGGGGGAACAGCAAAAGTGTTAGGCAACAGGCTTGAGGAGGAAGGATCCTTCTAAAGCTTTTGAAGCTTCAGTAATGGGGAGTAAGAAGGATCCTATTCTCCACTTCTGAAAAATCCTCCAGCTTCAGAAATGGGAAGTAAGAAGGATCCTATCTCCTACTTCTGAAACTGCAGATGACAAAATCACAAATGTGGAGAGCCTACTCTACTTAAATTGTTAAAACTGACTTTACACGACTCTGTCCATAAATTCTGGAATAGAGGTTGGGGTATAAAGTTGGCTCTCAGACTTGAGACTTGACTTGAAAGTATTTTCAAGGACTTGAGACTTGAAGGTAGAGACTTGAAACTTGACTTGAGACTTGGAGTAAAATATTTAAAGACATCACTGCTTTAAGCATTGACCAAAGGTGCTCAGATTGTGTCATTCAAATGAACACAAGCTGAAAGAGAAAGAAAGAGAGCAAGAGAGAAGGAAAGAAAATGTTTCTCTTGTTTGAGATTAAACTTTACAAGCTTTGCATTGAATAGAAACAAGGATAAGTTTGGGATGGGCTGGTGGGGGGAGACATTCTTCCTAGTTCTGTTTTTAACATATAGCATTTGAAAGTATTATTTTTAAGAATATACAGGGGTTGTAGTCAAGCCAAAGAATTTTTTTCCAGGCTATATTTTGAACAGGAAACAACAACAGAAACCTTTTCCAGGTCTGTTTTTAACATCTTTGCAAGCAGTGATTTTGATACATGGTAGTTGTCATTCGAGTGAATAAACTTTTGATGGGTTGCTGTACACTGGCCAGATTTCCTTCCTTTCCCTTTCCCTTTCCCTTTCCCTTTCCCTTTCCTTCCTTCCTTCCTTCCTTCCTTCTTCCTCTTCTTCCTCCTCCTCCTCCCTCCTCATCTTCTTCTTTTACATTTTACAGTCAGCTTGTGGAATCCTTCTTCATCCCCAAATGATAGTCATCTTAATCATAATAATGCTGCTGATACTTATCAAATATTCAGAGGGGAAAGTCAATAATGATAACTGAACAACAACAACAACAACAGATCAAAAGAGCAATCCCATTTATGGATATTTATCCAAAACCAAACTCTATGGAATTTAATGGGACTTACAGCTTTAAAATGTTGAGATCATAACCTAACATATCTACATCATGGTTTCAAGGTTTCCTCTGATGAAGGGAAAAGAAAATAGGCTGCAGAGACTGAGCAGAAGGAAAAAAAGAAGATGATCAACGTAGCTAGGCAAAGTGTGGGATCAAGGAGAAAGAACATGAGAGAAGGGACGAGGACAAGGAAGTAGAAAGAAGAAAAATCATTGCTAGGAGAACTGGGACAGAGGAAAGAAGAGGGAGGACCAGAGACAGGGAGAAGTACTGGTGAAGGAGAAGACAAGTGCAACTAGGAGTTGTGGGGAAGGTCAGGAGAAAGAGAGAGAGAGAGAAGGAGAAGGAAAGCAAAGGACATTTAGCTAGAGATAGTGGGGAAGGAAGGAAGAAAGGAAGGAAGGAGTAATAAGTAGCAGCTATGAGGAGGAAAGAGAAGGAAAAAAAGAAGCAAAATTATGAATTTAAAGAAAAGGAATCAACTGAAGAAGACAGACACTTGCAGCATGCTTTCTGTTCTTAACTATGCAATCCATATGCATCTCATATCAAGAGAAATAATCTATATCACCACCACCACCACCACCACAACCTTTATTTATACCCTGTCTTTCTTCCAAAACTGGGTCTCTATTGTAGTTTCAACCATTGAGACCTGTATGAGGAACATGGGCAGGGTGAGTAAGGTGAGAACAGAACTGGGAAAGTTAAGAAGATAAAAAAAGTCACAAGAACCTTTACTACAATGGGGTACATTGTGCACCTCATGGGTTGCATCTGGTCCCTGGGAGTGTATCCTGGGTGATCCTGGATACTCCCAGACCACCCAAACCTTGAAAAATAATGGATTTTTTTTTTCTGCCTAGGAAAAATGGTGTGTTTACAGCTGCGCACTGGGGAAGAGGGTGATTTTCCTTGAGGTTGTGACTAGAGAGGAAAGGTTCCATACCTAAGAGTGTGATTGTTAATCTTATTATTAGCATCACATGTAGCTGAATCCTTAAATGGAACAGTGTGCCCCCTGTATATGTCTGTATGTGTGAAACAAAGAGAGGGAGATGATGAAATTAAAGAACTTCAGCTAGCTTATAAACTCTGTATTTAGCAGTGAAATATTTCAGATGTCTTCAGTTAAAACACTAGATGTTTTGTGCTGCTTACAGACTTCAGACACACACACTTTTCAGGCATCATAGCTACAAAGATATTTCATTTTATTTATTTTTATTCAATCTGCTGAAATCATTCACATCAATTTCTTAATAAGGAAAGGAAAGTCATTAAGATATGGGAAAACACATTTTCACAAAATTGAGGAAATCATCACTGACATAGAAATAATAATAATTTTATCTTTTTCCAAACAACTAGACAGAAAGATGAATATTCCACAGAATTTAGATAGCCTTATCGTTATACTGTTGCTTAACTTAAACAAAACAAAACATCACTGTTAGCCTACAGGGAAGATGTCAAAATAGAAATTGCTACTATCTTAATTAAACTATTTTAATCAGAAATCAATCCTGAAGCCAGTTTAGACAAAAGTGTGAAAGCTGAACCATTTTTTTCATTTGCTTATTGTATTTTGATAGCAGAATGTGATTTTGGTTTGAAAAATAGATGACTTCAAGTACGGGATTCATTCTATATGTACTTTTCTGATAACAAATGTACAAAAATTATTAATGATGGTGAGATTTTAGGGCCAGAGGGATTGGTAGTTTATATATAGTTGCAGTATTTAAGACAACATCCAGTTCTGGCACACAAGATAATAAACTGCACCTTCAGTATCTTACTATTATCCTTAGTGGAGAAGAGTATCAGGCTCCAATAAACCAAGAGACTTCTGCTGCAAACAGACTCATGCACACATATACATACCTAGCTGAATTCTGAGCTCTGTTAGAGAAAAACTCCCTCCATATCCCACCAATGGGAGCAATATGCTTTGTAAAGACATGAGACAGGGCTTTGACTGCTGGGCGACTCTGGTTTGGAATCCCTTCCCCTTATAGACCTAATTGGTACCAACATTGGCATCAATTGAGCACTCAGTTAAAATCTGGCTGTTCACCAAAGCTAATGGGCCTAGTGAGCATAGCTTGACTAATTGTGGATTTTTGTGTTATTGTGTACTGGATACACAGTTTGAAATTGTTTTCGATTGTTTTGAAGTATTCTGAATTGTTGTTTTACAAATTGTTGTCATATTACAAACATCCTAAGGTTGCTTTATTGCTTATATCCTTTAGTTTCAAGATCTTGACTATATTTTTTATTGTGTGCCTTCAAGTCATTTCCCACTAATGGTGACCTTAAGGTGAACCTATCACAAGGTTTTCTTGGCAAGATTTGTTCAGAGGGTGTGTGCCATTGCTTTCTATTGAGAGAGTGTGACTTGCCCAAGGTCACCCATGTGTTTCTATGGTGGAGTTAGGATTCAAACCATGGTCTCCTGCAGTCCTACTCCAACACTCAAACCACTCCAACCTACTCCAGCACTCAAACCACTACACTACACTGGCTCCTCTTGGCTATAGAGTAGGATATGTTTGGATAAACAGATAGGTGGCTTTCTGTTGCCTTCTCTTGGCGTTCCCATTCCAGATATATATTTAGATTTGATGGGCAACTTGTATAAGAAGAGACTGGATCTAAATGTCAGAATAATGTGTATAACACCTGATCTTACATCACATGATGCAGAACTGGCATACGAAGTCAGATGATAAGAGGAAAGACTGCATGCATATATTTGTTGCTAAGTGCTGTTTGATTTATGATGATCCTATAAATGAAAATTCTTGAAAAGATCCTGTTATTAACAGCCCTGCTTAGAAATTGCTTACTCAGAGTTATGTCTTCCTTGATTGACTCAATCAACCTGTAATAAGGCCTTCTTCTTTACCTACCTTCAGCCTTACCCAGCATTATTGTGTTTCCCAACCAATCATGTCATCTCATGATATGTCCAAAGTACAATAGATTCAGTTTTTGGCTTCTAGAGAGACTTGAGGCTTGATTTGCTCTTGGAACACCTTGTCTGTTCAGCAGTCTACTGTATCTGCAGGACTCTCTTTTAGCACTGCATTTCAAATGAATTGATTCTCTTCTTGTCAGCCTTCTTCACTGTCAAGCTTTCAAAATAATTCATAAAAACTGGAAATACTATGACTAAGACCCTTTTCACACGGGGTAATTAAAATGGGGCAGTGCGACTTCTAACAGAGGTCATACACACCATGGAGTGGATTGGGGTGGACTACTTTAGCATAGTTCCACACTCCAAACCGCTCTGAAGTGACCGGAAGTGGTGGCGCCGCGTGTTTTTTTTAAAACCTCTTTTAAGAGGTTTTTAAAAAGCACGGAGCGTGCAGCCCCATGCAGCTCCGTCACAGCGCCCCAGTGTAGATTTGCAGGTGCGCGCAAGTGCGTGCCTGCAGATCTGCCGGGGCGGGCTTCTGGCTGGCGAGCTTTTCCGGTTGGTGGAGAGCCTCTGCCAGCCATAACCTGCCATTTTGGATGCCGCAGGACACCGCAGGAGCGTGGAGCAGCGAACTCGCCCTGCTCCGCGTGGTGATGGACTTACCCGGCTGCTGGTAAGCTCCGTTTCAGCGCGTTTCCCCCGTTTCTCCCTCCACGTTTGAAAAGGGCCATAGATGATCCTGACTTTAGCATTCAATTGTATTTCTTTGCACTTGAGAATATTATCTAGTTCCATCACAGTTACCCTTCCAAATCTTAGGTTTCTTCTGTTTTCTTGAGTACAATCATTATTTTGAGGGATGACTGAGCCAACATATAGAATGTGATCAGAAATCACTTTAAATTTATGTAAATCTCTTGCGGGCACTGTTTGTACATGTGTATGTACTGTTGAGCATTACCAAACACTCCTGTCTTTGAATGTTAAAATGGAGAATGCACTCATGAGCTACTGTTGTCTGAGCACAACAGTGCAGACCCTCTAGTTCTCTCAACAGAGTAGATTTTGTACAAATAAACATTCAATATAGATGGAAAACATATCTAAGGTTTAATCACTCAGGGGTTTAGTCAGTAGATATAAAATGAATAAAAAAGATTTAACCAGGATCATCCCATTGTTTTAAGGATTATGTGTCCTTAATTTCAATTAACAGATTCATAAATTGGTTTTGCTTCTCAATTGCACTACATAAAAGTTAATTGAGCGGCAAAATTTCCAACTATGTTTAATGGCATAGAAAAGTGATATAATAATTGCTAATCCAGCTTTATACAACTAAAACAAAGAATAGACCATAAAAATAATGGGGCAGATCTATTAGTTTTAATAAAGCTAGGATAACATGCACCAGTTAGGGATTTGCTTTGGACCATAAAATCTAATAGCGTATTTATTCCACACTTCTACAGATCACAATTTAAAATGCATGAGAACATTGACTGAAGAAGCAGCAATACATGGGTGTTTCTGGGAGAACTCAGAGGGCTGTGTTTATTATGTAGTAACTGCCAACAATCACATTACAGAGAAAATTATTCTCACAAATTATCTGTCAGATTTCTGATCATGTAAATATAGCACTTGCCAATGGAGGCAACAATTGCCAAAGGCTGAATTTTTAATCCAATAAATTAGCATCTCAAGTGATTTTATCTTACTGGGTCTTTGTAGTCCAATAAATTCAAACAAGAAAAGAAGCCACATTTTCCCTTAATGAGAAAACATGTGGATTAATATAGCATACAACATAGGCAGGAAGAAGGCATTTATTTGTACCTGTGATTCAATACCATTTTCACTCATACATGAAATAGCAAATTTCCCTTATACAGTACATCGACTTTTCACTTATGCATGGAACAACAACTTTTGTTTATACATGGAAGAATCAGAGCTCTGACAAATAACTTTGTGGACTACAGCTCTTAGAAACCATGGATCCTATGTGCTCAGACTAGAAATTGGCAAAATTACTTTTATGACTCCATCATCCAGAATCCCTAGTCAGCAGGGTCAATGGCCATACTGGCTACGAGGATTCTGGAAGTTGTAGTCAAAAACTAACATTTCCAGGCAGTGGAACTGATTACAGAACAGTGACAGATTTCTTTCCACCTTCATTGTTGATGTAAGAATATGAAGCTGACTTAAGGCTGAAATCCTGACATCACTAATGCAAGAGTTATGAGCAGTTAATGAGCTTAGGGAATGTTGTATTCAACATGGTTGCTGAAACTTAGAAAGGGCAGCTATGATGGAAGTTGGCCAATGCATGCTTGATCTCCAGTATTTGACAGTATTTCTTTTCACAGTCCCTGCCTCTTATCCAGAAACATGACTGAGTAGAGGTGAAAACCTCATTAGTTGTGTGTCATTTTGTTTCCTTTGGCAGACCTCTGATATTTGTATTTTGTTACCCCATATGGAATTCAGAAATAGGTGCCTTATAGAAGTTGCCACAGTGGTGAAAATTGTTTTTATGAGGATTCAATACAAGATGCTCCAGTAGTATTTAAAGGCATGTGAGCACATAGATATAGCTCATGGCATTTGGTCTTTTTCCACCGGTTCCTTGTTTTGAGTCTTTGGTGGGAGACAAGGGGCTGTACACTTGGTTTTGCCTACATGGTACCCACAGTATAGTTGTAATCACTAAAGGGTACCATAATCAAATTTTTGATTATGCATTTTATGTATCTGGGCCAGCATGATGTAGTGGTTTGAGCTCTGGATTACAACCTTGGAAGGTTTTATTTCCTGTTCAGCAATGGAAAGCCACTGGGTGATCTTGGGCTCAGCCCCAGAAAAGCCCATGAGACGTTAACCTTAGAGTCACCGTAAGTCATAACACAGAACACACATGTATTAGAAAGCCATAGATGTTCACTGCAATTATAATTCAAAGGTCAGAGCAATAAAAATACATAACTTCAGTGAAAGCAACAGCAACTGATGACTAAAAACAACAGAAGTTCTCTCACACACACAAATATATAGATATAGCACATAATAACGTAATAGGTGAACATACAGTAATGTAACGGGAGGATACAGTTCCCAGCATCAGATCATCTTTGTCTATCTCAGCTTACTATCAAAGCATCTTGGGCAACACAAGTAAAACACAAAGATTTATAAACTAGTAAATCGCAGATTGTAAAATGCAGGGCATCACAAATGACTGCTAATAAAAATGTTATATCCCCTGTCTACCCATAGCAGCATATGGTCTGTATTTGTTGCTCTCTTTTTTAACAAAAGGACCAATATAAAATATTTTAGAGAGCTTTTGAAAATATTGATGTATGTTGTATTCTGTCCATTTGTACAATTTGGCTACCTTAAATGCAGAAAGGAGAGATGTCTAGTAAATATTAGAAACTCTAAGCTTTTTAGGAAAAAAAAATAACGGTCAGACAGATGGTTCATAAATAGGGTTGCCAATTCAGGATCATCCTCAGCCCTGAGGTCTGCAGGCCAAAAACTGAGACTTATGAATGGTCCTGGTGATGTTGTTATGCATTATGTATCAACAACAATTGCTCACACTTGTCATTCACACACACACACACACACACACACACTATTTTCCTGTTTGGAAATGAAGACCAAAACCTTAGCTAAAGGGTCTCTTCCCACATTAAGGTGAAATGAAGGAATTTTTCCTTCGCACCTACTTAGGGAAATGGGATAAGACACATTTAATATAGCCTACTTCCTTCCAGCAGAAGGTAGGTGCAAAGCAGAGTAGAGACTGAGCTCTAGCCCCACAACAACTGGGGAAGGAAGAAGGAAGCTAAGTAAATACATTCATCTTTCCATCTACTATCTGGTTTCTAAGGCTTGATCTTAGGTCGTGCATGCAAAGCACAGCAGAGGATCAGTCCTGGCACCACAATGATTGGGGAAAAGGAGGAAGCTAAGTAAATCCAAAGAACCTTGGGTCAAGAAGGCAAGGGAGTCCATATCTTTACATGTACCTTGTCCCCTCCCCATGAGGTCTACAATTTCAGCTCTGGAAACTCAATTTTTAGCTTTGATTCCTATAAACCATTGGCTTCTAGGGGGGAAAATGGTGTGTATTTCCTTATTTCTAAAGGCTAGGAATTTTAAATGGAAAATATCCTGAGGTGTTTTACTGTTGTTGTTTTTTCTAAAAAAACCCTTTATGAACATAAAGTTTACTACCTTATTGTGCCTAACTTTGGCATTTGGCTTTTCACTTTGTCAGAGAGCCAGAACAGGATTAGGGGAATCATTGTTGCAGAGCAGTAGATGCCGGGCTTGAAGAGGCTAACCTTCTATTGTTCCATGATGTTCGCCCAATTAGCCACAATAAAAGCAGAACTTGGGACAGTCAAACAGAGATTTGCCAATATGAATATACAGGCAGGGCTATTATATCCAGCCAAGACTCATCTGGTGTTTGGCTGGAAAGAGTGTGCTTACTTTGGGTATAAAAAGTCAGTAGATAAAATGGAGAAATATTCCATTTATGAGATATTTCTCATTAATCCAACTGAAACCAACTTCTGCATTTGATTTTTACATATTTTACAAAGAAATGCATAGCTGATGATCCCAGCACTAAGGGCCTTTCCAGACTATAAAATGCTAGCATAGCACTTGCTATTTCTTTGAGACTGGGATCATGGTGGCGGTGATGTATGTGTGAGGTTAAGCCGTTTCCTCAGTCATATTTTCAGATGAAAATCTTTTTACTGATAAAAAAAATCTCTGTATATGATATCTACACTCTCTGTGTACATCTGTACACATAAAGGCTTCCCTCTTATGAGTGTCCACCAGACATTCATACGGAGTGGGAAGATGAAGTGCATAGCTCACCTGTATGCATGGAGAACTATCCATGCATGCATGTGAATCCCTCTTTTAGGTCATCAGAAGCACCTAATATATTGCAAGATGTAAGATAATAAACAAAGAAATACAAGAGGAAACACCAGGAAAAGAATGTTGAAAGCAGAGTCATGTTGACTTCTTAAAATTAACATCATGGCAAGGATGGATGGAATACATCCATGGAAGGAACTGAGTTTTGTGGTCTCTCCTCTCACTTAAGACAATCATGCACACCCAATGCCTACTTAAGAGTGCTAGGAAACTTGGTTTTGGGGTGCCAAGTTCTGAAAGGAAGAAAGAACTTTCATTCAGCACCAGAACAACTTTGGTTTTAGTCCCATGGAAGTAGTATTTGACACTGAGTGGTAAGATCTGCTAAATTAGTTGGCTGAGGTTTCCATCATGAATATAGAACAATTCATAGCATTTGAGCATGGTTGCTGAAACTTCTGTAGCAGTAGAATGCTGAAATCAGATATTTATACTTAGGGAATTTAAATGGCAGCACAGCAAACTTAAATTTTCATTTTAAAATTAGAACAGTTCCATACCAGTGTATTTTTTGTAGGCCCTTTCCACATGCGGGCGAAGAAACGGGGGAAACCACGCTGAAACGGACCTTACCTGAGTCCGTCGCCACGTGGAGCAGCGCGTTTTCGCTGCTCCACACTCCTCGGCGTCCCGCGGCATCCTGCGGGGCCCAAAATGGCGGCTTACGACTGGCGGAGGTTCTCCACCAACCGGAGAAGCACACCGGCCAGAAAGCCCGCCCCGGCAGATCTGCAGGCACACCCTTGTGCGTGCCTGCAAATCCACACCGGGCGCTGCGACGGGGCTGCATGCGGCTGCACGATCGTGCTTTTTAAAAACCACTTGAAAAGTGGTTTTCAAAAAGCACACGGCGCTGCCACTTCCAGGCGCCCTAGTGTGGATTGGGGTGTGGAACTATGCAAAAGTAGTCCGCCCCAATCCACTTTACGGTGTAGACAACCTCCGTCAGAGGTCGCTATACACCGTTTTTAAACCCCCGTGTGGAAAGGGCCATAGTTGCAGGACACATGGAATCTCAAATAAGATTAAACGTGATCTTTCTACAAACGGTTCCTACAATCATATTAAAGGTGAGGAAATCTCTGATACTCTGGACGATTTGTACTCCAGTTCCATTCAAGCCCTGCCATTATGGTCAAAGATCAGGGACAATGGGAATTGCAATCCAGAAAGAAAGACTAGAAGCTTAAACTGCTAACTGAACTTTCTAGTTATTGCCAGTGAGAGGAAAATGAAAGATTGCATACTGTAATCTAATGCTTGTCTACAAAATTGGCTAGTTGGAAATATATTTATAAACTGGGCCTAACAAAACACATTTATGAGTACAGGTTTTTGGAGGGACCACTGAATGAAACTGCTTATGAAAAATTATTATATATCAGTCGATAAACTTATACAGTGCAAGAGATCCAGATCTGATTTTGGGAATCACCTAGTAGATAGACTATGGATAATCTTGGAAAGTGTCTTGAAAATATGCAGGGGTGTACGTTGAAGAACTCTAATCAGTTTCATATAGTGACAACAGCCTATATTGTGTGTGGAACATTTTGTTGCTAGTATGAACATCAACAGCATTTACTGACAGAGCAATTTGTGCATAATTTCATTAATCAATATTTTTTTGAATGTCTTGTTCATGGTTTAGAGAAGTCCTCTTTAAATTTAAATAACAAATAGATATATAATATCAGGAGCTAAGAGAAAGATTTCTTCAAGCAAAGATGTAATTTATAGGTAACCTGTCATCCTCTGGCAGGTTGCACTTTGTAACAGATCTTTAATACTATGTTGATCCTGACAAACACAGTTGGCCTCTTTGTATCATTCTCCATCCTCCTCTGTGGAAAAATAGACTTTCTGGTTTTGATTCCTTCAACCTTTTCATTAAGTACAGCTTAATGTCTTTTATGGGTAGATTATTTTATCATGTGTAGCTTGGCTCTAAAAGAAGCCTTCTTTTTCCTCTCCATGTTATAAAGTGGTAATATACATGCTGAGGTGCTTGGATGTCTTACAATTTATGCCACATTATCACAACCATAAAATAATTGTGATTTAATATAAAAGGACTTCCCCAGCATATCTGGGATGGGAGACCTGTGTTCCTACGGATGTATACTGATGATATTCAGACTTATCTCTCCTTTCCACCTCACTCCAAGGAAACTGTTTTGATTCTGAATCAGTGCCTGTCTAGTAAACCAATAATGGACCAATACACCAGTACCATAAACAAGTAGTGGACTAGATAAGAATAACAGATTGAAACAATCCAGACAAGACGGAGGTGTTCCTGGTCAATCAAGTGACAGATCAAGAAAGAGGGATTCAGCCTGTGCTGAATAGGGTTATACCTCTCCTGAAGATGCAGGTCTGTAGTTTGGGTGTATGCCCGGATTCAACCCTAAGCTTTGGAGTTCAGATTTTGGCCGTGGCCCAGGGTGCATTCATACAGGCTTGTGTACCATCTGTAGCCACTCCTTGGAAGATCTCACTGGCTGTTTGTTTCCGGACACAATTCAAAATGCTGGTTATGACCTAGAAAGCCTTATACAGCTTGGGTCCAGGCTATTTAAAGGACTGTATCTTTCCAAATAAGCCTGCCTGAGGTCTAAGATCCTCAGGGCAGGTACTTTTTTCTATTCCACTGCCCTCACAGGGATGTTTGGTAGCAACATGGGAGACAGCTTTCTCTGTGACTGCTCCTGCACCTTGGAACTTTCTCCCTAGGGAATTCAGGATGGGTCCATCTTTGATGTCTTTTCAGCAACTGGTTAAGCCTTTAGGAACTGATTATTAACAAGAGAAGGGTGTTATACTATTTATGATGCTACACTATGTGTTAAAAGTAACAGTTTAAATGATTTTAATTCTTCTGTTAGTTTAATACTGTGTTAATCTCAACATTTATATATTTTAACTGTATGTGTGGGCAATTTTCTGCCCTCTGTAAGCCACTTTAAATTCCTGTCTGGGAGAAAGGTGGAATGTAAATAAAGGGATAGATGGATGCTAGCATGGACAGTGATCAGAGATGATAGGAAATGGATTTCAGCTTCTAAGAATGCCACTTTCTCCTGTATGACCTTAAGAAGATCTGTATTTTTTTTCTTTACAGTTTTTTAATCTTCATCTTTTGCTGCTTTTCTTTGATTAACACTATACTATTGATTTCTTTGTTCAGATGCTGCAGTTGTAATTCTCTTATTTGTCTGCAGCAGAATAGGGTTTAAGTTGTCCATATTGTTCTTTCCTCCTTAAACACATGTTTTGTTTTTAGTTGTTATATATTGAGAAAATCTTACTTATTCTATAAAAAGTTACTAGTGACTGGGGGCTTCCATGTCATTGGCACAGTGAATGTAATTACACTGGTTATGAGTCCTTCCTCCTTTTAATTCTAGGCCATATTTCTTGATATGGGCCTTAAAGTCAACTCTGACTTATGGCATACTATCACAGGGTTTTCTTGCCAAGATTTATTCAGAGAAGGTTTGCCATGGCCTTTCTCTAAGGCTGAGATAGTAGAATTTGCCAGGGTCACCCAGTGAGTTTCAGTGGCTAAGCAGGTATTTGAACCCTGTTTTCTTGAAGTCTTAGCCCAGCGCTCAAACCAGTACCCCATACTGGGTTTTTCTAGTCCATACTACTGGAAAGAATTTAATTCTTTATCTGTGAAGTTTGGATTATCTAGACATTTCTCCCATATCCCATAAAGTACTAAAAAAAATAAGTTTTTCTTTGCAATTGTTGTAGCCAACTGCCTGAAGAATTTCTTCTATTACAACCAGAACAATCTGGATTTGATTTCATGGATAGTTCAATGTCATGTTCAGTCCCTTGTGCTATTTCCTTCCCTGATAGTTGGATCATATTTGTAGGATAATCAACTCCATGAACTAATTTATTAAACCATTTGTTTCCAAGATACCGTTTTTTTCTTTTAGTCCCTACTAATAACTGTCTTACATGGAAATGATAGGGAGCAGAATTCCTGATTTTGTTATTCCCACAGGTTACCTGCATTTGATGACTGCCCAAATACACATGTATAATACAAACCTCTGCCTTAGTTGGAAAATTATTCTGAAAGATGCTCATTCTTGTTCAATTTTGCATTCAATGTCTTCTGCCAAAATACACCTTCTCTAATGGTTCTACTCCCATTATAATGGTACCTGGTTTTGCCTAACAATTCATCGTATCCTCACATTTGTATTGACATTCCTCTCCCTCCCTCCCTTCCTCCTCTTTACTGTCCCTAATTCTTTGCTTAGAACTTTCTGTCCACCCTGGGTTCACCTGGGTTCTTTTGTTTTCTTTGATTCATTTTCTTTGATCACCCTGGTTTTCATTCAGCCTCCCTATTACCTATCTTTTCTCTACCATTCCTAGGCACCAGTAGTAGTTTCTCTCCCTTGATTTTCATATTCTAGTTCTCAAATCCAGGCACCCGTATTAGCCTATTATGCAGTTAATTTCCTGATTATACAAACCTTGTGGTGGATTGATCAGCACATTCACCTGCTGCTAATTTTCCACTCAGAAGCATGCATTTCAAAATTGCTTTGTAGATAGGAAACAGAAAGCTGGGTTTTCTTAGATTCCTTGCATGAAATGCAAGAGTGCATTACAACCTGCAGCCCAAGGTGTTTTGATTCTTTATTTGACTCTTTATTTAGCAGCAGAAGAATTTTTGTTGTTCTTAATGATTTTTAATTTTACATTTATATTTGTGTTTATTTTTATGTAGCCCTTAAAGAAGGCCATTGAAATATATATGGGTCAAAATGTGTTTTTCTTTTTTAAAATAAAAATAGCAATTCAGTCAGCATGTGGAGACATGTCTCTTGTATTTATTTTTTAAAAAAATTACTGTTTTGATTCCCAGAATGCACATTTTCAGAATACTTTATTAATGTAATAGGGGAATAACACTAAATAACACTAAGGCCATTAAGGCTGGCTGGCCCCTCCCTAAACTGCAAACCCCAGGATTTCATCGGATGTTGAAAGCAGAATCATAGTGCTATAACAGTCTGGTGTGGAAATACCCTAAAAAAGCACAGGAACAGTAACTGACTTGACTGGTTCTGCAAAATGTGTCACTCAAGCTTCTTTCTGTAGCAAGGGAAAGAAACTGTAACTCTCCAAATGCTTTTGGCCTACAGTTCCAACCATCTATAGCCTTAATACCCCATGGTAAAGGATTATGAAAGTTGTAGCTGAAAGACATCTAGAGCAGTGGTTCTCAAACTATGGGGTGGGACCCTAAGGGGGAGTGCAGTAATTGCTTAAGGGAGGTGCAAGAAAAGTCAGCCTGCAAGTACAGCAAATATGAAAAGGAAGAGCACACCTCTGTGTGTGTATGCACCATTGAGAATTGACTGGTCTCTGTAAAAGAGTGACACAAAGCGTGTTCCTCTGTTATGCCTTTCTCCAACCTCAGATGTAATAAAAACTGGCCTCTCTTTTTTAATGCTTTTCCCACTCAGCTTTCCCAAACGTTCCATCATTGGTACAGCAGGCACATTTAGCAGCAGGCACATTTAGCAGCCATGAGAACTCAGTGTTAAGACAGAGGCCACATGTGATGCAAGAGTCCCGTGATGGGGGAGAGGCATAGGATAGGGCAAAGGGAACACAACATTGAGCAAGGGACACAATGTTCTCATGTAGATGTAAAGGGGGTAACAGGAATAAGAAGTTTTGGAATCACTGATCTAGAAGGTCAGAGTGACCAAACTCTGTTCTATACATTTAAAAGCTACAGTGATACCAGAATGGGGTGAATGATCTACATCTGCCTCTCTCTCCATATGCCAAATTATGTCAGTAAGAGGTCCAGGAAGCTCATAACAATAATGTGAAGGTTTTTAACAAATATGATTACTATATGGACATTTCAAAGAAATACCCTTGTTAGTCTCTTGCAGTATAAAAAGGAGGAAGGAAGAGGAAGTAAAAAACAATAAGAGAAAAAGAAATGTAGCGGCACCTTTAGGATTAACTGGTTCTTACTTTCACATGAGCTTCCATGGATATAAATCAGCTTCTTTGGATACAATACAAGTGACAATTAATGCTCAGGTAAAGCATATGTTTAGCTGCCACATCACATGTTGACAGATATTCAACTTGTGATCTATTAAGACTAGATCCCATTCATATGTATTGTGGTCAGTCCAGGTGTCACACATCCTATATCTGTGCATTTCATTTTTTTCTGCCTAAGTAGTACCTTACATTTCTCCCTATTGAAATTCATTTTGTTAGTTTTGGCCCTGTTCTAACCTTTTAAGGTCATTTTGAATTCTGATCCTGTCCTCTGTCCCCTCCAAATTTGATGTTATCTGTAAATTTGATGACCATATCCTCTATTCTATCAGACAAGTCATTTATAAAGATGTTGAATAGTATTGAGCCCAGGACAAAATCCTGTGGCACTTCACTAGTCACTTCTCTCCAGGATGAGAGATTTCTAACTGGTTGACTGATGGAACCCAAAAGATGCTCACCAAATCCACCTAACAGTAGCATTGTCTAGTTCAGAATTTACTAGATTGTTTGTAAGAATTGTTTGCAAGAGAGAGAAGATTGGTCTGGCATGACTTATTTTTGAGAAACCCATGTTGACATTTAGGCCCTTTTCACAGGGGTTAAAAAAATGGTGTAGAGCAACCTCTGATGGAGGTCATCTACACCATAACATGGATTGGGGCAGGCTACTTTTGTGTAGTTCCACACTCCAATCCACGCAGGGGCAACCAGAAGTGCCGGCGCCGCGTGCTTTTTGAAAACCACTTTTCAAATAGTTTTTAAAAAGCGCGGGGCGTGCAGCCCCGTTGCGGCGCCTGTGTGGATTTGCAGGCGCACGCAAGTGCGCACCTGCAGACTGGCTGGAGGTGGGCAGGCTTCTGGCTGGTGAGCTTCTCCAATTGGCGGAGAGCCTCTGCCAGTCGAAAGCCGCCATTTGGGCGCTGCCCGACGCTGTGGACGCTGCGGAACGCCCAACGAGTGTGGAGCAGTGAACTCTCGCTGCTCCACGCCACGACGGAGTAAGGTAAGCCCCGTTTTAGCGTGGCTTCCCCCGTTTCTCCGCCTGTGTGTGAAAAGGACCTTAGTGATCATGGTATTCCTTCCTAAATGTTTAGAGACTGTCTGTCTGATCTGCTGTAGAATCTTTGCTGGTATTTATATTGGACTGACTGGGCAGTAATTGTTTAATTCCTCTTTTTTTCCCCTTTTTGAAGACAGAGACAGCATTACCTCTTCTTCAGTCTGCTGCCTTTTTATTGTTTTTAACCTCTCTAGCAAGTCTGAGTTTCCTCTGTACTTAACCTTTTCTGATTTCTCCCTGCATGTCCTGGTTATTCATTTGAACCTCTTTGCTGACTCACCTCCTTTTCCATTTCTTGTACTTGTCCCTCTTAAATCTTAGTTCTGCTGAAAGTTCTTTAGATATCCATCCCCGTGTTTTAAAAAACATCCAATTTTTCATCTGCATTGAAACTGTTTGAAATTGTGCCTACCCATTTAAGTAGCTCTCATACATCATGAACAATCTTGTTTTTTGTATTCCTAACCATGGGATCATACAAGGTATTTCCCTAAATTTATTGAAATCAGTTTGCTTAAAATCTAGAATACATGTCTGACTATGCTTGGCTTCCCCTTTTTGCTGTACAATAAACTCCAAGAGAACATGGTCACTCCCACCTAAGGATCCTACCACTTCCATGCCATTTAACTAAGTCATCACTGCTGGTTAGGATCAGATCTAAAACAACTGATCCCCTTATTGCCTTTTCCACCTTCCAGACAATGAAACTGTCTGCAAGGCAAATGAGGAATTTGTTGTACCTTATATTCTTGGCAGGATAATTGAACTCTCCCATTACTTCTATATCTCTTCTTTCTGAATGTTTGGCCATCTGTTCCAGGAAGATCTCATTCAAGTCTTCAGTCTGACTAGAGGATCTGTAGTGGATCCCCACAATGACATATATGTTGTTTCTCTCTCCCTTTTTATTCCGATGATCTCAACCCAGGTTCCAGGATTTAAGTCATGGATCTCCTCACAGGTGTAAACATCCTTGACTTATAGCGTTACTCCTCTTCCTTTCCTGTTTGGTCTATTTCTCTGAAATAGGTTATATCCTTCTATTACTGAGATTCATCCTGCCAAGTTTCAGTGATGCCTATATTATCATGCTTGCTTTGCTGTGTTAGAGTTCAAGTTCATCTTGTTTATTTCCCATGTTCTGTGCCTTAGCATAGAGACAGCTAAGAATATAGGTCATTCTTTTTAACTGCTTATTTTAAGTTTTTTTTTAAAGTTATTGAAGTTTTTTCCCCCTCCCACACTTGGGTTCTTGTTGTATTCACTCAGTTCTCCCTATAACAGTTGGGCTGTTATCTCCAGCACTTGATAAACTCCTACCCTCAAGAATATTATTTTCTTCCCCCACATTACTCAATTTAAAGTCATTCTGATCAGGTTTCTGAGACTCTTAGCAAAAATGTTCCTACCAACTGTTCTGATGTGCAACCCATTGTTTGCTAGAAGTCCATCTTCATGAAACCACAGACCATGGTTCAAGAAGCCAAATCATTTCCAGGAGCACTATTTGTGGAGCCAGTTGTTCACATCCACTATTCCTTTCTCCCTTCCTGGGTCATGTCTTTGGAGGAGAGATGAAATAATGACCTGGGCATCAAGGGTCTTCAGCTTCCTACCCAGAGCCTCAGAATCTCTTGTGATATCCTGAAAGCTATGCCTTGCAGTATAATTAGTTCTCATGTGGACCAAAGGGAAGCGGTAATAGTTAGTGGGATTGATGAGTCTTGTCAGCTATGACATTATAGATGTCATATATCTATGCCCCATAAATCTATGCCCCAGGGAGCAGCACATCTCTGGAAATCATGCCCTATAAAGAGTGGCTTAGAAAGCTGGGTAGGTAGGAGAAGAGAAAGTAAGCGGTGGTGTGATAGCTATGTTTAAAAATTTGAAAGGATGTCATATGGAAGAAGCAGCGAGCTTGTTTTCTTCTGCTCCAGAGACTAGAACTAGAACATGGAGGAATGGATTCAAACTACAAGAAAAGAGAATACACTTAAGCATTAGGGATAACTTCCTGATGATAACAGTAGTTCAACAATGGAATAAGCTGCCTCATAGTGTGGTGGAATGGCCTTCTTTGGAGGTTTTTAAACAGGGACTGGATGGCCATCTGACAGGACAGCTTTGATTGTGTATTCCTGCATGACAGAGGGTTAGACAGGATAGCCCTTGTGATCTCTTCCAACTCTATCACCTTACAGTAGCCCTTTGAAAATTTAGAATAAGGGCCATGATTTGCATCTTTCTGCATCCCATTACCTTCCATCCTATTTGCATAATTGTGTAAATATGCTTTATACCTGAGCATTTATTATTATTCCGTACTGCATCTGAAGACCAGTTAGTCTTAAAGGTGCTGCCACATTTTTATTTCTTCCTCTTCTTTCCTTATTTTTATACTATATGGATAGTGGCTGTTTTACAAGCTGAGATGGTAGTGTGCTCTAATCACATGTGATAGAAATAAACTGCATGATGCAATACCAAGGGGTTTAATAAAGGGCTTAGAGTTTTAATGAAGAAAAGCAGCACCCCTCCCTCAACCTTGACCATGTCACTGGAAGCAATAAAGAACAGGAAAATAATCCTTGAAACAGCCAGTTGCTTCTAATGAGGAAACACAGAGTGAGCAATTACCAGTTTGCAATCACCATGAATATGACTCCTTCTCTCTATAGTCTCCTTTAAAAGGCATCTCTGTCTTTCTCTCTCCCTGCACCTGGCACTTCAGTGAAATAGCAGCTGAAAGAAGACACTGAAACGTATCAATAGTAGGGTTGCTCCCCTGCCTCCAGGACCAAGTGGCCATTTCAATGGCCGCAGATGTTAAAGGAAGAATGGTCACTCCTAGGTACTATTCTTCACTTAGTAATTCTAGGATCCTTGTTGTAGTCAACAGCTTGAGCTCTTTTAAATGCACACCACTATCTCCAGGTTAAAAGAGCTCAAGGAAGTTTTGATAGTTTCTGTAACAGGTTCTCTCCCTCTCCCTCTCCACCCGCAAAAGACAGAAAATAATGTCAGAAGAATGAAAATGCACATTTGTTATATTTATTTACATTGCAGATATTTTTCAATTTGGAAGTTTCCAATAAATGGTTTTAGTATTTAGTAGAGTAAGATAGCTATCAGATATATAGGTTGCTTAATTCCAAAAATTTCTATTAGAACTGGCTTGCATTACATGTGTTAAATGGGAACAATGAAAGGAAACATGTAATCAGGTGCATTTAATACATATCTATTTGAACTGGTCCTTGTTTACTCCTATGTGATTCCTAATTAGTTTGTGTAACAGGTTTACCATCTCTGTTACTGATGGTTAACTGTTGTTTCAGCCCAATAAAAATAAACATTGCTTATCATTTTTTTTTAAAAATTAAATCTTTTTTCAGTCAAACCCATTAGCTTAATGTTAGAGGCAAAAGCAAAACAAGATAAACTATTACTGTTGTGGTACTACGAGGAATGATTTAATGCCCCGAATGAACTTGTAGTGTAATGTTTCTTTGAGATTGTCAATTCACATTGTGTAACAGAGGCATTCAATGTTACAGGATCAGAACTACCATATTTGAAATCCTGAGAATCCTTATCAAGGAAACTTTTATAAATTTCCAGTGCCACAGAAACCATATTGGATGTGATCTGTCTTTTTAATTTGGTTAGTTAGTCCATATGTTTCTCTCCTTCCTACAAGTAATAAGGCAGTTAACAATGAAATATGTTACAAAATAAAAAAAAATATAATTCATATCAGAATTCCAAACCAGGGGAAGGGAGCATGTGCTAGAAGCAAAAGGTGGGGCATAAGTTACAGAGATGCCTCAAAACTGGCAAGAATATTTTTGGTTGTGATCAAAATGGCAGTGCTCAGTATCAGGCTGATATACTAAAGAAAGGAATCCAAAAAACAAAAGGGGGGTTGTCAAAACTCATTGGCACATCATGGTAAGTACTTGAAAAAATGAAAGCATAATTTTGCTTGTCATCCAAGCTGAAGCAGCCAGTTTCAAGCTAAGATTCCAAGCAGAGGCTTCATGGAAGCACAAAAGTTGGGTATGCCATGACTCATCCAGAAATAATTTTTAGAAGGGCTAGAAAATCAGAGAGGTTTCTTGGAGCCATTGTTAAGATTCCTTAGGCAGGAAAACAAGAAAATGTAAAGCATTGCCACTAATATTCCCAATGTTTTAAAATGTGTAGGAAAGTGGAAGTATGTTCTCTGAGATACTCTCTGAGGGTAAAAAAAGGAGCAAGTAGGAAAATAGAAGTCTCCACAGACCTTTTTTTGAATGAATTGATCCGAACTTAGGCAAGGCAGTGCACAATTCAGCTAGAAAAATAGAAGCAGGAACTGCTGCTAAAATTCCTGAAGTGTGGAAGGATAGGCAGGAAAACAGGAGAGACATAAGGTACTGGGGCTACATTCTTGACATTAAAAAAGGATGGGAAAGGGGGGCAGGCAAGGGTCCCAAGGAAAAGAGGAGGGTCCATGGCCCCCTTAAGATCACCAACAGATACACTCCAGCTAATAAAAAAAATAAAATAACCATCCTTAAAAACATGTTAGCTTAAAAGCCTATCCTAATAAAAACATTTTTGCCTCCCAGTAGAAGAATCGAATAGATTCAGCATGGTCTCCATTGGCAGAGAGTTTTAGAACTCAGAATAGTCACTGAAAAGTTTGTCTCTCACATTTCTGCCAAGAAACTACAGGCAGTGGTGGGAAATAAAGAAGAGTCTCATTCAAGGTTCTTCACAGGCATACTGGAGAATGTAGTCCTTCAAGTAACCTGGTCCCAAATCATACAAGGTTTTATAAAGTATAACCAGCTTTTTCAATTGTGCCCAGAAACTGACTGATACACAGCAAAGATGCTGGGATGAAGGAATGCTCTTTCTAATCAACCTTGTTCAACAGTCTAGCTGCAGGATTCCTGCTTCTAGTCAATGGATGTAGCCGGTATGGGATCCTTTCTATGTTGTTTTCCCCGGGTGGCAGAGGGTGAAACCATTCCACTGACCCTTGGCCTTGATCTGATCAGTGAAGCTAGAGGAAGCTTCCCTTTGACCATTGCATCCCCATGCAGCTGATAACTAAGATGCTTTTTACTTTACTTCTATGGAACTTTGACCTTTCTTTCACACTAGAGTAGTCCAAAATTATTGTTTATTTTGTGTTTTTATCTTATGCTATTTTATTGCAATGTTATATCTGATCAACAAAACTTTGCTTATGGGAGGGCAGGTTAAAAGGATGTCAAAGTAACAACTTGGTTATGGACAAAACTTGGCCCTTCTGATGTTTTGGGCTACATAGTTCCTTACCATTGGCTGTTCTGGGGACAACCAATAGGAGTTAGAGACCAATCATCTGGAGAACCAAAAATTTCCCAGCCCTTTAAATACATGCATACATATCTATATGCATACAGAGTTTTCTGGAGGGTAGGCAAAAGTCATGGAAAGAGAATTCAAGCAACAGGAAAATAAACATCATGCAGAAGTTCTCATAATGCTGACATCTTGAATGATGCAGGTTCTCAAGAAATAAAAAACTTGAACTGTAGATTTAATAAGATTGGATGTTCAGCTGAAGTGAGATGCCTCAGTAAGGAAAGAAAACCTTCTTGGCTCCGTAGAAGTGTGGTAATACAGCAAAGCTTAGCAAATGTACCCAAATACTTCGGAAAATCACATCCAAACCAAAGGGAAAGACATCAAACAAAGCCCATGAGTCATAATCAAGCCACTAAAATGTCAAGTTGCATAGCACTCCACCTGCCAAAGAGAGAAATCTTGCGGAAAGGCTGAGAGGATATTGTTCCCACTAAAATTTGGGTGGTTAGTCCAAGAAATATAGAAGAAAATAAAGTCAATAACTAGGAGAGGGGCAGGATATTGTTACATGCAAATTATTTTGCAGGATAATTATATGTTTGGATTTCATGGTTGGCATCTTCAGACTTTGTGCCTCATGGAATCATTACAGTGTAAGAAAATTTCTTTACATCTTCAGAACAACGTGAAATGAGACAGTAGTTCCATTGCTATACTGCTTTAAAATCTTTGATGTCTCATTCAGAAGGGCTAGAGTTCAAAAAGTTACTTTTTTAGATCACACTGGCTATGCTGGCTGGGAAATTCTGAGATCCACAGTCCAAAAAAAAAGAAGTTACTTCTCCATATGGTGAGCAGGACCTCCATGAGGCAAAGTAAATTGTTCCCGATTATGATTTTGTCCTTTATTTGGAAGCCTTCACTTATTGTGTTAATTTTATTTATTTTATTCATTTGAAATATTTATTAGCCAGCTTTAACTTAAAACAATAAAAGAACTGGTTCATGAAACAGCAGCTATGAATGGCTTTCCAAAGACCCATTTCAAAGTTAAACAAACACAACATACAGTGTTGGCTGTCATCATCTGGGGAGAGAAAAAAGATAAGGAAGTCACTTATGCTGAGAATGTTCTTGTATACCTGTTAATGCCTGCCAGCCCCTCCACAGGGACATCAGTATCTTTGCAACCAAGAATTTCATTCTGCAGAAATGTATTGTCCCAAACCATTGTTGTACCAGAATCAGCTCCCAGGAGGAGGGTAATTCATGGCAGGTGCCAGTTTTCCACATGTTCATGCTGAAGAGGAAGGTGAGCCAGTACCGAATCAGGCCTTAGAGAACCACTCTCTACTACTGGAGTAACCCAGCAGTGGCCACCAGGCTGTACAGTCTTCACAGGTATGGCATGCAGGTCCCTTCTACTACAGAGCAGAGCCCCCTCCCTCCACTCTTTAGAATTGTTCCAGAGGATGAAGGAGCTAGGCAATTGTGGTTCATTAGAGTAGAAACTTGGGAGAACCTGTTTATGAGCTCTCCCTCAATGTCTTCCCCTGCTCTGAGAAAACCTTTACCTCCTGGGTGAGTTGCTGGCTCTCCCTTCTTTCTCTGCTCTTGCCTCATTTGGTAGGAGTCTTCCAGGGCTGGGACAAATCCAACACACTTTGAATATCTTGTCCCTTGCCTTGGCTACTGCCACAGATTTTATACTCCCACTGGCTGACTCTCTAGCATCTCCTTGCAGCCAGCTGGTGTATCAACTGCACAGCTGTCAGCATTCTTCTTATAGCTGGTTAGCACCATAGTCATCAGCCACTCCAGCTTGACAGAAACAGTAGGAGAAGAGACTGGTAGGGTAGAAGTCCCTGATGCTCCTTACCAAACAATTGTTTTGGGGAGTCTGTTTTTTCTGGGGGTTGAAGGAAGATGCCCAGACTGATAAAGCACTGGGAAGAGAGGTTTAAACGTCCTTGAACATGGCACTGTTCCCATGAAATGGAGTGCTGATTGCAGACATATTTCAGAAAGGATGCAGCACAATAGTGAGTCAAAATGAACTGCAGCTTAGGCTACCAGTGCACAGCTGGGATGGTTTTAGAAAGACTGATTATTATGATATATTGAAGTTTCCTGTATCTGAACAGTGGTAGGATGATGCTCTAGGACCCAAGCCTGTGTTGACTAAGATTATCTCTATGGATGATTCCACCCTTGCCTTCTTAATGTATGCAGTTGATTGTTATTAATCTTTTGCCTGTATAAGAGGCTGAAAGAAACTTAGAAGACTCCATACCCCTGTAGATAAAGACTCCATATTCTGTGAATCCCCCATTATTCCAGTGGTGAGATACTAGAGCCATCTCTGGCTGGGAATTCTAAATTCCCTTTCCTAAAATTCCAGGATTCCATAGGATAGGACTATGGTAGTTCAAGTAAAATCATAGTCCTATAAATTGTGTATTGTAAAAGCGTAATGTTGTTGGGCTGTAATTTCCAACTTAGACAACGTAGCCCATGATGAGGAATGCTGCTAATTCCCACCCTGATTTTCATGCTTTATTATGATAAATTCATTCCTTAGGTGCATTTGTATACCAACTTTTCCTCCCATGAGTGACAGTAATTGTATTCTAATTACATCTAAACCATATGTCACTGTGTTTGAAATGCAACTTCACACTAGATGTTGTAGGAGTGATTGCAATTGATGCATGACGTATATGGTTTATTCACCTGTTAGATATACTTATTATCCAAACATTGATGGATGAGTCATATATTTACATTTTGCAAAATATGTTTTTATAAAACCAGGACACAATGGAAAGAGTTTGGCATCACTCTTTCCTCCTTCACATGGTCACAGAAAATTTTAAAGTAAACTGTTTAAAGTCTGCAACCCTCTTGGGTTTATAAAATTACAGCTATGACTGGCTTTCCAAAGGGCATTTCCAAAATGAAACAAATACACACTGTAGTACTTTTTTGCTGCCAACCTAAACAGTGGTTGCCAAGTGTTATGGATACTTCCTGTTGCAAATGGAACAAATTAATCACAGAAAATGAAATGACAATGAATGACTCCCTCTTTCAAATAACCTTTTTGGACTTGCCTCTCCTCACCCGCCAATAGATGGATGAGTCATTCGCGATATATATCACAGAGTGGCCAAACTGGAGGTGTAAACTGCAGTGGAAAAAGTTACATCTGCAGTAAATGGAAAATGCTTTCCATTTTAAAGAGTTTCCACTTGAATAAATGTTTGGTGTTTAAAAACTTGCTTCAAATGTGGTTTTTCTTTGCTCTGATATTTAAAATGGATAATGAGCAAGACTGCACGATCTTACATGCCTTAGTTACTGTTGGATTACTGTAATACACTCTACATGAGTCTACCTTAGGAGAATGTGCAGAAACACCAACTGATCCAAAGAGCTGCATCCAGCTTTCTGGTTATGACCTATAAAGCCCTATAAGGCTCGGGTCCAAGCTTTTTAAAGGGTGGCATCTTCCCTTATGAGCCTGCCTGAGCTAAGATCTTCAGTAAAAATACTTCTGTCTATCTCACTGCCTTCACAGGCATAGTTGGTGGAAACATTGGACAAGGCCTTCAGTGTAGCTGCTCCCACACTTTGGAACTGTCTCCCTAGGGAAGCTAGAATGTCTCCTTCTTTGTTGTCCTTTCAGTGGCAGGTTAGGAGTATTTTTTCCCCCAGAAAACTTTTGGAAACTGAGTTTTAAGAGAGGCTTTTTATGATGCTGTACCGTTTTTAATCTTTGTTTTAAAGTAAGATTTTAAATGGTTTTAATTTTGTTATTGTTTAATACTGTTTTAATTTTTGTATCTTTTTCACTATATATGTTTTTATTATTTATTTGTTTATTGAATATATATGTCATCTTTTCTCCCAAAGTAGGACTCAAGGAGGCTTCAAAAAGGTTTTAAAAAACATTAAAAGCATTTAAACAATTAAAATATTAAAAGACATATAAAATTAAAGAAATACATGATGAAATTCAAGGAATGTATGGTTTTAACTTTGAAATGAAGCCAGAACTTTATTTGTTGAATATGTTAGGGCAACAAAGAGAAATAAGATCTCATCAAAAGACATTGTTATATATAATAACTGCAGCAAGACTGACTTATGCTCAACATTGGAAAGAAAGAAAATATATTGATATAAGAGAATGGAAATTCAAAGTCCTGGATATGGTAGCGACAGAAAAGCTAATTTTTTCACTCAAAAATAAGCCAATCCAGGGCTTTGAAAGAGAATGGTGAGAGGTATTGAATTAGATAAAATAATAAAATAGGGGAAAAAGAAAGAAAGGCTGTGAGAAAGATGGGAGGTAAAATGAAGTGGTAAAAGATAAAATGTAAATAAATAGAAGCTAAAAGTAATAGTTTAAGATTGTTGTAAAATAGAGATAATGTATGGAATGGAGTGTCTATACAGAATGGAATGTTAAACTCAGATTCAACCGGGAAAATTGATGTCTGGAAGTGGGGAGGATTTTTTTCAAATTGTTTTTCATTTAAAATTTTAATAAAAATTATTTTTATAAAAAGACATATAAAATTATAAAACTTGGTATAAATTTTTAAAAACAGCTAATAAATAATTAAAAGGTCTCCAGTTCATCCATTAACGGCTTGTCTAAAAAGAAATGTATTTGCCTGCCTATGAAAGGAAAGCAGGAAGGGGGCCAGCCAAGCCTTCTGTGGAAGAGTGTTCCACAGGGTGGGAGCAGCCACTGAGAAGGGTCTCTGCCATGTCCTCACCAAGCGAGTCTGGGATGGTAGCGGAATCAAAAGAAAGCTTTCCCCTGCAGATCTTAGGTCTCTAGCATTGTACTGTAATTTTCTGTCTTTTGCAAGATGCCTTGAATCCCAGTCTTAGAGAAAGATGGAATATAAATAAAAAGTGATGGATGGATCATAACCTGGCTAATCCAATAAAACCTGTAATAACTATATAGAGAAAAAGCAACAGAGGTGCTTTTGCTTTTTGTTGTTTTAGTGTTGCTCTCATCCATAATGTTTCCAGTACAGCAAGTATTTCAATAATATAATCATAGCCCTTCTTATCTGATGCATGGTGATGTATAGTTTTTCAGATGTATTTTTAGAAACAAATGTGAAATATGAAATAGAACAGAGGAAAAATGCAGAAGACATTGCTGAAGAGCATATAACTGTCATAAGAGACATACATATATTCAATATGATTAGCACTAATTTACTTAGCATCTTGCCTAGGAAAGCTCATACCACAGTGCTTTTAGACAGCAATCCACTGTTGGTGTGTGCTTTTAAAATAACCCTTGGGTTTATTTTAGGTATGCAGCTTTGAGTTCTGTGATGGAAGAAAAGCAATATTTCAGACTACAGAACTAACAAATAAATAATCCTGCCAAGCCATAGCATACTTTCCTTTGGCTCCACCCACTCACAACCTTTCATTTCTGCTCCAACATAGGATCAAAAGACAATGCTGTGTTTAAGGCCTGACATCAGAACCAATTAATTACTTTTTTGAAAAAAAATCCTTAAACCAGAAAGTCAAGTACCTTTCAGTCTCAATTAAATTCAATTTAATTTTGATGCATTTTCTTGGAAACAATATGGAGGTAGTCAGTAGTGCAGTTTAGGGGCTAGCAGGCCAGAAATAAAAAGCAGAAATGTCCCTTGAGCCCCCTACTCCTATTTCTGCCCCAGAAGGACCTGCACCATTTTTAAACAGCAGCTATTATGGGTGTTCTTCAGTGCTGGCAAACAAAAATTTTGAACATGTACACATATATACCCTACTTCATCTTCATTTTTTCATCTTCATTCCAGAAGAGTTTTTAGTGTAACAAAGTAAGGTAAATTTAAATACCAAGTTAGAATTAACATGTTTAATAAACATCAATTTTCTGCATAAACACGATTAAAATAAGGTGGGAGTGGGTTGTTTCTTTTTTCTGGGTTTTTTTTTTTAGCTTTTTAAAAAGCTTTTTTATGTAAACATAACATCATGGGACTTTTTCTGTTTTCTATCTGTGCCGAAAGCCTTTGAGATATGTGATTTGAACTTCCACTTCAGGGCAAATGCTCCATCACCACAAGTTTATAATGGGTAAATCACTGAGTGCTGGCTCAGGTACGGGATTGTAGGCCTAAGTGCATGTGCATTGGCTCTTCCTTCCAAATAGCTGGGATAGGCATAAGACAGCCCCATTTACAAGCTTTCCTAATCACATTTGGGTCACCATGCCATATTGAGACAACTGCTGCAGCAAACAATGTGTTACTTGTATAGAGCAGTGTTCTTAAATGCATCTACAGACAGGTATAATATTCAAAGTTTACTTTGCTGCAGGAATCATGCAAGACCCACATCTCCCACAGCAAATCCTTTTATATGGAGCTACCATCTTCCTATCTCAACAGCCGTTGGACTCTTGATTGATATAGTAACAATGCAATATTCTTAAACTCTCATAGAATTGGAGAGTTGGAAGAGGCCACAAGGATCATTGAGTCCATTCCCCTACCAGGCAGGAATGTACAATCAAAGCACTCCTGACATTCTGGTTCTGGTTCGCCAACCTGGTCTCCTCTGAATCATATTTTGCTCACTGTCATCTCTTTCCCTCTTTCTGGATTTATATTGTCCTGAATAACTTTGAGTTTTAGTTCCTATATGATATGATTCAGCCACATCATATTGGATGGCTCTTAGTGAGTATTTCCTTTCAGTGCGCACAGTCATACTTCATGTAATCCATCTCAACTAGCATTCCAACCTGTAGGGACCAAATGAGTGCTAAATTCATAGTTATATCACTGGTCAACTAGTGAGAGTGAAGGTACAGAAAGGGTAAAAGGAGTGCTGGAAGAAATGCTAACCTTGGTTAGCATTCTTTCCAATGTACCTTCTCAGGAGGACATTTCAAACTTTCATATACATTCTCATATTCCTTCATATTTGTCTAAAGGGGAACAACTGGTCTACTAGCGATATGGTTTAAAAATATTTATGTCCCCACAGTGTGCTGAAAGCTGAAAGCCGTACATGTGAAAATAAACTTTTGCCTCTTAGTTAGCATTTTTTTAGCCTCCTCCATGTGACAGCCATCTTCCCAAAATGACATTAATTGTAAAACTGGCAGTGTGCATTGGTCCTTCAAAGAGTAAACAGAGAGCATCTTTAGATAGCTGTGAGTACTCTGACTGCCAAAGCTGTATTGCTTCATATGAATGCTTAACTTGAAACAGCAGTATCAGGAATCTGAAAATAATAGCGGCAGTGCTAAAAATATGAAAAGTCACTAATATTCATTTTCCCAATTTGACCCTTCAAAAGACAATGCAGACTTCAAGCTTAACTGTCTATTATAAAACAAACTAAGATGCTTAATCAGTATAGACAGCAGACCAAGCAAAGTTGTGTAGTTTCTATGGAAATGGCAACTGGCAAGGAAGTGTATTTCTTTTGAATCATCTTGTCTTCTGGATCTCATAAGAGGTCATGATAGTTATTTGTCTTTCTTTCTTGAAGCAGCTATAACCTCTTGGAGAAATTGCAAAACAGAGATATGCTTGAACTACACAGATCAAATGTTCAAGAAGAAAACGCATTCCTTTTGGTTCTTCTATTCTAAAGGAGACTTTACTGTATTGGGTGTACATTGCCTTCCTTCATGGTCCAATGAACAAGCATTCTAAACATTTCTATGTAGCAGAACCTCAGTATTATACCAGGATAGACATACAATAGAAAAGCAAGCTAAGTAGTCGAACAGATGAGATGCAAGCCATATTGATGAAGAAGAATCCTCAAAATTCAGAATATTTTAAATTATCACTGTCCTGTTTGATGTAAAGTCAAAGGCTTTCACGGCCAGAATCCATAGGTTGTTGTGGGTTTTCTGGACTTTGAGGCCATGTTCTATTAGTAGTTTCTCCTGATGTTTCACCTGCATCTGTGGCTGGCATCTTCCTCTGAAGTTGCCAGCCACAGATGCAGGCGAATCATCAGGAGAAACTACTAATAGAACACAGCCTCAAAGCCCGGAAAACCCACAACAACCTACTGTCCTGTTTGATAATTTGCCCAAAAAAAGGAATGTCTTTGTCATTGGAGAAGAATGGAGAAATGGGTGTAATTGCTAGAAACTGTTAGATTGAAAAAAATTGTTTCCCCTTTGCTTCTTTTTTGATTTGCCATTGCTGACTTGCTTTGCTTTGAATCTGACTGTGTTTTCATCCATAGCCATTATTGCTGCAGATGGAAAAGACAGAGTATCTCTTTTTGAAATTTTCAGGTATTTCTGACTTGATGTTTGGATCCTTTGTAAAAATACTCCTACCCTGCTTTTTGGAGAAAAATTGTTTCTTAATTTGTAGTTGATGGGACATAAAAATAGTTCTAAAGCTTCAGCAAACTTGGCCTAGAAATAAATGAGGCAAAATTAATCTTCTCATTATATACAAGAATATGTTTGGAAAGTGTGATGTGTCCATTTCATTTAATCAAATTGCTGTGTTTATTTTCTACATTCTAGGACTTTTGTCCCACAGTATCACTGATGCAAACCTTTTATACTGTGTCTGAGGGTGATGTAGTTATCTATCTTCTCTATATAATCCTCTGTCGTTTCTCAGCATTTCAGTAGAATCAGCTTCATAAACATGTTTTGCTCCATTAGATACTACTCTTCAATGAAGGCTCAACTAGCAGTAAGTTCTTCTTTGGACCACAAAGATGAAATAGTTATAAGTTACAAAGCTGCAGCTAGCAACCCAGAACTCTAAAACTGTTATTGTGCTTGTTACATGAATACTTTCTGTTGACTATCACACATTTTTCAGTTCTTAGGATGCAACTAGATATGATATTGATGGCATGAGTGGAATTAACAAACACATTTTCTGTAAATTCAGGTATCAGCAATGATGAAGTCTGAACAGACCAGGAAGGTGAAGGGGGAATTTAACTGGAATTCTTTCCTGTCCAACAGTGCCCACAAAATTTGCCTCTGTGAAGTTATAGTTAAGAGGTGGGCAACTCCAACCAGAGCAGGGGCCAGTCTTTTTCTTCTGGGACATTCCAGGAGTTTCACAACTGCCTCAACTGAAGGAAAAAAAGCAGAAGTGGTAAAAATGTTATTTATGATTTTGAAAAACAATCTTCAATGTATTTAAAAAATGTGCTGAGATCTTGCCTCATCTGCTGGAATGTAAAATTCTGTCAGATGGAACTATGGACCACTCCCATCTCCCCACACAGAAAACTCTCCTGTCTATCCCTCCCCAAAGCCATTAAGGAGCTGGGGAAGGACAATCAGTATCCCAGCTACATTCCTATAGCTGTACACAGAGGTTCTCCAGAGGTCCTAGTGAATTATGTTGTTGTGTGACCAGCTATAGACCAGCTGTGTGACCAGCTATAGGGACATAGCCGGAGAGGCTGTCCCCTGCCCTTTCCAGCCACTATATGCCTGTGCAAAGTTGCTCACAGGGAACAGGTGAGTTCAGTCATCAGGGAACTATTGAGGAATATATTCCCCTGCAAATTAATATAAATAGAAGTACACAGGCATAGTTGGACTTGTATCTCTGTATGTTACCTATGGGACACTGACCATGAAGTTTTGTTTTGTTGTTGTTTTTGCCAGAAAATGGTAGTCCAGGAAGTCGTGGTCAATGGCCACAAAAATAGCATTGCAGACTGGATGTGCCCCAAGGGTACACTTTGTACACCGGGACAAATAAATATACACCCATGTTTTGATTCTGGATTAACATCCTAATTTGAAGGCACTGTTTGAGCATAGTTTCCTGACTTAAATATCAGATGTCATTTTCTCAAGTGATACATCTAACAAAATCAGAAAGTACTGAACTACAGTAAGTGACAGAAGGAAGGAGGGAACATTTCTGATCCAACAAACCATAGCTTGTTAGATCAGGATACTTACCTTAGAATGAGGCCTATGTGTGTGTGTAGAAACAAATTTAATCAAAAGTTTCAAAGGAGCAAACAAGCCATCTTGAAGGGCCCTATATATTTTGAGTTACACAGATATCTCTTTACCAGGGAATCTATAATTACCAGATAAATAAGGCTTAGGAAGACAGATTAAATCAATTTATAGTGCATAACATTCAAAACATCAGCAATAACATGAATAAAATAAAATTAAAGTATTAACAAGTCTGTAAAATAAGAAAATATTAATTCCCACTCAGAGAAGTCAAAATATGCTTGACGCCATAACTGTTTCCTATTTGCAATTTCTTCTTTATGACAGGGAATTTTACAGAGAAACAAAGGTGTTATCTAACATAACAGAAACAATGGGATGCATATATTGATTCAAGATTCTAAATTTTCTTCTTAAATAATCCTCTGAGATTATGCATAGAGGAAGCATGATCCAACCAAGCAGAACACTTTTAAATTCCATTTATTTCAAAGGGAAAAAACTAAGTACACGTTTAGCTCTCCACTGAGACCAATGCAACTTAAAAGGGTTTAACTTCATAGATCATGACTATAGCATTTATTCAACATTTATTCTACAGCTTAAAGTCAAATATAACTAAAACAATAGAAACAGCATGCAACAAAAGTTTATGTCATACTTAGATTACGAAGTAAGGAGAAAGGTTTACTGTGTGTTAAGAAAAATAGAAGCTTTGAATAGGAGCTTTATTTTCAAGGTCTGTTGTTTTAAGTTTGAAAGTCAAGTAGAAAAATGCAAGGAAAAAAAGTGAATATTACAAATGCAGTTTTGTCTGCAAGGTCTGTGAAGAGGCAAAATTACAGTTGCACATAGGAGGATGAATGGTCTATGTGCATAGCATTGCTTTCTATGGAATGTGGAAAGAGATATCTATTTACTTGAAGGCAATGCAGAGAAGTAACATGGTGAGGTTGATGTTCATTTGAACTGGATGTCAGGGTCAGGATGGAGGATGAATTTGTTCACTTCACATTTTAATGCAAATCTATTTAATTCCCATATGAGAATGAAATTGTTGTGAACCAGTTTAGGTGAACTGAAATTCTGCCTAAGTGAACACTGCAGTATATATAGAATCATAGGCCATTTCCGCACTGGGAATTTTAAATGGTGCAGAGCGACCTCCAACGGAGGTCTTCTACACCATAGAGGGGACTGGGATGGACTACTTTTTGTAGATCCACACCTCAGTCTGGTTCTGCGCGACCAGAACTAGTCGCGCAGTGTGGTTTTTAAAAACCTCTTTTTTGAGGTTTTTAAAAACCACGGAGTGAGCAAAGCCATGCAGCTCCGTCGCCCGCCTCTGGAGCAGATTTGCAGGCGCGTGCAAGTGCGTGCCTGCAGATCTTCTGGGAGCGGGCTTTTGGCTGGCGAGCTTCTCCGGTTGGTGGAGAGCCTCCACCAACCGGGAGCCGCCATTTGGGACGCCGGGGGACTGCAGAGCAGTGAACTCGTGCTGCTCCTCGTGGCGACAGACTCGGTTGGCCGGAAAACAAAGCCGGTAAGCTCCGTTTTCGGGCATTTCCCCTCCCCCACATGTGGAAAGGGCCATAGAGTTGGAAGAGATGACAGGGGCCATCCAGTCTAACCCCCTGCATTGCAGGAACACACATCAAAGCACTCCCAACAGATGGCCATCCAGCATCTGCTTAAAAACCTCCAAAGAAGCAGACTCCACCACCCTCCGAAGCTGCATATTCCACTGCTGGGCAGCTCTGACCATCAGAAAGTTCTTCCTGAGGTTCAGGTGTTATCTCCTTTCCTGCAGCTTGAATCCATTGCTCCTGGTCCTAGTCTCTGGAGCAGCAGAAAACAAGCCCACTTCCTCCCCAACATGACATCCCTTCAAATATTTAAACATGGCTATCATGTCCCCTCTTAACCTTCTCTTCTGCAGACTAAACATAGCCAGCTTCATAAGCCATTCCTCACAGGGCATGGCTTCCAGACCCTTCACCATTTAGGTTGCCCTCCTCTGGACACGTTCCAGCTTGTCGACATCCTTCTTGAATTGAGGTACTGGACATAGTATTCCAAATAAGGCCTAACCAATACAGAATAGAGTGCTATCATTACCTCCCTTGATCTAGACACCATATTCTTGCCATAGTATGATCATCATACCATTAATGTGATTGATTTTTGGCCCTCTAGATATTGTTGGACTGTAATTCTCATCAGCTCCAGCCAGTCGAGCTAAAGGTGAGGAATGCTGTGAGTTACAGTCCCATCTCTACTCTCTTTTGTAAGTCAGTTCTATAGAAACTGAGATCTAGTTCTATGAAAACAGAGTTTGGGTATCAGGAATATCAGATTTCCTACTTTGACTCAAGAGGAATTAGATCTTTTAACAAAGTGCCCATGAGTTATATGTAGAACTGGAAAAGATGGAAATGAATAATAACAGTAGTGAAAAATATTGACGCTATGGAACCAACATGTTAAGAAGTTCACATTTATTGTCAGCTGTTGCGGCAAATGCTTTTTAATTTGCAAATTCCCACAAGCCTTGACATTTTCTCTCAGCCAGAAAAAGGAAAATACTCATTAGTGGGAAGGAGTCCCATCCTTTCCTTGCACTACAAGCATTGTCAACACATTTATACATAATTAATATCCTGTTATGTATACACACAAACATATTTTCTCTTTCTCTTCCTGCTTATTCTATTGATATGCCATGTGACAAGTTAAGTTGAAAAGTTAAGAATTCTTTGTTTAGTTTTTAGGAGAGGTGGCAATCCAAAATAGTCATTGCTTTACTTCAAAACACTTTGTACTTACTTAAAATGTCAGTATTATGAGCTTCAGTAAGAACAGCGTTTGCATAAAGTGAAGCAATTTAGGACACAAAAGCAAAAGCAGCTGGAAAGAAGGAAGCAGCTCTAAAAGCTAAGGAGAGTGAGTAGGGAAACAATAGGACTGGGTTGAAAAGAAACAAATCCCAGAAGCAGTGCAATGGAATCCTGTACATGTCTATTCAAAAATAAGTACCATTAAGGTCAACTGATCTTTTCCCTAAGTTAAGTGGATTCAGAAATGAGAAAGCCTATGAAAGAGTACCACTAAATCATGTTTACATTGATCAGCTAAAAATATAAATTAAGTTTACACTGGAAAGGAAATATTTATTACATTTACATTAAATCTAACCTTGTTGTTGGCTACATTGCCACACTGTATTGCATTGCTCCATGATTTGACTCCTCTCCATTTCTGCCCTGTCTCATGCTTAGGAAAGAATGAAACAACTGCATGAATTTTGGAAAACCCCATTTCTCACCCACCCACACATTGGAATGGAATGAGTGAGATTAAAAAAAAAAAAGAAGAACAGGAAGAGTGTGAGTAACAAAAACGTTTTATCTATAAATATAAGTTTACATGAAGTAAACCAGGGTCACATCCAGTAGAAAATATGCAAGAGATGGTGCTCCAGTAGCACAGGGGTGGGGGAGGTACAACCTGTGCACTGTATGGAACCCATGAACCCCACATTTGCAGTCCTTGAAACTTCCCCGAAAGTCCTCTAAAAGCTCCTGAATCTTCCTTTGAAATTTCAAATTGGCAAGATTTTCAGCCCATTTTCTACCCAAACCTGTGCCAAGCCATCCCAAACTGCCCAACATATAGAATTTAAGCTTCTTCCTCCATAGCCATATTTTCAACCATAAATGGTAACCAGAAATGACATGGCATTACTTCTGGTGAAGCCAGATGTGATAGTGTGGCCCATGGGGAAGGTTGTAGAGATGAAAATTGTCCTCCTGTCCTCACAGTTGTCCATCCTTGCTTTAATAGAACAACTAGTGCAAACAACATCCAGCGAAAACTTAATGAAGTCATTATGAATTATGCAATAGATTGTGGGGAAAACTAGTGAAGGGGCTTTTGGAACAGCCAACAAATTGACTTCTGGGATAACTAGTGGAACAGCTTTTGCAGCACCATGTGAAACAGCTTTTGAAATGGCTTGTGAAATACCCTGTGCAACAGTTTGTGAAAGCACTCATGCAGTGGCTTGTAGTTTGTGGAATAGTTGTAAAAAGCTAGTGGAATGGTTTGTGGAAATAGAACCAAAGTATTGGATCTGAGACTTGTGCAAGTGGTGGAAGGTTTGTGCTAGCTGAATAGCATCACTGGCTACGATATGGAGATTTTTAAAAATTCAAAGCAATTCCAAATAATCTCATATGCACAGTGAGATCTTTCTCTAAATCCGCTATATCTTACCATTTCTATTTAATCCTGAATGTAAGACTGTGAAGTGATACCTTCCATTTTCTCCACTGGCAAGTGCTATTAAAAAAAACAACCCTACCTTTTCTAACCTGTTCTTCTTTGCCTCTCCAGTATCCACCCAAAATAAATAATTCTTTTAAAACAAGAAAGCAAGCTTCTTTATCTAGCTTTCAGTTTTCATTTTATAGGATTCTTCATCTCAGGAGTTCAAAAGACTCTTATGTACCATATAATTTAAGGCTGTACATTTTGATGTTCACATGAGAAACCAGCTCTTTGCCCTGTTTTCTGAGCTGACTTACCTAACACCTATAATTTCCACTTTAATTTCTGATATGGAAGTCTGTGGCTAGATTTTACTCTAATAATTACTAACAATTTCCCACTAGTTTTGACTTGTTCTGATATATTAAAATACAGGATATAATTTTTTTAAAAATGGTTGCTGAAGCTTATTTTTCATGTTTACCCAATTCTCTCAACATCAATTAACCATTGATAAATAACAAATAAAAGTTTTCCTTAAATTCTCAACTTATAATAACCTCTTTTTTAAAATTTTGGTTTTGTGACATCTGTTCCAACAAATATGGTTTCATTCAACTCCAGCAAAGTATTTCCCATGTTAAAGATCACAGTAGGTATACATGCACATACAAAGAGAATGCACAAGTGTGTCGTAGGAACATCTGTTATGCTGCCAAATTTATTAACATAGTACAAAATAGCTCCAACTCTTTGGAAACATTTGTCCAGATACCCTTCCCTATCTGCTGTCAGAAAACAACTGCTGAAAAAGATGCCACACTGCCTGGCAAGTTACTATTGGGCAAAGATTAAAGTTTTGGCATTGAGCTATACAGCACTAAGCAATGTCAGCCAGATCCTAAGAGCACATCGCAATCCATACAGATCTAGCTCGCCACTGCAATCCTCATCTTGCCAGTTCCTGCAGATGCTCATCTGACAACAACCACAAACAGGATCCTTTCCATGATAATTCTGCCAGCGTGGAATATACTACCACTGCCAGAGTTTAAAAAATAATTGTTTTGAACTACAGTCCCTGAATCTCCCTGCCAGTGGCTGCGCTGAATGAGAGATTCTGGAAACCATAGTCCAAAAAAAGTTGTTGTAGTAGTTGTTGTTGTTTGTTTGTTTTCATTTGTTTTTTGCATAGCCTGAATAAGATATGCATCACCTCTGTTGCTGTTTAGATGCATGTTGGGAAACAACTTTATTGGCCATGGCATTCATTCACATATGACACCTGTTTTCATTTTGAACTTATGGCCTGCTGACCACATTGTGCCATTGTGTTTTGTTTTAACAGTAATGTGTAATTGTTTGGTGATATGATCACTTTACTCCCTCTGGATGTGCTATACATGACAACCAGCATGCTTTTATATATATGTAATATAAAAATAACTAAATAACCAAACCATTGATACAGGGTTTTATCACCAGTGCCTCTCCTCTCCTTATCAGCAAAATGAAAGGGTGGGAACACTTTAGTGTTTATCTTTAATCTTATAGCAATAGCATTTATTTCTATACCGCTTATCAACTGAGTGTTATCTAAGCAGTTTACAATGTGTTTTAGCTTATTCTTTTTAGTCTTATGTTTTTTTAAAGCAATTGTCCTACTTTTCTAAAAGTAATGGCATCTTAATATGAGCCTTCTTATCATCAGGTTTTTTAGTTGCATCTGAGTCACAATCTCAGCTGTGAGATATCCTTCCCATACTGACAGATATTCATAGGGATCTCCAGGAATCTTCTGGAGGTCCCTGATGATGATGCCATTGCCTTATGTGGAGTGATAGGAAAATAGTTGTATGCTTACTTGCTCTTCCCCTGCTCTCAGCTAACTGGGAGATGGCCAAATATGGCAGGCTACAACTGAGAAATGTGACTTGGAGTGATTTTAGTTGGTAGAGAATTCCAATCTCCACAATGACCAAAAAAGTGGCCTCATTCTGACATACAATATGGTAATTCACCAAAAGGGTGCCAGCCATTGGTTTATCCTTGTGGTAAACCACATTAGGAGAGCCAGCATGGTATAGTGGTTTGAACATTGGACTGGAACACTGGGAGACCAAGGCTGGAATCCCTGCTAAGCTGTGGAAATCAGCTAGGTGACCTTGGAGAAGTCATACTCTCTCAGTCTCAGAGGAAGGCAATGGCAACCTCCCTCCCCCAAACAAATCTTGCCAAGAAAATCCCATAATAGGTTCACCTTAGGGTCACCATAAGTCAGAAATGATTTGAAGGCATAAAACAACACAAAACAACAAAACAACTTGGATCCCATGTCAGGAAGAAGGGAGAATATGAAATAAACAATTCAATAAATTTCCTTCTTGGTCAGTTGGATCCAGTTCTATAGGTGTTTCCTTTCCTATCAGTTAGAGACCTCAGTTTCTTGTGAAGGATCCTCTGAGTGTAAATTCTCATTTGGAGCAGGATTCTGTCCTTATAAAGCTCAAGTGAAAGGGTTCAAAGAAATGAATGAAATAGATAGACATACATACATACATCTAGTTTTATTTCCTGGTGAACAAGAAGTATGCAGAGTGCTCATTCAGTATTACTAAGGAAGCACTGGATTTTTGCCAGTAGCGGGCTTGTCTTCTATAAATCCCATAAGGCCTCTTGTAATACCTTATTTTCAATACCAGCCTGGTTGTCTTTTCCTTGTGTTTGTGCAGAAAATATCATATGCTGCCAAATAAGCCTATACAATTAGGGGATTTATGAAGTGCTAAGACAGCCTGTAGGCAAGGAGCACAAACAAAAGAACATCAGCTCAGCTATTTTCTCGCTCACTTGCTGCTCAGCAGAGGAAATTGTCAACATGGCATGCATTTGTTATTCAAAGTTAAAGAAGTTACATAGTTTCAAAGAGAAACAGGCTGGATATGATGAGATAAATATTTAACACCAGGTTTATGAACCATGGATACCTCACAGACAACATGATCCACAATTCAGCTAAACTGAAAAGCAGCTGGGATTTAGCCAGGATAGCCCACTGAGATCAGAGGAAGGAAGGCTGCTATCTGAAATACACTTGTATGGAAGTTCATTGAAAACAGAATTATTTTTAAGTAATATGTTTAGATTAGAATGAAAATGAGATTAATTCCTAGCATGAGGCACCAAAAAAATCAAATTTACTGGCAAAGCTGTAGGCAGCAAGCAAAACTTGGGAGGTACCTGCCAAAGCAATCAATCGTATTGAGGCATGTCTGCAGCCCTATTGCTGATCAAGACAGCATTGCTGGGCATCACAACCTGAAGACTACATCAAGAGATGCAGGCTAGCCAAAATGAAGCAGTTCAGCTAATTCTTTAACAGATACACCAACTTCAATAGGTAAAGGGCTCTTTGGGGATCCCTTGTTGGATAGAAATCAAATGAGTAAATAGAACTATCTGTGAATATGTTTGAGGCTGAGTTCCATTGTCCAAGAAGTACATGACTTAGAGGAGAGGCTGAACCATATGTTGCAGACAAAATAACAAACCATTGTGACAGAAGTTCAGGTGGACTACAGAGCAATAGAATGAGCATGAAACTCAAAATATAACCTAAAAGTTTGTAAACATTCCTTTTTTTTTTTTTTTTGCATTGTAGCCATGCTAGCTGGCAGATTATGGGAGTTGTTGTCCAAAAAGCAACTTTTCAAGCTCTGTTCTGAATGAAAATCTAGCTGAGATGTTTAAGCGGACACTCCTAAATCCTGCTGCACACATCCAGAAATTTCATAATAAGCAGTGTAGTAATCTCACTAGATTGTACTAGTAATCTGTATTATGCAAGAGGAGATGGGCAATGACTGCTAAGCAATTGGCCGCTATTTCTTTTTTCACCTCCTTAAATTACATTTTGAGAAAAGAAAATAACAGAAGAAATGGCAGGGAGCCATGGTAGGGGGGTTAAAGATCAAAGATGTCATTGTCAGGAGTCTCTTCTAAATATATCAGTGAGGTAAGGTGATTGCACAATAAAAGCTTCACCCAGAAGCACCTGAGGTCAGAAGCATCTACATTAGTTGTGTCCTTTATAGGACTGGTTTTTCTGCGGGGGGAGTGAATCTTCAGCTCTCCAGATGTTTTTCCCAACATCTTCCATCAGCCCCACATAGCACAGAGAATGATAAGGAACTGTAGGAACTGCATTTCAAGAATTCCCCATCTCTGTGTAAGGGAATTTTCCATTAACTTCACAAGTTTTTGATCTTATGCTAAAGTTCTAAATGAGCAGTGCAATACCAGCACTAAAAGACAAAGATATAATATGTATTTCAAACAGGAACCTTACATCATATAGAGACCATATCATCTTCCTGATTAAAGAATGTAGTTTTGTTATTCTATGCCTGTTCTACCTGTTATAAACTTGATTTTAAAAAAAACCCTTTAATATAATTGCTAGCTCTAATTAGAGAGCACTAGCCTTGGAAAAACCCTGATGGAATTACTGACTTTACTTTTTCCAAGAAATTCTGGAACATGTGGATATTTTTTTTTTTTAAAGAAAAAGATAACCAGACACTTCCTAACAAGAGAAGGCTTGCTTATTGAGTGAGATTTTAGTGGATAAAAAGATCTGTTGCACCTTACTAATCCAACTTTACTTATGGACAATGTGGCAGCAGAATTTATAAATAAGTGTAATGAGTTTTTATAGCTTTGCCACAATATTTTTCTTAAATACCTATCTCTAGTAGAAATGAACTACAGATGTCTTACTTTATAGTTTTTCCTAAAAGAACTATAGGAGCAATATGGACTAATATTTGTACAATAATGCAGCAATCAAAAGAAACATGGCTGGTTGCAAAAATACTGTACAACAGTGTGGAGCTATCCAAAATCATAAAAAGGGTTGAATACAAATCCCTCATGGGTCACAAAATTCCTGGCAAAAATTATTAATTACATGTTTAAAGTTTAAAAGATTCCTAATAATGAGAAATGACTCAGTTGGGCACAGATATAAAAAGATATAAAAATCAGAGTAAGAACTGCTTTCCCTGCTCAACAGTGAGGTCTAGACACAGAGGTCAGAGATAATTGTCAACTCTATCTCCATCTGTAAGGTCATGGTTTCCCCATCTGGGAACAGATCCTCCCATGTCAAGTTCTGAGAGACAATTAGGTTGGATACATGAGATGTGTCTAAATTCATATAAAAGAATAATAAAATATTAATATGCTTTTAGATGGATATGCTTTTAAATAGTTTTTAACTTCTATAGATAGTTAAATTATATGTTTGCTTTTACATGTTTTAGCAATGTGAGGTTCTTTTGCTTTAGTTTTTTAAAGATTCCTCGGGGAGCTAGCATGGTATAGTAGTTTGAGTGTTAGGCTAGGACTTTGGGAAATCTGGTTTCAAATTCCTGCCCAGCCATGAAAACCCACTGGGTCCCCTTGAGCTTGTCGTACTCTCTCAGACTAAGAAGGCAGCAGTGGCAAGCCTCCTATGAAGAAATTGTGCCAAGAAAACCCTATAACAGAGTTTTGATAAGTCAGAGTTGACTTGAAGGCACATAACAATCACAAAAGCTTCTTTGAATCTGGGGGAAAATAAAATCTATTGTTGCTATCTGCAGTGACCTCATAGGAGGTCTTCAAAAGGCTCAAAGGTTGTTCAGCCCATCTCCTTCCCGACAACAGTGGCAATGTGACAGAAACCAAGGCAAAAGGAGGGAGGGAGGCAGGCATGCTGGGTGGCTGGGCCAGAGCATTGGCTATCAAAGGGCTGCTCTGTTGCAGGCAGAAGGTAGGCTAAGCGGCTGAGCAACAAGAGAGATGACAGCCAGTCAGCATTTGCCCTTCTTTTCTTTCTCCCCCTCCTCCCTTTCCAGCAGAGAATAGTCCAGTCTACTATCATAAATGCTTAAGCACCACACCCACCCACTTTTCTTTGCCTTCTTCACCAGGAAGAGAGGAGACTGAGATGGGCAAAGAAGTGCAGGAAAGGAAAAAGGGGGTACTGGAACATTTCTGATAGATTGGATAGGTGAAAAAGGTGGGGGAGAGAAGGGCCAATGCTGCCTGCCTGCCTGGGTCTGCTTTTGCTTTTCAATCCAATGCAGTCTTAAACTGGCTGGAAAAAGCAGGAGAAAAGTCTTCCCTCCCCTTTCAGCAACTCTTGAGGAAGTATGCTTTTACATATTTCTCCCTTCTCTCTCAATTTTTGAAGACCCTTGGTGAGGAGTTTTAAATAAATATTTGATACACTTTAGGGTTTTAAATCTTGAGTTAAGTCTTGGGAGTCCACAGAAACAAAAGATATTTTAAAGAGGCCCATGGCAAAGAAAAGGTTAAGAACTACTGCCCTTCCTAGTAAGGCAAAAGCAAAATTCTGTAGCCTCCCCTAATTTGTCTGATCTTCGTCATTACTAATGTGTGCCATCTTGACCACCTTCTGATGTTGCTTGGCCATGTCAGCCAGTTTTCATCTGTGAAATGTTATTGGTTATGCCACTGTAGGACCTCCTATAGTGACAGGAACAGAACAAGAGGGTGGGTTCTGAATCCCAGGACCACAGGATCATAGCCCTACTCTTCTTACTCAAAACAGCAACATGCATTTCCACCAAAATCTAAAGTAATACATTGAGTGCTGCATAAAGAGTCCTTAGAATGACGTGCACAGTTATGGTTTTCTCTTTCCTCTGCAATATTCCCTTTGAGATGCTTGTAAAGTAATGTGAATATAGCTGGATTTATCTGTAATCTGATCTGACATTTTCCACCATCCCAGGCTGAAAGTTCATGTGAACAAGTTTTCTTAGTCATTCATCAAAAGCCCAGATCATGCATGAGTATTTTATAGCATGGCTCATTCTGTACTCTTTGTGATTTAGTTTGTTCTGAGATGCAACTCATACACATGGTTCATGAGACAGATTTGACTTGTTCACTTGAGCAGATGAAGTAATATATCTTAGCATATGTAAAGTGTCCTTTTCTCATCATGCTCTCATCCAAATGCATGCTTCTTGGTGTCCTAGCCATAGCTTCCAGACATGCCTATATTCTGTACTTTTTCTGATATTAAACACTGGCTTAATAGAAAACTCCTCCTCCTTCAGTCTATTTCTGTATCAACAATATCTCTCCTCTCCAATTTTTTAAAAATATAATCACGTTAATGGTTGCCAAAGGACACAGTATGGGTTCATTACCCATGCACAATAAAGTCCTGTGTGGCTTCCCTTTGGGGCAATGTAGAACAGAGGATTAATTTTTCTGTTCCACAGGTGCCAGCATCTTAAACCATCTTACATAAAATAAATAAAAAATAACATTAATTCTGTGTGCTAAAATTCTTTTCCACAAACACAGTTTCTTTATCCATGTTGATCCTCAATTTCATGACTTCACATAATAAGGCACCTTTAAATGCTAATATGGTTTGTGCTATAGCAATAGTAGAGAAAATAATTAGAAATCTGTTACATTTAATTTAAAAAACACAATGATAGTAACATTTCTGCTTCCTTCTGTCATTCAGCAGCCTATATTGCTAGAGTTACAGATCTGTTACTGCTCCATATTCAGTTATATTCTGTATTCAAGATCATGTCATTGTTGCCACAATCACAAATATCCTATGAATCCCAGCTTGTACTCCAGAGAGTCACTCAGACTAATGGAGGTCAGTTCTCCTGGTGATCAGGGCACCACAGGATGAAATTTCCATCCCCTCCTGCCAGCAGTTGAGGCTACAACAATCAGAAGGAAGATCTGTCACAATTCTTCACTACATCACAGATTGCTGGTGGGAGGAGGGCAGGAAACATTATTCTGCTCTGCCCTGTTTGTCAGCAGAACAAACCTTCATCATTCAGAGAGGGTCTCTGGAATGTGACATAATCTTACAATAATCTGTACTTGGTGTTCACTACTGATTTATGAGGAACTAACTGCATTGTGAAAGTCAGTGTGATGTAGCAGTTTGAGCACTGGACTACAACCCTGGAGACCAGGATTCAGCTCCCCATTTGGGCATGGAAACCTAGTGGGTGATCTTGTGTATGTCACACACACTAAGCCCCAGAAAACCTCATGACAGGTTTGCCTTAGGGTCACCATAAATCAGAAATGACTTGATGGCATGGCATTTTTAGAAAGGTCTTCTGTGAATCAATTATTAATCAAGTGTTGTAGGTGATTTTACATATTCTTAGGACCTCCAAATAATTATTTGTGTATATTATTGTAATCAAAACACAGAAATATTTTAACGTGGGGCACAAGTATGCAGAAAGGACTAGAGGAAAGAGACAAACATGGAAGGACCATACCTTAAATCCTAGTGTAATGAACAATAAAATCTCAAGCAATATTTAATAAAATATGTTTGTATGCTTGCTTTTTCTGGTCATAATTGCCCCAAATGAATGTAAAAAATTAACTACATCTCCCTCTATGAACTTACCTGGAGCATGAGATCTTCAAGAGGGGCCCTTTGTTCAGTCTTACAGCTTCACAGATTGGTGGGGAGTCTCTTATCGAAATACTAACTAGAGCTGATCCTATTTAGCTGCTGAGATCAGACAAGATCTGGTCCCTTTAGGGTATTTAGGCTCTGTTCTTTCGTAAACATAAGGGCTAGGGATATAATTTTTTAAAAAAGCTACAAATTTGAACTTTATAGTGCTTTGTTTAAAATGTTGGTGTTTTTTCCCCCCATTGCTGTAAGCTAGTAATTTCCTAAGTCACTGCAATGATCTAGGAAAAACAGTTTTACAAGGAGGTTGAAAGCCTCTAAAAGTGGTTTTATCTTTTATCTTGGTCACTTTAGAGACTAGCTGGGCAATGAACATCAGCTTCAGTGGTGTCATTGCTGAGTTCCTGTTTTTTATTACTGCCTGCTCAATCCTTTTATTTGGAATCATTTGGTAAGCATGTGGGTATCTTGCAAAATATATCCCGTTGCTTTTTTGTTATTATGACCTTGTCCATATCATTTAAGAACAGTCATAAGGACTTCCAGACCACAACTTGTTATATTGTCTGGCTTATGTTCCAGCACTTTTATGTTTACAATATCAGCCAGGACTTTTAAAAGTAGGCAGATACAAAGGCCATGGTCAGATATAAGAATAAGCCAGAGCACTTATCCTGTGAATGATTCTGACTTTCCAAATGCTTGCTCCCAACCATAGCAGGAATGGCCAGATAAACTCTAGACAGACTTCTGTGATCTCTCTTCACTCTAGATCAGGGTTGGAGAATACTAAAAACCTTTTTGTCTTGGAGATAATTAGTCAAGGCTGTTCCTGGTTTCAGGTGGAGCCAGGGTCCAGTAAGTGAGTGGAGTTACATCTAGTGCATGTGCTTATTTGCACTTTCTTTTCTTTCTCTCTCCTCCAGGCAGATTGTTCCTCAGCAGTTTTTCTGTCTCATTCTCATTTGTTAATTTGTCTCTCTACATATGAGCACACTCTCTTCTATTCTTTCCATTGAGCACCTGGGCTGTTGTATGTATATGTGAGAGAAGTGATAGAGAAATGACCAGGAAGTTTCAGGCATCTCTTCCTTCTTGAGCAATTATTTCTTCCTCTTTTCTTATGTTAGTGCTCTTCGTTTTCCTTTGTTAGAGAGATATAGCACATAAAGTCCCTCTCTGTTATGTTGTTGTTAACTGCCACCAAGTCAACATCAGCTTATGGTGAGCCTATGGATGAGAGACATCCAAGTCACTCTGTCATCAACAGCCCTGCTCAGGTCTTGCAGATTCATGGCTGTGGCTTTCTCATTTGATTCTATCCATCTCTAATGTGGTTTTCCATTTTTCCTACTACTTTCTGCCTTACCAAGTTGTATTGTCTTTCCCAATGAGTCATGTCTTCACAGGAGATGATCCCAGTATGACAGTTTCAGTTTAATCATCTTCGCTTTTAGGGATGTTAAGGCTTGATTTGCTCTAGGACTCATGCATTTGTCTTTTAGCAGCCCCCAGTATCCATAAAATTCTTCCCCAGCACCACATTTCTAAAGAGTTGATTTTCTTTATATCAGCTTTCTTCACTGTCCAGATTTAACAACCATATATAGAAACTGGAAATATGATGACATGGAGAATTCTAACTTAGTATCCAATTGATAGATCTTTAGGATTTATCAGGATCTTATCTAGTTCCTTCATAGCTGCCCTCCCAGATCCCAATCTTTTCCTGATTTCTTGAGTTCATCTCCATTAATGACTAATTAATGACTAAGCCAAGATATGGAAAATCTTGAATTATTTCATTGTCTTCATCATCTGCTATAAAGTTATATAAATAATCTGTAGTCATTATTTTTGTTTTCTTAATGTTTAACTGCAAACTTGGCTTTGCAGTTTTTTCTTTGGCTTTCTTCAGTAATTATTCTAGGGCCCTTTCTGCATGACGATGCTTTTCCATGTTGTGGCACTGCAAATCCAGTCCAGAAGGGAGCACATCAGCAACATTCCCCTCTGCACCTGCTCTCTTGCTGCAGAAGCGAGTGGCATAGCCCTGCCCCTTCCTTCTGCAGTGCGGCTGGGCACTTGCCATTGCTGTGCTGGGGCAGGAAGTGTTGGAAAATGCACAGCCGTGGCTTCCACATGACAGTAAGTACAGAAACACTAAATGAGGGGAGGTATAAAATGGATTTTATCAATTTTTCAAATACCACGTGAGTGTGATGCTTCATGATGTGATGGCTGTGGGACAGCGACAACATCATGGAGAAGCACGACTTGCCAACCACTGCCATCCCATAGCAGAAGTAGCTCAGCGTTGCCAGGCAGAAAGGGTCTGAGTTTTTGCTGTTTTCTGCTAGTAGTACAGTGTCATCTGCATATCTTAAACTGGTGACGTTCTTTCCTTCAATTTTCATGCCTCCTTCCTCTGAGTCTAATCCTGCTTTACAGATGATGTATTCAGTGTACAAGTTAAACAAATAGGGTGATAAAATGTAGCCTTGCCTGATTTGTTTGCCAATTGGAAACCATTCTGTTTCTCCATATTCTGTCCTGATAGTAGCCTCTAGTCCTGAATACAGGACAATCCAATATTGGGAACACCTATTTTGTTTTAAGAGAAATCCTTAGTTGTTCATGATCTACACAGTCAAAAGGTCTGCTTTAATCAATAAATCATAGGCTGATTTTCCTGTGATATTTTTTGGTGTGCTCCATTATCTAACACACGTTTACTATATGTTCTCTGGTGGCTCTTCCTTTCCTAACCCCAGCTTGGTCAGGAAAGGCCTTCTTCATTTGATATATGCTAGAAATCTTTGTTGTAGATATTTGAGCATCATTCTGCTTGCATGGGAAACTAATGCAATCATCCTCTGGTTACTGCAATCCCTGGTGTCTTCTTTCTTGGAGACTAGAATGTGTATCAAGCATTTGCAATTGTGGGCCATTCTTTTGTTTTCCATATTTCTTGATGCATTTTAGACCCTTTCCACACTACACTGTTATAATGCTATTCACTTTTAACATCCTATAGAATCCTGGAGTATGCAGTTTAGGGAGAAGCATTTAGAATTCTCAGCCAGAGAGCTTTGGTCTCAGTAAACTACAAACTCCAGAGGATGTTGAAAATTGAATAATAGCACTATAACAGTGTAGTGCAGAAACGCCCTTAGTTAGAACTAGAGTAGATTCTGTTTCTGTAAGTTGAAGCGGCATTATTGGCATGCCATCTGTTCCTTTCCACTGTAGCTCACTCAATCCAAGTATAGCAATGTTTATACATTCCATTTCTTCTTTTAATATGTCTAGCTTCCCCTGATTCATGCTTCTAACATTCCATGTTCCTATAATATGTGTTGAACAGCCTTGGACTTTCCTTTCACCTCTGAGCATATCAACAGCTGAATGTTCTTTTGGCTTGAATACCATTGTATCATTAGCCACACTGCTACTTGTAGTTCTTCTCTGTTTTACCCTAGTAGCTCACTAAGTTCTATCCAACCTAGGAGTTTTATCTTCTGGCACTATCTCTAGTTTCAATCTTCTTTTCTCAAGGCTGAATATACCCACTTCTTTGCCCACATAAACAAATCTGGTGACTCAGATATTTGCCACAGGTCCTACCTTAATAGATGGCGATCTGTGACAAGGTTTTGCATAAAGTCTGATATTTTTTAACCTCCTACTCATACTAACTTGTGCACACCTTCTAGTGTTTTCTAAACCAGAAATTTTATTTAAAAAACATGTGGTGGGGGTAGTGGCTGCAGCCTTCCTAGGTCCCTGAAAGGATAGTCTAGCCTGTAGTCTTTGGCAGAAGCACTCCTCATATTAATATGTGTGTGGCTTCTGGATTCACTGGAAAGGCCAATCATAGTTCCTGGAGGTACCTGGAAGCAGCAATTAACCATTTTTCTAGGCAGAATTTTTACTTTGTGGCAGTTTTGGGGAACAAGAACAGTGTTCTGGGGAACACTGGGGTACCATATGTGTTGTTGGGCTACATTTTCTCATCCCTGCAGTAGAAAGTAAAACAAAAGATTTAAAAATATCACAGATTAAAAAAAAATACTTAAAACAATATACCATCAGAAAAGGATGAAAAGGACAAGGAAAACAAAAAGTTCTGTGCCTGATTCTGAAAGGATTATAAAGACAACACTGGATAGACCTCTCTGAAGAAAATAATCCATAAATGAAGGTTACATCTGAAAAAGTCTTCTTGCATAGAACCACATACTGTACCTCAATATGTCAGGGCTGTTAGGAGCAAGGTCCCTGAAAACGATGAATGCCAGATAGAATTACTTGAGAAGAACTTCTTCAGATGCTTGTGGCCTCAAGCAGTGTGAATCAGATCCAAGACTCTGGATTAGTCTCAGAAAGGAACCAGGAGTCAATGCAGATGATATAATACTGGGTTAACATACTCAGTTCTCTGGCAGACCTCGCCCTGGATGCCAAGTGTCCTACATGAGCAGAAAAGCATGACCGCTAATGCCAAGTTCACTCCATCCACAATTTCTACCTTTTTTTCCTTCCCATTGCAGCCCCATGTTACATTTAACAACATTATGGAGGGTCCTTTGAGACTCAAGAGTAGCTCTTTAAACAGGGCAGCGAGGAGGAGAATGTAGGAAAGGCAAAATTACCCCTTATATTTCTTTGGATCCAAGCCCTTATTTTTGCTGCAGATCTTGGTTTACCTGAACATATGAATCAGATGTAATCCTTAACAGAGAAGAATAAGAAATCACCGTTCATGAGCAATAAAATAAAACAGCTTGTGCAGTGAGCCGTATTTTAGAATTCATAGAAACATTCTGTATCAATGGCAAACACTTTTCATTAATAGGTAATAGAATGGCTGAAACGACTGGCAATATTTCCTGTTGAAAGAGGATAAGGGATATAATTCTTTCCTCTTTATTTGTCAGTCAGAAATCTATTATATCATAAAAAACTACAACTATCCTATTTTTTGTGGTCCCTTTGCTGGCAAATTCCCTGGGTACCCCACCAATTGCTGCAACAATTTTTGGTGGGGTTTTTCTCCCTGATTTGTCTTATGGAAAGAGGGCAAATTCTTGCTCTGCCCCCCATTTCTCTGTGAAGTTGAACTTATGACAGCTTGGAACTGCTAGGATTTCTCAAAATCTTTTACAGGGATAATGGCAACTTTAGCAAGGCAGGAGGATACAGCTCCCTAAGCCAAGCATTGCCCATCCTTGAAGGTAGTGGAACCAGTTTGTCTATGGAGGGTCACTGAGCTGGAGAAAAGTCAGGAGGACATATTCAAGTGGTGAGCAGACCGAGAGATGATGATAGGCAGACTAATCTCTTTTCTCTTCTTTTCTCCTGTTTGCCTCCCAGCCCTCTTCTCTCTCTAGCACCAGTGTTGTGTTTAACTTGTTCTTAGAAATAGGAATATAGCCTCCTTAGTTAGTTAAAAGATGCAGGCTTTATTATCTGAAATTCTTTCCCTATCCAAGGCCATAGGCTTACTGTTCTAGCCTTCTCAAAACACACAAGAGAAAATCTGGAGTTGATTGATGGATCGATTTACTGATTTTTAATATCTCATCCTTCTCCAAGAGACACAAGGTAGTTTACACCAAGATTAAAACAAGTCTGTCTATACTTAGCTCAGGACACTCTAAGGAACCTGGCATGGATCAATGCATCTGTTGCAAACATCACACATATCTTTTCTCTGACATTCCCCATTCTGTACCCAGTTACCTTTTCCTTTCTGCTGCAGCAAAGAACAGCCTCACAGCATCCAGAGACTCTAGAAAAGGTCCATGGAAGCTTCTCAGTTGTGACCATTGGACACATGCATAGAAGGTTGTCTAACAGTGTTGCACAGTTACAACAGTGCAGTAGTATAGGCTTCTTCCCAATGCAGATACATCCTTAGTGAGCCAACGTTATGTTGGACTGAGACCAGACACAGAAAATTTTTCAGTGGTTGCACTCACACTTTGAAATTCCCTGCCCAATGAGTCTTTCTTTTGAAGATGTTCTGCCCCTTCTTTCAAAAGACTTTCTTAAAAAGCAGGAGGAGGAGGAGGAGAAGGAGGAGGAGGAGGAAGTTTAATGAAAATTATGTTTCAAAGTGCTTGGGGACTCCATGGAAGGCCCCATAAACAATGTGTGGCAGAGTGGAAGGGACTGTATTGTAATGTCATGCCCAAGTTGATGGGACTTGCACAGAGTTATTATGACAACAGAAACAGGTGAGTTTGTTTCTGGGATTTAAAAAACTGAGTAGTTTTCGTAGAATTAACAACACAATGTACTAACACAATTTTTAAAAGTAAGAAACCACTTATTTACTTGACAGGCTCTAAGATATTTCAAAATTCATCTCTTTGTATTATATAAAACTACACACACATACATTCCTCAAAGCTTAGTGAGCAGAAAGCATTAATGACCATTAATGGGGATTAGTTAAGCCATTCCCCATAGGTTGATAACAGAGGACCAGTTATCAATCACTTCTTATAGGTGGAGACAACATCAAGAAGGAGCTACAGATATTATAAAAGCTAACCCTAGAGATACAAAAATAGGCTGTTCATGATAGCCTCTAACAAAGTCAGACCTACCTGTCCCTGACAGCCTTTTGCTACTGATGCTGTTCCTGGCTAGTGGCCACTTTTAAAATGCTGGTAAGAGAGAGGGAAAGACAGCCCCTTTTCTAAGTATGTACTAGCTTCTATGAAACAAATACTTCTTATCTGTATAGAATAATGCCTGTTACAGAAATATATTACAAATGTATTGCAATGCGTGGGTGATTTATCTGCAGATGACATATAGATATTTAAGTTCTTCTACAAATTAGCATATAGAGATGCCTGCTAGATGTAAAGCAGATGATGTATAGCATTCCTCAATGGATGCTTATGTTATAGTGCTGTATAAGATGTTCTTTCCTTACCAATGTAACTCTGTATGGTGCCTCTTAGTGATGGTTGCGAAGATGAATATGATGTAAGATGTTTGATGCCTTACATGAAATGTTCGGTGCATAGACCCTGACAAGTCTATGTTACTCTCCGAGAGTGCTTGTGTGTGTGTGTACTATTTAGTTTCTATTAATAAAATAGCCTGAAAGATTATTACACTGTCTGCTCATTTTCTCATGTTTAATATCCTGTATTTAAGAGTGCTTAAGTAGTGTGCTGAAACTGCCTAAAGATGACAAGACAGACTTCTAGGCAGATACAGGTTAGCTGACAAACAGCAAGGACCCCTCAGTCCTTCAGCCTAAATAGAGAGGGAACTACACTTGTTTCACAGCAACTCCTCTCTTTGTCATATTTTAACAGAGATACTGCAAGAAACTGAGTAGGTGCTCATATAGGACTCAAATTAACTAGAGCAGACCCATTGAATTACTGGAGTCTCATTGATTCGGTGGGTCTACTCCAGCTACGACTTAACAGCTGGATTCAGGCAAAGGACTAAAAGCTGATGTTTATCTTCTGTGGGCAAAATCTGGGCAAGTTAAACAGTCTACCTTCAGTGGGCCACTTGCTCTAATTTTGCTCACATTCTCCTCACCACATCTTCTTCCCCAAGACAGAAAGTTACCAGGCATTTAGATCAGGGTTGTAGAAGGAAATGGGCATTTTTACCAGAACTTGAAAGTAACAAATTAGAAGTAAAAGTTATCTGTACTTAGGCTTTTTTTTCCCATGGAAACAAGGATAAATGAAGTTACATTTGAAAAACTGAGGTAAAAAAGTAGGGATAATGCCACCTGATCAGTGTAATAATTAACATTTTCTAGTTACTTTTCACTGTTATTTTAAAAGGCAATTTTAAACATCGTTAGAAGCATTTTAATAGGAATTGTGAAAATTCTGTGCAACTCTCTTATCATCCATAAGCTCCACCCATAGCTAAAATGGAATCATGGTGCTATAATTATGTAGTGTGAAAGGGCCTGTTACTGCAGTTTAGGCCTACTTGGAGATACCCCTGGATATCATTTTGATATCAATAATTTGGGTCTCTTCGACCACCCCTCTCCACGTGTTTGAGAGGCCCCCGGACACTAATTGCTGGACATTCCATTCTCCACCCAGGCAGGCCAGAAATAGCCAGATCCTTGCTTTAGGAGACCTCTCTGCAAACACCCTCATTATGTATGCATGCTGTTTACAAAGGACTCCCTGCCCCGAGCAGGCAACCTGGCAAGCTGAATACTCAACTGCCAAGCACTCTGCATTTCAATACTGGCTAACTCTTTGTCAATTCAGATTTAACTAAATCATGTTAAATTCTGACCTTTCCAAAGCTTTGTCCCACTCCTAAATCACACTGTTTCCTCAGATCACTCCCGAGTTCCAGAGTGTCTTGCTGCCACTTTGCCCAGCGAGCTTCCCCTCAGCCCCACCTGCTGACCTACATCGCACCTCAGCATTGCTCTCTATCTTCTTTCCAGACTCCAGGAACAAGTTCCGTATCACTCAAATCAACTATCCCTCTCAAAAATCCCACTATCCAACTCGAACCTTTATTTTCCTTAGTTATCTGTGTGTGTGTTGCTTACATTGTTTGCCTGTATTTAATAAAGATCATTCATTAATTTCCAACACGGTTTGCTCCTTGACTTGGCCTGACCCCGTAAACATCGGGTTACAAGATTCTACTGCGTTACCTTGCCTCTCGTAGTGCCAACCAGTGCTCTTGACTAATTTCCCCATCTTTTGTAATTGTAAGGTTATTTAGGTGTCCCTCCCGGGACCCCAAGTAAACAGGATAACAGGCCCCTCAGCATGATAAACTCCACAAACATCCATAAACTTAATGGGACCCCTACCACACACAGAGAGAACAAACTCTACTATTAGGAGTATCCTTTTGTTATGTCAGAGTGAGCAAGATGGTAACAGGTACTAACAGTAGCAACTCAACCCACCAACACTCAGACTTTTCTTTTAAAAGAAAACCAACCTTTATATTCCTTCTTTTTCCTCCATGGAATTCAAGGTGATATCTTCTTCCTCTCCATTTTATCCTTACAACAGCCCAATGAGAAAAGTAAGACTCAATGCTGGTGACTAGCCCAAAATTACCTGGTGAGTTTCATGGCTGAGCAAGGGACTAGAATTCAAGAAATATGTAAATAATAAAACCCAATTTTGCAAGTCTCAGACCAACACTGTAACCACTACACCACACTGATCCCATGGAAGGGGCTTCAAATGAGCATTCTGTCCTAGGCCTCTTAGTGTCTTTAAAAAGCCCTGACAGTAGTAAGTTACATGAATTAAATGCCTTAACTTTTCAAGCTCTCATCTAAACATGGCAAGACCTCTCAGTAGATGTATACATGTTGGTAGAGAGGAATGCACCCAGAACAGGAGTGTTGATGGGACAACATTATTAGTTGGTTGATTAGAACTTAAATTCTGACCATGCTCTTGATTAAACAGCAAATGAGTTAATCTTTCTGGGAAATGTGCTATTAGAGGAAACTTTTTGTGCAAGAAAAAGCTATTTGTGATCCCTTTAGGGAAAAGAAAATTAAAGTTAATTGCCAAATGATGGTATGCTCTTAATTTTGTTATTACCTTTAATTTTAAATTATGAGCAGCTGCATGCTGAAGAGGCAGATTCTACTAAGTGTGTCAGTGAGTGATTTCAGATGCTGCATACTTTTATATATTAACGCAACGCAACATTAGAGCTAACTCCCAGCAACAAAACAAAAAACAAAATAGCAGCTGTAGAAACAAATGCTGGGACAGGGAGTGCAAAGACACTCCCACAAAATACTGGCAACTCCACCTACTAATGATGCATACCTCAAGTTATCCATGAATGTAACAACCCCACTGATGTGTGGCATCAGCAATGGCACAGTATTTCAGATTCTTTCCTTGTCTGGAAAGAAGCATGTCTGACGTAGAGAGGTTTCTGTTTGTTTGGAAGTTCACTATGCAAGCAAGAAACCTGGGAAAACAAGAATCTCAGAAAGGTACAGAAAGTCTCCATACAAACATGAATGTCTCTGCATCAGACACCTTGCTTTCTATATGAAGAATACAACAATCATCTTGCCACTCTCTGGCATCAAAATAACTGCTGTGTTTAGGGTACTTAACTGAAGTCCTGTAGGTGGTGTTTCACATGCTCTCCTGATGCTTTCCTCAGTCTCTTTTCTTTCTCAAATCTTCCACTCTTCCTCACAATGGCTTCCACTACCTCCACCTAAGAATTTCCTACAGCAGCAATTTAGAAATAAAAAGTGTTGTTCTCCATGCAGGTTGTGCAGGCTGCACTTCATATGTTTACATAAAATTAACATGTATTCACCAAATCACACAAACTTATGTGTGTTCCTTCTACCCAGGTATTGCTGAAATGAACAGCATTTATCAGCACTATCAACTGGTTTCAGTCTCTTTCCATTTTCTAATGGTCTAGAGCCACACCAGATATAAAGCAGGACTCCAAAAGGTCTGTTACATGCTGTACCAAAAGCTTTTCACAGCTCTCTTTATGTGAAAATTATTGCATACACAATCACTGTTTTTTTAAAGAAATCACTGAAAGACAAAATCAAATATTTTTTGGTTTTGTCTTCTTAGTTTTAATTTTTGTTTTTTAGGAAAACTAAAAATAGAATAGAATGATCTGTGAATACAAAAGAAATCATCCAAATGAATTCAACAATACTTTTCCATTTGTTAACTCAATTGACTCATCATATATGGGACTCTCTCACTGTTGGACTACAGTATTGTGTTGTCACTTACCCCTCTTGTGTGCCATGAATGAGGAAGCGTTGCAAAATGAGAGCGATATGTAGTTCATGGTTTCATTTGAATATGAAGTACTATATAGGGTTACCATACATTGAAAAGGAAAAACAAAGACATATTTACCAGCTAATTACTTCAGACCAATCACTATGACAATTCTCAGTTTAAATATCTTATGAGCTCTGGGCAGTTGTAAGGGGAGCTATAATTCCTAAGTCAAGTCAGCCCAACAGACAAGCCAGACCTTCCTTCCAGTTGGACACCATTCCAGTGATAGTAGCAGGCCATCTTTCTCCTCTCCACTGTCTTCCTCCCTCCCTGATGGGCCTTCCCTTCAGGATGGAAGATGATAGTGGCCCCAGCAACTATAGTAGCCTCAACCCAACTAGAAGCTAGTAAATCACTCAATAAGCCTGAATGGGCTGAGGCTGACTGCTTTGGGGGTTTCTCTTTCCCTGCATTAACCTAGCATCTCCCTCTTCTTCCTCGGTGGATCTCTGCTACCTGATCATCCACTTCCTCCTATCTGGACCTTGCAAGGAAACTTTTAAAAATCTTCCTGGACAGAAATTTTAGTTCCGAAAAAGGAGACATGTCCAGGAAATTAGAGGATAAGAAGTTTAGTTCTGAAAAAGGCCTTTGAAAAAGCACACGTATGGTAATACTATTCATAAATAACACATTAAGTCTACCAGGGAGCATTTTTTACACATTATTTATTGGTTTTGAGGGCTGCTTGTTTTAAAATTCCCTTTCAGTAAAATGAAAAAGAATTCCCTGCCTTTTTGTCCTACAAAGTACACTTAAAAAAAAACCTTTTAAAATCAAAGATACATTCTCATTAGTCACCTGAAAACATTTTGTAATGGCAGCACTATTGTGTCCATTACACTTCAATTTTTAATGTTGTATGCAAAACAGGTTGAATAGCTAGTGCTGGAAAGTTCCCACAGATCCAGTTATATGTGACTGCTAAAATGTTCTAATTATTGCTAGAAGTTCTAACCACTTCACCTACTCACGTGCTACTGCTACACTACACTACACAATAATATTGTGATTGGTTTGTTGTTTTTAGTATCAGTCGTGTAGAGAAGGGGAGTGATGGGGGTGCTTCGCCCCCGGCAGCAATGTTTTTGGGCCGTCCCAGCTCATAGCCATGCCCACACATGCTGAGGCCACGCTCCCATGCCATAGCCCTGCCCCCACCCCACCCCCTCCCCTCCACGAACTCCAAGCTCGGCCGCTGTTTAATATGTATTTTTGTTTTAATTACTACTGCTGTTTAATCTTTTAATTTCTATATGTTATAATTTTAACTTTGTTTTCTTTTTAAACTATTGTAAGCTGCTTTGAATCCTTTCAAGGAAAAATAAAAATAAAAATATTTATATATTTATATAAAGAAAGATGATGATGATGATGATGATGATGATGATATAGCACTAGGGTTCAATTCATTCAATTGGTCAACACAGAACAATAGTGTTTAATAATTATCTTTTAATGAGTGTGGAGAAAGGGTTTTCCCCACCTCTACCAAATGAGAATCTCATTTTTTTCCACAAGAAGTTATTTTGTTGTTGTATGCCTTCAAGTCATTTTCAACTTATGTTGACCCTAAAGCAAACCTATTATGGGGCTTTCTTGGCAAGATTTGTTCAGAGAAGGTTTGCTTTGGCCTTCCTCTGAGGCTAAGAGAATGTGTCTTGCCCAAGGTCACCCAGTGGGTTTCCTTGGCTGAGTGGGGGTTCAATCCCTGCTCTCCAGAGACTTTGTCCAATCCTCAAGCCATTACATCACACTGGCTCATAAGAAACTCCTAGGAAGCATGATTTTGAAAGACTAGCCTAATCAGCCCCCTGCATTGATAATATCCTGCTTGGCTATTTCTATCCTATAAAACAAATTGCTGCTACACAGACCAATTTGCAGTGGAGAGTCTTTGACTGTGACTCAGCACTCATTAAAGGAAATATAATTAGTCACAGTTGTTGAAGTTTAGTGCATAGACAACTGTGGGCTGTAGTCACTAAGAGATTATTAGCCAATTAAGATGTCAGAAAAAATATGCAGCAACTAACTGAGTGAATTATTTTAAAATGCAAATCTCTGTGAATTACAGCCAGTGAGGGGTAATGGTCTGAGTGATGTCTGACTCCAGGAGACTAGGGTTCAAATCCATGCTGAGCCTTGGAAACCTATTGGGTGAACTTGGGCAAACTATACTCTCTCAGTCTTAGAGGAAAGCAATGGCAAAACTCCCCTGAATAAATCTTGCCTAAAAAGCTCCATGATAGGGTTGCCATAAGATAGAGTTGACACTATGATAGGGTTGCCATAAGCCAGACATAGTTGAACAGCAACTATGTAAATAAGTAGGGGGAAGGGTTGAAATGTTAAATGGTTCAAAATAGGCAATGTATCTTGAATTAACTGTAAGCAGGAACGAGAAGTTGCTCATTAACTTTAAGACTGAAGGTTGCTGTCTATGCCATAGATCAATTCATTCAATCAGTTCCACTATCTTACAATGACTTCAGAAACATCACAGAACTAGTCGAGGAGGGAGCAGGCTTGTTTTCTTCTGCTCCAAAGACTAGGACGAGGAGCAACGGATTCAAGCTGCAGGAAAGGAGATTCCACTTGAACCTCAGGAAGAACTTCCTGATGGTCAGAGCTGTCCAGCAGTGGAATATGCTGCCTCGGAGTGTATCTCCTTCTTTGGAGGTTTTTAAGCAGAGGCTGGATGGCCATCTGTTGGGAGTGCTTTGATGGGTGTTCTTGAATAGCAGGGGGTTAGACTCGAGGGCCCCTGGGGTCTCTTCCATCTCTATGATTCTAGTATGAAACTGGGTCATCTAAATATGTGCAAGAAGCAGAAAAAATGGCAATTCCAGAGGATAGGAATGTATAGTGGCTTTGCATTCTTCAACCTATATATCTAGCAGAACTTCAGAACTGCAGAAAATTATATTTGCCTGCAAGAGGTGTTAATTTATTAGAAAAAATATCTTCCCCATTCCTTCATTAGCTTCCAGATCTACTAGCAGGAACTAGGTTGTAGGAATGCAGTCTTCTAATGAAAAGGACTAACTCTCTTAATTCTTGGAGATAGACAGTAGCCCAAAGCACATATCTTTTTAAAAAAATCCTTACTTGCATGATAAGAACCAGAGAAGGAGTGATAGCAGAGTGATATACCACTTGCCTTATATGCAGAAGACTCCATTTAAATCCTTTGCATGTGCATTTTTTGAAAAAGAAATGTTTATGTATTTAAAAAAAAAGAAATTAAAAGCTCATATAGTAATTGGAAAACATCTGTTATTGAAACTCTGAAAAGTAACTTCCAATCAGAAAACATAATACTGGTTTAAATGAACCGTTACTGTGGTGTGGTATAGTGCAGTTTTCTATGAATTAATCTGCAGTTACAGATGTGATAAGTTCAACTTTTGAGCCAAAATTCTACACTGAGAGATAGAGCATAAAGTTCTGTCCAGGTAGAACTTTGCCATACTTTCCCTCTCCCTTCCTGCAGGAATCACCTGGCACCTGTATGTCCCCACGGACATTTAGTGGCTTGTGGAAAGCAATAGTTGTTGGAGATGTGTCTGTCAAGTTCCTAAACTAGATGTGCAACAACAACAACAACCTCTGAGACATCAAGAGGGCCCCCAGAAGATGCTAGAGGATGCTTTTGTTGTTCTGTATCTGGATGTAAGGAGATAGGCAGCTTTATCTCTGATGCTTTCCGCTCTACATTGGCATCTAAATGGCTATGCAGCAGACACAGGGGGAAGGTAAGTCTTAAGGGAGTGGTGATCATTTTGCAAGAAGCTGGTGGATTCTTAACTCTGCGATGTAGTTCTTCAACGTAGTAACTAAGTTTCCTCTTGAAGGAAGCAGCGAGTAATTTCAGCAATTTTTTTCCCACTGCAAGAAAATCATCAAAAACCAGTTTGCAAAGGCTATTTGCAATTTGGGACTTACTCTGCCCGAAATTTTCACATTGTTGTTTGGCACAGAAAACAGCATTTTCTGCATGGAAAACAGTATTTCAATTCAGAAATATTAATGCCTACACTTAAAAATGCTATTTTCTGTACAAAAAAATGCTGTTTTCTATGCAAATCAACCATGTGCATATTTTATGCAGAATAAATCCACAGTTACAGCATTTTTCACATAGAAAACAACATTTTCTGTGTGGGAGTTAATATTTCTGCATTAAAATATTATTTTTTACACAGAAAATGCTATTTCCTGGGCAGAAAATCTTGTTTTCTGTGCAAAGCAACTATGTGTGATATTTGTGCAGAATAAGTACCAAATTGTGAAGATTCTTGTCAGTCCAGTATTCTTCTTGTCAAGGTTTCTCAACTCTTGAATAAGTCTGACCATTTTTCAAATATTCTTTCCATCTCTACTCTGCAATAACTATAAAAAGACACATTCCCAACTCATGTGAGGTTTCCTCCTGAGTACGTCAATAACAGAATGTTGTAGGCATTACAAGCTATACCAGCTGAAATACTTTCTTCTATACCCTTATTAAAGGTACAGAAACAGCATCTTCTTTTGCATCTAGCCACTATACATAAAGTGAGAGAACTGATTATCAGAAGGTTGGCATTCCTCACTATGGTGCCAACCATTGTGTCAGCAATCAATATGTAAATGCCTGTTGTGTTTTAAAAATAATAGGTAATTAAAACATTTTAACTATTAACTCTGTACTCCTGTTTATTTTGATTTCAGTTACATTAGGCTGAGTGTAATAGTGAACACTGTGACCAATAGTGAACACTGGGAAATCTTTAGTTCAAGAGGCCCATTATGACAAAGTTTACAGTTTACAAGAATGGTATTTGGGGTTTCAGTTTCACATAGATATTCAAACCAATACCTAACTTCTTTTCTCAATCTGAAGTAAAAGATTTTACCATGTTGATATTTTCACATGGCCGTAATCACTTGGTTCCAGCCCAGATCACCTCAGGACCATCTGTAGCTAATTTAATATCGTATGTCTGTAATCTATAAACATGGGTCAAGATGTTAACTTGAATTAACAAAATGGATTTACCCATCACTATCTTTTCCTTAAGTTTACATTAGACATGACACCAACACAAAACAAACCCTATATCAGTCTGCCCTGATTATCATTTTGGTCATAGATAATAATATCCCCTCTTTTTTTTTAAAAAAAAAAAAGTTCCTTTAATGGAAGTCACAAGTCAGTTGCTGCTAAGGTCAATATTTGTACTGTACTATATGCTTCAGAGATTAGGGAGCTTTATATGAACAACTCCTGGAATTCATGCTTTTCAGGCCTATAATCTTTCACACTAGGATTGCTGTTGCCTATATAAAAATGTTTCTTAGAGTGTGCTTATACTGCAATCATCTATGCCACATTTTGCAGTCTGGTCCTGCACTGCCCTTTTTTTTTATGAAGTAGGAGAAGGAAAGGTCTACCATGTACTGAGACAAAAAGGAACAATCTGGCATAACAATACCTGGTGTCAATGTTGTTCTGTTTTCTTCATAACAGGAGAAAGTGGGTGAGGAAAGAGAAATTGAGACATTTGAAAACAGCTGAAAAAGTGGTACAGCAGAAGATTAATTGGGAATGTCCCTGAAAAATAAGACAGCTGGTGGGTACATGATTCCAGAAGAGGAACTACAAGTGTGTAGAATTACTCTATCACTCAGTCACTTTGGAGAAAGATCCATTGGGTGTGTAGCATTATGTATAGAGTACGTTGTATTGCAATACTACAGTGTATAGAGCCATGGCTAGTGTTGGGGACATCAGCAAAATTAGAGGAGGCATCAGCAAAAGCCAAATCCCAATAGGGAGAATCCTGGTCCTGATGCTATTCTTTGATTTCACTACTGTCTCAAAGAATGCAAAGAGCAGCACCCTCCATTCCACTTGTCTTCTCCCTCAGGGAGTGATGGAGAGGCTGGCAGGTGGACTGCACCAAGTTCATCCTCAAAGGCCACACTTGACCCTGTCCATGGCACACCCTGTTTTAGGGCATGCTTGGTGTGGTTCTCCATTTTTGGGTGTAAAAAATGGCATGGAGGAGTCTGGGGTTGCATCTAAGCAGCGGTGCAGTTCCTGCCAGAAGAAAGATATTACTCCAAGCAGTTGTTTTCCTTCCTTCTTCCCATGGGCCCAATGCCCACGGGAAGAAGGAAGGAAAGCAACTGCTTGGAGTAATAGTTGAAGAGAAGATGTTGACCCAACAATCTTCACTCAAAGCCTCCACAAACTCTTCCACTTGCAAGAACCTAGCTGTTTATTTTCATGATGGCACCATTTTTGTATTCTTACACATATGGCAGACATGATTGGAGTGACTTTCTGACAAGTTAGAAGAGAAGTTATTGGGAGTGAAGCAAGTTTGGACTTGGTGTAGAGAAGAAAGTGCCTATATGAGCAAGGAGTATTCACACAATGGATTTGAACAGACTAGAAAGTAAGTCTGAACTACAAACTATCCCAGAGTAATGTCTTTATCATTCTAATACTGTTCAACCATGCCCTAAAATATGTCCTGAACAGTCCACCCCTTCTGCACTATTTCTACATAATTTTTGCTTGCTGGTCTGGCTGGTTATCTTGGATATCTTTCTTCTGGCAGGAACTCAACGGGGACTGCCTAGATTAAATCCCCACTTGACAATCCATATATTAAAAGACGTGGGTGTTCATGGACCAGTTGGAGGGGTGCTCCTGCCACCATTTTCGGGAGAGACGTGCTCCCCAGGTCAATCCATGAGACACCATTGGTTCAAGCTCAAGTTTTAATTCCTCTCAACTGATGTGAATGGAGAATAGTACTACAACTGTAGGACAAATTGCTACAGCAATGTGCCTCTTTTGACAGTAAGTGATAATCATTGAAAGCAGCAGCTTACTAATGATAGTCTTAACTTCAAAGAAGTACATTTACCTGCTAGTACAACCACTTCAGTTTTCAAAAGACTAGTGATCACTGGTGCTTTACATGCACCATCTTTCATTTCTTAATCTTTTCATTTCTTCTATATTTTCAAAAGAAACATATCATTGTTTATTGACTGAATTTTGAGTGCCACAGCATGGTTTCTGACGGGGAGAATTATGTTGAAATATTTTTCTGTATTAATCTAAAACAATTTCAGCCTCTTTATATAAGAGGTTTCTACAACATAAGCAATATGTTAATTCTAGTTGTTTCACCCCTCCACACATCATTATGGGATTTCTAAACAAGGTTTATATAATAGTGTATTAATAATGACCTGCAATTGTATCAGTTACAACATAAACAAAAAGGAGGCCATATATTGACACTTGTTAGAAAAGGCCAACATTTCCAAGACACAGCTAAATGGGATTAGAATGATCCCTTCACACACTTGAATGCTTTTCTTCCCATGGCAAAGAAAAACACTTTACTCTGTCATGAAAAGGACAAATTATAATCAATCTGTCACATATAATTTGACCATTTTCAATGGTTGAGCAGCAGGAGGGCAAGGCAATGTATTTCAAACATTGCTACAGATGGAAGTACACAGTTCCCAATTATCATGCTGGATCGATGTCCTGCTTGAAGTTGGTAGCAGAATGCATTGCCATTAAAGCATGGCACACTGGAACTAAAATGTTGCCTGATTAGCTTTGGTCTTCAAGCTGTTAATTATTTAACCAGGCATGGAAAGTGGACCTGAGGAGCACAAAATTATCAAACTCGAACTAAGAGATGTACAATGTAGCAACTGCAAACAAGCACTTTACAAAACTTAACTCTTAACTTGTTCTTTCACATCAAACATGGCAGTTAATTATTCCACACAGAGATGAAAAGCAATGGCAAAGACTTTATGCATATCCTTTCATTATTTTTCCAATCATTACATTTAGAAAGAGGATATGGTGAGCCTAGGCTTGTTCTTGTCATGCATAATGGCAATTTGGATTGCTGAATAATGGCAGCAGTGTAGTTAAAGATGCTTTTATGATGCCCAGAAAAAAAGCATCATCTAAAGTCACCATCACATTACATTCAGTGGGCAACCAGAAGCTGCTGCTTCCTATCAATACTGAACAGAGATTGGAATGTGTTGTGAAGATTGTGTGATATGCCAGACTGAAGAAGTTTTACTGGTGGGGATGTGAAAGCAAAAGCCAAACATGGTTTAATGTTCCACCAAATAATATGGGGTTCTGCTATGGAAAGAACTTAAATATAGTACTTCTCACAAGGATTTTCAAATAAAACATGCTCAGTTTACACTAGCATAATTGCCTGCATGTAAATCTGCCTTGTGTCTCAGACATAAAGTAAAATCTTCCCTTTGAATTATAGTGCTTTTGACTGCAGACCAGATAAGCCCCACATGATACACGCCTTCAAGAGACAGACAGACCAGGATGCACATGTGCAATAAAACTGAATGATTTTCCAGGGGCTTTTGACTGTAATCTAGGAAAACAGTACAGCTAAAAAGCTAAAAAGCTATGACATGAAAAAGAGCCCTGGTAATATGTATTTTGTAGGGGTAGCAGAGAGATGGTATGATTCAGTCAATCCAACCACTGATCAATTCGTATTTTTATTTAGCATTTTTATCTCGTGGACTGTTTCATACATTACCATCTATATTTGATGGTTTACAAGCAACAAGTTGGACAGACCCCTGTCCCAAGGGGATTATAATTTAAAACTGCACAGAGGGAAAAAGAAGATGGGAAGAAATACAAGTAGGACAAAGTGTATTATTTCAGTTACATAAGTTTTGGACTCAGTCATAGCAGGATAGTGGGAGTAGGGGTGCTGTATCCTTTTGGGCCCTTTCTGCAAGGCATCACGTGATTGTGAGGAACAATCTGCACAACGCACTCACAATCGTGCGATGCTCCAGGGGCCAACAGGTACCTATTGCACACCTTTTCATTTTTGGCTTGAAGCTGAAAATGGTGCGCGATCGTGCATTGCTCCTGGGCCCTGCACGCACTTGCCTGGCATGCGGAGCCTCCGGAGCCATGCCAGTCGCGCTTCCTGCCCAAGCACAGCCTGGGAAACTCCCAGGCTGCACTGTAGAAGGAAGAGGTGAGGCTCTCACCCAAGCAGGCAGCCCGTGTGATGCTCAAGCAGCAGGGACGCAAGAGCCTCTTGCTGGAGGCTGCTCGTGCGATCCCCGCACCCCAGCACTGAAAAAAGGTAAGGTGCAGAAAGGGCCTTGGTTATTCCTGACTAGAATACTATAATTATTTATTAAAATGTTTATATTCTGCCCTATTGCCAAGGATCTCATGATAGAGTAAAAACAAATCAATTTAAGCAGTTGGTTAAGCTCTTTTCAGACTCTTTAAATCAGTGTTTCAAGTTGTTTTTGTTTATTTAATTTATATTCTGCTTTGTTTTCCCGACATGAGACCATTATTGTTTTTAAAGCAATAAGAATAACTTTAAAAAAACTAACATTATCTTAAACCATTTAGAACTTCAAACAAAACAGTTTAAAACAATTTTAACCACTTACATGTGCAGATTTAGACAAAATCAATTAGGTCCCAGAAGATTTAGTAAAAGGGCATGTTTTTATGTGGTACTGGAATGACACCAATGTTTGTGCCAATTGGGCCTCTAAAGGGACACACTCTGAATCAATTGTTAACTAGCCAGTCAACATATTGGCGAATCTTATTGATTCAGTGAGTCTACTCTAATTGGGACTAACACAAGGATTCATGGTGGATTTGCACAACAGGGAAATTCTTAGCAGGAATGTAGGAAATGTGGCAGCATGAGCTCAGTGCTGATTTTAAGAACAAGCTGAGTAAGTGACAGTTTACAGCCATGGATTATGAGGGGCCTCTAAATACAAAACAATCCTTTAAACATCTGTTAGAACAATATACATATCTTGGAAATATTGTGTGGCCTCTTAAATTTGGGATAATTTAGGGCCTCAGGAGGTTGTAATCCAGCTGGAACATGAAAGCATTATTCTGGGAGGCAGTTCCAATCATAAAGGGCACCAATGGAGAAATGGTGAGTGGTTTGACAGAGTCTCTTCCCTTAGTCTCTCATTTTGGGGTAAATTAAACACTTTTCTTCAGTCTAGTTTCAACTGTAGTAAGCAAGAACTTATAGCTCACACCAAGATATTGCTGCCACCCAGAGCTGTGAAGCAACGAGTTAAAGGTAACATTGTTGCCTCCATGTTAACCAGTTACCTTTAGAAAAAACAAAAACAAAGGAGTAGATTTCACTTCTAGTATAATAAATGAAAACAAAGTTATGTTATTGATGAAATGAGTAATATTATCTCCATTACTTTTAATGCTTATTTTCCAGACATTTGAAGAGTCTCGACAGATTTTTTTTCAAATTCCATATCACTATCATGCCAATACTAAGAAATTTTCTCCCAAGAAAGCAAAATAATGGAAAGAAAAAGAAGCAAACAGTACATCAAGCCATGCAGTGTGTAATAACAATGAATTTTTAAATACTATTAACAGATAATAGCAACTAATCACTTGTACTAAGACCCCTTGTCTGGCCCAGAATTGTCAGCTCTGACAAGCACAGCATCTCTGAGGTTTCAGGAGGGATTCTTTCCAAGCCCTACCTGATGATCTCTGATATTCCTTGGTAGAATCCCATCCAACTACTAATGATCTTGCTTAGCTTCCAAAATCACATGAGATTGCGTACAGTGTGATGTTCAGTACAGGGTGGTAATGAACTTCCAAAATCTGTTCTCTACTGCAGACTTTCAGTGGAAATAAGCCAGTGCACGAACACAAAAGTTAGACTTTGCTAGATGCTGGGGAATGGGGTAGAAAGCTATTAATTCTTATGAAAAAAGAAAAAGGATTTTTCTGTGTATATTTGGAGACACTCCCCCCCCCCGCAGTCCTGTTCCTTCTCCCATTTTACCATCCCAGTATATGCAAGAGAATAGTTTTACATATAGGGCAAATACATTGAAAATATCAATTTTTACAAAATGGCTACTGCCAAAAATGAGAAACTCAACAGAAAAGTAATATTTAACACTAGCCTAAAAGAAAAAGAAAAACAAGAGCAATAAATGCTCAGTGTCCCAGCCCTTCCAATCTTACCACTCTCCGATAGTGTACATATTTTGACAACTACACTTCATTAATCACAGCCAGCTATGAAAAATTCAGTTTCCTCAATTCTCAGAGGGATTGTGGAGATTCATTAGCTATTATCTAAAAAAGATTGAAAAGGACCTAAATTAATATAAATAGCAAGCAGGGTTAGGTTAAAATAGGTCAGATTTTCAAATATATAAATAACATTTCTCTGCACCACTGATTTGCTTGTCTTTTGTCCTAAAGGAAAGATTTTTTTTCATCTAAGCCCTCAAAAGACTTGTTTGTGAATTAATCTCAGGAAATTAACTGTACTTCTTTCTAAGTCAAATGGACTTTCTTTTATTTTGGAACTATCTGGTGGACAACATCTGGATTCAGAATATGCACTGCTTTATGTCAAGCATTTTTATCCCATTTTGTGCAGAACACTGCAAAGTAGGACCTTACACCAGTACTGAAAACTGGTATAGATTATACCCGTGCAAATGCTTAAGCAACTTGCCAACTCACTGCATGGAAAGAACTTCTTGGACAAAGAGTCTAACATTGTGTAAGAGAAACAAAATGCACAATGTATATATTTAAACATAAACAGTGTTAGATTGTGAAAATATAGACATATTCCAGAACAGTGCATTTTTTCCAATGTTAACAATGCTCATTTTTTGACCATTGTTTAAATAGTCTATTGTTTTTGGACTATTGCTTAATAGTCTATTGTTTAAATATGTTTTGGTAGCAACATGCTCCATATGTAAGCGTGAATAGCAGAGCCACTTTGGCCTTCCCATGTCCAGTGCCTTCCAGACATGTTGAAATACAACTTCCATCAGCTTTAGGAAGCAGCATTTTCTGTGCAGCCTGTTTTCTGAACAAAAATACCATATGCAAACTTTGCACTGAAATCCCAAACTATGAATAGTCTTCAAAAATAGCAATTTTTGAAGACTTTCTCACAGCAGGAAGTGAGACTGTGAAAATTACTTGTTGCTTCCTTCAAGAACAAAATTAGTGAAGAATTACATTTCTCATGTACATACCTGTATATCAGGTCAAAAGATGATGTTTCCTGGCTTGATATCTATCCAAATACTTTGAATGAGCAACTCAGTTTTGCAGTTCGCTAACTCTGAACTTTGACTGTAATTCTATATATGTTTATACCAAACAACATGTACACAGTTCAATAAAACTTTCTGCATTTAAATGTTCATAGAATAACAAGCCTAATAGTCTTATGGGAGAGCTCTTTATATGGCAATGTCTATTGTATCACTTAACTTCAGAAAGTAGTAAGCATTTTGCTTTTCGGAGCTCTCCTGTTCATTCTAGTGAATAAGCCTGCTTGATACCATCACAGAGTTCAGACACAGCTGAGAAAGAATTTTATGAGAAGAAAATCTATTTGATCTACTTATATGTGCTGTCTTTTGATGTAAAATATCCAGATGTTATCCTTATGGAGTCCTGTGCAATTATCTAAATAGGCTTCTAAATTATTTCCATTGAACTAATGGAGGAATTTAGGCTCCATTGAACAGTGACAAAGACAGATGGTAGAAGAAACAGACGTGAACGGTGGGCTGATTTAGATTGACTAAACTGAAGCTATCGTTTGGGCATATTATCATGACATAACTCATTGTAAAAAGCACTAATGCTTGGTAAACTGGAAGGCAGTAGGAAAAGAGGAAGATCAGATTACTGACAGATTAGCTCAAACAGGGAAGCCATGGTAAGACCTAAGAAGGGCTGTTCATGACCAAGTTTCAGTGAGATCTCTTATTCATAGGGTTTCCATAGGCCAAAGACAACTGAATGGCAAACTAACTAAATAAATAAATTTTATATCAATGGAATTTAAGTTTCTCAGGAAATCGATGAGATGTTGGGATGCTAGATGCATTTTGGAATTTATTTGGACATTTTAGAATGCATACAATCCAAAATAGCTAACCTCTTAAACAAGAATTTCTCACCTGTATTTTTAGTGCATTTTCCAATTTGCATGATATGCCAAGTGGGATGAAAAATTCTACTTGACATTTCTTTTTCCCGTATGAATGTTATCCAGAACTTTAAAACTTTTAAAGCTAGAAACTATAAATGCTGAGCACAAGCAACAGAGAAGGCCATTGACTTCATGCCCTACTTCCCAAAGACATTTGGCTGGTCTTTTCTGTAAATACAAGGCTGGACTAGGTAGAATTTTGATGCAATCTATCAAGCCAGTTTTTATGTTTTAGACCTGATGTACTGTTTTAGAGCTGGAACATGAGGAGGTTTTATGAATATCATTGCCACCGGTGAAATATCCTCCTCTTTTGTTGACTTGGGCAGGGCGTGATTGTACACAGAGGTATACATGTGGTAACTTAGTATTCTCAAGAAAGCAAATTATCACATGTGTACCGCTGCGTACAATCATCCCCTGCCCAAGTCAACAAAAGAGGAGGATATTTCACTGATGGCAATGATATTCCTCATGTTGTAGTCAGGAAACAGATTGATAATAGGGGATTTAACATCTAACTTCAGCCTTAGTAAGCCAAACTAGAAATGCAGATACAGTGAAGCCTATGACAAAAGGCCTTGCCAATACCAAAGATTAGGGTGTGACATTCTTACTCTTTCCCCTCCATTCTTGCAGTGCTCCTTCAAGAAAATAGACACATTATAATTACAATGATGGAGCTCCATCACCATAGTTATAACTGATGATGTCCCTCCAACCTGCTTGGCAGCTTGGCAGCACCCCAACTAAATCATTTCTAAAGCACTGGTGAGTGGGACCTTGGAAATGATGTCCATAGAGCAGTACTGGTCATGGGACACCTTGAAAACAGATACCTGGAGTGGTCACCTTAGGTCCTGCCACAACTGCCTCTCCCAGTGACCAGGAGTGATTGCAGATGCCATTTCCCAGTGCCCTAATCTCCAGGGCTCTGACAGGCTATGAAGATATGTCTCTGCTTTTCACAACCATTTGGTTGTCCATGACTGTAACATTGATTCCTAGTAGTTCCTAAGTCCTGCTCAGTTGCATAGGGACAGGGGGGTGATGGAAGCGGTTTGCTCTTGGCGGCAATTTTTTGGGGCGTCCCAGCTCGTAGCCCTACCCCGTGTGCCATAGCCCCACCCCTCGCACCACGGCCATGCCCCAAGCACTATGACCATGGTCTCATGTGCTGTACATCTGCCTCCTACGCCATAGGCCCACCCCCTTGCTTGTCCTCCCTCCATGTACTTCCAGCTCCATCACTGGTCCTGCGTATAATATCTAACTGCCAAACAGGAAACAGTAGTTGTCAAAGGAGTACAGGGCTAATATTGATAGGCAGGCATCATCATGATCACCACCACCACCACCACCGCCACTATTTTATTTATCTCACCTCTTTCCCAGCCTTGGGAGTCAAGCTGCCTTTCAAACTTAAATAAAGCACAAATAAAAGACAATTATCATTAAAACCTAAAAAAGATTTATTTTGTAAATAAAATATGTTTGAGTAAAGTAAATAAATAAATAAATAAAAGTTAAGAAAATTTAAGCATAGAATGAGAAGCATAATCATCTTAAAATGTATGGATATTGAAGTTGTTTTCACTAATAATAGTTGATGACGGTGACATTTGGAGCTTCCGGACAGTTGCATCTAGTTTTCCATAGTACAGGGAAGACACAATGTGCTCTCAGCAACTTCTTGACTCTTCAAGAAATAAACATTTTGGTGGGACTGAAAAAGATTTTTGCTCCCAAATGGCCAATAACACCCCCAAGCTTTCAAGGGGCATTTAGGGGCTGCCTCACTTCCTTAGGTCTCTGGAGGTCTTCATGCTTTCTTCAGGCCAGGAAATTATTGTATTTCCTGTTCTAGTCATGTCTTTTTTTGAATCAAAACTGATATAGGCTGAAGCTTTTGAAGAAAAACTTATATAGGCTAAAAAGAAAAAAAAAAGATATGGCACAGTGAGAAATAGTAACTCCCAAGACCCGGGCCATTTCCACACTAGGCTGTTGGAGCACTATGATTCCACTTTCAACATCCTATAAAATCCTGGGGTTTGCAATTTAGGAAGGTCCAGCCTCTCTCAAAACTGCAAACGCCAGGATTCCATAGGATGTTGAAAGTGGAATCATAGCTCTCTAACAGCCTAGTGCGGATATGGCCCCAGTGTGATAATTGTTTGAATGCTGTTTGACCAGGGTTCAAATTTCTGCTAAGCCATGGAAACCCACTAGGTGACCTTGGGCAAGTCACATTGTCTCAACCTCAGAGGGAGGCAAGGGCAAACTTCCATAAACAAATCTTACCAATAAAGCCCTGTGATAGGTTCACCTTAAGATTGCCATAAGTTGGAAAGGACTTGAAAGCATACAACAACAAGATCAATAGTGTGCCCCAAGAAGTATTCCCCTGAAAATTTTGGAGGGGTGAGGATGATGAGGAAAGACAATTGGGTTGTGGCTTGTCAGGTCAGAACTATCCTAGGACCAGAGATTTCATGGCCAAAACCTGAGACCTAGGAACAGCCCCTGATGATGTTGGAAGGGGTGAAGACTGGTGAAGCCTTTGAACATGTTACATTAATGATCAACTACAGTTTTTCATATTATGTCATTGATATAAAAAGCACATGTCTAACCAATTAGACAAGGAAGCGGGAGTGTGGGGAGAAGAGGTCTCTGAAAGATTTAAAGCAGCCACACCAAAGTTATAACAGGGGTCATCAACCCGCCATTAATTTTTTTGAGGGCACAGCTCTCACCCTGAGATTCCTCTCCTCACTCTGAAGCCTGGAGAAGAGGGGCCACATCGAGGTCTTGAGATCTGGGAACCCTACCTTTGATGGTCCCATGGAGGGTGGCCTTCCCTAGGATTACAGGGAAAGCAGAAAATGGTTGTTCTGGTTGTATATAACTGTTCACATGAAGCATTTGAATATGCAAATTTGCATGTTTTTCATAGCTAACCAGACAGACTTTCATGCAAATAGAAACTAATTATCATGTGGAGTTGACTCACTCTGTAGGGAATATAAAATCTACAGACTAATCAACTATCACATTCCTTTCCCACGTCTATTTTTAAAATGTGACAGCTTAAAATACTTATTTTTTCCCATTTGTGAATCAAATTATATGCTAAAAGGGATACTAAGAGACAAAATATTTCTTTTTTTAGCTATTTAAAGCCACACCCATGGGCAAAATGAAGCTGCAGTATTTTATATGACACTGTCCTAAATACTTCATTTCAGATCTTTGCAACTTAATTTACACAGCATTAATACAATTTTTATAGAGCAGTTGTGAGACAGCCACAGTGCTAAATCTGTCCCTCTTCTGAAGTAAGCTGTTGACAATTATACAAAGATGTATATTCATACTTATTAAATGGGAAGGCTGAAATTCGCTGAGGCAGCTAATGAGTAAGTGCTTCTCCACTCCCACATCAGTCTTAATATGAGATATGGGTATGTAGGGTCAGATTCTACAGTGCTTCTGGGCTCACGATGCTTCCTCTCCTCCACAGTTGACCATCATACTTATTTGAACAAGATATCTGAGTATCTTACAGAAGCAGGTTTAATATGCAGGAGTCACCATGGGTTTATTGTTGGTATTCAAAGAATGTCTGTTCTATCATCACAATTGTTAGTGTGACATCCAGTAATTAACCAGCAATGTTAAGGTTACAACCCTAAACTTTGCATAAACACACATATGGTTGTTTCTCTTACATATGACCTTGACCAGTAAGTGGGCCTATAAAATATAGCCTTATAATCACAGGGGGGCAGTGCTGGTGATATTACAATGGTGATATTCCAAGGCTCAGCTTGGTGATATCATTGAGTATGATATGGTAAGAATCAATCACAGCTGCACAGATTTGCCATTCAAATTTTAAAAATAATACAGAAAGTCTAAGAATTGACAAACACACAAACACACACATTTTCCAAATAAATGTCATGAGAATCCTTCTGGGAAAGAAAGAATATTCAAAAATATTTGCAAAATCATTAATAAAAACATGTTTCTTATGTGTCGAGAAACCTTTATGACAGGAATTCTGGACTGATGAGAATCTTCATAGTTTCTGACTTATTCTAACAAAATTTGCAGATAGCTTTTCCCCCCAGAAAATGCTGTTGTTGTTTTTGTAAAGTTACTACATGTGGCCTTTGCACAGAAATATCAAATTCCAAATTGTTTCCAAAAACTAAGCACTATTTGAACTTTCCTGCAGTAGAAAGAAAATTGTGAAAATTACTCATTGTTTCCTTTGGGAAAAAAATTAGTGAAGAATTATATCCCTGAAGGTCCAGTTTCTGAGATCGAGGAAGCCTAATGGTAGTACTCATACTCCAATTCATCAAATAATCCATTAGAATGCTCTACTGTGGTGCTGATATTAGCAGAAGGTCTTCCATACCTTCACCACAGTTGCTGATGTTTCAATCCTAGACAATAAGACTCAGGTCCTGGGGCTGCTTCAGGACTACCAATTTTGTCCTTGTACTATTAGAGGACCCCAAGCAGAGTTTGAAATATTCCAACAGGAAGGCAACTTAAGATTCGTTCATTGTTCTTTTTTGGGCATTTGCCTAAGTTGTGTTTAACTGTACTAATTAAAACATACAGCAAAAAAACCTCTGTGTTCTTTTAAAATATGTTGGCATTCAAGAAAGATGTTCATTAAGTTCAAGTGACTATAAGAATTCATGTGAAGTAATGCATTAATCACCTACTTCTCACAGGAAGATGGATCACTTCCAGCATTACCTTTTCCCAGCAATGTTTACCATTATCTATCCTATGCAAGGCATTTCAGCATGCCCAGCAGCTGCAAAGAAGCACCATGGGGTTTTGTTTCACAGTGCTTTACTTTGAGGAGCTTTGACACAAGGGAGAATTCTTACATATGTACAAGGGCCTAACTGAAGACAGGGGAGATCTGTATTCTTGTATGCCAAAAGACAAAGGATTAGATCCAGACTGAGGCACATGTAACTGGGCAGACAGAAACAGACTTTCCTATTGCTCATGGCAACCCTGCCAGTTCCCTGAAAACGCCTTCCAGTGACAATGTCTCAGAGGATTCTACTAAATGAGGAGGGCATTAGACAACCATCTACTAGTAGAATGCAGATTCTAGCTCCAACCCAAAGAATTTCCCAGTAAAGCACTAACTATGGGCCAAATATTGCTTGAGGGAAAATTGCAGTAGACCCATATTATGTTCAACACACCTTGGATAAAAGGAATAATAGAATCCTAGATTGCATTCATTGCATAAATTTTGAAAGACAGGTGTTCACTATGATGGAAAGCATAACTACACCCCTAAAAAGAGTCCAGTAAGCAGACAGATATGCTGATCAATGACTGTGTATATGTTTGCTACCCCAAATGCTTTCCATTACAATAGAGATGCTGGGGGAAAAAAAACTATCTTCCTGAGGCTACTGTGAAGACTGCAGTTAAACTTAGAGCAAATGTGGGCTACTGCTGAGAATCAGAGGTCCACTTAACCCCAGAGGATCAAAGAGAGCCTCACACCCATGAAAATGTTAAGAATTTCTTTGCCTAGGGCACAACATTTTCCCATGTTTTGGGCCTTCTCTGGGCGACTTTAAGCCCAGGAAAGGCTTCCCACCCCCCACAGTCAATGATCTGGATGTTTAGTTCTAGTTCATTTCCTATTCAAGAAAGATCTCTTCTGGGACTAAAATAGCAGAATTGTCCCCATATTCCCTCAGGGACATGGGTGGGGGGATTATTCTCTAAAAATGTTTGGTATGTAAGGGGGAGGGTCATGAAAACAGCTTCATGGGCTACATTTTTCCTACCCTTGCGAACAGGAAAAAGTAACATGAGGTAGAAGAACATGAAAGGATGACATCAGGAGTGAGCAGTAGTGATGCAGCAATTAAGTTTACCCTCTCTTTAACTTTGGCTATCTTGAATTTTGCCACAAATTTTCTCATATGAAAAAAATATCAAAACAGGAAGCACAGAGTCTTTGTAAGTTTCTTTCTCTGGCTTGTAAGTAGTACATATGAAAAGGATCTAGGGGTCTTAGTAAATTATAAACAAAGCACAAATCAACAGTGTGATGTGGCAGCCAAAAAAGCTGATGCAATTTTGGGCTGCATCAATAGGAGTGCGATGTTCAGATCAAGGGAACTAGTAGTCCCACTCTATTCTGCTTGGTCAGACCTCATCTGGAATACTGTGTCTGGTTCTGGCCAGCACAGTTCAAAAAAGATATTGACAAGCTGGAACATGTCCAGAGAAGGACAATCAAGATGATCAAAGGTCTGGAAACCAAGGCTATGAGGAATGGCTTAGGGAGCTGGATACATTCAGCATGGAGAAGAAAAGACTGAGAGGTGATGTCATAGATGTCTTTAAATATCTGAAGGGATGTCATGCAGAAGATGGAGTGAACTTGCTTTCTCCTGCCCCAGAGGCTAGAGTATGGATTCAAATTACAAGAGATTCCACCTAAACATCAAGATTTTTTTTTCTTTTGTAAGAGCAGTTCAATAGTGGAATAGCTTGCTTCAGAGGGTTGTGGAATCTTCATCTTTGGAGGCTTTTAAACAGAGGCTTGATGGACATCTTTCAGGTGTACTTTAGTTGTTTGTTCCTGCAATTCCTAGATATCTGTTCTAATCAAAAGGTTTTAATCTTTTGACTGTGCGATCCCTGGATTTGCTACAACACTAGCTGTCTGATTGGAACAGGGCAGGTTTTATCTCTCTAAATTAAATGAAAGCACATTATATTAAAGGTGTAATTTGAGCCTGTCTATGTACATATGTTCTTGCACATAACATCCGTAGAATGATGGTGATTAAGATTGAATCTGAATTGCATGGAAAATGCTTTTTAAAATCCTTGCTTCTATGCTGTAGTCTGAAAAAAAAAAGCACTCTCCTGCTGCTATTTGCATTGGAGGAATGTTTTTGTTGGCAGCTTCTTTCTCAGCCAAAGAGTAACATAGCAAGCTTTGGTAAATATTTGCAGATTTTATATTGTTAATAACACAAATAACAACAGAGCGAACTTTATTAAATATTTACAACCTTTAAAAAAACTGTAAATGACACCAGCATGCTGTTATGGCACAGTAAAGTCCTACTATTGCTCATATTCACATTTCTATTAAGGTCCTGGAAAAGTTGTAGAGAGCTTTTATTTTTCCAGTTATGAATTTTTAGTTAAATGTTTTTCTACATTTTCATTGTTGGTTAATAATATCCCAAGTTAATTAACAACCATGAGTCTCTTGCTCTTTTTGGTAGCTAGTGAAGTATATGCAATTTGTGAAGTGGGAAGCCATTATCCAAATCACCATAGCTCAAAAGTTGATTCTTTCATGAAGCCTTGCGCATCACATCTTAGACTTTATCTCCAACCAAAACAAAGAAAGTATGCCCTAATTTACTTATATGCATCTGTCTTGCTCCTCATTCCCACAGCATTGTATTCCTCTAGAGTCCTTTGCCATTGAAATTCAGATTGTATGACCTTTGGGACAATGATTGCTTTGTGTTATTCTGAAACACCCATGACCACTGAAGGTTCTGTCTAAATAGCATATTGATAATCATCATTTGCACCATCATAAACTCACCTAATAGCAATTCAAAGTACATTATTATTTAGACTTCATGCCTCTAAAATGCTAACAATCTGTGTGAAGGAACCTCTGTCAGAAGATTCAGAAGGAACATTATTCTTGCTTAATATGTTCAAAGAACTGGTTTGAACACTTAGTGTGTTCAAAGTATTGTTAATCAGTAATGTTAGAAGAGGTAAAGACTGATTAGCTCAGAACATCACTTTTAGTGAAAACACCCACAAATATGGGCACATTGAAATATAGTCACTATTAGAATTATTCTCACCTCCCATTAGTTTGCAAGTAATTCCAGAAAAATTCTTCTCTGTCATTTTGAACCTAATGATCCTAGACTGCTACATGATGGTCCTTTTAATCAATAGCACACAACAGCAACATTTCCTAAGTAACATTATTTGGGGAAGTGCAATTCTCTCTGGAATAGACTGAATATCAGTCATCTGAGCGAGGGTGAACCATGACAAGAGAGAGATTGTAAATCCTCCAACTTCATATTGCTATCTTCTTGCCTATAGAGAAAGCCAAATCCAACATATGTCCACCTACATATATTGGACTGGTGACATATGAGAAGGCCTGATGGTTGTCACAGAGACCATTGAGTTCCTGAGCTGCTCCAGATTTGGTGACCACAACATGTTTGTTGATGTCTGCCAGATATCATTTTAAGAGTCCTCAATCCCAGATCCAAAGACAATCCCATCAACTCAGGCAGGAAGACTGATGGCCAACAAGGAAAGCAGGACAGCAGCAAAACATACAGTTGATTTCGTTTGCAAATCCCATGAGATATCCCTAGTGAACACATGACTAAACTACTGACAAATATAAAGGAAATGCTTGATTCATAGACTCATAATTCTTCCTCCTAAGGAAATTTAACATAGTGTAAACCCATTCAGTCAGTTGAGTCTACCTACATGTTGACTCACAATTTAATCATTGATTCAGTGGGCTACCCTATTTGGGATAAATCAACAAGATTTTAGTCTTAAATTATTAACTGTTTGCACTACAGCTCTGCATCATGAGCAATATCAGAATAACCCAGATGCATTTATATGAAAACACTTTGTTCTTTGTTCTCAATGGAGGTGGTGGGGAAGTAGGAAGTACTGATTCACAGGGCATTTTCACACTAGATTGTTATAGTGCTATTATTCCACTTTCAACATCCTATGTAATCCTGGAGTTTGCAGTTTAGGGAGGAGCATCAAAGGATTTTAAAATTTTACCGTTTTTATTTATTTTTTTAAAAATTGCTACAGTCATAGCTGTATACAGTTATAGTTGTATGGGTCCCATATGGGGAGAAGGGCAGCATACAAATATAATAAATAAATAAATAGCCACCCTGGACATATTTCTCTTGAAGAACGATATATAAATCTGTAAAAATAATTAAAATAAATTATAGTTTGTTTCTACATAGGTGTATATTTTGCAATAAACATAGCCCATTCATAACATAGTGTTTCTCCTTTCTTCTCAGATACGACTAGGTGCTTCTTACAATGACATGTGCCCTCTGCCATTATATATATATATAAATATATATATATAAAATTGTTTCCCAATAGATCCATTTAGTCAGTCAAAAACGTTTATGGACTGAACAATTAACACTGCAAGCGTATATATGTCTACTTAGAAGTTAGTCCCACTTTTTTCAACCAGACTGATTCTTACATATGCAGAAATACAGAGTAATCAGCTAAATGTTACAATGCTGTTGAAAGCATCTGTCAATCAGTTGGCACAACTGGTTCATGGAATGTATGTTTCAACAAATGTGGAACTTATTCAAATATTAAAACCAGGAATTATTTTTTTTAACAAAAACCCTTAATTTATTACATATTGCTGATGTGATGCTGATTGGAAAAGTAACTTGATACCATTAGATTTTATTTAAAGAATACGGTATTTGTTATATATTTTAGCTACTTTCTAAAAAATTAAAAATGCATAGTGAAAAATTCCCTCCAAATGATCCCTACAAGCACACTATCCATTGGCGAATAGTGTGTAAATGACAGTTGTTACACTACAATTGGTGTGGATAAGGTGCACTTGAGATGCCCCAAACTTGTTTTTTGTACTGCCGTGTGCCCTCAGATTTTTTTTTAGTTGATCTTTTAAAAAATCTGACATTGCAATGTGTCATCCAAATTCAGCAGCAAAATGCTAAACACAGAATAGTTAACGGAAAAAGAAATTCAAACCACTATAACTTATTGTATACTTGCTATTCAGTTTCTATTTGGTTATTCATAATGCAGCATTTATAGCCAATATCCTATTAATTAAACTATTTAAGTACATTTAAGACTCACTTATATGAAAATATAAATGTAATAATAATGAATCAAGTATGGGAGGATTTTATATATTAATAGTGGGTGAAGGGAATTTTAATGAACTAAATAATATTTAATGAAGAATCAAGTTTTAAGTAATTTCAACTAATTTCAGTTAATTTTATATAAATATAGTTAACAACTGATATATTTCAGCTGAAAAAAACCTTAACAACACCTCACCAAAACTGCAGCTCACAAGTCAATTAACATATTAATCATTATGGAACTAGGGCAGCAAATAAATTCAAAATCCTTAATGAAGTGACAGATCTAAGTAATGATTCAACTCAAAATCTTTAACAGAGTGACAATGCTAATTAATCAACATTCTTTTCATCATTTTGTGAGGCTGTACCCAACTATAAAAGTATTTAAAATTATACTTATACTGAGAAAGGAACAAGTTATCCTTTATTAAGTTGTCTGCCATGTGATATAGCTTAGTTCCTGGGGGAAGTAACTAATTATGGATAACTATTTATTCATTGCTAGTTACTTCTGTTAAAGTTCTTTCTTCAGACCCATGATGCTTTAACTGGCATGACAACTTACTGTGCAATCCCTATGTATCTCTAAGCTCTATTAAGGAGGGCTGACACTTTCCAAATGCACCTGTAATGGTAACTAACTACTTGGGGTGGCAGCATGGAACTATAATGGTAACTAATTGCTTTTGAAAGTTAATCTGTAAGCTCTGGTAGAGCGCTTTCCCCATTGCTAACTGTTTCAAAGCTTTCTGTTCTCAGGAGAGTTCTTTGGAATGCTGGAAGGTGGCCACAGGTTGATGATGCTGAATTTTCTGCTGCCATTTCAACACAAAACACAATTTCTAAGCCAGTCCCATTCTTCTATTATATCTTGAATGCTTTATATTGTACTTTTTTTTTTGATTTGGCACTTTTATTGCTTAACACTTCACCCTCCTTTCAGGATGTTAAATCTGAGGATACATTATACTTCCACGCTGAAGCCAGCACATTACTAAGCCGTCTGTAGAGAAAATATAATATCCTGAAACATCAATCCACACAAGAGACTCCCACGTGTCAGAACGTTGCTTTCTATATGCTTGAAAGGTTTTCTGGAACAATAAGAAGCTACACAGGACTATCTCGGGAAATCATAATGTAAGACAGGCAGACGCTTTTCTTACCAGCTCCACCCATTCCCAGTTTAGCTATTATGTTCTGTCTGTTCGAGTTCTTTTAGGAAGTCAAGAGTGATAATGAGAATATTAATATGGCACACCCATTGGCTTATTATGTACATTTACTTCCTGAAACAAATTAAGCTAAAAGGCACAGTGACAAATAGGTGGAAGTCTTCCAGGACGTGAAACAATGTGTTATATATGAAAAGAAATAAGTTTTCTCTCACAGGATTATCCTTCTCCCTTGATTCAATATAATTTCTGTAAAAATTGAACAGTGACAAGAAAATAACACATAATCATTGGGGACATAATACAGAGAAACAGCTTTTACTGAGCCACAGATGTGAGAAATGCACGGGTCTAACAAGCCCATTAAGAGTGGAATATATTTATGAGGCAAGGCCTGGGTAGGTTTCAATCTTTTTATTTCTATTTGCTTCAGGCAGAAAATAATGAACATTCACTTGTTCATCAGCTTCTCACAGTACCTATTCTATTTTCATTCCATATATCGAAATAATTTAGTAGATTCATAATTTTTTTTCCTGTGCCTAGTGTTTTATCACCTTCAGAGCTGTCCACAAAAATTGCATATGCAACAATTTGAAGGATCTCCTCAAAAAGAAGGGGGAAAAAACAAGAAGAATATCCACTTAGAGGACTGCTCATGAGTGAAGGGTACGGCACGCCATGGTGACACTCTTTTACAACAAGAATTTGAACATCTTCAGAATGGTTATAATTATTATTATCTCTGTCATTTCTATCCTATAGGTTTCATTTGTGAGGAAACTGACTGTCTCAGTTCCAGACCTCCTCCTAGAGGCTCTCACAGGAATAGAGAGCTGAGTGAAATAGGAGGGCTTTGAATCCAGCAGATCCTGAGTCACTTCTTACCATCTCTGGAATGCTAATTTCTAGGCCTGACATGTGCTGTGTATCACCAGAGCAAATGAGCCCCACTATCAGTACTTTTAGATAGGTTGTGGAGCTCTTCCACTTTAATATAATAATGGACTCTAGGATTCTTGTGCTTTAAAGGAGCATAAATGCACAAACCTGAGGAGATGTGTTTGTGGGACGCACATCTTTTTCTATGAAGATTAATTTTCTGCTCACATTCGTAGCATAGTGATTTACAGTTAACACAGTTAACCACAGCTCAGGATAGTTCCTGCTAGTTTTGTTGAATTCTGGATGGCAAGAACAGGATTATAGTGTTCAGATTGAAGGAAATAATAGTGCCACTGTATTCTGCTTTGGTCAGATGTCTTCTGGAATACTGTGCCCAGTTCTAGGCACCACAGTTCATGAATGACAAGCTGGAACATACCCAGGGAAGGACAACTAAGGCCATTTCTGCATGACAACACCATCCTGGCATGAGGACACATTGAAGCCAGTCTGCACTGTGTGCCATCGCACAACATTGTCATGATCCCACTCCTGTTGCATCCCCTGCTGTCATGATTGCACAGTATACCATTACTGGAAAAAAAATCCAGTAATGGCCTCCCTTCGCACAATGAGCATTTCACCAGCAGCCCTGTGGGAAAGGTAGAAGTGCTATCAAGCACTTCCTTCCTCTGTGCAGCACAGGAAGAGGCCAGATACACTCTGGAAGGAAGGAGCATGTCCTGAATGCTACCCATCCACTGGCAGCCAGCCAAATATGGAGAGGACTGTTTGCATCCTGCTGCCATCCTGGCAGTGGCACTGCTGGGATCACAATGGGATGATGCAGGATCCAGGTATGGTACAGAAACAGCCTAAAATGATCAAAGGTTTTCGAATCAAGTCTTATGAAGAATGACTTAGGGGGATGGATATGTTTACCGTGGAGTAAAGAGGGCTGAGAGATTACAAGAAGCTCTCTACATGTCTGAAGGACTATTGTGTAGAAGATGGAGCCAGCCTGTTTTCTGCAGTTTCAGACACTAGAACAGGATCCAAAGGATTCAAACTACACAAAAAGAGATTTCTACAAAAATTAGGAAGATCTTTGTGAGAACTGTTCAAAGGTGGAATGGACTGCCTTAAAGGGCAGTGGAGTCTCCTTCTCTCAGGGTCTTTAAATAAAGGTTGGATGGGTATCCTTCAGGAACACTTTGGTTATGTATTCCTGTGTGGCATGGGGTTGGACTAGATCGCACTTGTGGTCACTTCCATTTAAAATTCTATGATTCTGAATGACAAAGTTTGTTTTTGTTTTAAATGAAATGTTCTGTTACAGTAGGCAGGAATAATTCAGATTGTACTTCAAATCTTAATATAGGAAATTTGGAATCTGATTTCCTAGAGATTATTCTAGCAACAAACTCACTCTCTCACACACTCTCTCTCTATATATATGAGAACCAAGTATGAAAATCATAATCCCACTGCACTCTGGGAAATCACAATACTGCCACACCTTGTGGATCAGACAAAAAGGTGTAATCCATCACCTGCAATACAGAAAATTCAAGATGGAAATCTTGTCACCTCCATAACTTTAGTCAAATATGTGTATACCTCTACATATTGAAACATTTACCATTCATAAGAGTATCGCTCCTTATAATTAAAACATTATATGTAGTATGGGGCACATTAGTAACTAAATAATGCTGTTGCAGCACAAAATTAACTTACTTTCTTTCTTTCTATTGATGTCGATGGGAGCCTTGCCATTGACTTCAAAGAGAATATATTTGGGTTCCACTGTTTGGAGCCTGAAGAAAATAAATTATTAAATTTTCCACAAACCACAAAAGACAGGCTTCTTTAATAAAAACAGATTATTTGTAATCTAAGAGGTTTGGTATACAAAGGCAAAAATCTGTCCCTAATTTAACCTGTGCAGCCCATGCAAATAAAACTTAGAATGGGAAGGCTAAGCTATGCATATGCTATGCTGTCATTCTTACATTATGGATAATCACCCATTGACAAGTCAATTGCAGCCAATGGTTCCATGGAATAAATATTAAATACAGCAATATTTAGCTAACTTAAACAGAAGTTTGTAAGTGAAACAAATATTAGACCTACTTTAGAGGGCTGACTCACAATTTTATGCACTGCTAAAATGGGAACACAGGAAGTACCCATGGTGACGCATCCAAAGACTAAATAAAATGTTTCCAGGAGAGAAAAGAAGAGAATGGGAACAGCTGATCTTTAGTCTCGAGGTATCAGGGACATTTAGAACCACTAGACATGACAAATTTCTATCATACAGTTTGAAAGGTAGAGATTGTAATCTGTGGTAATAACATTTGTCCCCTTCGAACAGGAGAAATTTATAACCAGCACTGTTCTAGTGTGTTTCAAACCAGGCTGACTCAAAGACCAAAATGTGTTCCCTCTCAATATTCTGTATACAGAAGTTGGCTCGACTGGTATTTCACTTCCTAATTTTGACTCTGATGACAGGATAACACCCTCTGCTCACACCCGAAGGCAGTACATTATTAGTTGTAGAAGCCCAAGGCAAAGTGGCATTCACAACTCTGTTCTTCAGCAGAGGGAAATGGCTGGGACACTCTGGAGAAATTTCCAAGGCAGGTTTGGAAAACCACTTGTGCCATTTTGTGCCACAATTTTCCAGTGCATCTTTGTTCAAAGGACCTATGTGGAAAACAGGACTATGTGAAATAGGCTGTTTGGAGTCAGCAACTTTCCCCTCCCAGTGACAATAATGACAACTTTGTCTGCCACTGCTCACCACTGCCTTGTGACCCTGGAAAAAGGCAACCGCTAACATAAAGGATGGTTATACTAGTATAGTGTTCAAACAGGATTTCAGCCAAGAAGCTTTCAAGCACCTACCTGGAAGCCAGGCATCAGAGGAATAGGCTGCTTGGAACTGACAGCTTTCTCCAACAAATGACAATAGTATTTTGTATTATTTTCTTCAATCTTCTTCCTCCTGTCTTTGACACTTCCATTTGTGCTAGTATAGTTACACAGGAATAAAGTACCAACAGAATTCTGGGTCTTATATGCACATTTAAACTTGCTGAAAAATATAATACAGGAATAAAAGCATATTTATTCTAGTAAGACCAGTCACAGTTGAAAGGAGGAAATAGGTAGAATAAGATAGGATTCAATCAGACCTTGATCTGTGTATTCTCCTTGTTCAATCTGGCTTTATACAGAAATTGGAGTAGTAAATGTTATTTTCTACAGAACAATGGAAATTGGATAGATAACAATATATTCATGCGAAGCTTGCTAGTACTTAGCAAGCTAATGACTACCTGGCTCTTGATTTCACTAGGACTCAGGCATTGCTCACTTTTTCTTCATCATGGTGGAAACCTTGAGGAAGGAAAGCCTTGTTCAGTGAAAAGTAGATTGACTTTAAGTTCTTGGAACTGCAATAAAAATGGCACACTTTTTTAAAAAATGATTCTATGAACATTGACTTATGCAATCCTGTTGAATGTGCAATTATTTAGAGATATTTTTACATAAAGATGAGATTGAGGCCAGAGTTAATAAGAAAGTCTACAATCAAATGAAATATCCCAGCATTTTGTGGAGTACATAAATCTCAACTGTATGTTTTCCAAATGAATAAATCCAACAACACTGCAGTAGTAAATTGTTTGCATACAGCTTTCTGCATTTGATTTTCTTCTTAAATGGAAGTCTTTCATCAAGAAATGCTACTTCACTGGGGGCATTGGGAACAGATGAAGAATCAAAGAAACGGGGACATTCCTACCATGCTGTGTCCTCTTCCTTAGAGACAGCCAGTCACTCCAGCAACTCATTGAAGATGTCTCTGTCTACTTTCTCCCCTCAGTTCTACCTTCCTGCTGAATCACAAATGCCAGCTCCTTTGAGCTGACTGACACACAGTTGTCATCTCTGAAGTGTCTGGAATAATTGCTTTGTAAACTATGCATTAATGACTTACCCGCTACAAGTTATGTGCAGATAGTGGCTTCTAAATTTGAAGATGACTTTGAATTCCCAATTTATTTAATTCCAACTTCAAAGACCCCCTCCTCCTCTTAAAGACATGTAGCAGTAGCTAATTACATCAAACACTTGGTGGTGGTTTGTCTGCCCTTTTTTTTTTTTTTTTGCTTTCACCATTTTTGTGAGATGTCATCTGATTATCATTTATTTAAATGTGAAGTAGCTTAAGTGGAGGCCTCACTCCATTTACCATTCAAAGTCCTTGACTTTTCACCACATTTTGATTAAACTTTCTGCCAAATGTCTGTGTTGCAGTCATCTACTAAAGCTGGATCTATCTGATGATTTTTTTCATTGCATATTGTGAGTTTACTAACATTTATTTTTGCAGATAATTAATTGGCTGTAACTATTATTTGCAGGGTAGGCTTAATCTTTTTACATTAAGACTGTGAATCCCAAATACATATACTTCAAATTGTATTCCACTGAAATCAGACAAATAAACATGTTTTAAGATCTGGATGTCACTGCTTCAAACTTCAGCAATATGTCTGAGCACTTCTTCAAGGACTTTTCTCTCTGCCCCTCTCTGCCTCAATCAGCACCTTCTAACTGATCCTAAACAAAGTATATGTAATCAGTTTCACTCTTTATTCACATTCCAGAACACCTAAAGGTAAATATGATGAACAGATTAGACCACTTCATTTGCGATGAACCAGAATTTTGAGGAACTCTGTATCCAAAGATAGTAAATTGCTGAATGAAATCATGTACCCATTTTGGATGATGCTATACAATCACTTGTCTAATATACAGCTACACGTCAAGATATTCAGTTGATACTTTTCCCAAAAGAAAAGTTATCTCCTTTTCTGTTTAGAGCTTTTTTGACATTGGTTTCAAAATTATCAAGGAAGTCAAAAGGAAGGATAACTGCTTTCAAGCATATTGCCTTTCCAAACTATTATCCTAAAATGCAAGAACATCAGAAGTCTGTTTCCTCTCTGTGTCCAATTTTCCGTGGGTTGCTAACATGAAGTTATATTTGAAGATATACAAATCTCAGTAGGTTTAATAGTTCAGCCCTTGGATATGCTTATCTAAACTTCTTAGGTTTGGAAATCTCATGTTATCAGTTCCTCCCACTATTTCCAGTACTTTTCTATAGAGGTTTGGACAGAACAAAGTTAGTGCAGTGATTAGGAGGATGCAGAATGAGAAAAAGATGAACATCTAAGAGACTTCAAGGAGAACAGGGTACAAACAGACTTTAGTAACATCAAAAAGCAGTTAAAACATTCTGAATGGAAGAACATTGATTGTGGAACAACTCAGTGGTCATCATTACTCTACGATTTCCCAAGCAGATGCAATTCCCTTCCTAAGACTCTACTAATATTGAAAACAATTATAAGAAGACAGTATATATAAAAAAGAATGCCAGTTAGACTCTTTAAGTGGATAAAAGAATATCCAGTCCCCCTACAATTCTTGTTAGAGATTACAGTTCATTATGCAACACCATTTTTATGTAAATACTTGGAATGGCTTATCGAATAAATTTGCTCAGTACATTCCTTCTAATAAAAACACTTTAATTAATTCTATGTCTGGTATTGAATAGATTATACAATTTAGCACATACTGGAAACTATAGTAAAATACTATGTTAGAGTCACAATGATTTCTTAGTGTATGTATTCAACTGGCTAATATTTATGGAAGCTCACAACCAGGGAGATGTTATTGCATTTATTATTCCTTTCTACAGCATGCACATAGAACTTTGGCTTCCTTGATGTTTTGGACTATGATTCCTATAATCTTCCACCATTGGTCAAGTTGACTAGAACTTTGGGGAGCTGAACTCCAAAGCATCAGGTGAAGGACAAAGGTTCCACATTACTTTCTACAATTTGTAGACCAGAACACAGTTATTATGCTCATGGCTAAATCTTCATGCAGCCTTCTGGATGATTGCCTTGATTTTCATGTACAGAAATATTTGGTAGGGAAAAGCATTCAGGGTACAATTTCCCCTGTTCAAGGGACAGTTCAGATTACAGTGAATACAGTCAATCTAGATGAAAGGAAACTTCTTTACTAAGAAGAACTTCCCAGAGAAAGGCCCATGAAGAGTAAAGAGAAAATAAGGCCATTTCCACACTATATTGCTATAGTGCTATTATTCCACTTTCATCATCCTGTGGAATTCTGGGCTTTGTAGTTTACTGAGACCAAAGAGCTCTCTGACTGAGAATTCTAAATCCCACCCCTCTGCCCAGGCAAAATGCAAACCCCAGTGGAATAATAGCGCTATAACAGTGTAGGGTGGAAAGTGCCTAAGTCTTGAGGCTGTTTACTTCGAAAATATTTTCATGTATGTGGGTGGAATTGCTGTTGTGTACAATCAGGGAACGTTAAGAATTCTTTTACCTTTTGAGAAAGGCCTGGGGGCTAGCCAAGCTGGGAGGAAGAACTTTATCTAAAAGGGATCTTTGGGCAGAATGCAATCTGTCAGAAAAGTTTAAAGATACTTTCTTCCATTTAAGAGGAGTGAGGCATGGTGGAATATTTTACCCAACAACTACAGGTTGAAACTACACAGGCCACACAGATTATATGGTTTTCCGCAGATAAGACAGGAACATATGGAATTTCACAGAGCCTGTTGACGGAACGCCCAATGGAGTGCTGTGGAATAATGAGCACACAAGTGAAGAAAACAGCTGCACTTTATCCACAGTGAAATTTGAATGACCGAGGACAGTGAGAACAATCTTCTCTTTTTCTGGCCAGTTTCATCAGCCTTCTTAAGTAAAACCACATGAATGAAATCAGTCCTTTTCTGTCAATACTCTGGCCAAGAACCCTTTTATAAGAAGCTTAGGTCTTATTTTCCAACCAAAATCCCTACAGGAGATATTGCTTGTATTAAACAAAATAGATTCAAGGGAATTGATTCTGACCATTTTACAAAAATTGCACAACTTATTAACTTCAATACTCATGAGATGTTGTTAAAATTATGAATTTCCCTGTAAACGATTAAAAAAAATAGAGCACTAGCTTTATGCTGGGATACATTTCTGAATAGCGTCCATCCAGCTTGTGGTCTTGTGCACATATTTGGGAATACTCCCCCTCACGCATACACACACAGTAAACAGAGACTTACACTTGAATAGACATGCAGTGGACTTGAGTAGCATAAGTAAGACTATAACCTAATGTCATGCTGCCTCAGTTCTGGGATGTCAGCAGAGGCGGGTCTAGGGTGGGGTAAGTAGGGTACGTGTCCCAGGCCATTTCCGCACTACAGTCTTATAGTGGAATGATTCCACTTTCAATCTCCTATGGAATCCTGGGGTTTGCAGTTTCCGGAGGGGTCAGCCGTCCCCTCTGGAAACTGCAAACCCCAGGATTCCATAGGAGATTGAAAGTGGAATCATTCTGCTATGAGACTGTAGTACAGAAATGGCTCCAGACACCAATGCCAAGAGAGCCAAAAAACCACATCAAAATCCATGCATGTAGGGGTGGGAGGTGGGGGTAGGGGTAAGAAGGTAGGGACACAACTTCCGTGCTTGCCAAGGCACTCCTTATGCTAGATGTTAGGGTTTCCTGGTAAGACTAGAAAGGTGGCTGAGTTCCACAATGAGCAACTGTAATGGGCCCAGAGACCAACTTTTTCTATACTTGAACCGTGAGAGGGCCACATAGACTGCCAAAAATGCTATCACCACCCCAAAAAACAGATGTTCATTAAAGTCTATTTCTGGTTTTGAAGAAAAAAAAAGTTAAACATGGAGGGAGGGAGGCACAACCTGCCACTCCTTTAGGTTCACAGAAAAGATTATTCATCATTCTTGGCTGGAAAAAGTGCAGTCCAGGGAGTTTGGAGAGGTGGAGGGTGGCAAAAACTGCCTTGGGTGACCATATGTGGCCCAGAACCACACTAATGTTGTTTTACACCTTCTTTCATTCACCCTCTGCCTTGCTTTGTTGAGTGCATATAGAGAAAAGAAAAACAGCTCCTCTTCCTGGGCAAGCCAGGCTGGAATCAAACTGGATGGACCTGTCACTGAAGTGAACATGGCAGGTGTGCCACTGGGGGTTTGGTGCCACATGTATTCTTGTTTCTCCTCTGTATGGTTAGAGATGTATAAGCTCTACGTCTTTTATTTCATTATGGTAGGATTTTAGTTCACTTGCCTGATTATTTTGCTTAATTTCTTTCTCTAGAATTCATGGTTTTAACTTGCTTTTTTTCAGATTTCACCAGCATGCTACTATGCTCAGAAGAGGAATTAGTGTTTATCCTTATTAAACATGGTTACTTGGCCTGTCTAAGAGTACAGGTGGCCGAAACCTCTCTACAAGAGTTTTCTAAATAGGAGACCTTGGGATCAATAACATGAGCTGGCAGATGGAATCCCAAATGTATCAAGACGGTGGTACTGTTGATTAGGAAAAGACAGAAGATCAAGTATCTAGGGTTTACTAGACCTGAACAATTCGAAAGTTCCACATTTACACACAATTAGCCAATACTGCACAAATAGTTTGCTACAAATATGGCAAAAATTTGAGCTTACACAATTTAAAGTCCACTGATACCTAACCAGCCTATATCTCAGCCTAGCCAGTGAAGTTCCTAGTTCAAATTCTAGAGTCCTAACCATGGTTTAATTTTACCAACATTTATATTTTACACTGAAAACAGGATGATTAAATAAGTGACAATTTAAATAACACTTACATTTTTAGACTGCTGTACAGACTTTAACTGCTGCAATTAAAAATGATGAACAAATGCAATTTGGAAAATATGAACTGCCATAGGAAACAACATTTCATCAGCCCCATGATAAAACACTTTGCTCTGCAAAATCATCATCCCTTGGAGCCAAGATACCAAAGTGTTATGAAGACATTTTAATGAAGGGTGCTGTAACAGAGATTAATGCACTGTGGGTTTATGAGTCCCATCAAAAAGGATGTTATACAAGAGAGCAATAAAAGGATGAATATAATGAAAAAGATCAATTTTTATTTCTAAGCTATTCTGAGCACACTAAGCTGCTGTTAATCTCAATACTAGACCATTAAAATTCACTTCAGCTACAGCACTGATTTTTAGACATGTAAAGCAAACTGGAGTTTCCGTCAAAAGAGTAAGATTTTTGAAATATTAAATATCTTAGTAAAATTCTGCTTCTAAACCAGATACGATAAAGTACCTGGTGGTTGACAGCTTCCATGTCAGTGGGGCAGTGAATGTGTTTTAGATTTTAGTTTGCACATGAATATTTCAGTTAACAAAGTAGATGTGTTCCTGGGTGTTACTTTTTTATCAGAAGATTAATACCAGAGGCAGAAATAACAAGGAAAGGAAAGGGTTACGTTCCTACACCACAAAAAAGAACAGTTCATTCTGTTTCTGCAGCCTTTTAAATCAAAACTAACAATATGCACATGTGAAATGAAACAATCATGTCAAATAAGCTTTGCATAATTAAATAAAAACATTTCGAACCTTCTAGAGACCACTTGCATGCAGCTTCTAAAATGTGTCCAAGGATGATGTTTCACATACCTCCACTTTTCTTTTGAATTGCATTTTTGGCAGTTAAGCTTGTAAGTCTGTGCTTTTTAAAAACATGCTGGCAGTAGTTGGTGAGGAAGGCTTACGTGCTTTAACCCTCCTTTTTTTTCTTTTCACACATGCTCAGTAAGGATTTGGAGTTAGCTGCTGTTTACATTGTCTGTTATAGGCAGGCATACACAGCAGCAGTAGGACTGGCTTGAGTAGAATCTCACTCTTTCCCAGATCAAACTTTATTGCGTGGCTTCCTACAGTCATGCTGATGCCTAGCACTGAAAGCATGGGTTTCTCCAGTTCTCCTTCACCATCTTCCTATTGTTAATGCCGCTAGAAAACTTATCAGCTAGACAGAGGAAAGGGAGGAAAGAGGGGATGGGAAAGCACAAAAAGACTTGGTAGAAAGGAGCTTCTTCATCACAAGCTTTGTTAACTGAAGTATGCCTGTACTTTAAAGGGGTTCTTCAAGGTACTGAACCTTATTGACACACAAAGTATGACCTTGGATAGCTCCTTTAAAGTCTGGGATAAACTCAGAGTGGAATTACTACCCTTCTGAGGTGGAAGCCACTTCTGCCCCGCCAAGCATGTTCGTGCCGATGAATGGGTATTTGGAGGTTATAGCCAGTGACGTGTAAGATATCTGTGAAGTCCTGCTGCAACTTTCTCTTCATGGAAGATGTCTGAATGGAACTCATGTGAACAGATGATGGACAGCAGCACTCACACTGATATCTCATCCTGATGTTGCGATAGTGGAATGCCTGAAAATTCTAGTTCTCTTCAGTCATTCTCACATGTTAAATGTGTGGAAATGGAGCATCAGGACTGCTTTCATTACATTCCCATTGAGCACAATCTTCTCAAAGGTAATCTATATGTGTACTGCTGTACATGACTAGGGACTCCATGCAATATACCTCAATACACCCCCTTTCATTCCCTACGTGTTAAGCAAACACATAGACAAGTTCTAAAGAGTGTATACATCTGATTCAAATTGGTCCTACGTATAATTGATTATTTAACGGATCATAATTGGTCCTAGATTCAACTGATGTCAGTTTAATTCAGATTCATTGAGAGGAAGAGGGCCTTATCAGCTCTTATTTGCTCCCAGACTTTGGAACTCATCAGGAGGCTAGGAAGTTTTCTTCCTTGTCATTCTGTGGCAAGTAAAAGCTTCAGTTCTGACAGGATTTTTAGGAACTGACAACAAAGGGTTTTAACAGTATGTTCTTTATGGTGTATTCTGCCTGATGGTTTACTTTTTGTCTTTCAGTGGATCTGTTTTAAAGGGTTTTAATTCTATGTATTATTTAATTATATTTTAATAATAATTTCTATATGTTTTGCATCTCTTCTTGTAACTATTTTAACTGTATTTAAAAAAAAACTTTTGCGAGCTAATTTGAGTCCCAGAACTGGAGGAAAAATGAGGGGTATTAATGATGATACAGATGATAAGAACGATGGTGATAACTCTTGCCATAAGAGCCATACATGTAGTGGTGATGCTGGTGGTTATAATGGTATAACAACTATATTAAGAGGAATGATGCACCCTAGAATTAGACAACTTACAGACATTCCATGATCACATGCAAGACCCATTTATATGAAATAGCTTTCATGTAACACAGTATCTGAGAACTCTAAAACCACACACCTGTACCCCTACATCTGCAATCATCAAAGATCCCACTGAAATTTATGGAGCATATGTCTGATAAATCAACATGAGAATGAAGATTACTAATTCTTCAGAATCCAACAATTACATATGGAAGGCATATATGTAATTCCACCAGGATCTTTTTAACTCCTTTCTTGGAAATGACTGATTTATTACAGTTAAATTGACTTCCAATTAAGCATGCTTAGAATAATTTCTGAGATCAAGAAACAAAAAAAGTTCCAGCAACAGGTTCAAAGAGCTTGTATACAATTACGTGGTAGGTAACATAATTAAATAGGCAATATGAAGCAATCTATGATACACTTGTATTTACTTGCATTTTACATACTTGGAAAGTTCAAATAATGCTGAACACTTTTAGAAATTATTCTGCAAGAGCAGCAAAAGAAAAAAAAGAGGGAGAGCAAGGAATCTTTTTATAATTTCAGTTTGAAAGCATGAGTCTCTCAAATGACAAACCAGTGCAGGCCAATCAATGCTTCAAAAATTTCATGGTAATTGTCTTAAAACACAGAAATTGATTACTGCAATGATTAGCAAACCTATTTTGAATTTAAGTTTTGTATAATCTATCATTCATCTCCAGCATTTACATTTTCTCTGCCTCTAATTTAACAATGTCTGCCATTGTTTATGACTTTTGCATTTGTCCTCAACTACTATTTGCTTTGATGTTGTGTCAAATCCACCAGATGGATTTCACTGCTCAGAATCTATTATAAATGTTCAGGGGGAAAAATGGATTGCCTCAGAAACTGCACTACTTTGATATATCATTCTTAGTTAGTTCTGAAACAGCTTTGAAGCACTGGGCCACTTCCTGAATGGACTCAGGAGATCTGACGGTAATCATCAGCATGGTCAACAGAGAATGCAAAACCAAAGATGCTTATCTGCTGTTACTGGCTGGAAATATAAGGTCTATTATTAGAAAGAATGACACAGTCTTACTACACCAGCACATCTCACATCCCCATTTCATTTTTTAAAAAAAGGTTTAAAATTATTTTCAACATTGTAGACTCTAAAAAGCTTTCAATCTGATATGCAAATATAACATAAATATTGCTAAACAACACAGGTGCAAGAAAACTTTTGACATTTATTTGCTGTGTTCTGGAATAAAAATATTAAGCAGGATCCATAGGGCTGCAAGCAGAAAAAAGGTACCATCAGCTCAGTTCTGAGGTAAGCATCCAAATAATTGGCACAAATTATGCATTATTTGATATTGTTAACAAAGCTTTCTCATGGGCTACCTTAGAATTAATAGCTTCCCTGGTGTAGTGGCTTGAGCATCTGATTATGACCCCAGAGACCAGGGTTCAATTCCCCATTTGGCAATGAAAACCCACTGGGTGACTATGGGCATGTCACACGCTCTCAGCTCCAGAAAACCCCATGATAGGTTCACCTTAAGATCACCTTAGAAGCAACTTGAAGGCACACAATGACAAGCATCAATTCAGTCATTTTCTTAAGCTCCTTTCAGTAAATCCTCTCCACGTGTTCGGTGAATGCATGTAAGGTGGAACTAGCCATACCACCAGTAGCAATAACCATAATTGTGTATTCTGTGGTAATATGAAAAGGGGCCTATGTGAATAGAAAAAGAGTAGGCCCCTATAAATTGCCCATATCATTCATCAGACCTATCCATTAAAGCCAGTGCTGAGGGAACCCATGGCTAGTAGACAGAATCTTGCTCTCCTCTCATGTATTCACTCAATGCGTACAAAGGTTTTTCTGGTAGGAACATTAATTGTTTTCCTTGCTGGACCTATGAGGCTCTGAATTTGCTTTCTGAACTTTGCACCTTTTCAGTTTTCAAAGCAACATCAGAACAAATACCGTATATGTATACTGAAACAGAAGCTGCAAGAGGCTATATATAAAAAATGTCTGGGAGGTAAGGAATGTTATAGTCTAGATCAAACCATTTCTTCTCCTAACTTTGCACGGGCAATGGTTCTTCTAAGGCCAAAGTGGACAAAGTGAAGCTTGTAAACTGCGTGTGCCCCCCGCAAACTATTTTGAGGTCTAACAGGAGATGTCCCACTTCCTCTGTATTTACATTTTTCCAGAGAGAGAGAGAGAGAAAGAGAGAGAGCGCATTCTCCTGGGTCTCAGAGGCCTCCAGAAGTGCCTTTTTTTTTCTTTTGAGCTATACAGGGCTCCCTCAAAATTTCTGTAAACATGAAACCAGAAGTTACCATCTGGCCACTTCAGGCTGGGATCTCTTTGGATTTTTAAGCATCATTAGTTCCGGTTCAGTCTGCACTTGGTCCTATAGGCAAAAAATTGTCTCCCAAGTTACTGAATATTGTCGAGACCCATTCTAGGGTTTCAGGTAAACTTTTTCCCACTGCTACAGGTTTGAGTTGGACCAACACTGTGGGAGAGCATGGGTCAAATTCCTACTCATCCCTGGCATCCTACTGAAGACAATGGCAAACCTCCTTTGGCCATCTTGAAAAGAAAACCCTATGAGAGAGTCACCATAAACCAGAGATCATTTGCAGGTAGGTAACAACAGCAACAGCAGCAGCAGCAGACATAAGCTAAAGATGCCAAGGGCTGAATCTGGGACCTTCTGCATGTAGCGCATGTGCTCTCCCAATGAGCTACAGTCTTTCTTGCTTTTAAACAGGATATTTTTAGTAAGTAATAGAACTAGGAGGACAATCCTAGATTTTCCCTTCAGATCTTGTTATTTACACATTAATTCAGATCTTGTTTTTTACACATTAATTTTTGAGCTAAAGGTAAGTTTTAATCCATGACTATTTTTGTTCCCCGAGTATTCCAACGATAAAATGTTCTTGTGACAGTCCTCCAATTGATAGTAAGATCATAAATTGCTATGGACTGAAAATAGCTGGAACACAATGCATATTCCCTAATCCTCAGATGGGCATAAGAACTGGACTGCCTGCTACCTTATTGGAAATTTTCTCTTGGCCAAAACCAGAGAGAAACCTCATATATGGCATCTATTTTTCTGAGCCTATTGTCGTTAGGTAGGTGAGCAGATAGACGATGCTTCATTCACCTGAATGTATCCTTTAACCTTTTTGAGTACTTCTGATAATCATGCTAACTGTTCTTTATTCTTCACTTCAGAAATATAACTAGTAACATCTTTTCTTTTTTAATCTGTATGATTGCATGTTGACTTTTCTGGAATTTTATGATGCAAGCAGACTTCCTGAAACAAATAAAGAAAAATATTTTTGGAAGATTACTTTTTTTTTTGTCCAAACAGTTTTAAAAAACAACAACTGATCTAAAAAATTGTTTGACATGAAGACTAAAATTAAGCAGAATCTCATATCTAGATAATCCTTTTTTAAGTTACGTATTCCTAGGGAAGGCCCATACCCTGATAGGGCTAAGTTTTCCTGTATGGATCAGGCCCCACATCAGATTCCTACCATCTTTGGCTACAAAAAAAAAATTTAAACAAAATAAAATGCCAGGTGGAAAGTTTGTGAAAGACCTCTGCCCTAGACGTTGGGCACCTACTGCAGTGAGAGTAGGGTGGACTAGGGCAGACAGAATAATGGTCTCCTGATTCAGAAAGGCTGTTCAAACCAGCCTGACTTTGATGTGGTGATGGTGGCCTTCTACAACCAATGTATCACAACAAAGAAAACCCTGTTTCATGTATTCACCAATGTGATACCTTGGGATGGTGGGTTGCACTCAATTCTCTGTTGAAAATTTCAGATTCTTATCAGGAACATATAGAAGGTGGCAGTCCTTCATGTATCCTTGCCCTGATCTGTCAAAACTAGACCTCTGAACTGAGGTTGGAAGCAAACTTGGAAGTCCATGCTGTTAGTACAAGCTAAGAAATATGTGGCTTCAGTATCAGGCAGACTCTTATTATGAGAGAGAATTTTCATCTGCAGGCATGAGAAAATAAACGTGCATCACTAGTGACAATTTTAGAATAAATGAAGGCCCTACATCAGTTATAAAACAAAGCAAAGAAGAACTTAAATCTCTTGGTAAATACACAAAAAGAGAGAGAGAGAGAGAACGCCAAGCATTAATGGTGTTAAATGCAATTGCTTCATGGATTGCCACATGAAACATTTCAAAAACTGAAGTGGCTGTCAATCATTATTACTTAAAGGGACATATTGTTTTGCGTTCCAAGCACTCAGGTTATGTTAAGCATGGGACTTGAAGCATGTTAAAAAGCTAGGCTGGCAGCAGACTTGGTTCCTAAAATGTATTTTGGATAACAAATACCACTCTGTGTACTAGGCCAATATCTTTATGCAGTGAAAGATCTCATTGTATGAGGTCATGCAAAAGCACTCAGCTAATGTTAACTGATGGCTTCTCCAATTTATGGGTCTACAAAAGTGTCATGAAAATCATTACTTGCTGAAAATATGATCCCTGCTAGGGAGTGGTTTGCACCAGTCTGAAGCTAACTGTACCCAGAAAGTACCTATTCTTTCCGTTTGTTCACTTTGTTCTTAAGCTTTTGGGGTTTTTTCAAGGTTCATGTTTCAAAAGAATATATATATACACACATATATATGATTGTGTGTGTGTGTATTAATATTACTGACACATCCAGGAAAAAGAAGAGAAGAAATATTCCTGAAACTGCCTTAGGCAGAAAAACTAGTGTGTCATTTACACATAGAACAACTGAAGGAGAAGACAAAAAGAGTGAGAAAGCCATTTCAGGCTCAAAATTTTGAATGTCATGAAAGAGTAGCTGTTGTGATTTAATTTATGATCTAATTTGTACATATTATGTATGTATGCATGTATGCGTGTATTTAGTTAATTATTTTTATCTGATAAAGGAGAGATAGGAAATAAGGGATTTTCTCCCGCTAATGCCAAAGCAGCTTGCCTGGTTTGAGGTAATACACACTTCCATAACTCTGTCTCAAGCAACAAATATCTTGGCATGACTCAGTTGAAGGGATACTAAAAAAGTCTAATTAATTGGCATTACTTTATATTCCTACAAATTTTTAGATGGAATAAATTAAGATGCGTTTTCTGAAGAGAAGCCCAGTTTTAAGCAAACCAAAGGGAACAATCCTAACAACTCTATCTGCCTAAACATTACAGTGGAAAGCGTATTTGAATGACTCCTCCAACATCTTAAGTACAAAGATTAAAACTACAAAGTTTAGGAAGATCAACTTGACTGCCAAATTTCAGCTAGTCCTTGGACTGCCCTTTACCGTTTTGAAGGTTAAATATAAACAGAGGACCAATCCAGCACTGGTCATTTTCACACACAGAAAATATCCCATACAGCTCTTCAGTGGCATGTGTACTAGCAACGTACAGTCTCAAAGCATAACAACCAGTATCCTGCTATGTGTACTTGCTTTGCTTATTAGGTAGTGCTCACTCCTTATCTTCTGATTCTTCCTGTTACATTATTTTAATAAACTAGGACAGTACTCGTCTCCACTAACAGGTGATCTATGCTGTTCTGCTCTTTGACAGCTTGAATTGCTTTCAAGGCACAGTGGTTGGTTCCATGGCCATTTCCACACTACGCTGGCCATTTCTGCACTAGACTGTTATAGCGCTATTACTCCAATTTCAACATCTTATGGCATCCAGGCACTTCCCTAAACTGACCAGGCCCTTCCCTAAACTGCAAACCCCAGGATGCCATAGGATGTTGAAATTGGAATAATAGCGCTATAACAGTCTAGTGCGGAAATGATCACTGCTATAGTGCTATTTTTCCACTTTCAACATCCTATGGAATCCTGTAGTTTAGGAACAGGCATTCAGCATTCTCAGCCAGAGAGCTCTTTGGCCTCAGTAAACTACAAACCCCAGAATAATTTGTTGAAGGTGGAATAATAACACTATAACAGTGTATTGTAGAAATGACCCATGGGTGAAGCAGTGGCTTTGCACAGCTTGCTGGAGCCCTTTGGATTACCTGAAGTAGTGCAGTTGTGGGTTTTTTGAAAAAAATTACAACAGCTTATTAAGGTTTACATTGCAATTGGAGGTATTGTACTTCTGCATTTTTAGTACAATGTCAATTCAAGAACTTTCAGGAAGGAAGGAAGGAAGGAAGGGAGAAAAATTGGCTTCCTTCCTGAAATAAGCACCCAAAATCTGGTGTGCTAGATTTTATCCTATTTCTATGCATTGTTTTCTTACTTATTAATCCTTCATATTACTGAGGAATGTCAACAAGTAGGATTCTGTTCAAATACAGTTAAGTACTTCTTTTCATATACTGTAAATGATGAGCCTTTATTGTTCTTGCTTGTCTGTGCAAGAGTTTTTCAGCATGCAATAATGTTGAAAAATTGTGATACCTCAGTAAGAGGCCAATGTGGCATGTCAGTTAAGATCTATCAGCCCAATTACCTCAAAAGGCTATTATAAGGATAACAGGAGGAAATGTAGGCCTTCTCTGCAGCAAATGAATGAATGAATAAATGAATGAATAAATAAATAAATATAACAGCAGTATCTGTAACTGTTTTTCCAATACATTTTTATGGTTTATGACATATTCTGCAACATTTCAGAGATGATGATAGGCATGCAATTGTAATACTCCTCTTCTCCCATCAAAGATCACCTGCCAAGCTTTCTTCTCTGCCTGCATATTGCTGAAGACTTCAGTGTAGTGTATTCAGAAAGCGCAAAGGATATGTGCTGTTTTGGTTAAAGATATATGAGATCAACATCACTGTATGGCAGTATGCTATCACAATTCAAAATACAGTCATACCTTTGTTAACAATGCCTGTGATAAAGAGGCTCCTTTTACAAAGTCTTTTTATGCCTACCCAGCCTCCCTTTCTCTCCCTTTCCTCTGTCCAGCCAGAAGTTTTTTTAGTAGCACCAGCACTGGGAGGACAGTGAAGGAAAGCTGCAGAAACACAGAGTTTTCAGCATCAGTTGCAGTATTTTGTCTGCAGTAAACTATGGCTCTTTCCGCACGCTACCTGCTCTTGCGCGAGGCACTCGCATCGCTCCTCCGTTCTCCCGCAGCTGGGTTGCCGGTTGCGCAGCCGTCGCGTGAACACCCCACCCCTTCCTTCCGCAGTGCAGCCTGGGAGCTGTAGGCTGTGCTGGGGGAGGAAGCATGACCGGCCTGGTTTGCCCAACGCACCGCAGGGCAGGTAAGTGCGCAAGGGCCCCAGGGAGCATTGCACAACCGTGCAGCATTTTCGGCTTAGAGCCGAAAATAAAAAAAATCCATGCGCGGCCCGCTTTAGGCTCTTGAGCGTCGCGTAAATGGGAGTGCGTCGTACGGACCGCCGCTCCCATTTACACAATGCTCAAGGGGCCCTCTTGCAAAAGAAACTGCATGCGAAAAGGGCCTAAGTAATAAAAATTAAGCTGGGAAAGAACGGAGTTCTACATTAGCTAATCCAACTGTAGTTGTAGCTGGGTGTGTAGCTGCCTACAACAGGTAAAATAAACAGCACCTGCCACCAGAATTTCCTACTGAGCATGTGTAAACAGCAAAACAGATATAAAGGGACAGTAGATAAGCCTGTCTCACCTGCTATCCCAAGCATAGAGAGGAAATATAACTCTATAAGAGTCAGTGTGGTATATTTGTTTGACTATGACCCTGGAGACCAAGCTACAATTCTCCGCTTGGCCATGGAAATCCATTGAATGAACTTGGGTCACAAACTGTCAGCCCCAGAAAACCCTGTGATAGGGTCACCTTAGGGTCACCATAACTTGGAAATGACTTGAACGCTTACAACAACAGCCATAATTCTGTAAACCTGATCACCAAAAATTATAAGAAAAGTGGAGGCTGGTGAAAGAAAAAGAAATAATCTGGATGCATTTTAGAATAAGTTTTCAAGTACCTTTTTGAAGTGCATATAGTTTTGTTCTTCTGGATGCGACACTGTGGAAGCACAGGCAAGTATTGGTCACCATGAGTGCTTTTTATCAGCTTCAGTGGATTTGCCAGATGCAATACTATCAGGAGAAAGCAGGACTGATCATAGCTAATCATGCTCTGGTTATCTCCACATTACAGATTATACCACACTCTATCTGGGTATGGAATCTTCTGTGCAGAGCATAGCACATCTGTTCAGTTGGTTATAATGCCAAGCAGTTGTAACATATAACATCTATTCTGTGCCAACTATACTGTTTGCTAGAATGCTCAACTTACAGTGCTGGTTGCTACCTTTAAGTGCTTAGTGGATTGGAACCCAGCTGTTTGGAGAAGTGTCTACAACTATATGAACCCATCTGGAAGCATCAGTCACAGAGGCCTTGTGTCTGACCACCAGTCTTTGTATCCCTTGGGTTAGGAGGCACAATACACAGGGCCATTCAGTGATGGTGCTGCTCTTGAAGTATTTTCTTCCATGCCTTTGACTCCTTACTGGTTGTCTGTCTTGAAATTTTGAACAGTCCAATATTTTACCTATTTATCATTTTAGCTGCTGCTCTTTTATCTGTGCATTATGCTCCTGGGTATGGCCATTTCCGCACGAGGCAAGGGAATCGCTCCGTGCTGTTACTCACTGGATCTTCTGGCTCCTCTGTCTGGTCCAGGGTGACTTGGAACAGTGCGAGGTCTTAGATCTGCATTGCTCCGGATTCCAAAATGGTGGCTTCCAGTTGGTCATGGGTCCCGACCAACCGCTGAAGCTTGCCACAACTAAAGCCCACCCTCCGCAGATCGCAGGCTTGCATTGGTGCAAGCCTGCGAATCTGCACAAGGGAGCAGGTATGCAATGGCGCGCTCTGGAAAAATGAGAAACCTCTTTTTTCCGGTCTTTAAAAAGTGCGCTGGAGGATGAGTTGGGGGTGTTTTGGAGCAGACTGAGTTGCGGATCTCCAGTAAGTAGTCCAAACCTAGTCTGCTCCAAGGTGCAGACGACCTCCATAGAGGACGCACTGTGCCGTTTTAATTCCCCTGTGCGGAAAAGGACTATATCTTTATTGGATTTTTAGGTGTTTTCTTTTTAAGTAGTCCAGCCTTCCTGGAAGCATGTCTTCAGTGCCGTGTTAGGAAACAAAATTAAATAAAAATGACTGATGCAGATATACACAATGGTTCAGTAAACAGTAAGTGCAGACAGAACAATAAACAGGAAAATTTACTTTTATGTCTAAATTAAAATATATTGCTCTAAATTATTGTGGGGAGGACTCCTAAAAGACCTAGTTATTTTGGATAGACCACATTGCACAACACAGTAAGTTCTCTCATTATTTCCAAGAACTAGAAACAACTCTATAAAACTGTTGACTAGAAGAGATGTATAATGGGCTTCCATAGCCATTCTACCAGAATTTAGCCTTCTGCAAAGTTACATCATTCAGTTTGGCTGTTTTGGCTCAAGCATAATCACAAATTTCACAGGTCAAGCAAGTAAAGCAAGGTGATGGCATTTTTAATGTGTGCACTTTTTTTTGGTTTATGACTTAAGGTAGGTGGCCAGCTGCAATTTCAGGGGCTCATCTGTCCGTCTGGAACTCTGTTTGCAATACTATGAAACTAAATGAGAACATTGTAAACGTTTCCCCCCCCACTGGAAATATAAATATTTTCTTCTCTGGAAAAGACTGCTGCCTAGTGTAACAGGAAGTGATCTAATATATCATTTATTGGTCTAATATTTCTGAAAGGTTTGATTTTAATTTGGATCGTCAGCAAAAGCACTGCTCACAGGTGCAATGTTAGACATGAGGTGCAGAAAGAAAGGTAGAAAAGTACAGTAATGTGTTTCTTTCCCACATTGGTACTCCCAAACAAACAAACAAAAATTTGTAGTAGTGGCAGCAAGAGCAGCAACACCAGCAGCAGCTGTTGTTTTTGTTGTTGTTGATGATGATGATGATGATGTTCATTGATCTTAAAATCAGTGTGCTCAGTCTGAATGTTAATAACACTTTAAGATTTTGTTTTAAAAAAAGATCCTCTTATATTCCATGCCATCCAGTTTGTAATTCCACCTCTTAACTTGAATGGGCAAGTTCAGAGGTCATATGGACCCCCCCTCAGACTTCCTATGGCCCACACTAACTTTCTGCAGCAAAACTGAAGATTTCTTTCTTTCTTTCTCTCTTTCTCTCTTTCTTTCTTTCAAAGTGGCTTTCTACTTCAAGCTGCCTTGTTTAAGAGGAAAATGCCCCTTGGGAAGCTTTGGGTCATGAAATTCCCCCCCGCTTTGGGGAGGGGAAGTTGAGATGGACCTCTGGACCTCTTACAAACAGATGTGGGGCCAGATGTGGCTCACAGGCTAATTGATTCCCATTCCTGTCTTAACATGGCATCTCCTATCATCCGTGCTGGAATGTATTACAAAGAAGTCTTGCAGAATTGCACCAAGTTGAGATTCCCAGTGTACACAAAATCAAGCAAATTTTGTTTGATGCCCTCTACTGTGTAAATATATGTAGTTTTGGAATTTGTAAATTTGTAAAGAATCAAGCTGCTTTCTAAATATCCTGCTGGGTCTCTGGCTATGCAATTAGTATAAGAGCCACTACTTTAAGTCACAGTTGTAATACAGTCCTAATACTTCTGCATTAATATAGTCCCTATTCTATTCCAGTGCACTCAAAGTGGTGTTCCCTGGACTACTGTTGGTTCCCAAGCAATTGACTGCTGGTTTCTGTTGAGTTTCCAGCAAAGAAATAAACAATTGTAGCCAATGGACACAAATATGATGCCAGTCCCTGGCACATTGGAAAGAAATAATTAATAGTATTCCATTGTCAAATACTCTGAGAAGCGATGTTCTAATTCATCCAGATAACAACATTGCTGTTTTTTACCTTCAAGTTATGGTGACGCTAAGATGAACCTATCACAAGGTTTTCTGGGGCTGAGAATGTATGACACACTCAAGGTCACCCAGTGGGTTTCCATGGCTGAGCAGAGAACTGAACCTTGGTTTCCAGAATTGTAGTCCAGTAGTCAAACCATTATACCACACTAGCTCTCAGGTAATATAGCAGTTGGGAAATTGCTTGAAATAACCTTACCATTGGAGTAGCTTTCACTTTTCATACCCTCTTGTAGTCCACTGCTATTCTTTCTTTCTTTTATATCTGTATATCCATTTATTCATCTTTTTCTCCATCTGTGCCTGTCTATATCCAGCTGCTGTTTCAACTATTGCTAAATTTTATTTCCTAATTTTTCCAGTATACAAAGTCTGCTCAAACTAAAACAAGCCATATCCCTTAAGGTCTTCTTTTGCATCCCTCCATGTTTAAATGTTCCTTATATGTTTTATTTCAAAACCTCTGAAGACTCAGCTCATCTGATTAGTTCTCCATATCCATGCATCTGTACTGCAAAGTGCAATTTATCAGATGTATCCTCCCCTCTTCTCTTCTCTTCTCTTCTCTTCTCTTCTCTTCTCCTCTTCTTCTCTCTCTCTCTTTCTCTCTCTCTGTCTCTCTCTCTCACACACACACTGCTAACTATTTTGTTAACCTGCAAAATTCAATGGAACCAACAATAGCAAAAATAAAGCCTTCTGGTTTGATAGGCAAATTGTGCACCATAGGAAGCAAACTTGTGACAGCATGCTACAAATAGCACCACTGTAGTCCACTTCAACATTTGATGAAAATTACTTCTTTCTTTTTAAGAAAAGAAGCTCAGTACTCTGGTTATCTCAGAAAAATGTAGGTATAACCCATGCATGCTGATTATCCAAATCAAATGGATAGACTGAAATCTTATTAAAGTGCTTTCTGTTTTTCTCAAAAAGTATTCTGGGATATAATAATGAAGCAATCAGTTCTGAGACAACCAGCTTCTTACAATTTAATAGGTGCCTCACAGACAAACACAGCATCAGTGTCATATATGCCTAGGCTGAATCTTTGTTGTTGTTGTTGTGTGCCTTCAAGATGTTTCTGATTTATGACAACCCTGAAATGAACCTACCATGGAGTTTTCTTGGCAAGATTTGTTTGCTTTTGTACTCAGAACCCAAAAATGAGGCTTACAATCTTCTTCCTCATCCCACTGCCGTTCTACACTTCATCAAAGAACAAAAGAGACCAGATCAAGGGAAGCGGCAGTACCATGTTGTTCGGCTTTGGTCAGACCTTATCTGGAATACTGCATTCTGTTCTGGGCATTGCAGTTTAAGAAGAATGTTATCAAGCCAGAATGTGCTCAGAAGAGGGCAGCCAAAATGGAAAGAAGTTTGGAGGCAGGCTTGCTCCAGTTTCCACATGACACCCCTTCAAATATTTAAAGACGGCTATCATATCAATGTTTGGTCTTCTTCAGGCTATGGAGCCGTATGAGGCACAGTTAAGGGATTTGGACATTTTTAGCCTGGAGTAGACTGCACAGTGATATGATAGCCATCTTTAAATATTTGAAGGGCTGTCACATAGAAATTAGAGTGAGCATGTTTTCTGCTGATCCAGAGGATAGGATGAGAACCTATGGATTCAAATTACCAGAAAGGAGATTCTGACTAAACTTCAGGAAGAACTTCCTGACAGTAAAAACTGATTGCCAAAGGACAAAAGGACCTCAGAAAGTAGTGGGATTTCCTTGGTTAGAGGTTTTTTAATAGGTTAGATGACCATCTTTCACAGTGGTGGAGCTTGGAGTGTGTGGAGGGTGGGTGGGAAGGGAGCAAGGCTATGGCGTGGGGGCCTGGTTGCAGTGTGCAGGGCGTGGCCACAGTGTTGGGGCATGGCCATGGTGCGTGGGGTCATGGCCACAGCACGGGGGCGTGGCTACAAGCCAGAACGCCCCAAAAACACTGCCACTGGGGGCGAACCACCCCCATCACCCCTCCCATCCCTAAACGACTGATCTTTCTGGTGGATTCTTGTACTGACAGGATATTAGACCTGATGGCCCTTGAGATCTCTTCCAACTGTATGACTCCTGATCACTTGTCTTAATGGCTAGAGATCACAAAGGATTTTTGTCTGCTTCCTCCTAAATAAAGTTTTCCCTTCCTGGCTTTTTACCTCCTGTGAAAGATGTAAAGACCTAACATTACTTGGATGCATTGCCTTACTTCCAGGTGGAAATTTTGCTTCTGTGCAGCATGCAAGTCCACCAGTCCTTCCTCTTTCCCCCATGACTGCTCAACAACTTTGTGGTGACTGCATATTCCATATAGTTTACAACAACACATTGGAAAAGCAATAATATTCATATGTGAAGTTGCAAACTGACATTTCATCACTATTACTCCCTTGGTCATTTTACCTGAATGGTATATTTCCATGTATGTAAACACTTGAACTTGTAGTTAACCCTATAATACCCAGTACATTCTTCATTAAACATTAAAAAGGAAGTACACTGTGATAAGGACAGGGATAGTGATATTAGTGATATTAGTTGGCTGTGGGGAAAACACTGGCAGCACCTTCAATTTGTTAGTCTCTAAGATGTCATTGGAGAGAGACAGCATGATACAGTGTTCTGAGTGCTGGAATAGGACTCCGAGAGACCAGACTGATGATATTGGGCAAGTCACACTCTCTCAGCCTCAGAAGAAGGCAATGACAAACCTGCTCTGGAAAAATCTTGCCAAGGAAGATCTAAAGTGGTAGGTTCACTTCAGAGTCTCTGTAATTTGTTGAAATGAGTTAAAAGCACACAACAGTGACAAGGTGCAATAGGACTCTGTTATATTATGACAAAGGCAGTGGATAAAATTGCTTCTCTTAGATCTGCTTTCAGCTTTGCTTTTTGATGCAATAAAGCAATGGTGGAGCTTAGAGCTTGCAGAGAGATGGGCAGGCAGAGGGGTGGGCAGAGGGGGGCATGGCTATGGTGTGTGAGGGTGTGGCTATGGCATGCAGGGCAGGGCTATGGTACATGAGGGTGGGGCTATAGTGCTTGGGGGCAGGTCTATGATGGATGGGCAGTGCTATGGCACATGGAGTTGGGGCTACAGTGCATGGGACAGGGCAAGCAAGGAGCCATGGTACCCCCAAAAAATTGCCACTGGGGCCACACCGCCCCTATCGCCCCCCATCCTTACGCCAGTGCAATAAAGATACCTCAAAGTTATTTTCATCTATATTTCTTGCATGATGAACCATTCTTCATTTGTTGGCATTATTTCCCATAATAATCTTATTAGGTCATCAATAAAAAACAAAAGGGAAGGTTCCCAAACACATGAACTCATACAAAATAGGACAATGAAAAATACTCATAGCAAACTATTGAAACAGCATGTAGTGTATTAAACATATATGTCTAAGTAGTATCTCCGTGTAATAATATCAAATATAAAAATATATACAACACCAAAGGTACAAAATAGAAATTCCACACATGACATCAGTAACAAGCCAGTAAATCCTGATTAAACATTTGTACAATGTTGTCTGTATACATTTTAAATGTTTTTGCTGCTATCACACTGGGATACTATTTGTTCGTATATGTTTGATGTATTTCATATTATTTGAATTGTTTTTGTGAGCATTTTAATGGTTCTGTTAGTATGAGAATGTCGTTAGGTCTTCAGAATGGCATAACAAAAAGGAGGATGGGATTTGTATGTTACTAGAATAGTAACATAGAATAGAATGGAGTGGATTTAAATTCCATATTTAAACTCCTTGTCCATAAAAATAGAACCATTTGGGACTGTCAGTTTACACAGTTTCTTCCTATCATTGCTGCCAGCATCATTCATCCCCAAGAACTGATCAAATCACCATAAGCAGCTCTTACTGTGCCAGAAGTAAGGTGAGATATGTTAATAGACTAAGGTTGCAATCCTATCTATGCTTTCCTGTGCTTAAGTGGTGCTTACTCTTGATGAGAGATGTATAGGTTCACAATGTAAGAGCAAAATTCTTAAAAATGAGAATTTCTTGTAGAAAACAAGACATTTAAAATCTTAGGAATCTGAGCAAAGAACTTAACTAGCAAGGATGCTTGAACACACCAATGCTTTGTTAAAGAGATTTTTTTTTAATGTATTCTCTTTAAAATCAGATTTCCATGATTGAAGAGTATTATTTTTCTAAGTTATTGAAACAGATTGAATCAACAAAATAATCGTTCCAAAAAAAGGCATAAGCACGTGCTAAAGTCCTTGTTCAACCATTTTTCATTATGAACAGACACATTATGCTGTGCAGTTCATCTAGAATGGTCCACATTTGTATCTGAGAATAACACATGTATCTAGTCAGTGATTGTTGCTATTGTTGTGTGCCTTCAACTTGTTTCTACTCATGGCAACCCTAAAGCAAACCTATCATGGAGTTTTCAGTGACGGAGAATGCGCGATGTACTCAAGGTCACCCAGTGGGTTTCTATGGCCAAGCAGGGAATCCAACTCTGGTCTCTAGGATCATAGTCCAATGCTCAAACCCCTACACTATGCTGGCTAACACATTATTTCCCATTGTAGACTTTCCATCACATTTCAAACCAACCCATGGTGTATAAAAAAATCCTAAAATAAACTTTCAACTTTTTCTTTTCAGAGATTATTTTTCCTTCTCCAAGCTGTGATTTCATTCTTCACTAATATCTGTTAAACCTAAGCTTCATGTAGATATTTATGTAGGATCCCCTGCCAGATGTGCTTCTTTAAGCACACGGGACAAATTTATACTCATGTGTTTCCCTGATATGATTCATAATAGGCTTCTGTCCAATCCACCTTTCTAAAAATTAATAAATAATAAACCTTTCCCTAGGTGCCTTGGGTCATATAGTTACAGTATAGCTATATAATGTACTATAAACCATATGCTAAAATAAATAGCCCCATTTTCAATAATAAAATGGACACATCGCTGAAATCTGTTTTTTTTTTAATAATGCTACAAAATAAACATTGCTTAAGCCCCTCACCCCACCCTTTTGACACACATTAGAACAACCTGCACATGTGCTCAAAAAGAGCTATTACTATATTCTGAGTTCCCAAGGGGAAATTTAGACTAAAGGCAACATTATTACATCACTGCGAGACAGCTTAACCTTGAACTACTCTTGCAATGTTTTCCATCTCCACCCTTTAAAAAGGTCTTGCAGACAAAACCCCACCTCAAGTCTAGTATTAATTTCTGATCATATAGAAAAAGAACCACATTTCCTGTAATTTCACAGGGTGCGTGCATATAAAAAGCCTCCTTTATGTGACTGCAATTTGAAATTAAGGTATTTATGACTGAAATCCTATTCCTGCTGACTAGTGGGGTAGGGGAAACCCTATATAATTCAGTGAGACATCATAGTATTTAGCTCACCTGTTACCTTGTATCTTGGGGATTTTGCTGTTGAATAGTACTGTTTCCTCTAGGAGATATGATGTTGTCCCTTAAGGGGCTTGGTATCATTGCTGATATTTCTGCCAGCAATGTTACAGGTCATGGTCTTCAGGTACATTTTTGTAAAAATTGTAACATGCTTCCTTCCAGCCAGAAAGTAGATGCAGAATAGAGTGAAGAATGAGCCCTGGACCCACAATTACTTGGAAGGGAAGAAGGAAGCTAAATAAATACATTGACACCTTTGCCCCAAGAGTCTTTGTAAGTTGCAGCAACAAATCACTTAGTCCTTTAAAAATATAGCATACTATTGCTCTCTTAGGCCCTTTCCTCACCAGGCAATTAGAATGGGGCAGTGCGTCCTCTCACAGAGGTTATCTGCACCTTGGAGCGGACTAGGAGCGGACTACTTACCGGAGATTTGCACCTCAGTCCGCTCCAAAACAACCCCAAGTGGTCCTCCAGCGTGTTTATTTTCCTGGAATGTGCCATTGCGTTCCTGCTCCCTTGTGCAGATTTGCAGGCTCGCACAAATGCGAGCCTGCAATCTGCGGAGGGCGGGCTTTAGGCGTGGCGAGCTTCAGCGGTTGATCGGGACCCACAGCCAACCAGAAGCCGCCATTTTGGAAGCTGGAAGCTGCCATTTTGGAAGCCGGAGCAGTGCAGATCTACAGACCTTGCACTGCTCTGATTTGCCCTAGACCAAGGAGGAGCCCTGTGGAAGGGCTTCAGGGACAGTCCGTGTTGCTTCGGACCCCAGAAGAAGCGGTAGGCAACGGTACGGAGCGATTCCCTTGCCTCATGCGAAAAGGGCCTTAGCTGAACCAGAGATTTGAAGACAACACTTTCTTCTTACCTGGAGCTGAACCCACCAAAACTGGAGAAATGTGTACCCTTGTTTCCCACCTGGAAATAACTCATAGAAACTGGAGATTCAGGGCCAGGACCTGAGATCTGGCATCCATAGCTGACAGTCCATTCAGAACTCTTAGGATACAGATAGATGCTTCACTTTATTATCCTTTGCTTACAATCAGAGTACATGATTAGAATTCCTAGGCCTATTGTGCAGTAGCCATTATGACAACCCAGGAGCAGGAAAGAACATTCAGTAGAGTGTCTTTTGAGACAAACACTGTCTTTGTGCTTCATTTCTTTGGTATATGACCCTGAGCCTCTTGGACAATATAAATGCAAATGATAAATACAGTTTTCACCAAATACAGTTATTGTTGCTAGTAATACAGTAAATAGCGGTTGCTGTACATGGGATGGAACTCATAATGTCTTCAGGGTGCATATAGCCAAGATGGGGAGGGGAGGTCCCATCCAGCCCTAGCTGTCCTGGGCTCTCCCTTCATCTGCATCCTCTATTTAAAAAAAACAAAAATAAAAACAGAAAAACAGAAAATGAACCATCAGTTCTGGCTGCTCCTGGGCATACTGTTGCAGCCTGCAAGGAGTTTAGGGTAGCTGAAACTTGCCTTCCAACAATTGGAGTCTGTCCATGCACTTGCCCATACCACTTTTGTAACACACACAGAATCTGTAGCCCCCCAGTGGAATTTGTAACAACTCAGTTGTCTGCATAGCGTCATACAGTTTGAGTTAGAAAACTAGCACTTTGATGGTGTTACTTTAATGTGGTCTTCTATAGGGCTTATGCCAGGTAGGAAGCCATGTGGCATCTCATTTTGTCTTGCTGTCTGCACTAATGGCCTCTCTCCTCAGAGGCATATTCAGGGTAGGGCAAGTAGGGTACGTGCTCTGGGTGTCGATAACAGGGGGTGCAAAAAAACTGTGCAGGAAAATTTAGCAGAGGAATAGGAGGAAAAGGAGGAAGCAGTGACCCTGGAAGAGGAGAGGGGTTGTCCTAGGTGCTGTTTATGCTAGATATCCACTGCCTCCCCACCTTTGACGTTTGCATTAGAGTTGGCACCAAAGGAGTTATTCTAGGGTGTGTGTTTTTGGATTTTTCAACCAGTGTGAGTACATGTATGAGAGAGTTGTTGGATAAGAACTAAATGGGTGAGATTTACACCTTCTCCACTTGCACTGGACCTAATCTGCTTACTTAATATGTCATTTTTCTCTGCATTCTGCTTGTTTGAAGCAGTTTGCTATTTTATAGCCGTAGAGGTGCTTACCACATTATCACAAGAGGGTGTTTAAGTTGCTACTATAACATCACCTCAGTCTTTCCCTGAAAAGATGTTTCTTATCAGATGGTCCATTCAAGGCTTACAGTTATGCAAACTCAAGTAATAGAAATTCCATTCTTTTGAGTATTCTGTTCTATGACTTTTCCTGGAATTCTTTCAGATACATCAGACCTCTTCTGAGGTGGCATCCCAGTTGTGGAATTCTCTCCTTCTGAAGGCCCAATTGGCAACAATGTTAGAATAATTTTGGCACCAAATTAAAACCTGACTTTTTATTAAAGCCTTCGAGCCAAACTGATTTTATCCAAGCTGCACCTGTTTTATAGTTATATCATTCGAGATTGTTTTAATCAGTTTCAAACTGTCTGTTTTTCAAAGTATTGATTGTTTGAAGGTTTTTTTAAAAAAATATCAATTTTTTTAAAAAAATCAGTAAAATCAGCAATCAACTGCTTTTTGTTGGCTGTGCAATTATAGTTGTAATTACTTTTTAAAAAGTAATTTTCCAGGCTCTGATATTTCCACAACAGAAATACAAAACAGAGGGAAACTCTCTATAACACACTAATATTTACCAAGTACACATTTATTGAATTAAAACAAATCTTGATTGCTTGGAAAGGCCCATGTGCCAATAAAGTGTTTGCGAATTCTACAGTGCCAGAGCAAGTCAACTTTATGTCAAGGTTGATATAGGCATTTCAAAGAATGATACAGTCCATTTTCCCTGCCAGCTTACAGAAACTGGCCCTTGAGCCTTTAGGGACCAAATGTGAATAGCAGCATTTGTTTAAAGTCTTAAAAAGTGATGGAGAGCACTGAGAACCTAAAATACGTGTTCTTTTTCACCTTGTAAATATCCCATTTAACATTTGCTGCTCTTTTTAAAATAACACATTTTATATTTAGCTTTCTGTTATTGCCATGAAATGAATAGATAAATCATATCTAGACATATTTCATGGGCCCCTGAATCCAACCAACATCAGCATGACTACTTCTGTATAAGCCCCGCTAAAATGAATTGAGGCTGCCAGAAGGATTGGCTGGGGAATACCTATCGTATCAGACAGGAAACATACAGCAAAATCAAGTAAAATGAGTGTGTGGGTCAGTGGAGGAAGAGTAACATTTGACAAACAAAAAGCAGGGTACAAGAGGTAAGAACTGATCCACATGCCCATAGACCATGAGTAACCAATTTCCTATCTTCAAAGTAAATGCAAAATGGTCAAGTTTGACAAATGGATATTTTTAAGTGATAGTTTCATTTATTTAACATAAGCCCCGCTTATCCAGAAATCTGAATCCAAAAACTCCAAAAAACAAAACTTTTCCCTGGCAGCCAACTGCTTCTGCCTTTGAGACAAAAGCTATGGCCATGTCTGTCAGATCTTTAGTATCCTTTTTTTGCCACTAGCCAGCTGCTTCTGCCTTTGAGGCAGCAGCTATGCTGGTCCTGCTTGCTCACTTGTCAGATCTGAGCACTGCTACATCTACCGTCTCAAAGGTAAAAGCAGGCAGCTGGATGCAAAAAGAGAGAGACTGAGGATCTGAGAGATGAAAGAGCAGAAGCACCACAGCCACCATCACAAAGGCAGAAGTGGGTGGCTGACAGCAAAAAGAGAAATACTGAGGATCTGACAGAAGAACAAGCAGGAATGTTGCAGCTACCAGCTCAAAAGCAGATGTGGGCAGCATGAGAGATGTCAGAGGCAGCCTTGAATTTAGCAAGACCCCTTCTCTGCAAATGCATTGAGACCTGAGCCAACTATCGAGTTAGCTTTCATGATTATGGGCTTATTCTCAACTAACAAAGTGTTAAAAATATAACATTTATAAGGATTATATCATAATAGGATTATATCAAACATTTACAAGCAGAGTAATAAATGTCAGTTTCTTTTGCTACGCCTGGTCTGCACAGGTTACTCCATATACTCTCTTTATTTTGGCAGGCATATGTGTGTAAATTTTGCTGTAAGCAAAGTTTCTCCATTATTTCCTACATTGAAAGCAGACCTTAACTCATACTTACAACAGGTGACAGATCCAAACCACCTCTGGTCTTCCAAGGGAATGAAACTCTCTTTCTACAGTTTACTGTACATGATACGTGAGCTATATAAAACAGTTGAGTACTAAATTTCATGATACTAGTGGACGCAATTGCTTAACGTCATGGAACACATGCAACATTTGTCTCACAGGTTGTCCTTTTCAACGGATCAGCATGTGTCAAACACGATCCTCATTACCAGTTCAGTATATGCCCAGTCACAATATAACAGTGATGCCCAACACATTTTGCTTTCTGAGGCAGAGAGCTCTAATGATTCTCCTCCTGCATCTCCACCCATAAATACTACCAAAAAGTCCAGCTGTACCAGTCAGGCACCAATCCCTACCTCATTGCTTCTCTTGCCTTCATGATGCCATTTATATAGCAGAAAAAAATCTTAAATAAGTTGTTGTTGTTGTTGTTGTTGTCATAAAGTTGGGTTTGGCTTATGGTGATGCTAAGAATGAGAAACTTCCAAGAGTCCAGGTATAAACACCACAGATATTGTAAATTCAGGGATGTGGCTTCTTCGTCAGTAATTTGGTTTCTCTGCATCAAGAAAAATCTTATAAAGCAGAGGTAAGCACACAAGTATTGTTTTGCAATGTGAGCATTCTTTGAATCACTCACAAGAACCATCCTGCATATAAATCCTCTCAAGAAGTTTACTGGAGTTAAAATTTAGCTGGAAACAATAAATTGATTCTCCAAAAATATGGGCACGGGTCACTCTGGTTTTCCTAATATGATTTGTTTTATAAGTAAGGGATCAAACAGCAAAGTTTAGCTCCATTATCTTGGATTCCTTCAAAATGTAAACCATTTACATCTCAGCTATTGCCCTTCCTTGCTAAGCTATTGTAGTAAAAGTTATTTCTCAATGATATACTAGATTTTTCTTCATAACCTTTGCTACATGGGAACCCCCAAGCCCAGGCTCTGGTGTGTTGAATGTGCAGAAAATGTGGACATCTCTGGTCTTCCAGCAACTCCTTGATATGGCTCTGCCAGCAAGGGCTGTTGAGAGTTATACACCAATAGCATTTCAGGAGGGGCACAGTTGTGTACTTCTGATCTACAGAGTGCCCTGCATACTAATAATATACACAATATGCACAAATGCAGATAATCTGGTCATAGTCCTTGTATTTAAATATATAATTAACATGCCAACTGTATTTGTAACCTTCCTAAAAAGGAAATACAGGAGCTTTTCTGGCATGGATAGCCCACAGCAAGTCAGTGGCCACCATGGAATGCAATGCTACTGAATACATTGAAATTAAAATAAACCAAGATTTCATGCTCATGAGATTGGTCTCTGAAATTACTAAGCTGAGTTAATGGATCAACTGTGAAGAACAACAGTGTTGCGTAAAACTATACAGAAACTCTGATTCATATTAAAGCAAAACAAGATTTATCTATTTTATAGGTATATGGCAGTAAAATTAATAAATTTTATAGAAGGCCATTATTTAACTGCAGATAATTGTTTGTAGCTGAAAAAGAGCTAATGAATACTGGCCATCTAGGTGCCTTTTACAATGGCAATTAAACCTGTTAAAATCTTTACTTTGATTGGAAATAACAAACCAGAAAAGGAGATACCTTTTCATTGGATCAAGTGTGTTGGTTTAAACACAGAATGTTGCCTAAAAAGACACTGTTTTCTCTACTTGCGTTCCTAATGTACATGCTGGAAGGTAGTAAAAAAATGGCCCAAGAAGTACTTCTGTGCAGAGACAGCACTTGCAAGTTCCTTCAGTTTGAACCATCATGTGTATGACCAATTTGCATGTTACAAAAACACATGATTTCAGCCATATTCCTGTCAATCTACTACATGCATTTTGATAATCCCAGGAGAAAGGTAGGGTATAAATCTGATAAATAAATAATGTACATCACCTGAAAGCATTTTTGTTTGTGTCACCAACAAAACTTAAAAGATACTGCTATATAAGCATCTATATCATCATATACAGTGGAGCTTTAGAAATATGACCGTTTATCAGTCAACTTTGTTTTTACTAATATGTTAGACAACTGCTGTTGTTGTATGCCTTCAAGTTGTTTCCAACTTGTGGCAACCCTAAGGCAACCCTATCATGTGGTTTTCTAGCTCTGAGGGTATGCGACATGCCCAAGGTCACCCAGTGAGTTTTTATGGCCAAGTGGGGAATCAAACCCTGCTCTCCAGGTTGTAGTCCAACATTCAGATTGCTACACCACGCTGGCTCTCATTAGGTAACCACCATTTCATTAACATCATTATCTGTCATCCATATCAATTCTAGCCAATATCACTGTGCTTCCTTATTGTAACATATTCTTACATACTTCTGACTTATCATTTTTGGAGTTAGTGTTTTTGTACATATAAGAACATTTCTACCCTGCATGTCCCATCATACATGGGATTCCCAAGGCAGTTAACAGTCAGTGCCATTCCTAAAACTGGAAATGGCACAGTGATTAAACAAGAACCAAAGTTACCCAAAAAATGAATATGAACTAATCAGATAAGGGTCCTATTTAGCCTGCCTAAACAGAATAGCCTTAAGACGAGACCTAAATATGCTTAAACTGCCTCTCCTCTGGCTCTCTGGCTCTGTTTAGGCCTTAACTGCTGTTAACGCCTTGCCAAGTGTCTCCATAATCTTCCCTTCCACATGAGGAGACACATTGTGAAGGACTTCCTTTTCAACTGTAGGAACTCTTATGTGGAAGAAAACAGACCTTAAAATATCCAAAACTAGACCATTTAATGTTTTAAATCTATCAAGCACTGCTGTTTGTCATTGCCATTCAACTTTCTTGTCACTCTCTGATGTTAAATGTGATGGGAACATCTGTGGAGAGACATTGTATTTATTTTTCCATTTTCCCCCAAGTATGTTCAACAGCCAAGCTGCCCATACACAGATATCAGAATCTCAGTTAAACATTGTCAAACCTTGAATGCAAACTCGCTGCTTTCAATTGAAGCTGATATATTTTTAAAACATAGGAAAACATACTATTCTTGTAAACTATGTGCCTGGAAATAATACTGTTTAAAGGAAATGAGTTCCTTGATTTTGTTTTTGTTATTTTATTTTTGTTTTTGTGTTAAAATTTTCATTACTTTTTAAATTCACGTTTCTTGTATAAGATCCAAAATGAAATTGGATCTGTTCCAAGTAAATATGCATGCTCTTGTTATTTTAACCCTAAGTTATTCTCAAGACTTGACATGACACCAGACATCACATACAGTATTTGTTTCTCTCTGTATTGATTGGTCAGTGTCTTAGCTACTTGAATTGTACATGAATTATTGGTTACTTGTTTTAATCTGTCCAATTGCAGTTCATACGCACATGCAATTATACTGTTTATGCAAGCAGCAAAAACACAGAGAAAATATTCCTTGTATTACTTTTCCTGCTGAAGATATGTCAAAGACTCAGTCTGAGCATATTTCCAAAAGCTACATCAGAGTGGCCTCAGACACTTATGCAAAGAGATCAGGAAGTGTAAAGATGTTGATAAACAGGAAGAGAGCATCACATTCACTTCCTGATACTTGAAGGTCAGTGTAATCTGCAAAGGTGCTGTAAAGTCAGACTTTCTTGTTTTGATCGGGCAGTGCCTGCCAGGGTTAAGCACAGTTATTTTAACTTAACGTATTTTTTTTCAGTGTTCACAAGTGTGTATTGACAATCCTCCAATTGTTTCATGAAAGAGGACAGTAACCTAAAACCAATATGAACATTCGTTAGAGTAACTTAATAATTGTCAGCATTTTCCCAATGCACATGGAAGTGCCAATGTTGATTGTTGATAATGGACATCCACTGTTACCCATAAAATATTATATCTGCATTTCTTAACATATGATGGCCTGAATTCTGTTGGTTAGTCCCAACTAAAATGGACCAATATAATCAATTATTTAGTAATCAATCAACACAAAGATAAATACCGTTGATGCAATGGTCTACTTTAGTCAGGACTGATAACAGGACTCTGTCCAATATGCAGCTGGTTAGGGCAAGATATAATGTAACATTATATAATCTTATTTAGGGATGGGACGAATCCAGAATTTTCTGAATCTGGATCTGGATCCGAATCCCTGGAAGGTTCTGGGAATCCACATATTTCACAAATCTTGAATCTTTTGAATCCTTTTTTAAAAAAGGGTTTGAAAAGCAAGAGAAAGAAGGATAATCTTGAGCAAGACACACTCTCTCAGCCTTAGCAAAAGTCTAGGCAAAGGCAAACCTCCCTCTGAAGAAATGTGGCCAGGGCAATTGTCATAGTTTTGCCTCAGGATGTCAACAGATTGATTGAAGCTGAAGTCCCTTTCTACACAGCCAGGAAAATGTGGATTAATCCTACATTTTCCTGCCTGTGTAAACAGGACCATTACAGTACAGAGATAATCTAGGTCAAAACTGGATTTTCTCTGCATAGCTCCTTATGGCATGTTGGGGTTTGTAGGATGATGATGCACCAGCACGCTGTGGCAGAGAAGGCTGTGACACCTTGTAAAACTCCAAAGCCCAGAATTGTGTCTGAAAGAGCTTTGCAAGGGAGCTCTGCAAAGGAATGTTTCACCTGTCCTTGAAATCTCAAGCCTGTAGCTTCAAGTGCTGAACTTAAATATGAACTGTTCAATTTAAATATCTTAGAATACAAGCCCAGATGTAATTTATGAAAATGTTAGCAAAGGCCATTATTACTCCAAGGCAAAACCTCACCTTACTTACTATCTTCCCTTCTATGTATAGTCACCCAAGTTTTCAGGCATCCCGGTCTCCTAGGTTTTCAGGCATTCTGGTCTCCCTGGTTTTCAGGCGTCCTGGTCTCCAACAATCTATTTAGTTGGCAGATTCAAAAGATTTGGTTTGCCTATTTTGGCACAGGGATTCAAATTCGGGAATCTCGCATCTTTACCCAGGATTCAAGGATTAGAGGATTCAGTTGGCCTATCCCTAATATTATTTCACGCCTGGATTATTGTAACAGTTTACTGGCAGGTTTGCCTTCCTGCTCCCTTCTTCCTCTGGTTTTAATTCAGAACAATGCTGTTGGGGTTGTTTTAAATCTGCCTAAACATTTCCCTGTTTCTTCTCCCTATAGATCCTTTCACTGGCTATCAGTTCAGGCCAGGGCCTGTTTGTGTTTTCACCTCCCTCAGTACCTCGCAGCTCGGCTTGTGTGGTATGTTCCATCCAGGAATTTGAGATCTGCAGGCAAAGGATTATTGTCTATTCCACCAATGAGTAGAGCTCTGTCAAAGCTCCAAGCCTTTCAAGATCCGGCTTTGCACTTGTGGAATGGTCTTCCTTTGATCCTCCAGCTGGAGGAGGATCTCACCCATTTTCATAAACAGTTGAAGACCTTCCTCTTTGACTCACCACCTTAAGCCACTGAGTTGTGTTTAAGTCGCTGAGATGGGTTGCAGCTGGTGGGGTGATGGGAATTTTATTTCATGTATTGTTGTGGTGTTCTGTTTTATTGTCTTTGTCCCTGATTGTGTATGTCAGTGTTCCGCCTTTTGGTGTAAAAGGCATTATAAATAAACATTATTATTATTATTACTACTTAACAAGCAAAATTGCTTGAGGTATGGAGACAGCCATACCTCCTACAAACAGTAGTATTTTTTATGTTTTTTTATTTAATTTTTTTAAAAAATACACAACACAATACATAATACATAATGAACATAGACTTACAAACCCCTTATAAATTCTTAAAACTCAATCTACTGTACAACTAAATCATAAGTGCTTCCCCCTCCACCGGGGCCATTAAGAGATATAACCACTTTCATTTCCTTCATGTAGTTCCATTTCCTTTCCAAAATTGTAATGATTCTTCTGTTGGTTTACTTCCTTTCCCCTTTATTAATTCAAACAGTAGTATAATGTTGTCAGTACAATACAGAGAGAATAAATGAAAAAGTGTTAAAATGGCTACTGTCCTTTTCCCAACTGCACATATTTTATAGTGCAGTGCTTTTTCTGTATCAGTAACGTGCTAACACACTTTCTTCTGAGAACAGTGTGAAAAAAATGGCATATCTGAAAAATTAAGCACTTTTCCTGTCCTCAGTATGAGTAATGAAGGTACTTAGTCCAGCTGCAGTGTGCAATTTCACCGCTTCCCACCATCTAAAAACCAAGCTCCTTAAAAATTAGCACACAAGTAATATAAATTGACAGGCAACTTGGAGGCTCATACACTATATATATGCCAACATTTATTCAGGAAGGTACTTCAGGTTGTTATTACATCATCATCATCATACAGTGTCACTCGGTGACAAAGTGTGATGTGTCTCAGCAAGAAGAACTCCATGTTGCCTCCAGGCTGTTGAGTATAAACACAGATACAATAAAGTTATGAGGAAACTGAAAAAGGATTGATGTAATTATGTTCCTTCTCTTTCCTCCTATAGAGGTTCACATTTCCAAGGGTTACAAGTTCAAGCAAACAAACTCTAAAAGGGAAGCTCAATCAAATTCCATGTTTCATCTCAGTTTTTTCTGCACCCAATATAGAGGCAACCACTCACTTACTCTGCATGATTTCAATGGTTTTTCCCAATTAACAACATGTACAGATGGAGATAAGAAGTCCTTGTAAATCATGCTGTTCTTACAACTAATAAAATATTTGTTTTTGTAATTACTTTACTAAGAGCTATATAAGACAAGAGGCACAGTCCTGATGTCATTTGAGAAAAAATTTAACATTTCTTTAATCATTCAACTTGCAACCATTTTCAAAATGGTTTTCCCCAAGGTATTTCAATATTACATTTCTTTTTTAAAAAAAAAGTTAAATTAGAGAAGAATGCAGCAAATCTCCAGGTTTTTTTTTCTTTTTAGAGCATTTACACATGTTTATATGATTTTGTCTAGATACTTCTTCAGTATCCAGTTAAGCAAAAACGGTGGCTTCTAAATTGGACACAGAAGAAAAGGGACTTTTAGAGTGTATTTGCACTAATCAATTATTGGAATTTAGAGTTATTAGGCTGGAACAAGACAGCTGGAATGGTATCAAACTGCTACATCTGTGTAGTGTGGGTAAACTCTGAGTCTACTCAAGGAGTCATTTTAACTGTTACCAGTAATGGAAAATTGCATGCTCCTCTGCAGTATATTGAAAACCTATTAGCCTGGTTGCCTCCTTGTTTGATTGCCAAGTACTAGGCCCTTTTCGCATGGCATTTTGGAAGCGAGAGGGCCCCTTGAGTGTCATGTAAATGTGAGGAGCGATCTGCATGATGCACTCACATCTACGCGACACTCAAGGGCCAGACGCAGAGCGGGCATGCATCTTTTCATTTTCAGCTTAAAGCTGGAAATGGTGCGCCATTGTACAATGCTCCCAGGCCCCGCATGCACTTACCTGGTGTGTGGTGCCTCGGGAGCTGGGCCAGTCACGCGTTCTCTCCTCAGTGCAGCCTGCGAGGTCCCAGACTGCACTGCGAATGGAAGAGGTGGGGTGCTCGCGCAAGGAGGAAGGAGCAGGAAGGCATGTGAGAAACATTTCAAACAAAACTTTCCTTGAAATGAAGAGAAAGTAATAGTAAAACTAGCACTTCCATAATTTCTGTGCACACAACTTAATATGTATAAGAATTGCATCAGCAAAACTTTGCATGCCAATGCTCCTTTGTATCTTACTGCTCACCCATGTATGAAGAGACATGAAGAATCTACAAGGAAATGACAAAGATTTAAAAGCTGTTTTTATATTTTTTTTCTTTACATATGTAACTAGAAAGAATTAGAAGCTTAGGGGCTTTCTGCCTTACACTATTATAGTGCTATTATTCCACTTTCAATATCCTGTGGAATTCTGGGGTTTGTAGTTTACTGAGGCCAAATATTTCTCTGGCTGAGAATTCTAAAGGCCCGTCCCTAAATGGCAGACCAAATGATTCCATAGGATGTTGAAATGGAATAATAGCACTATAACAGTGTAGTGTGGAAAAGCCCTTAGTCTTGGAATGGTTGTCGAACACAACAGATTCATCCTCTCACAGAGGTCGTCTGCACCTTGGAGCGGACTAGGAGCAGACTACTTACCAGAAATCCGCACCTCAGCCCGCTCCAAAACGACCCCAAGTGGTCCTCCAGCGTGTTTTCTAAAGACTAAAGAAACATGTCTTTATTTTCCTGGAACATGCCATTGTGTTCCTGCTCCCTTGTCCAGATTCACAGGCTCACACCAATGCAAGCCTGCGATCTGCGGAGGGCGGGCTTTAGGCATGGCGAGCTTCAGCAGTTGGTCAGGACCCACAGCCAACCGGAAGCCACCATTTTGGAAACCGTAAACAGCCATTTTGGAATCTGGAAGCCGCCATTTTGGAATCTGGAAGTCGCCATTTTGGAAGCCGGAAGTCGCCATTTTGGAAGCCGGAAGCCGCCATTTTGGAAGCTGGAAGCCGCCATTTTGGAAGCTGGAAGCCGCCATTTTGGAAGCTGGAGCAGTGCGGATGTACAGACTTTGCTCTGCTCCGATTCACCCTGGACCAAGGAGGAGCCCTGGGGAAGGGTTTCAGGAACAGTCCACGTTGCTTTGGACCCCAGAAGAAGCGGTAGGTAACGACATGGAGCGATTCCCTCACCTCATGCAGAAAGGGCCCTAGTCTGACACTCAAACTACCATACCACACTGGCTCTCATTCAAGACTATGCCATCCCAAAATAATGTGCTTTACCATAAGAATACCTAACAACAAAGGCCCTTTTTGCATTGAGGCGGCTCGCGCGAGAAGGCTCCTCCGGGAGGGTGCTGCTTCCCCTCTCATTCCTTCCGCAGGCGAAGGAACGAGGGGGAAGCGGCAGCCTCGCGTGAGCCGCTCTCCCCCCGGGCGAAGCAGGAGGCTGTTGCGTCCGCCCCCCCGCTCGCACGAAGCAGGAGGCTGTCGCGTCCGTCGTGCAGCGCCCCGCCCCACCCCTTCCTTCCGCAGGGGTGGAGGGAAGGAAGCGCGACCCGGCCGCCTCCCCGACGCTCCGCACAGGAGGTAAGTGCGCGTGGGCTCTGGGAGCGTTGCACGAGCACGGGTGATTTTCACTTTGAGGCGAAAATCAAAAAACCCGCGATCGCGCCGCTGCAGCCCCGTGAGCACGGCGGAAGTGGGAGTGCGTCGTGCAGAGCAACGTCCCACTCCCACGAGGCTCAGGGGGCTCTCGCGTGACAGAAATCCCATGCGAAAAGGGCCAAAATAGTACTGCTAGGAAATTCAGCCTACCACCGCCTCACCTCCACTGTAAGCTCTGGCTATTACTAGCATCAAGAGACAACAATAGAAAGAGGAGGGGGAAAAATCAGTAATGCAGGTTAATACTAAGGAGACAGCTATGTACCCATGAACTTTGGAGTGAATGATAGTAACGTAGAAAGGAGGAAGAAATAGGAATAGGAATACTCCTCCTTTCAGTTTTCTTGCCCCAGCCATCCCTTTGCTCACCTCCCTTGTCTATCCCTTGTGTTCAGCACAGGTCCCATACCCATGTGGATCATGCCTCCAATAATATCTATTATCTCCAATAACATCCATTAAAAGCAAAAGATGCAGCTAACTTATAAATGTTCACACACCATGTTCTGTCTATAAAATCTGAATTTAAGTATATGTTTGACACAACTACCTGTTGTCACAGTCTTGACTGAAGCCATCTCTGCTGGGTTTTTATAGGCTCCTGGGCAAGAGACCCATAATTATCTTCTCCATGCCTTCCATCCCAAAGAAAGCTTTAAGCCCTGATTTAATTATGAACACTGCTGCTGCACATGTCCTGGCAGAACTTGTACAAATATTCTGCCTTTATTAGGAGAACAATTTTGTTAATTTACTAAAACATTGCCAACATTTTGCTAACAAGGAACCAGTAGTGCATACTGCACAACCTTGTAAAAGTCTGGTACAATTTCAGTGCTATATTCTCAAACAAAGTTTGCTCGGCTGCCTTCACAAGAATATTTTGAGTTGTGACTACCACAGCAGAGAACCAAACTCTCTTTTAACAGAAAATAACTCTGAATGCACAGAGATTCCACATCTGAAGATGTGACATTCTTACTGAACAGATTATTTACAGAGTAAATTATATCAACTCTGTAGAAAGAAAACAGCCAGTGCATACAGGGTGGAGGTGTGAGTGAATGAATGAGAGAGAGAGAGAGAGAGAGGGAGAGGGAGAGAGAGAGAGAGGATGATCTATCACACAGGAATCTATAAGAACCAAGCTTAGATGGTTCCAAGAATGATCCATTTCCTTTTTTAAAAAAGTGATTCTAAAGGAGTACTGGCCACAATAAATAAACAGATCCTCCAAGTTCAGAGGCAGAATATATCTAAAAATCAGAAGTTAGCAAAAAGCAATAAGTGAGAGTTTTTGCTTTCATGACTTGCATGTGAGCTTCCCCCAATCAAATAAAATGTTGGACATATCAGTCTGATATGTCTAACTATTTTTCCTCTCCAAGAAGCTTAGGTTAACACTGTGGGGAGAAATATTTTATCCTCCACAAGAGTATAGCTATGGGGGCACAAAATGAGAACATTCCCCTTCCAAATAAGAATTCTCACCCCCTCCTCATTAAATTTTTCCTTAATCTCTCAATTTCTAGGATTGCAAAGAGCAAACCACTGAAAATTATTCATTCCTAGAACTCCGATATGCTCTTTGTTCACATTCCTTTGGTTACTCTGAATTCCCCTTTTCTGTGGATGTATTTCTTAGGCCCTTTCCACACCTTACCTGCATCCCACGATGACCTGGTGTCATCCCAGCAGTGCCTTTGCCAGGATTGGAGCATGTCCTGAATGTTCCCTCCGCACCCAGCCAGCTGCTGGTGGAAGGTAGCGATCAGAACATGCTCCTTCCTTCCACAGTGCAGCCGGCCTCTTCCTGTGCTGCACTAACAAAGGAAGACTGCCTAGACTTCATAGTCTTCAGGAGAAGCCCTCCTTCCACCTTCAGATGTCTATTTGGTGAGACATAAAAGAAGGTCTTCTCAGTGGCCCATTCCCAGAATAAAGAACTCCTTTCCAAAGGAGGTTCACCTAGATCTTTGTCAGTTGTCTTTTTGCCAAGAAGCAAAGACTTTTCAGTTCAGGCAGACCTTCAGAAAAATCAGGATCTTTAAATGGATGTGTCAGATTTTAAAATATTTTAATTCCTATTTATTATTAGTGTGCAATTCTACATTGCTTTAATTTGTGTTTTTCTACCATAATTAAATTAATTTTTATATGTGTAATTTTGTTGTGTTTTCACTAGTGATAGCCCAACCAAATCCTCGAATCCTGGGTAAGGATTCAGATTCCCAATCCGAATCCTTGCATCAAAATAGGCAGACCTAATCTTTCAAATCCACCAACCAAATAGATTGTTGGAGACCAGGATGACTGAAAACCAGGGAGACCAGGATGCCTGAAAACCTGGGAGTTTAGACATACAAGGGGAGATAGTAAGTAGGTGAGTTTTTCCCTTGGAATAATAATGGCCTTGGCTAACAATTTCAGAAATTACAACTGAGGTTGTATTCTAAGACATTTAAATTGAACAGTTCATATTTAAGTTCAGCACTTGACTGGAAGCTACAGGCTTGAAATTTCAAGGACGGCTGAAAGATTCTTTTGCATAGCTCCCTTGCAAAGTACTTTCAGACACAATTCTGGGCTCTGGAGTTTTACAAGGTGTCACAGCCTTCTCTGCCACAGCGTGCTGGTGCATCATCATCCTACAAACCCCAGCATGCCATAAGGAGCTATGCAGAGAAAATCCAGTTTTGATCTAGATTATCTCTGTACTGTAATGGTCCTGTTTACACAGGCAGGAAAATGTAGGATTAATCCACATTTTCCTGGCTGTGTAGAAAGGGACTTCATGTCATTTTCAATCTGGGGAGATCCTGAGGCAAAACTATGACAATTGCCCTGGCCACATTTCTTCAGAGGGAGGTTTGCCTTTGCCTAGGCTTTTGCTAAGACTGATAGAGTGTGTCTTGCCCAAGATTATCCTTCTTTCTCTTGCTTTTTAAACCTTTTTTTAAAAAAGGATTCGAAAGATTCAAGATTCATGAAATTCATGAGATTCGTAGATTCCCAGAACCTTCCAGGGATTCGGATCCAGATTTGGATTCAGAAAATTCTGGATTTGTCCCATCCCTAGTTTTTACTGGTACTTTTAAAAAAAATTGAAAGACACCTTGCATGCCTGCCTTGAGAAAAAGGTATGATAAAAATCAGTAATTCTTAGTCTTTACTTTACCATGGACCTCTTTAAATATCTTTTGTTACCACAGACCACCAAGACTTAACCCAAGATTTAAAACCCTAAAGTGCATCAAATATTTATTTAAAGTTGCTCATCAAGCATCTTCAAGTCTAGAGAGAAGAGAGAAATGAGTAATTTCACACAGTCCTATTACATTTTTTAAAAAATTATTTTTTATCAAATTATATTTTATCAAATACAAATGTTGAGATAGAAAAAGAAAAAATTATATAGAAAGAATTATATAAAAAGAAGAAAGAAGTCCTGTTATATTTTTATTGGAATGATCCAATACAAATCAATCTTTCTCCCTTTCTTTCTTTCTTTCTTTCTTTCTTTCTTTCTTTCTTTCTTTCTTTCTTTCTAACTGCAAAAGCTCTTAATATTTATTCAACCCTCAGCAGACCCCTTGCAAGGACATCTTAGTCCACAGGTTAAGAACCACTGATATAAATCAAATAAATCTTCCCTTTGGGGCATAGTTATGGCGACATACACCTAAGCACATACATTTCAGAGTTTACCACTATACCATTGGTCTCAGTCACACCTTGTCACCTGGTTCTTTGCCCTTTGTATTTCTTTCCTGGAAGGGCATGGAATATAGATCATGCCAACAGTGCTAAAACAAAAAGTGATAATGCTAGGAAACACTGTGTCTGTTGCAATCTGATCTCGGAAAATAAAATCTGAGAAGTCTGTTCTTTATTTTGGCTCAAATGTTTTTTGGAATGTTCACATGCTAGAGCGAAACAGAGCTGAGTTCAATTTTATACTTTCAGCTATTTGAATAACTTTGTTTTCCAATTGTTTGCCTATCTGCCAGCAAGGTTACATTTCTCTTTTAGATGGAGATTATTTCATCATGTAGAGAATCTCCAAAAGTGAAATTTAATGTTTATAGAAATGACTTAAAATACCATCACCTCTAGCAAAGTGGGAATATATGCTCAATGTCTTGTACTTTAATGTTGGTATTTTGTATTGGGTTTTGTTTTTGTTTTTGGTCTAGTAGATTAGTTATGCACTTGTGTTGTGATGTATGTATGCATTGTGTGTAATCACTTAATAAGTTTTTTTTTAAAAAAAGTGAAATTTAAAATGTTTTCCATAGCTTTGTGAAGTCATCTTGTTGTTTTCCATGAAATACTGCCAAAAGCTGTTTGTGATTAGAATGATTAATATGGCTACTGAATCTGACACTGAAAGCTTAGCATAAAAGTAATTTTATCTTTAAACTTATACTTTCTTAACCAAAATAAAGGTCAGACATTTTTATAGTCATTGAAAATCATAGAGTCTAAAGCAAATACCAATATGATGTTACCTTGATGCACACCATATTCAGTCATTTACATAACATAACTATAATATGAACATTTTGAAATGAAACAACTACCAAGTGCTCTTTTTCAAGTTTCAATCAAGCCAGATAACTCTAGAGCATTGAAGGGTCTTATCATAATTTGGGACAAATCTAACCCTATTTACCCATCCATCCATACATCTGGGAAAGTATCCATGGTATACCTAGGCTAGGCACACTTTATATCTCCTTAGTTATAGTTTCTTGTGGATGCAGGAAGCATGATTATTTATGCACTAAAAGTTACATTCACCAGTAAGCTGTGAGTGGCTACAGCTCCCTTTTGTATAATTTTGTAGTAACCAGACCTAACGTAAGCTTCTTCATAATGTCTAAAAATTTATTTATAATTATCTCTTGGTTTACTTGACTCCTTAAGTTCACAATGCTCTCAAGATTTCTTTATTAGTCATCTTAAGTTTTTGTCTTCTGACAAAATACGTGATTCAGAAGCAGTATTCCTTAATTTACAAAATGTAATTGTTTCAGAATCAATTATATCACTAGATTTGTTAATTCACTGTAAAAAAAAAAAGTCGCATTCCCCAAGCAGTGGTCTTGTGGAGCCAGGCCCCACAAACTCAGAAGTAGATGGTGGTGCTGGTGCTGGTGGTAGTGGTGATAATGATATAGTAGCATCAATGAGAGCCAGTATGGTGTAGTGGTTTGAGCACTGGACTACCACCATGGAGACCAGAGTTTAATTCCACGCTTGTTCATGGAAACCCACAGAGTGACCTTGGGTGTGTTGCACACTCTTAGCTCTAGAAAACTCCATGATAGGTTCACCTTAGGGTCACCATACGTTGGAAATGACTTAAAGGTACACAATAACAATGACATCAACATGTGCCCCCCCACTTCAGACTTTTCTGTTCCTTCTGGTTTTAGCTGTAATCATCACAGTAGCTGGGATAGGATGAATTTTCCCAGCAGTAAATGTGAGCTAATCTTGTTACAGTGTATAAGTGACTTTGCCTTCAATGAGAAATCAAAGTCTATTAGCAATACAAAAGCCAGCTCTTGATGGAGATGAAAATTGTTAGTACCAGTTTGTTGATACAAATTAATACAGTTGCCTGAAGTCTGTATTCACCAACATTTCATAGCTGAAAACTAGAATAAATGTAGCCAAGCAACATCACGGTGTGGTCAGATGGGTGTGTCAACCAAAGGCAAAAGTTATTAATAAGGAAAAAAACACAAAAACTATTATTTTAAGCAGAGAAACTCTGGAATTTAGGGACTGAGTTTAGAAAAACCTGAAGGAAGAAAAAAAATTCAGACCAATCAATCTCCCAAATGGTTATATTTTCTTCCCATGGCACTGTAGAGTCCTAGCACACACAGAAGATTAGAAAAACTTCTAAAAAGAAGGGGATGGGGAGAAGAAACCTTGTAAAACTAAGCAAATAAGAGGTTTATATAACTCCAAAAAATAAACAAAAATTTGAACTGGGGAGGAAAACAAATCAAATCAACAATGCTTTTATGTAATATACCAATTTATGGAAATTAGAGGTGGGGTGCCTTTGAGAAAGAGAGATTGAAGGTGTGTCTGCTGCATTGTTCTTGGTTTGTTGTAATCTAAAGAGGATGCCCTCAAGGAGCACCACTCTTAACTAGCAGAGTTCCCCTACTACCTACTTTTTACTAGGTTTTCTTTTGCTTACTTCAGGAATCAGTTTGCAGGTGGGTGACTCAGAGATCCATCCATGATGCCAATGACTCCATGAAATGGTGGGGAATTAATAGCTAAAAGGGAGGTCTGCGAGAGGGGATAACCTTACAGAATCTCCCACATTTGCATACCAGAACTAATTTAGGGACACGCATTGAAGATTAAAAGAATGTTTTATTGGGGAATATCACTACATGCAAGATTCAAGCAGTCTCACAACCACACAAGGCTAACCAAAGGAAAGGAAAATAAAAATGGATAGAGAAAAAGGAAGCTGTCAAACCATGTGGTACAGACTCTCAAAGGCAAGCCCACACAGTGGCATTTTACAATTGCTCCTTTGAGAAGGCCACAAATAAATAAATACAAAGTCTGAAATTCAATTGTTATTCCCACACGGAATAATCCTATTGAATCAAAAGAATTCACATAAATGCTGATTTACTAGATTTCTATTGTTTCAATCCTAGTTTTAGGCCAAAGCTAAACTGAATTCCTTTGTGCTAAGTATCAATAGTTTTACTTTTTTCAAGTCCTAAAACCTAGGTAATCTTATCTCTAAAATTCTGCATGGCATCATAGTCCAGGATCCAAGCAAAACGAGGCCATTCACTACAGATCAAAAAAATCCCAAAATGTAGACTCAGTCAGTGAGATATACTTAAGTCAATTGACTCAGACTCAAGTTGGACTTTAGTTTCTTCAGTGACTCAACTCAGACTCAACTTGGCAATAAATGATGCACTGACTCAACTCAACTCCAGATTTGTATATTTTTAGTGATTGACTTGCTGCCCTTGGTTCAGTAACACAATATATTCATCTAGAAACCTTATGACTTTGAACAACACTTCCATCTCTTTTTGCCTACTGGTCACAGGACAATCTGTCTCAAGTCCAAAGTATGGGGACATTTCTCAGAGAAGAACAGCAAACCAGTTAGGCAATGGACTTGAGGCATGCTTGAGGTCTGTTCAGCAGCCTGTCCCTGCTGCATATCAGAGGAGCCTTCTAAAACATAAGAAAAGAAGACGCGCCCCCAGAGTGCAGTGTGTATTTCTCAGAGCAAATGGGCTTGAGGAGGAAGTTTCCTCCCTTCTAAAGCTTTTGAAGCTTCGGAAATGGGAAGCAAGAAGTATCCTATTCCCCACTTCCGAAGCTGCAGATGGCAAAATCGCAAATGTGGAGGGCCTACTCTGCTTAAATTTTTGAAACTGAGTCTGTCAGTTTGACTATTTGACTCTGTCCAGAAATTCTGGAATATGGGTTGGGGTGTAAAGTTGACTCCCAGACTTGAGACATGACTTAAAAGTATTTTCAAGGACTTGAGACTTGGAGTAAAAGATTTAAATACATCACTGGAATCAACTGATTAGTCAATAAGGATTAAAGCAACAGTTTGCTAACAAGTTTAAAACTTTCTTGCCAAGTCATTTTTGCAAAAAAGAATGCTGTCCCATCACCAGTGTTCAGCAACAATCTGGCCAATCACCTGCAGTACATGAAAAAATGATGGTGGGGATAGCACCACCTTAAGCTAGCCCTGCTGAAGAAGCACCTCCTCCCATTTCAATCTTTCCCCTCCCTAAGTTCTAGAGAATATACTTTAGTGACCTTGTGGCTGGTGACGTAACTGCACTCTTTGAACATGTTAAGGGCTGTTACAGGGAGAAGAAGGCAAGCTTGTTCTCTGCTGCCCTAGAGCAGAGCTTTCCAAACTTTTCATGTTGGTGGCACACTTTTTAGACATGCAACATTTCATGACACAGTAATTCAGTAAGTGGAGGCAGCCCCTTCACCTGAGCCTGAGCTGCTGCCACTGCCCTTCCAGGAGGCTTCTTCGACCCAGGGCAGTGGTGGTGGTGGCAGCAGCAGAGGCAGCCCCTCCACCTGTTATGTTCACGTGACACATTTACACACTGCAGCCAACACACTAACATGTCATGACACACAGTTTGGAAAGCTCTGCCCTAGAGGGTAGGATGAAGTCTAATGATTTTAAATTACAGGTAGGTAGATTTCAGTTTAATATTATTGTGAATATCTTGACAATAAGAGTGGTGCTGCAATGGAATCTATTACCTAGAGAGGTGATGGGATCACTTTCTCTGAGTGTTTTTAAAAAAGAGGTTGGATAGCTACCTGCTGAGAATAAGTTGGAGGCATTGAGGAGGAGTTGAACAATGGCTTTTGGAATCCCTTCCAGCTCTATGGTTCAATGATTCTCTGACATTTAACATCCTAGCATGGCACTAATTGGAGTGCATTTGTCTTATGTGATCCACTCCAGTGCCATGCACTCCTTTCACAAGTGGCAGGTCTATCATTCTCAGATTCAATATCAGAATTAGCATCATTCTTTGCCTACTTGGAAATGTTCAACAACATTCAAAAAGCATTATTCTTAAAGAATCCTGGAGTTTTAAAACACATTTTATGAGTAAGGATTGCTGCATATTCCAGAGTCAAAAGGGTGATCAGTCCAGGTGAAGAAGCATACACAAAGTCCATATGAACTTTTAAAACTGTTCTATTTAGTCTTATTAAAGTGTCAAATACATGAATTATAACTTCTTGAGTGAGCTTGTTAATCTGAGAGAGTAACATGATTCCTCTGTAAATCAGTGCTCAAGAATAACAGATTATCAAATAACAAGGGCACAAAGAGAGGGCAGAAAGCTTCTCTTGTCCATGACTTTTGAGCATGAGCGATTTCAGGTTAGCTCTTCATATAAACACAGATATAAATAAGATGTAAAATTGATTACTGAAAATGATTGCCTAAAGTAAAAACAAGACCCAAGCTTGGTGCTGACTCTTAAATATGAGTCTGACATATTTTGATAGCTTACATAAGCTCTTAGAAAGACTTCAGTTTTCAAAAGATACTGTAATCATTTGCTAATTTTACAGTGTCTGAAAAAAGACATTAAAAAAAAACTACGAACAGTTATTGAGGCCACCTGTTTCTGCAACATCCTGTTAAACATTTGGCCCCATTTCTGATTTTTTCTGTCTCTGCACTTATAGCATCTACTAGAGCAGAAAAACAGAGAGAAACTGCACTATCATCACCAGCCAGCCCAACATCAGGTGTATCTGCCAGAGTGGTTTCACTTCTCCGCACTACACTGTTATTGTGCTATTATTCCACTTTCAACATCCTTTGGAATTCTGGGGTTTGTAGTTTACGGAGGCCTCTAAATGCCCCTCCCTAAACTGCAAACCCCAGGATTCCATAGGATGTTGAAGGTGGAATAATAGCACTATGACAGTGTAGTACAGAAATGGACATTGTCACCAAAATCCCAACTGAGACAGCATGCAAGTTTACAAGGACGGTTCTTTGAAAAACTTCAAGGAAAGCAGATAGATTGAATTGGGGGGAAATATTGCAGCAGGAAGATCTGTATCATTCAAAAAGATCTCAGTAATCACTTGTGCATTGTGCACAGTCATCATTTTTTTAAAAAAAAATTAAACAGACAAACAATAACAGTGTATAACAATGCACAAAATTAAAAATAAAAAAATACCATACATATGAAAAAACAAACACTATATAACAAAGGTACAAATAATCTAAGCAACAACCAACTAAAAAAAATCCACAAATAATTAAAAAGTTGGTTCCTGCCCTTGTTGCAAACAGCTCCTACTAAACAATTACACTTAAATATTAAGTCTTTAATAAAAACTGAAGTTAATTCTTGTTGCTGATAGTAAATATAACCATTAAAGAAAATTTATCTAAGTCATTGTTGAACATATGAAAATATCATTTGTTACTTTCTCTTAAGAGAAGATTGGTGTGTTCAGGATGATAATATGACATACCAGAACTAAGAAAAGCTACTTTGTTGGGACTAGTACCCCAGTGGCTTTATTGATGCGTCCTTTCTGAATATTGTAATCCAAAAAGAAATGGTTTCAAGTTCTGACATAACCCTGTTTGGACTTTGTTACTTCAAAGTGCATGGGTGGGATTGGATGTTTACTTCCTACATTTATTAAAAATAATTTTAAAAATATTTCCCTATATAAAGTATATCTAAACTATACCTGCATCAGTCTGATACCAATTTAACTATAATGTATCCATTTTATATAATCTTGGAGTTTGTAGTTTGATGAGGTACTTATATTTGTCTGCTAGACAATTCTAGTGCACCTCTTCTGCTATACAGTTCCCTAGGTAACCTGATGCAATCCTCAATCCCTATTTTCAAAATATATTGGAAACTGTAGCCATAGTAAATACAATTGCTTAAAAGTGGCTTTAAACTATATTTTTCATTCAGCCTCATCTGATTGTCATGCAGGTTGTAACAAAATCATTTTTTAAAAAAGGAATTACAACCAAAAAAATTAGGATCTAAGTTATAATCAAGAATAGTTTCTGATTGTAAGCAATAATCAGGGATTATTATTTATCCTTCAAGCAATTATGTGCACAATCACTCTAACCTGAATATTATGGTCCTTAATCCCAGATGTATAGGATGTGAGTTTACAGAATGGTGAGGAAACCATAGTAGACCCATAGCAACAGAAGGGCATCCATGTTAACCTTTTGACATCTCCAATAATATAATTAACACCTCCACACACACTATACATGTGTGTGTGTGTGTGTGTGTGTGTAGATATAGATATAGGTATAGATAGTTTCATTTCAGGGCATCTATTTATAAGAATTTACTTATACTTGAGAAGCCAAAATGGACAGATGCATCCATCCAGGCCCAGGACTTTAATTATTTACTTCTTAAAAGTCTGGTTTTCATTCTGTGTATATTCAGCCACATTAGTGTTGAATGAGGATCTCCATTGCTTCCCCCACCCTGAGATGCTCCTTATCTTTAATACCTACAAAGCAGGCATATACAACATTGTTTTCTTCATGCTGGAAACAGCCATACCTACTGACTTTGGCTGGTGCTAATAGCAATAAAACATCGCATATCTGCCATTTTCTTCATGCATTCTTCATTTCTTCTACCTGCTGCAGATGCTTTAACTGGAGATCCTGCAATGGAGTTGAACCAGATGGCCCACAATAACCTTTCCAACTCTTTCATTCTGTGATGTGAGGTTTTAAAAGTCTGAATGTAGGAGAATGTGACTGATAGATTTTCCCTTCCCCAGCCTCTACAAATTCACCTCCCTAGTCAGGCTTCCTCTGCTCTGTTCATCCTCATCCCAGCCCTGAAATTACCAGATTCAGCACAGCTCTAATATTAGATAGAAGCCTAGAACCAAACCATATAATGAGTTTCATGTGCCCAGTGGAGCCATGGATGTGTAGTCCACCATGTCACATGGAAAGGCTCTTTGGAAATTGAAAGAAGATTAAAAAGCAGTTTGAGATATGAAATGGGAGTGTGCTGCCTCAAGGGGGTAGAATTAATCTCTTTTGTACTTGTGTTAAACAGTTCTTTGGATCTTGGCCATATTTACACATCTATGCAAGCATTATCGATTTTATTACTTGTTCATAAAACTTCTATAGACAGCCACAGTGCCATCTTTGACTGGAGATGGAATATTATTGATTCGTCTACCATATGTTCATATAAAATCAACATGAATGGGGAGAAAGTGAGTGATTATCAACATCTGGAAGAACTGTCAGCCTATTTGATGCAACGTTTTTTCAAAAGGGAAACTAGATGAAATAAAATGATTATTTAATCAATTTAAACTGGAATTTATTACTACCAGCTGACAATATAGTAAGTAGTGCCTTGAAGTCAGCCTTTGTGACTTAAATAATTTATTGCTCGGGACAATCTAAGACTTCCATTGAATGTTTTCGGCACAAAAAGGGAGCTTGGGCAAGACTGGGACATACTCAAAAGACACTCATCTCCTACAGTGCTCACTTTTCTCTTGCCAGTTCATTGCAACCCACTATATTTGGCAGCTTTAATCTTTGCTGCCATATTTGTTGAATGGCTAAAGTGGAGCAGGTGAGAAGGGGAGTCATGATATTATAAAGTTATTAGTCCAGGTTGACTATGGAATGATATCACTTAAGACAAACAAAGCTAATTCAGAAAGAAGTAGATATCACTTATGTTGAACTAGCTTTCCTTGTCATGTTATCAAAGAGCAAAACATAACCATCACTGGAAGAACCAGCAATAGTGGCCAAAATGCCTGCAAGGCTGGTAGAAGAGAACTTACAACAACATGCCACCCTTAATCGTTTTCCTTTTGCTGCTGGTATTATTCTCCATAGGAATACAGATGAGGGAACCAGCTGAGAAATATCTCAGCTGCTGAGAACAGCCTGACCTCTGGAACCAAGATATCTTTTAGCAAACAGTATTCAAGCTAGACCTCCACAATCACTGAGCATAGCAAACACAGTGCCAGTGATGTTCTTAAGGAGGTTATTTTGACTTTGCTCTGTGTCTATGTAGTGGCATTTAGATTATTTCACTGTAATGTTAAATTTTAATTATCTGTTATATTTATGCCCCTTTCTTCCAATTAGCTCAAGGCAGCATATATAGCCTTCCTCCTCCTTACTTAAAACTCAGAATAACAAGCTGCAAAATAAGTCAGGCAAGGGGGGGGCAGCAGGGCTTTTGCAGTTACAGCACTATGGTTCCAGATTAGCCGCCATGATTCCATTTTATGGAATTCTGGGATTTGCAGTTTAGAAAGGGGTATTTAGTATTATTAGACAAAGAGCACTAGCTCTTTGATTTGATTTAATCTAGCCTCAAGAAACTACAAATCCCAGAATTACACAGGAAGAAACCATGGCAACTAAATTGGAAACACAGTGTTATAACTGTATCATGTTAATGGATCTGGAAAGACTGGTCTAAGGCTGCCAAGTGAGTTTCATCATGGGTATTTGAACCTGAATTTCTTTCTGTTGCTGGGGATTTTCCATTTGGATAAGCAAATAGAATAAAAATTTGGTAGATTGCTGTGGCATATAGTTACGGCGGCAAGAATTATTCTCGCCAGACACTGGAAAAAGAGTCGCTACCACTCAAGATAGAACAGTTAGAGAAACTGGCTGAAATTGCTGGGATAGAAAAACTTACCTGTATGATAGAAAATAAACCAGATGATAAATTCTTAAAAACTTGGCAACCATGGTTAGAGATTTACATACCAAAACTGGGACTGACTAATATATTAAGAGGAAAATGCATTTGAGAGTTCATCTAACTGGAGATTTAAAGTGGGAAGTCTAGGAAAAGGGGTTCAGAAAGGGCTGTTACAGTTAACTATCCATGAACGTGGCTATTTTGTAACTATAGTCTAGGAAATTTTCTGTATATCTTGTGCTAATAATATGCATATATTAAAAATGAAATTGACTAATATACAGATTGAAATACAAACATATATATGAATGTATATACATATATTTTACTAACTTTTTGGTCGCTATAATACGGGTTGTTTACCAATGTATGACACTGCTATGCAGATGCAGTTTTGAAATGTACTGTGGATGGATTGATATGCCTGTGTCTAGATTCAAAAGTGTCGATATATGCTCTGTAAACATCCATGAAATGTTGTTATCTACGTCATATGTGTATACACGTTATGTTATATATGTTATGTCATCATGTGGAATGTATGTTTTTTATCTTTTAACTCTCCTACTAATTACCTCTTCCCTTCCATTGTTTTGTTAAATAAAAATAAATTTAAAAAAAGAACCTGAATTTCTCAAGTCCAGTCCGGCTCAATATGGTGGACACCATATTGGCTATCATTTAACATTTAGTTTACTATATTTGCTGGCGTATAAAACTCACTTTTTTTCCTGAAAAATACTGTTTGAAAATGGGGTGTATCTTATTTGCTGGTGTGTCTTATATGCCAGCAAATAGTATTTTCCAGTGCATAAATGGGGTACATCTTATACACCGGCAAATATGGTATGTTATGCTGTTACATTGTTTTTATTTTATTTCAATTTAGTAAAATTTCATACAGTGCTTTCTCTATGCTTGTTCAAATGCAATGTACCTGACAAGCTTTGGGCACAGCAGGGTCTGGAAAAGTGACATGTAAATTAACTGTATAACAAAATGAGAAGGGCAGTTCCTTCAAAAGACAAACTAGAAAGGGTAAATGGGGATATGGAGAAACTGATATCTGGAGGCTCTGTTGAAGGCCAACTACAGTAAAATTATTTCAAGAATTTTTTAAAAAAAGATTTAATGAAGTAGGCATCATGAAAAATGTCTTGGATGGGCCAAATATTTTTTAAAGAATATTTTTATAAAATTCAAAAAATAAAAAACAAAACAGTAACAGCTATCGTCTTTGGCTTTGTTTTCCATAAGCAACATAAATACATATAAACAAGTCATGAACACTAGGCAAATAGTTCAATGGGAGAATGTAAATCAAAAAGGAGAAAAAAAAATAACTTCCTTCTCCCTTAGTGTTAGGAGCTTCCTTATACACAGTCTGGCCTTCTATCTTTTGAAATGCTTATTTTCTTCTCTCTACAATGAAATATGTTTAATTTTAAGATTTAAATTAATAAATAATATGATATTTATTTCTTGGAGTTTTAATTTTCCAACCATGCAGTTGTTAATTTTCCCCATCTAGATGAAAGTATCTTCCAGTCTTCTTTGAATAGTTTTTTTAATAGCAGAATTGTTAATCTGTCCAGTTCTACCACTCCATACAATTTAATCAAATTATTTTAATCAAATTTCAATCATTAAAATGAATGTGCTACCTCAAATATTATATTCATTTTCTAGTACCTCTCTACAACTAAAAAAGCAATCATTACTTTTGTAATGGCAAAAAATTATTTTATTGGGGGAGATTGTTACTTCCAGTGTGGCACCACGGTGAGGACCCCCAGATATCATTTTGATATCAAACCATTCAGCCTTAGCTGGACTGGCTTACAGTTACCACATTCCACATGTTTGTGAGGTCCTCTGGACAAGCACGGACATGAGTGCGGCCACTAATGGTTTTGTATTCCAGACTCTATTGAGGCCAGCAGCTTAAACTCCGCTCCCAGCTTCAGGGGACTTCCCACCACAAACTCCACAATAGCCGTGCGGCTCTCAGACGAGCCATTCTTTTATGTTGGGCCATCAACGTCCCGGCCACGCTATTGTCTTCAAACACTAATCCAATCATGCTAAACTTGACCTTTCCACATCCTTTGTCCAGCGCCAAAACTCCTTTTATCCTCACCTGGCTTGCCACTGCCGGCAGGTACAAATTCCCTTATAAAAAATCCCTCACTTTCAACAGGTCTTCAGATCACTTTGGACTGCCATCTCGCCTTGCTGCCGGTTGTCTAAGGGACTCCCCTCAGCTCCCCAGGCTGAGCTTTCTTCCCCAGAACCCCTCTTCTCTCCAGGACTACGAGACAGGTCGTATTGCCTTTCCCAACAAACCTCCGTTTCTCTTTCCAAGTTAGTTAGGTTATGTCTTGTCTTTCGTGTTTTTGCCTTTAATAAAGAATTGTCTGTTATTTGAAAAACCTTGTCTAGCTACTCTCTGACCCACCCCTGTATACATTGGGTTTAAAGATCCTTGCAAGGTTACCCTACCTCTTGCTAGCCAAAACAGTGTTCCAGCTAATTTTCCCCAATTGGTATTTTAATTGGCAATCTGGGCACCCCTTCCAGGACCCCCCCCCCAAACACAGGGTAACAAAAGGATGGGGAAAATCCAAGCCTTAATGTTAAAACCCTTTTCCAAACAATATTACATGGGGAGGGTGGCCATTCCAAACACAGAAAGGCATTTTGAGAGGCCACGTTGCATCAACTAAAGGCTGCTTCAAAGAAGATAATCTGACCAATTTAGAGTGGTAAGATTTCTGTACAGTAAGGGGAAAAAAGTCCTTTGTAGTACAGTGTAGGTTGAAAATTGGTTAGGAGGAGTTCCTGTGCCACCAGGTCCCATTTTTGATGCTCCAGGAAAGTCTTCAGGGGCACCTCAAAAGCAACTTAGCACTCTCTCCAAACTTTGTGACCAAGCAAATGTTTCATATTTTAAATGGTTCAAATTGCCACAGGCATGGATTTCTACTACCAAAAGGTCTGAGCTTGAGTCTTAAATTCAGAAGTAAGCAACTGTCTGCAGCTTTATTTTAAAGTAATGGGATATGTGGATTACTACACCTCAGGCGTTGGAGTTGGGAGGAAGCAGAAAAGAGTGACAAAAGTCAGTGTTGCTATTATTTTCAACATATTGCTTCATTTATCTGCACCTCTATTAATTTATCTTCAGATGAGAAAGATGTTGGCCTGGAAAGCTTTAATGAAAATATTTACCCGGTGGGGGGGAGCACATGCAGTACAGCCAGAGTTCATTGAATGCAGTCCCTGCTTTTGATATTTTTATTCTCTCTCACATTTGGTTCATTTTTTTTGTGTCTTTTGTTCTACAACAATTCAAAATAACAATCTCTCTCTCAGTCTCCCTCCCTGTATACACAAGAACACATTCATGTATATTATAAAGCCTTCCTTCTAGGGAAGCAGTGATAGTACAGTAAAACTATATTGGTGAAGATGTTGATTTAGAGCAAGGATGGATAATCTAGGGCTGCATGCAGGAAGTTCTTAGCCTAGTTTTTTTTTAAAAAAGGTTCTGCAAATGATCAAGTACAAAGCCCTGGGGGGTGGGGACAATGTGACAGAGGACAATGGGGTTATTTGGGCTTGCTGTGAGGAAGTGCAGCCCTTACTGGGCTCTGGAGAAAAATATTAGCCCTTGGTCCATTCTTACAAAGTTGCCACCCCTGCTGTAGATAAATCAAGATAAAAAGACTATGCACACAAAGTTCCTCCCAAGAATGATGTTCTCTTCCTGTTCTCCCTTAAAATGCTTAACTGTAGAGTGCTCCAGGAGCCTGAGATGGCTTGCATCCTCCAAGTGTCTTCAATAGGAAGATGGAAAAACCCAGCAAACAATGTAGATATGTTTGTTCTCCTGCACATCTGGGAGAGCAATTTCTAGGTGCTCTGATAGGACTCACATATGATATAGGAGCAGAGGGGCCACTGAACTTATCATATGTTTTACTCAAAGTATTTTAGTCAGTATGTTAGTTGCAAGCCCAAAATAATTTTTTCACATTCTAATTTTAGTAGAACATGAAGATAAACATGATGAATATGTGTTGATCCCAGTTCAGTTTATGCTGACTTGTACATCTGTCCCGAATACCTTTCCATTCAAGTCCCTCCCATGGTTTTCAAATGATGAAACTTCTTTGACAACATACTGCTAGTTAGCAATCTCTGCCTGATCCATAATGGTCTACAGGACTATATTAGATAAGTATTCATAAATTAATTTTAATATATTCGTTGCTGTAAAAAAATGACTGACAGCTACATCTGGAAAAGGTATGACTTCAGCTACTGGTCTGTCAATGACTGAAGTGAAAGATATTGTCTTGATGATTTGATAGATCTTGAAATTCAGAAAAGTAACAGAAAGAGTAATGTAAGTAGAGATAAGACAACAGAAAACTATTAGGGCCATTTCTGCTTTACATTGTTATAGTGTGATTATTCCACTTTCAACATCCTGTGGAATTCTAGGGTTTGTAGTTTACTGAGGCCAAAGAGCTCTATGGCTGAAAATTCTAAATATCCCTCCCTAAATATCCCTCCCTAAACTGCAAACCCAGGATTCCATAGGATGTTGAAAGTGGAGTAATAGCACTATAACACTGTAGTACTGAAATGGCTTAGGTTTGCTAGTAATGTATCACAATCATGATGTTTATTATTTTTGGCTTGTATAGACCAATCAATGTGCATGCATTTCATGGGTCATAAGTGGATGAGTCTTTGCCCCAAGCAACTTGCAACCTAAAATTTAACTCAAGGCAAACAAAAAGGGAAGGGAAGTGGGACAAGAGCAAATAGGAAAGCAATTGTACAGTTATTTCATTCATATGTGCTTAGGTTTAGTGTAACATTTGTCCCCATCAGCTTCTTTTCCATCTTAAGTTGAAACATTCACATTCTATCCCAGTTGTTTTTTTTTATTGGTTATTGCATGTATGGCCTCTTTTTCTGCTGAAGTATGTCACAGTTTGCAATGTAGTTAGCATGAACCCAACAATGTAGCCTGCCTTTTCATCATCATCATCATCATCAGCAGCAGCAGCATCATCATCATCATCATCATCATCATCATCATCATCTTTGGCATGAAAAAAGTGTTAATCTTAGAAACAGCTTTGTGAAGAATTAGTTATGCATTGGAGTATTGGAAATAGATTGGTGAAATGTTCTTTAAAAGCTATGCAATTAATCATTTTGAATCCTCCATCTTTTTTTCCCCTGAGTGTTTTTGTTCTGGACAATTAGCTCACCAAAATTTGTTTGTATAAGGTGCATGTAATGTGTTTATAAAGCATGGCAGCTGACAATGTAATTCTTGGTAAGCCATTTCATTGCTTTCCCACAAGTTATGTTTTGAAATGATAATACAACATTTGAATGAATAGGTCCACATCAAGACAAGAAATGGAACCCACATTCCCCATTAATATTTTATTCCTCCTTGTTAAACTCTTTTGTAAGACATAGCTATGTGAAAAATACTATTTATTTGAACTTCATTCTTCAGCCAAAATTTGGAAGCCAGAAATATTAATGCTCCAGCCTGTTTACTGCTGTGTAAAAAGGACTTTATCATCAGTCTGAAGTAATTAAAATCTTCAATAAATTAAATTGTTTTAAGGTCTGGGATGTGAGAAGATTAAATTAAAATAAACTTGCAATATCAACTCTGAATCAAAGTCCTGTTTTCAAATATATATGAAAACAGAAGTGAAAGTCATGCTCAAATTTGACTGTTTACATCAAAGGATTCACATGCAGTTTTTGGCTAATATGGTGCTCCCTGAAATTTTCACTGTATAACCTGTCATCAAATACAATTCTGTTTATATGCTCATGCTAAAGTATGTCAGTGGGATAATCCTAATTTGAAAACTGTGAGAATCCTTTTCATGGGAAAAATGGGCTTGATTGTTAGATTTATATATGATATCCTCACTCCCAGCCAGACGCACAGTGCATGTGAAAAGGCCAGATCAAGAACATTTGCCATTTTCAGTATTACATGCTATCAATATTTCAGTTTGGCAATATGTACAAGTGCACAACAACTTGGTGTTTATATATGAACCATCAGCTCTGAGTGCCTCAGCTGCTCCTCTTATGCTAGGAACACCAGTGGAATCCTTTAGAGAAACAAAACAAGTGTAGGACTTAACATTTCTCTCTGTTGAAATTCATTTTGTTAGCTTTGGCTCAGTTCTCCAATCTGTCAAGGTCATTTTGAAATTTGATCCTGTTGTCCAGGGTATTGGCAATCCCTACCAATTTGGTGTCATCTGCAAATTTGATCAGCATGCCATCCACTGCTCCATCCAAGTCATTGATGAAGATGTTGAATAGCACTGGGCCTAGGACAAAACCTTGTGGCACCCCACTAGTCACTTCTCTCCAGGAGGAAAAGCAGCCATTGGTGAGCACCCTTTGGGCTCAGTCAGTCAACCATTTACCAATCCACCTAACAGTAGCCCCATCCAGCCTACATTTTATTAGCTTCTTTGCAAGAATGTCATGAACTTTGTAAAAGGCCTTACTGCTTGTAAGCTTGTAACCCTATCATAAAAAGAGATAAGATTAGTCTGGCATGACTTATTTCTAAGAATTTCATGTTGACTTTTAGTTGTTTATGACATTGCTTTCTAAGTAATTACAAACTGACAGTTTAATGATCTGCTCTAGGATCTTTCCTGGGTATTGATGTCAGGCTGACTGGCCGATAATTATTTGGGTCCTCTTTTTTCCCCTTCTTGAAGATGGGGACAACATTTGCCCTCGTCCAGTCTGCTGGGACTTCTCCTGTTCTCCAAGAGTTCTCAAAGATTATTGCAAGTGGTTCAGAAATTACTTCTGCCAGTTCTTTTAATATCCTTGGATGTAATTTATCTGGCCCTGGAGATCTGAATTCATCTAGTTTAGCCAAATATTCCTGTACTACTTCTCTACTTATTCTGTGTTGCATTCCCTCCCCTTCTTTGCCTGCTCCCCATCTCCCAGGTTGAGTACTTCTATCCTTTTGGGGAAAAACTGAGGCAAAGGTGTTGGGTAGTTCTGCCTTCTCTCTTCCCTCCTGTCAAGGTTGGAGACCTGGGCAGCAAGCCAGTCCAGAAGAGGGAGAGATAGCAGAGTCCTGCCTGGAGGAGTCAAAGCAAGCAATTACTCATAGGCAGTCCATTTACGTAAGCCTGAGTGACAAGCAAATGCCGTAGTCAGAGTCCAAAATCCAGGAGTCCAGAGCCAAGAGATCAATCCAAGGTATCAGGGGCCAGTTGCTGGAAGCAAGGAACAGGCAAGAAGAGGGCTTGTAAAAAGTTTGCCACAAACAAAGGAAGGTTTCCAGGCAGGCAGTTAAATAGCCCAGACACAGGTGTGGCCAGTCACTGCATCTTGAACTTAATCAAGGAAGCCTCCCTTTGCTCAGCTCTCTTGAGTCTCCGCCTTGTTTGTAGGTTGATTGACACAGGCTCCAGGGCCTCCTCAGGATCACAGCTGGATCCCTGTTGCCCTAAAGGAGCAGGCAGAGGAACATCTGAGCCTGCTTGGTCCATGGCAGCAGGGGGAGCTCCTGAGCTGCAGGACTCATCTCCAGCCAGAGCAACAGGGACCAACAGCTGCTGTTCATCAGCAGCAGCTCTGACAGGGGCTTCAGTTATCACACCTCCATTATTAATTGGCCGTCTTCTCCATGCAGCAACCCTATCATCTCCTTGTTTTTCCTTTTGCTGTGGACATATCTAAAAAAGCCCTTTTTATTGTTTTTAATGTCTCTGGCAAGCCTGAGTTCATTCTGAGCTTTAGCTTTTCTGACCTTCTCTCTACATCTCCTTGCTATTTGTTTGAATTCCTCTTTGGTGGTTTCACCATTCTTCCATTTCTTCTACATGTTTCTTTTAACACTTAGTTCAGCTGACAGTTCTTTAGTCAATCACGAATCCCTAAGACCCATTTTTAACAACAGAAACATCACTGAATGCAAGAAATTATTATTTGAGATGCAACAAGAGTTCTGCTTGATCAAACCAAACTCCTGGCCATTGGCTGTGCTGCAGCTGGACTAATAGGAGGTGAAGTCCAAAGCATCTATAAATCACCAGGTTGAGGAAGACTGCTCTAAATGATTAGGTCTGCAGTATGTGGGGTGATCAATGCCATCATTTCAACTGTACCTGAAAATAGTTTGGTCATTATTAACCATGCTTTGTTAACCTGCATTTTAGCTGACTGCAATGTATTCCATGTGAAGCATCCTTTAAAAGCAATTTTGGAAGATACATTTGGGCTAGGATATGGCTACAAGATAATTAACTGGGTTTGGATCTTTTGAACACATTACTCTTGTATTTTGCAAGGTGAACTGTTCTCAGTTGTTTCCAGGCCTAATTTAAAGTATTGGTTATAAGCTTTAAAGCCTTAAATGTTTTAGGATCAGATTACCTTCCCTCATAAGCATCGACTTGAACTTGAAAATCCCCCAGTGCTGAAGGCCCATGCTGAAGAAAGTAAGGCAGAGTTCAGGAACCTGGAGGGTTGGATGCTATGATCTGGATGGAATAAAGAAAACGGTCTTTATTGATAGCTGAGTAAAACTGTGGGACCCAATGGCAACTTCTAATGAGTTACCTTTATCGGGGTGGGAGGACTTAAATTGTGGTGTTTTTTTTAATCTCAAAATTTATCATCCTGATTTAGAGCTATCAGTTTGTCACCTGTCACCTAATTTGGCACTGAGGGAGGTCAAGTTGCCCAGATTATCCAGAAAATGTGCAAGTAAGGAGGCGTGCTCTAAGAATACGATGATATATTTAGAAGGTCCCAACCACAATGATTCTAAACTTTAAAAACATAGTTTTTGCTTTAACTGCACTTCAATTCAGGCATCACCTATAGAGATTTATAATTGGGATCTGTAGACTTATATCCAGATTTAATCATAATTGGGGACTGAAATCATTTAATTATCAATACAATTGGTCTACTCAAAATATGCAAGTGTGTATCCATTCCAGTATTGATTAAAATATCAAAGCTGTGGAAAGCCAATTTATTTTTTTACCTTGGTTAAAATAGATGGCCATCTTTTTGTCTAACAACCTATTATAGTTGATTGGCAGGAATGATTTGTCAAGAATTATCCTCAGCAGGAAGGAGCTGCTGACCTGGTTGGCTGAGTTCTTAAGGATGTGTCTCTTTTTCTTGCTCTGCTTTGACTCTCCCTTAATGAATACTTTCTCTGCATCCCATCTGACTTAACTACAATACTATATTGAAGTAATCAAGACTTGTTTGATTTTGGAAGCTACACGTTGTTGAATATGGTTACTACTTGGATGGGAGACCACAATGATAAGACCATTTCCTATGTTCCTCTTCTCCTATTTTGCTCCTTTGTTTTCTATCTACATCCTAGCTTTTTCCCTGTATGTGATGCCATTTTTGATGCAATACTAAACTAGTTAAATTGGGAATGTGCTTCAACAGGACATGGACTACGTATTGAGATATGCTTTTCTGAGTAGTAAGAGAATTTTTATTTCAGATCCTTGCTTAAATAGGCACATCTTGGAACTCTGAATATGAATTTTTTTTTAGATTTTTTTCCTTAATTAGATAAAGTTTTGCATCAATCCTCTTATTGGAGCTCTTGTCTGTTTCTGCTGCCTATTCCCCACCATTACGATCTTGCTATTGCAAGGTAAGATGTTTAGGGTTTCAAAGAGATGTGCTTTCCTTTCCTCCTAGTAATTAATTTTCTGTCTTTATTTTGGTATTAATTTGTTATCAATGAAATATCAGTTAATTAATGGGTTGAACAGGAGGGTTTTGGTGTAGTGTGCATGCTGAATATTGTTTTTATTGTTAGATTTTTAAAAATGAGATTTTACAGCTTGAAATTAATGATGTTTTAACATGGCAGCTGATCTAGTATTTTTAAAATTTTATCATCAGTTTTTAACTTTATTTTGTTGACCTTGTTATGAGCCATAACTCATTACAAAGGTTCTATCTTAGAAGAAAGCCAGAACATAAATAAACAAGCAAATTCCATTACTGCTAGAATATTATTATTAAGTTAGTTTAGAGCCATTTGTCATTCCATTAACAAGTAGCCGTACAGCTGCCATAAAATGAATGGCAGTGAATAAATCTTTATATTTCTCAGCTGGGCATGTGCTCCTTCTTTCTCAGATTCAAGGAACAGGAATGTTGGCATCATTTGACAACCCTTTGACAATATGAGGTGGAACAAAACGGGATATCAAATGTATGGTTCCATTTACTAAGTTATGTGTCAAAAATGTGCGCTAATTCACCTGACATTCACGGTTAACAAATTACAGGCATGCTTAAAATGTGAGTAGATTCATGGTCTTTGAACTTATACTCATTTGCAAAAATTTGCAACCAATACTTCACCTCAGATGTCACAGAATCAATCTATTTTATATTCCATCCGTTTCACATTAGGAAGGAATTCCAGTTGGAAAATCATTGGGGTTTTCAGTCTTCCGAGGTTTGTAATGTGGCTATGCTTTAACACCAAGAATGTTTTTCTTTAAAGTTGGATATCCACACTTATTCTATTGGTAAACCACTTGGTTGCTGAATTGAGATTTTATTCATCACTGGAACAAATATCCTCCCAAGGATACACTTACTTAAAAGCCACATGACAGAACCATTCACAGACGGTATCAAAGGCAACTAAGCTGTCTTGAGATCTGTTTTCTTAGGATGTGTGCTTAACCTGGAAAATGTGTCCTCAAAAAAAAAAAAAAAAAAGGCAGGGGAACTTTTCTTTACTTCTTTCCATGCATGTTGCTAATTACTAACAGTCCAAGAAGTACTACATTCAATCACCTAACAGAGAGCCTGTCAAAAGTTAGAGGCCAATAGTGAGTTGTTTAAAGTAAGTAACTCTTCATAAACACACATATATAAACACACACAGTAGGTAAGTAGATAGATAGATAGGATAGATAGATAGATAAATGTGGTGAGTTGTGTTTCAGAGGCATTACTGGATATGGAAGGAAAACTCACTAATATGATGGAAGCAGCTCAGTGGAACCCAAAACTGAAAGAAAGTGGCAGAAGATACTTACTCCAGAGCATTACCCCAAATTGCATGAACATTAGTTTTGCTTGCTCCTAAATTCAAGTTTTTTAAATCTCAAGTTCTTCACATTTTGAAATATGAAAAAAAACTTTGAGAAAAAATCATCAAAATTAAATAGAAAAAATACTTATTCATTCCTGCTCTAGGTAGAAGGACTGCGAGAGCAACCAAGTAAAATAACAGAATTCCATCCGCCAGATGCAGATATGCTTTGTACAAGGTTTTCACATGAGTAGTTCAGAATTGCTACAGGAACTTGCAAGCAGGTATAAATATATGCTCTTACCACTCAGCTGTCTATTTCAGGTTTTTGTGTGCCTTCAAGTCATTTCCAATTTACGGCAAACCTAAGGTGAACCTATCACAGAGTTTTCTGGTGCTATGTGTGTGTGAGATGCACCCAAGGCCACCCAGTGGGTTTCCATGGTAAAATGCAGAATTGAACCGTGGTCTCCAGGTGTGTAATCCAACACTCAAACAACTACATCATGCCGGATCTCCTATTTCAGATTATATCTATATTTTTCCAATCTCCTTTCCCCTATTATTTGCAGAGGTTTTTTTTAAAAGCATTCTCATTTCAAACATTGTCCTGGGATTATATCACATTGGAAATACTGTGTTAATTATAAATCAGTAATTTAAACACACAGCATATTTACCATTGAATGAAAAGAGGAAACTCATAAAGTAGCTCATACTAGCAAGAACAAAACTTCCATCATTGGAGTGATTCAGCTTGCTTCACACAATAGGAGGCTAGAAGGAACCTGCAGCCAAAGAATGAGCTGGTTGTCTCAGTTAAATATATGAAATTGACGAACTGGAATTTTGGTTGCTGGATCACTCATCTTGCTAGATTAATCACTGTTCTACAAAGCTCAGATTTGGTGAAATAGGACCAAACTTGAGACATGAAAGATCTGCAGTGTGATCTCGTGCAACTAAAAACAACCATGGCCTAAGAAGCGCTAGACTAGAATAGTCATCCCCAAATCGGAGCTACTACAGACTATAGTAAGGTTGGTGAATGTGTGGTCCTTCTGATGCTGTTGGGTTACAGTTCCTATTATCCTCCAGTATTGACTACAGTTGGAGTTACAATCCAATTGATTCTGGTCATACATTCTCCACCTTCAACCAGCCAAAGCAACCATTTTGGCTTTGCTCTTTTTACAGTATAGTTTAACCTATCTGATTGAGACCATGTATCTATACATACTTATTTAGAAAAAAAGCCCCATGGATCATAAGTAGATTTACTTCCAAGGAAATGTGTGGAAGTGCAGTGCAAAACGAGCATCTCTTCAACAGACATACAAATCCAGAAGTGGTCACATGAAATAAGGCCTTAATCCTAATGGAGAATTGACATACTGAGCCAATTGTTATCTTTGTATACATAGAATATTAGAAATGCAGCTAATGAATATTTTTCAGATCCATTAATATGAAAAAAGGCATCCATTTAGGAGGCTTACATCAAACTAAATGAACATACTAAGTTTGTGAGTAGCCAGATCTTTTAAAACAAAAAAGCAATAATTCCAGAGACAAGGGAGGAAACACATCTTTTGTATTAAAGTTTTACGCTAAACACGTTGTCTTGATTTGTTGTGAGTATGTTTACACAGAGATTTGAAAATCAGAATGAACATGTTAGTTGAATATAGAGATGACTATCCTATCAGGTGCAGGTGTGTTAAAGGCAAGCCTTTTGTTTGTAACCCTATGATTCATCTCATTTAAAGACACAAGAAACCACACACACACCCCTGTGTGCAATATCTTAGCATCCTGTATATAATCCCTACAGGAAGAATGCCTACATAGTTTACAAAACCTCTTTTTCATCCATTCTAAACTTCCTGAATACTGTTTCATTAAACATGAACTACTTCCAAAGAACTCATTAAGAGACCGTAGAAAGTGTTCATTTCCTTCATAATATAAAAGGCTGAGGTGAAGAATTTATCCTTTCACATTTCACTGATGAAAACAGAAGAAATTCTGTCTGCTGGACAATGGTGGGTCAGAGGGAATGCTCACACTGAGGATGCTTGAGATATCCTAACACAATTAATTCTGATGTGATAGAGAATCAACTCTATCCATATTAACTTACAGGGGTGAATGTGCAAATTGGTTGGATTTTGCATCTCTTGCAGTGTTGAGATATACCAGAATGAAAACATACCAAAAGGCATTATAAAATAAACTTTTTTTAATGAGAAAACACATTTTAAAATGTATTTAATTGATATCCTGCCTTTCTCCCACTATAGGACCCAAGGTGCCTTACTGGCCATTTCTGCACAGGGTATTTGAAACGGTGCAGTCCATCCTCCAAGGAGGACATCTGCATCTGGGAGCAGACTGGGTCCGGACTACTTAATGTAGATCTGCACCTCAGCCCACTGTGGAACGACCCCAAGTGGTCGTCCAGCGTGCTTTTGAAAGGCCAGAAAAACCAGGTCTTTCAAAAGCATGGAGCACGCCACTGCGAGCCTGCTCCCTTGTGCAGATTCGCAGGCTCACGCCAATGCGAGCCTGCGATCTGCTGGGGGCAGGCTTTAGGCTGGCAAGCTTCAGCAGTTGGTCGAGACCCTCAACCAACCGGAAGCTGCCATTTTCAATGCTGGAGCAGTGTGGAGCGACGAGCACACACTGCTCCCGAGCAGCCTGGATCGGACCAGAGAGCCAGAAGATCTGGTAAGTAGCAGCGTGGGGCGATTCCCTCACCCCGTGCGGAAATGGCCACTGTGTAAGTTAAAACAAAATACATTTAAAATAACAAATGGTTCTAGAGTAGAAAAAACAAATAAAACATCATATTTAAAAACATTAATTTAAAACAGTTTGAAAACATTTAAAATATAATTATATAATAATGAAAATAAAAGTACAGCAGCTCTATTAGAAGATCCTCTTGCTACACCCACTTAACAGGCTGTCTTTTTAAAACAGGTTTCGACTAGCATCAGGAAGAAAGCAGAGAAGAGATCTCACTTGGAAGAGTATTCTACTGGTCTGGAGCAGCCAATGAGAAGGCCCTCTCCTGTTTCCCCATCAAACATGTGTTTGACGGTGGTGGAACCCATGGAAAACCCTGCCCCAAGATCTTAAAATAGGGACAGGCTTAGATGAAATGCACTTTTAAGGTTTAAAAGCCATTCCTAATCTTGTCAGAAATTCTAAGAGATTTGTTCATACTCTCCACTTCTCTAGGTGAAGCCAGATTAGGAGCGACTTTCTTTTAAGAGCTAGCCCTTCTCTGCCCCCTCTCTGCTTTTCAGTCACTCATCTTTGTCTTAGTGGCCAAGTCAAATTTAAACGATATTCCATTCACATAATTAGCTATTGTATGAATGCATAAATGACTTCTAAAAAATAAATACCAGGTGTGGGATCCACATCTGGATTAAGATCCTGGAATATGAGTGGCTTTAACTTTTTGGCACTGTAGCTTTGATCCTGATGAGAAGCCCTTTTATATTTTGGGGGGGAGCTTCAGTTGGCATGAATAGCATTTTTTCTCGCAATACAAATAGTAGGTAAGGTCTGAGTCCAGTCTGAGTTAAAGAGTTAAAGCCCACCTCATATTATCCATGTATCTTTTTGAGAACTCTTTGCCTGCAATTCTTGTTCATTATGTGAAATGTATTTCTGGTCCTGAGTCCCTTTATCAGTAGGCAAGGAAAAGATAAAAGAACATACCAATTGCAAAACCAAATAATTTACATTTAGCAGTGAAGCATCAGTAGTGAAAAAACAATATTTAATATTTTGTTCCAGTTTCTTTGCTTGAGACTCAATAACGTGTTACGGACAGAATTCTCTATCATGTTCTGCATTTCGTAATCTTACACATATTTACCTACATAGCAGAGGTGGTAAGGAACCATGTTAGTGAGTAGCAAAGATATGTAAAGGAACATTGGCAAGAGTGTTCCAATGTGCATTGGCCTCTACCCATGTGCATGGGCATTTCCTAGCCAGTGACCCACTGTCTCACGGTGCATCAGTCCCAATATGGTAAGTGGTACAGAAATTGAATAACTATACACATACATCTTTTGAAATGATGTCTCATGTCCATCCACAGGGCATCACCTTTAGCTCATAGCATGTTTGGCTTTTTCTTCCATTTACTCTTGTTCACATACTCAAAGGGAGGGAATGAGGAACAGATTGGCTGCAAAATGGTTTTGACTGGTAGTGCCTGAAACCCATAATGAAATGATACTTAGACCAAAAAGCAAATGGAAGCAATCACAGGTGCTGTTTCTTGGAATGTTTGGAATAGTTGAGCACGAATTTTGTTTTTATGCCAAATAAAAGTGTCCTGTGTAGCCATCTTGCTTCGATACAGCACTTTGCTACCACTTTAACTCTATCCTACACAATTCTGGGATACTTCGAACACACACACACACCCCACCACCACCATTAGAGTACTGTAGCATGAAACTACAACTCCAGCATTCCATAGTTAAAATGATATCAACATGCTATAATTATGTAGTGTGAATACATTGGTTAACTCAAGAGGACAACTGAAGGAGGAGAAAGAAATAACCATCAGCAATGCTAGCTCATTTGGCTACTGGGCTATCTACTATACAGCATGGCTTTATAATGCAGGAAGGAACTGTTTACATTTCCTAGAGTATAATTAAATAATGTTTCACAGAAAACTGCATTTTAATTGTATTATTTATTTATTTAGCTTATGGCAGCTAATTGTGTGACATTTTGCTCACAATCATGCTGGAAGCAAGCCAAAACTACTGACTTCATTGGTCTGCTATTCAGGAAAGAGGAAATGGTGGCTGGATAATATACTATACAAGTGACAATAAAAAGCAGTTTTCTGTCAGCAATTTCTTATTTCAGTAATAAATGGTCATGCAGTATAAGAAGCACTATGCAGCATTTTACTACTATTGTTTTAATCTTTCCTTGCCAAAGAGAGATACATCTTGCATATGTCAATGAAATGCAAACCACACATTTTTGCCTCTAAGTCATATGGCATCTTTGGGCCACCATATAGTAACAGTTCATCAAGGCCACTTAGAACCAAGTGGACCCCAGCAAAGGAAACTGTAATATCAGAGAAAAGTGTGTCTTAATGAGCTTTGAGGAACCAATTTGAACAAGAGGCTTCATTATTAATACCTCATAGTCCCAACTAGCACTATCGCTTGTAATTGTGTCACAACTACTTGCTTTACTGAATAATGATCAGTTTCGTTCCTGGAAGTCAATATTTTTAAGGGCATGAAACATGGTGTCCTAAAAAGTGGGCTCACAATCAACACACAGTCAACAAAAAATCATGGGAGCATTAGAGATACTTCTGTAAATTTGCACCTGTAAATTATGAGGCAGGAGATCAAGAAGTATAAATTCCTGAGGAAGTCCACTGATCAAAACATGCAGTACAATTATACACTAGTTTACTGTGTGAGAGAACATGTGGTACCAGAATTATCTAAATGTTGAATGTTAGGTTTTAAAATAATTACAGGCTAAAATCATAAAGTTGGAAGGGATTACAAGAGCTACTGAGTCCAATTATCAGTTGTGCGGGAATACAACTAAAGCAGTACTTAGGGGTGGCCATCCAACCTTAATTTAAAAATTTCCAAAGAACCAAGACAGTAGTTCAAAGCAGTTCATTCCACTGCAGGATAGTTCTTACAGTCAAAACATTCTTCCTAATGGTTAGGTGAAATCTTTTTTCTTATAATTTGAATCCATTGGTTTGTTTCTATTCTCTGGAACAGCAGAAGAAAAGTTTACTCCATCCTCTACATGAGCTTACTCCATCCTCTACATGACATCCTTTCAGACATAAAGACTGTTATCAAATCACCATTCAGTCCTCTCTTCTCCAGACTAAACATATCCAGCTCCATAAGTTGTTCTTCATAGGACTTGCTTTCCAGATCTTTGAGGATCTTGGTTGCCCTTCTCTAGACATGTTCCAGCATGTCAATATCCTTCCTGAGCTGTGGTACCTGGAACTAGGCCCAGTAATCCAGGTAAATTATAGAATCTTAGTGCTTGAAGAACCACAAGGGCCATCTACTCCAACTCCTGCCAAGCAGGAATATATTATTAGCGCACACCTGAAAGACAGCTATCCAACTTCTGTTTAAAGACCTCCAAAGTTTGGCCTTCTCCCTGCCCTCTGCTAGCATTTCACCATCTTCTCTATAGAGTAGACCTGCAGTTTCCTTGTTCCCAAAATTAATCAACTATCCCCACCCTGTTTCTACTGTTTGTAACCTTTCTAATAAACCTGATTTCATTCTGAGCTCTAGCTTTTCTGACTTTCCCCATACAACTACTGGCTATTTGTTTGTATTGTTCTCTGGTGATTTCTCCTTTCTTTGATTTTTTTTTTTTAATTTCAGTTCATCTGACAGTTCTTTGTATATTCACCCTGGTTTCTTTAGCTCTATTGACTGCTTTCTGTGGAAGAGATCAGAAATATGTGCTTCCAGGGTTCAACTACTAAACATGGTTACTTGTTTCATCTGACAGGGATTATTCCAATAAACCATAAATTAGACTAATTTCAGTTGCTGGGTGTGTGATAAGGGCAAATCACAGTTAAACAAACATGTTCCATGTACCAATGAAAAGACAGGAAAAGTGAAATACTGAAGTCCCAGTGAACTCATTCACCAAGCATACTTATTCATATATACCTAGTCCAGGCCTGTATTTCATATTATAGGGCCTTTCCACACTACACTCTTAAAGTGGTATTATTCTACTTTCAACATCTTGTGGAATTCTGGTGTTTGTAGTTTACTGAGGCCAAAGGGCTCTCTGGCTGAGAATTCTAAATGCCCCTCCCTAAATTACAAACAATAGGATTCCATAAGATGTTGAAAGTGAAATAATAGCACTATAACAGTGTAGAGCGGAAAGGCCAATAGAGTTATCTGAAAAGAAAATAAGGACATTTAGGCCAGTACAGATTATGGTGGTTCATGATGTTCTCTTTTGTTACCATAAGTTCATCTAAATGATACAAATGACTATTCTGTGGGAACCACATAGCTTTGTTTCATGGAAGAGACATTCTTTTAAGAAATCTATGCATATGTGCCACTCTTAGGCTTCCAAATCCAATTTTGTCTCTCCAAGAATCTGGAATATCATCATTATTTGTATGCCCTGGTGTGAAAAAAAGATACATGCTCTCAGTGTAAATCCTACAGAACAACGAACAAAGGGAGCCCTGGTGGTGCAGTGGTTAAATGCCAGTACTGTAAGCCATAAGGTGGTAAGTTCGATCCTGCCTGGCCCCAGATTGACTCAGCCTTTCATCCTTCCGCAGGTCGGTAAAATGAGTACCCAGCTTGTCGGGGGCATGTATAGAAATACATTCTATTTGTAAGATGTTCGCTGCCTCGATCCATATGGAGAGGCGGGATACAAATAAATAAATAAATGGCATCAACATGGATCTTTTTATGAGGTCTAGTTGACTTCATCCTTATTCTGTAATCTGTTGAAAATGTTGGGATTGTCAGTGAAATCTCTGTCAAAGGCAAATGGTCACAGGTTCCTCTATGACACAGACACAAATATCTGTCAAACAGTTCTCTATAGCTTATACGTTTAGCTGGCAACATTAGAACAAACAGAAGGAAAGCCATTCCTTTACTTAGTCTTTTTTTCTACAGATCAAAGCTCATTTGGCCTTTAATAAGGTCCAGTTGAAGAGTTGAAGGGCAGCTTAGATTTTATGTATCAGACTTCCAGAATACAATTAAGAAGGAAACAAAAGCAGCTTATATTGCTGTCTGTAAGCTAGAATTTTCTGTTTTACAAGCCAAGATGAAACACATGTCTGAGAGTACAATTCAACCTTTAAACCAATTAATAGATAAAGAAAAAATTTAAGAGAACCTTACAACACAAGAGTGTTTAATAGTCATATCTATATAAAATGACTAAGCACTGACTTTAAAATGTAGTAGGCCTGACACTTTAACAAGGATAAATTAAATTACCTTTTTATTGCAAAGCACTGACACTTACATCTTATCTCTTTGTAGGGTTTTCCCACTATCAAATCAGATTGCACCATCTGAAGATATAAAAAATTGACTGATTTAACATTTCCAATAATTTGTGTCTTCAGGCTATGCCTATGGACTGGACAATATCCTTTTTCTGTATAGTGTAGTAACTTTTAGAGTACATTTCCTTTCTGATCCCCCATTTTTTTCATGTTATCTATGAGCTTTAGTTCACACTCTGTCTTTTGGGTTGTCTCTGTAGAGCTGAATTAACCATTTGGAACAGGATGATGAGTTGCTTAGCAGGTATCTTCCTAGACTGAAGTTTTTAAAAAACTCAGGGCCTTTTCACACTATATTGATATAGTGCTGTTATTGCACTTTCAACATCCTGTGGAATTCTGGGGTTTGTAGTTTACTGAGGCCAAAGGGCTCTCTGGCTGAGAATTCTAAATGCCCCCCCCAAAACTGCAAACTGCATAGGAAGTGGAAAGTGGAATAACAGCACTATAATAGTGTAGGGCGGAAAGACCCTCAGTCTTCCTATGATGTGAACCTCTCTAGAGGAGTATAGCACTAAAAGGGATTATATAGATGGCATATAACACCTATCAAATTAGTGAACATTCATTGAAAAATCAGATGTGTGTGGGAAATGTGGTAAAAAAATGGAACTTACTACCTCATGTGGTGACAATGTTCCAGAGCAAAGAAATTTTGAAAATGATCCATGCTTTAATAATGAATATTTTAAAGCTAGAAATCCCAGTGTATCCAGAACTTTTTTCTTTCTCCTTTTTTCTGAATATGCTGGATGGTTTGTATGCTAAGATATAGAAGAAACATTGAAGGGTGCTCTCACATATGATGATGGCAACCAGATTGATTTATGCTCAAAAAATGGAAGAATAATGAGATACCTTCTGAGGAAGAATGACTGCTTAAATTACTAGACATGTATTAAATGTATTAAACTAACAATGATGTTAAATAATAAAACTTTAACAAGTCGAAAGGAGATTGGGAGGAAGTGGCATAAACATGGGACATGAAATGGGGGGCATTAGCTACAATTGATCTGGAGAATGAAGAAGATAGGAAGTGGCATAAACATGGGACATGAAATGGGGGATGTTAGCTACAATTGATCAAGAGGATGAAGAAGATATGGCGCTAATTTTCCCCTGATGAACACTGATTTTGGTTTGAAAAACTCTTTGATTGTATACAATACCTGTATGCAGTATGTATGTATTTTATATCCTGCTTTTCTCCCAACAAGGGACCCAAGGTGACTCTCAGCATAGATTAAAACAAGTACTGCATCAGTGAGTAAGGCTGGCTGAGAGTGAGTTTAGCCCACATGGTTCTGCTGCATCACCCATCCTCACATTGAATAAAAATATAGAGGGGATGTGTATGACCTTCTCTTGTCATGCCATGAGAATGAAGGGGGAAAGGCCACAAATCAGGAAATAGAGAATAAATGTACGTTCAGTCAATAACCACATGGGACAATTTCAACAATAAATGTTTAATGAACTATTTCAAGATAGTGTCTAATACAGTAGGTCAGGCTCTAACTTACTGCACCCCATGTTATGATGTGCAAATGCCACAATCAAATGCCAATTCAGTTTTTAACTAATTTGAAATAGATGTGCAATAAGAAAACCTCAGACTCAGATTGAGAGTGGACGGTATTTAAAGTTTCTCCTGCTTTAGTGAAATTTTATTCAGGCCCGTAATACATCTCAAGGCCACTGAACCAATATAGTACTCTCGTATCATAAGAACCACATGTTCTCAAGATGTTTGGACTTCTTTTGGAAGAATTCAGGTATAACAGTCTGATGGAACTCTTGTGCAATAGCCTACAGTTATCCCTGGAAGAAAAATCTACTTCAACAGGCTGATTCCTATTTGTAAGAACTGCTTTTAAGGATCTAGAAAAGCCATAAGGAAATTACTAAAAGGCATATTACCACTCTTGCCATTTAGGGGGGTTACAAAAAGGAAGTTATTGAAGATGAAGGCAAACAAAGACTACTGAAGTCTGGGGGAGGTACAAATGGCCCCTTGACTCTTTAAAGGTGCCCATCCTGATTGTCTGAAAAAAGCAAAGTGACAATCTCCCATTCAGGCAGTGACTTAGACATAAACCTGCTGAGCTTCAGCAAGGCAAAGCTGTGCTGTATTCATAATATATACTACATGTATGTCGTGTGCCTTCTGTTTTGCTAAGTCCATATGATTAAAAAAAAAACCTGTTCAATTACTTTGGCCCATATTGAATCATAAGGGAAATGACTGAATATCCTTCTTATGTAGATGTGGATGGAGAGGAAGAAAAAGGAATGGTGGTATCAACAGGGCAGGGGACAAATAAAAGAAAAGAGAGCTAAAGAAAGAGCACCAGAGTGCAGAGCTAGGGTGGGTTGAAGGAAGTGTGACCTCTGGACCACATGTGGCTTTAAAAAGACAGAGAGAGAGATTAGCAAATTAAAAATATTGCCCAAAATAACCCTGAATGCCCCCTAGGGGATGTAGACTATTTTACCATGTTTTTGGCCCCTTGCAGACATTTTAGGCCCAGTAGAAGCCACTTTTCCAACATAAAGTGACCCAGAAGTTGACTTCCACATCCCTTCCACTTAGCTAAATAGACTCTGAGTTTCAAATGGCCCAGAAAGGGGCTAACCATGGTGAAATTGTCCCATATCATCCAAGGGGACATTGGGGAGCAAAAACAGTCCATTTTTTTCTGGTGCTGCAGCAGAGGCTCTTCATGGTCCCCTTACAGGCTAATGTAGCCCCCCCCTCCAATTCCTGACAGTTTCCTACTCCTAGGTAGTCTAGGGACACTTCTACTAAAATAATTGGCTAAATAAATATCAATATCATTCTTATTCTGAATTGGCTCAAAATAATTAAGTATGACATCTTATTATAAAAAGCTTTAAAACAATTGTTTTAAAAAACTATTAAAACCACAACTGTAGAACAGCTTAACACACATTAAAAACATTATAAAAATATAAAAGCACAGCACACCATATTAAAAGAGTTAAGAGACAAAAGCTTGCCTCAAAAAAAGAGTATTTGCAGAGAGGAAGCAAACAAAACCTCCCATGGTCTGTTTCTTGCCATTAGAATGTTTACCATGAGGACATCTTCTCAACATTAAGAACTTGCTAAGAGTTGCAAGTGCAAATTTCTGAGCCCCAGAGTCACAGATATATGATCTCAGACATACAATCTACAAGTCCAGTGGAGAGAACCATACAGTCCTGTCAATATTGTTCAGTTGCAACTCCCAGAACACAGCTAAGGTCAGGTCAGACCTGGGTGGCAAGCCAGCCCAGAGAAGGGAGTGTGAGAGTCAGCAAAGCTCAGCTGGGAGGAGACAAGCAAGCGCTTTACACAAGGCAATTCATTTACCAGAGCATTAAGTGAAAGCCGTAGTCAGAGTTCCAAAAGCCAAGGGTCAAGAGATCAATTCAAGGTAGCAGGAACCAGGTGCTGGGAGCAAGGAACAGGCAAGAGGAGGGCTTGAAAGAAGTTTGCCACAAACAAAGGAAAGCTTCCAGGCAGGTCCAAGACACAGGTGTGGCTAGTCACTGCTTCTTGAACTTAATTAAGGAAGCCTCCCTTTGCTTATGTCTCTTGAGTCTCCACCTTGTTTGTGGGCTGATTGGCACAGGCTCCAAACCATCTTCAGAATCGGATCCCTGTGGCCCTAAAGGAGCAGGCAGAGGAACTTCCAAGCCTGCTTAGTTCATGGCAGCAGGGGGAGATCTTGAGCTACAGGAGTCATCTCCAGACAGAACCACAGGGAACAACAGTTGCTGCTTGTCATCTCCACCCTGAGCAACAGGGACCAATAGCTGCTGCTCAGCAGCAGCAGCTCTGACAGGGGCTTCAGTTATCAAACCTCCCCATGTGCTGAGTCAATACACCACATCAAGAAGCATAAATTCTCTTTGCCAAAAAGCTGAGCCATACCCTCCAACTTTTCACAGATCAAAATTGAACATGTGGCTAGCCAAGATGTGTTCAAGATTAATGATGAAGAACACATGAGGTAGCAAGGCCTGAATCAGTTTGCTTTTGCTTGAACCTATTAGGAAAGGCAAGATTCCACCCACTCCTGTCCTTCCCTCTGTTGTGTCTACAGCAGACCAGGCAGTAATTCACAAACAGCACAGCTCCTACTCACAAGGTGAGAGTCAAAGAATGTCCAAACAAAAAGGCAGCCAAGAACAAACAAATCCAAAGGGGCAAATCCAAACCATAGTCCAAACAGGCAGAGTTCCAAGACAACCAGATCCAAGAGCACAGTACAGGGTTTCCAGGCCAAAGAGACCAGTTGCTGACTCTGGGAGGAAAGGTTAGCTTGTGCTCTCTTTTATCTATGACTGCTGTCACCACAGGTGTTCCCTCATTAGGGCCCGCTTACTACTTAAACGGGCCAAGCAACACAAGCCCTCTGTTTTATGGCATCTCTGCTGCAAGGTAGGTGTGTCAGCTATGTCTTCCTCTACTTGTTCCCCTAGCTCAGGCCCTTGTTGTTATTGTGTATTATCTCCCTCTGGACCGGCTTCTAGGGACACTTCAGCCTCTGAGGAAGCCTCTGCCTTGGAGTGAGAATCCTTCTCTGTGCTGCTATAGTCTCCAAGGCAGGGCATGACACCCACTATCTCCCTGACTTAATTGAGTATGAACTACTTCTTTGAGCTCAGTTTGAAACAACAGAAGGCAGCCGAGGACAAAAGGGGAAGAAAAGAAAAACTGCACCTGAAAAAATTGGGATAACAGAGGATTAATCAAGACTGTCTCTGCCAAATCAGGACAGTTGGAGACTACGTGGAGGGACATGAAGGAAAAAGACTGTAAAAAGAACTATGCTCCTCTAATGTGCTTCATACTTTTTGACCTTTTTTTCCCCCACTGCCATATTATTGGCAAGCGTCCAACACCAGAGAAGGATCAGATATACATTAGGAAGTATAATTAACACCAGCTTTCCTTGTATGAATGCCACTGCCCAGCTAATCCACTTCATATAGTAAAGAAGCACCACCATAAAAGAAGGATAGACTAATGTGTGGAAACAGTGAGCTATTTTCAGAAGTAATGTGAACATGATACATACTTTTAAGATACTGGCTTCCTGTTAAGACAGAATTACCCTCTTATCCAGTTTTATCACACTTCCTTCATTTACTGGAGTAACACTCAGATTACTACACTTAAAAGGAGAATATTACTGTTGCTATTGTTGTTGCTACTGTTACTATTTTATACCCCACCTTTTCCCCAAGATTGCGACTTCAAGGGAATCAATTTTCCAAAGAGATGAAAGGGAATCAGTTTTCCCAAGTCAAAATACATATACTAAAGGAGAACTGTAAGTCAGCCCTGTGGTAAAAAGAAAAAAGACCCTACATACTGCATCAAGGTAACCAAAAATCTCTGCCAAAGAAGCAAATGCTGCAATCCAGATGAAATGTTTTAGTAACTTCACACATTTATTTACTTTGGGCTCCTACATGATGATCTTGGTTTTTGTAAAATAAAATCTGTGTTTTGTCTGGAAGGGCTAAGTGGCAAAGTCTAACAATTTAGGCCAAATCCTTTTCCAGTTTCCACTGACACTATCTATTATAATCACCAAGAAAGTGGTCATTCTATCACATGCTTTCTAAATCTGAGGTTCATAACCGTTTTAGAGTCACAGACACCTCTGATTTTGATGAATACTGTGGATCCATTCCTCCACAAATGAATTTAAACATAATTTGCAAAAGTAAAAGACAAGAAATGGAAGCAAAGCCATCTAATTTTTGTGTCTAGTTCACAGACTCCTCCCACAATGATTAGGAATTCATGAACCACAAGTTAAGAATCTTGTTCTTTATAATAACCTGGGAACTTACTGAGGCCAGATCTTTCCCATTCAATTGAAACAACACTTTGATTATTTATTAGCAAACTACTAAAAGCCTGAAGTTCTTGTGTTACCTTTGAGTTACTCCTGTAACACTCACTCACCTACAGTCAAGTACAAGAAATTTAGGTCGAGACTATGGTCCTTTTCGCACACCGTTTCTAAAGCGAAAGGGCCCCTTGAGGGTCCATATGATGCACTCCTATTTATGCAACGCTCAAGAGCCTAAAGCGGACCCCGCACGCACCTTTTCATTTTTGGCTTAAAGCCGAAAATGATGCACAGTCGCGCAATGCTCCCAGGGCCCGCGCACACTTACCTGGTGTGCGGTGCTTCGGGAGCCAGGCCAGTTGAGCTTCCTGCCTCAGTGCTAGCCTGCAATTCCCAGGTTGTGCTGCGGTAGGAAGGGGCAGGGCGTTTGCGCGACTGGCAAGCCAGCTGCGGTGAGGAAGCAGAAGTGAAGTGAGTGCCTCACGCAAGAGGCTGCTCGTGCGACCACCACCCCCCCCCACCTCCGCGAAAAGGTAAGGTGCAGAAAGGGCCTATATCAAGATAAAGCAGAATTAAAATAGATCAAGAATTATAAGTCATTATTAATCATGCATCCTCTTTGTTCATCTGAAAATATTCTTGCCAGTTGCTTTTCTTAAGACTATAACTGACTTAGTCTCCTGGATTCAGTGTTATTTCTAGAAAGGAGTCTGTAGGATAAATTCAGCCTCGCTGAGTCTGGGACCTCCCAACTTTGTGTGTCTGCTTCTGCATTCCTTCATTTGCAGTCCTTAGTTAGTAAGCCCATGCTGGGGTTGCTTCACCTGAGCAGTTTCATCTTCCATCGTATTTGGGTGTGCAGAGAGCCTGAAGTGTTGAAAGAATTAACATAAACTCATTAGTGTCTAGGTTTTCTGCCAAATCCTCCCTGAACTTATGCCCTGATTTGGCACCACGCATTTTGGTCAGAGTGCCTTCAACCATGTTTTTTACCGATAAACATGTTCAATTATGAAAATAGCACATCCCACAGGAAGAGGGTGTACAGTTTGGTGACATTACAGCCTGCCTGCAGCCCCCTAACCATTTTTGCACCCCCTGACTTCTTCTCAACCTTCCAGGTGTTCTCTGAATTTCTCAAGAGTCAGAACACACCTGCTAACAACTAACACAAAGGAATCCCTCCAAAAGTAGTGAGTTAAAACCCTGGCTGTTTCAGGGGAAAAAAGGGACATGATACCAGCTCATGACTAAAAAAAGTAACTAGGTGCCAAAACAACTTGTTACAAGTAACATTTTACTTCCAGGTTCTGCCCAGTTATGACTAATAAACAAGTCACTCATTTCTTTGCACAGTTATTTTTTCAAGTATTCATCAATGTTTACAGTTCAGCTTGTTTTACTTAATTTTTTTCTGCAAAAATAAACATGCACAGACCAAATATTCAACAAACCTTTTTCATTTCTATTAATACATAATTACAATACATTGCCAACTACAATTTGTATTATGTAGTTTCCCTATAATATTTTTGATATTGTGTATATATCTCATGACTTTTCTGAACCCATGTGAATTTACTTACTATTTTAAATTTCTTTGCTCCACACACTGTGAGATGAGTGGAAATATTTATTAGTATTTTAAGGTGAAGGTTCTTTGTTACATCATTCCATTGCCAGATTTATAATAGCCAATGAAGTCATTCTTACAGCTTCTCATAACTTTTTTTGTGCACTAAATGTGCTAATGTCCCATTATTCTTACCTTCCAATTACAGATCCAGCTTATGGACCAGTAACCTTTATCTGCAATTCCATATATTTAATTTATCATAACTACAGAGAATGTGCCGCAATAATATTGTGATGAATATGACAACATTAAGATCCATAGACCTGAAATATGTTTCAGACACAGCTGGCTGAAAAAAACATTAGAAGGGTCAACATTTTGCTAATTGCTGCATAATATTTTTGTAGATAATAACTCTAAATCCTATTATCTGCTCATCCATTTGTACTGCTCATCCATTTGTACTACTCATTCTTTTGTAAAAATGCAGCATTGGTAGAAACATCACACTGAAGCAGAAGGCCCTCTGTTTCTGACACACGAGCATATTTCCGACTGTCCATTTATTGAGACATTTTACCTAATTTGCAATTTCCCCCCCAGAAGTGACATTTTGTATATTATCTCAATTATACAGGCTTTAGTCTTTCACATATTAAAGCATGTGTCCTGCTCTGTGCACATTCTATTTCTCTGCCATGCAAATTCTTGAGGCAAGGTATGTTATGTCTTATAATGAGTCTCGGAAGATGTGAAAAGGTTATTTTTGCCAAGACTTTGAAATCTAACAAAACTCTTTTACACAACCATAATTCAGCTAGTTGATCCACATACTTCTAAAGAGGATTGCATCAGAATGTTCTAGTGTTAGTCACAATGGCTTACATTCTGAGGCTGCAACATAGCACAAGCTGCAGCCAACATCTGCTCTTGTTTGATGGTCTCCAGTGGAGATGTAAATTTTGCAATTTTTCTTGCTCACCAGCAAAAATAACCAACTCAGTTAGTATTCTCCCCATTTTGAGACTCTCCTTCAAAGCTGAAGATTTTGAGCCATGTTCATACATAAGGACTTAGTCTGTGCAAAATCAAAAGTTGGCTTTTCTGCTCAGGGAACATCTTTAGGTACACAAAAATGGGACTGCCTTTGCAAGCTTCCTGTGCAGAGAATCCCATTTTCAACACAAAAATATGTTTCTTGCACAGAAAATCTAGATTTTTGCACACAGAAAAATGTAGCGGAAGACACCCTTCTGGCAAAGATTCTTGCCATGTTCAGGATTCTTCTTGTCAGGGTTTCCCAAGTGTAGGGCAATAACTTTTCTGTCAGTGATTTGGCTGTTTGTGAGCATTCTTTCTACGTCTGTCTGCAGTGCCCACATTTTGGCTCAGTTAATGATCCAGTTTTTTGTCATCAATTCACACCAGTTTGCACCCTGAGTCTTCCTAGCCTGTTTTTTGTGCCAGAAGACTCTGGGGTAAGAATAGGGTTGCTACCTCTGCTTGTGCAGTTAATGGTGCCATCATGAGTTATTGACAATCTGTGGATGGGGTCAGAGGGAGTTGTGATGTTTGGTTCCTGTTGTTATGTTGGATGTTCAATGCAAGGTTGGCTGTAAATTGGGAAGGGTCAGGTTTGCTCAGGTCATAAAAGTTAACTGACTGAATCTATGAGTTCTAGAAAGCAAACTATCATTGGCTAGGAGTCAATTTCTTCAGGTAAACAGCAGCCTAGAAGGACAAACAGATACAAGCACACCAGGAGCTAATCAGGCTGGTATGAGAGCCAGTTGGCTCCAGCCTTCTTAAGGAAGGCAGAGGCCTGATGCCAGATGTTTGCTGGCCTTTGCAGTGTGCTGCACATTCCCTGCTTGCTATCTGTCTTCTCAGATCCTTGGACAGTCCAACCTTTGGACCAACACTTCTACTTCACCCTGACCAGACAAGCTTTATTGGACTTCTAAGCTGTATCCATTTGCCTGCTGGTACTCTGTTGCCTGACATCAGATAGCTGATGTTTGTGTGACACAAGCAAGAAGACAGCATTGGTCAAAATAAGAATATAAATCCTTAAATATTTCATCATTACATGCAAGGACAAATAATTATGGTAGCTTATGCCCCACAAATATTCTTTCCATCCTCAGTCAGAATGATCATAAGACAACATGACTGCTACTGTCACTGTACCATTACATGGACATCTTGCTGGCATAGTATGGAAAGTCACCAGCCACACAATTTTCGGCCACTATGGAACCACTTATATCAGCAACAATCTACAGACTGAATAGAAATCCACCATAGAGAAGAGGCTGGGTAGACGAGAAATAAAGAGAAGTTAAACTCTTATTAGTAACAATTTGGCAATGTTGTGTTAGGGTAAGTGTGGAAGCATTCATGGCTAATGAATCATTCACTGAAAGAACTAATGGGCAGAATAGGCTTATGCTGAGACTTACTTAGATAAGTGCAACTTCGAAATATAAGTATTAATTAAGATGTTTTTATTTTTTGCTATTGTGGGCATCTTAATTTCCCTCCATATGTTAACTTCTTCATTTGTTTACCTCTCCACATATGAGTTCACCTATTACCCATTATCCCCAGCCACAATAACCATTGATCATGGCTAAAAATGGTCCAACATACTTTGGTAGAGACCTAGGTAGTCTAGCTGTCCTAAGAGCCAGACCACCTAGGCATTAAATATGCCATTCTTTACTTTCCTTCTTTCCTTTTTTCCTGCAGGAGAAATCAGGAAATATTGATTGATTCTTTAATCACATCTCATTTAAATTATAATGTGTTCTATATGATGTTGTCCTTGAAAAGTATTCAGGAACTACAGCTAAGTGCAAACACAGCAGCTAGACTTCTGCCAGGAACTGTACACATTAGACCATTCTTCCAACATGTTTATTGACTTCTGGTTTATTTCCAAGCACAGTTCAAGATGCTGGATTTGACCCAAAGCCCTAAACCCTTTGGATCTAAGATATCTGAAGACCCACCATTTCCCATGTGAAGGTGGCTATAACTAAAATACCATCACAAGCCATGCAGCAAGTCCCACCAGATGTCCTGATTCAGAAAGCAGAACAAAAAAACAGCTAGAAATTAACAAGTATCAGTACTATATTCACCGGCTGGAAGGAGTTGTAAGCTCCAAGCACAGGGTCAGCCTGAGAAGCAAAGTCTGAAGGCAGTCCAAGCACAGGCAGATTCAATAAACAGTTAGGTAATCAGGGAATACACACACCTGGAAGCTATTAAAAAGCCATTGTTATAGCATTCTGTGCCTAGAACTGAAAGCTTTTAAGCCTGAGCCTTCAGAGCTCCACCCAGAGCACAGCTGCAGGTCATCAGTGATACTTGTGGAATTGGTTTACAAATGAATGTTGCCTTATCCATGAGCAACCCTTGATTCACAAGAAATGCTTCTTTACAGGGGAGATTTTCCACACATGTCAGCTGACAGGGCCTGTACCTTTTAGGTGTCTGTGCTTCTGAATTGGGCAGCTGCTTGCCTCATCGTTACCCAGTGGGGGCTATCCAAACCTTGAGAGGAAGGCTCAACTGCTGCCTCCCTTAAGAACCCCAGATCCCCCTGACCTCCCTCAATGTCTCACAGCATGATATGTTCCTCTGCAATGTTTGACTCCAGGAGCCTCAGGTTATTATTTGCTGATGAGCATTCATTCTGTGGAGCATGGCAATGTTTAGTTTGGCAGGACCTTGTTGACAGCTGCATTGCAGTTACAGAATACCTTTCCATGGGAGATGCAGTTGGGCTCTTTCCTCTCCCGTAAATGGACAGTAAAGACTGCCTTATTCCATCAGGCTTTGAATGTTGAATGTTTTACTGTTCGTTAATTTGAAGGAGACTCATGAATACAATTGGGACTCCACATTCACTAGGGTTAAGGGCACAGGACCCTCACAAAAATGGAAAATTTGCAAAAATCAAAATGTTTGTGTGTGTCTATGAGAAGGGGACTGAGGCAGGGTGGGGAGAGCAGGCATCCAGGGTCCAAAACAGGTCAGGTCAGGTGAGGGAAAGGAAAGGAAAGGAGGGTGGATCTGCATGGTGGCCCTATACTTCCTCTCTCTTGCCCATCTCCTTCCTTGGCGGGGAGGGGGGCACCGGGATAGGATTTGTGGTGTTGTGAAATTGAGCTGTGAGCTATCCTTAACTGTCTAGGTAGTGGCTGGTGTCATGTCCGAGGCAAAGCAGGCAGAAAATCACATGTGGTACAGCTCCTACTTACGAGGCGAGAGTCAAAGAATGTCAAAACAGAAAGGAAGCCTAGAGGAAACAAATCCAAAGGGGCAAACCGTAGTCCAAACAAGCAGAGTTCCAAGACAACCAGATCCAAAAGAACAGTACAGGGTTTCAGGGCCAAAGAGACAAGTTGCTGACCCTGGGAGGAAAGGCCAGCTGGAGACCTCTTTTAGATCGCTTGCTACTTAAACGGGCTGAGTGACGTAAGCTGTCCCTTTCACGGCATCTCTGCTGCAAGCTAGGTGTGTCAGCTATGTCTTCCTCTGTTTATTCCCCTGGCTCAGGCCCTCGTTGTTGTGTATTCTCTCTCTCTCTGGACCAGTTTCTGGGGACACTTCAGCCTTTGGGGAAGCCTCTGCCTTGGAGTCAGAATCCTCCTCCTCACTGCCACGGTCTCCAAGGCAGGGCATGACACCTGGTAGAGAGGGGGAAGGGAACCACAGGTGGGATTTTAAAGGGCTGTGTGACCTAATTGGAGCCACTGAAAGGGAAGATTCCCTCAGAAAAGAAGTGCCTGAGCTGGGGGGAGTGGTTGGAGAAACTCGCAAATAATAAGCAGAGGCTTGATGGCCATCTGTCGGGATTGATTTGACGGTGTTCCTGCATGGCAGGGGGTTGGACTGGATGGCCTGTGTGGTCTCTTCCAACTCTGAATTTCTATGATTCTATAATCAAATCCAATAATCAAAAGTCAAACCTCAAATGTGGAGAGCCAACTGTATTTTTTTTCTTTTGTTGTGGAGGATATATGAAGTTTTCATAATTTTTATGGTATTTTTTCCTGAGCTCCTGGTGGCTGAAGAGTATGTAAATCTAATAAAGAAGTATGATATAAATCAGTAGAATGGTTCTGACAATGTACCTCTTAGCACCACTGGATGGAGACAACCAACAGTTGTTGTTTTCATGGCACAAGGAGACAAAAGCAGAGTATCAAAACACTACTTTGAAAAGTACAGTTCACAGAATCTCACCAGCAGCATATCCAGTGGCTATGTTGCCTGAAGGACTCTGGGAATTATAGTCCAAAATCTAACATTTCCAAACTATGACACAGAGAGAATAGAAGAAATGAGAATTTGGTACAAATGCCACTGGTATCAGCATACACCACCAAACCGACATGAGCATGTTTCTAGAATTTTGGTCCAAAAGAGTAACATAAAGTAGAAGTAGAACTATGAAGAGGCCTCATTTTAAAATAGGCTTACCTGCATACTTGACTCCTGGCATAATATAATCTGACCACTGTGGAGGCATTGGAAGCATTTTACAAGACTCCAGTAGAGGGAGGAGGAGGAGAGCAGACTGTCAACAGAAAAACCCTACAGGCCCCCTGGAAGCCAGAATTTTTAGAATAAACAATGAAGTCTCATTTTGCTATAGCTTTTCTGGAACTTCTTCCTGCTCTGCTGTCTGGAAGAATGGACTGAGAGACAGAACTGAAATTTTGACCTATACAACACAGTGTAGTTAAAGAATAAGCAATCTATCTGCAGTGAAAAAAGAATTGTTTGGAAAATTCAGAGTCTCATTAGTATTAGAATCTCATTTAGCATTAGCTGTCCATTTAAGCTGCTGTACATTCATAGACACAGAGCTGAACTGTGTGAATCTGTGGCGTATGTTTCCTGTGCAAAGCAGATATTTATCAGAGAGGCAGTTTCCTCCCATAGATCATCTGAAAGTTAAGAGAGTCTGAAGGAATCTCTCCTAATCCCACACATGTTCTGCCTTTAGTGACTTTTAAAAGACCAGAAGAACAAGAGATTATTTAGTCTACTGCCTGACTGCATTTATGCTGGAAATTACAAGGGATGTTTTTGAAGTGAACAGATAATTCATGGTTTAATATCCTGAGAACGGAAAAGGGGAAGGAAACAGCTCTAATAAAATGGGATAAATACAGGCAAAAGAGAATGTGAACCACACAGCCACTGGCAAGAATCAGAGTCTAATTAGTAGCCAGCAGTTATTGCCCACATGCCCAACACTTCAGCCTCCTTCAGAAGTATCATTCACACAGGAATAGGAGCTGAACCTACTGGCCCCATCCTTAGGGTCATGCATTCTGGCTTACCACATCCCTCTCATCTGTATATACAGAATGTCTCTGCAGCATGGACAACTGTACAGACTATGGCTTCCATGTGATCTGGAAATCTCCATAATCAGAGTTCTAGATCACATGGATACTTTAATGGTATAGATACAGGGAGTGAGGCAAACCAGAATGTCTGATCTTAGAGATGGAGTGAGTTGGTGCAACCTTGCTTATGTGTTGTGACACTGTGGTCATTTCCACACTAGACTGGTAATAGTGCTATTATTCCACTTTCAGCATCCTATGGAATCCTGGGGTTTGCAGTTTAGTGAGGGGCCTTTGAGGATTTCCCAGGATTCCGTAGGATTCCATAGGATGTTGAAAGTGGAATAATATCACTAGAACAATCTAGTGAGGAAATGGCCTGTGTAAGCAATACTTCTCTTTGCTTTGTTTGAAGGCAGAAACTGATTTTTTTAACAGCACTTGGCAGGTCAATGATGATTCACAGAGCATTCTAGCAGGGATTGCCCCTTGGATAAACTATCACACAGCTTTCTTCCAGGCTATGAAGGCTGTCCTTGTAGATTATAGAAACTGCCAGCTTTCTAGAACAGCTGTAGGAATCATTCAGTCTTCAAAATTTTGTGGGCATATTCATACATTTCCCTCTGTTGGTTATGCTGATTAGCACTGCTTGAAGTAACATCTGCGCTGTACAACAGCAATGGAAAGAATATTCTCATTCATCATTGACAGATTGAAAAGCAGGTTTCACAACAGTTGGAAAATCCTGTTGAGAAAAGTAATAGAGAAGTGAGACCTTTGCACAGTTTTCTCTTGGTATTTGAATGTCCTGAAATGTTGAGGATAAGCTACTGTGCAAAGAAAAAAAATGTGGGTTTATGCAAAAACTATTTACCCAGACCTGAGCGACAATAGTCATTGCTGGAAAGGGTGTAAATTTTATGGTCTCCTTAGAAGAGACTATGGTGTGATTGGTGTGCTCTTGTCTATTTGACTCAGATTATCTTCATAGCACAGGAGTCCAGGACATTCCTAGCAGAGGATCTGTCAGGCTTGTATGTAAGTCAATATGCAGAAGCAGTTTAAGAGCTTAAAATCCATGCTGCTCATGTTAATCACTTATTGGGGGATTGATTGATTGACTGACTGACTGACTGATTGATTTTTTTTTTTTGCCAGGCTCCTCTGTTTTAGTAAACAAGGCCTGCAGTGGGGTGGCCTGTTGCCATTGTTGTTTGAGGAGCACTGTGGTCTCCACCTGATGTATTGGCAGGAATAACCTAGGTTTTGTAAAGGACAAGGCCTTGGAGTGCTGTGGGCCTCCAATTGATGTTTTGGTCATTCCCATAGTGGTAATGACCTAGGCTTGTTGAAGGACAAGACCTTGGTTCTGCAGGCCCTGAATGATTTTCATGTTATTAAAAATCACTGGCCTGGTGTTTTCCTAGGGTTCTCTGTGATGTTGCTGCATCAAATGTGGTGTGGGGAGGAGAAGCCTAAGCATATTGATCGTGCAAGAAGGATGGTGAACAATGGCATTCACAATGCCATGGGTAAAATGTTGCACCAATTTTTACAACATCACAATATTGTCTAGTGATGTTAAGAGCTCCATCAGGCTGATGGAGTGCATCTGTCAGATAAAGGGAACCTGTTATCTTGGAGGATTTGCAACAGGAGGTGAGGGCCATCTTAGCTGGCCTGGTGGGGGAAAGGGACTAAGCACATGCAGGTAACAGAAAAGAATAAGACTTTGGTGTTCATCTCTTGGCACCCCTTTTGTGTAGGCTAGGGCTCCGGAACTCCCTCTTTAGGGCTGTGTGTCTCAGAGGGTCGGGGAAGGAGGCTACTCTTGAGGTTCACCTGCAGTTAAGGCTCTCACTTGTAAAGCCCTACAGCTTTGATGGGAGTCTTCCTGGTTACCTTCCAGTTATGCTGGAGCTGGGAGCAACCAAATCAATTTGGATTGTCCAGGGGCCGAGGTATTATCACCCAAGGAAAGGCTGAGGGGATTGTCATGGGGTGACATCTGGCCTCAGCTGGACCCACATTAAGTTGCTCCCTCCAGTTGCTCCTTTGTGCTCCAACATAATTTTAAATAGATCAGATTAAATAAAATGGTCCTTATTACCCAATTTATATGTCTGGTCTGTTTTTTTCAAGGTTGATAATCAAAAGCCCTCATGTTTTCTGCACAGAAGTCACATGTTTGTCTCATAATAATCCCTCCTCAACATTCAGAACTTTCAAATACGGGGACAATACGATGAGAAATATTTGTTTTCTTCTTCAACAGTGAGAAGTCTTCAGCAATTATTTGTCCTTGAGCATGAGGACAATATAGTCAAGGATTTACGTCCCTACTGTACAATTCCCATGCTAGCTATAGAACTGAAATCTGCCTATTTAATTTGCCTCTCTTTATCTATATTTAATTTGCCTCTCTCTATTTATTTATCTACCCATTCATCCGCCCATCATCTTCCAGGAGTATTTATTCCCTTTTTTTCTGTTAGAAGGGCAAGAAAGATAATAATGAGGATGATTTCGGGTGAAAAAAGCATGACATGTTAAGATTGGGCTAGTATAGCAGAAGATTGGGCAATATTTTCCAAGTCCTATTTACATTTCTTTGGGATGTTCTGCTGTCCATTCTTCTGGTTTTCTTTAGTCAGTTTTTTTTTTCCATCAACACTGATGAAGTCTTCCCAGAAGCAATGGTGGTTTTTATTAACCTTAAAATATATCCGTTTTGACTATTCCTGCCAGGGACCACACTTTCCACTTTGTTTTGTGGCAAAAGGAGATTTACCATTGACTTTAGTTTTTCCAAGTATTCATTGTTTGACAGGCAGTAAACTCGATAAAAAATGTGTACTTAATGGAAGGTGGAAAGAAGGTTATTTTGGACAAGTGGGCAGGGAAGATTTATCTAAAATTACAGTTTATTTAGAAAGCTTATAAAAATTGTACTATGGTTGACATTTTTATTTGGATTTATAGCCTGCTTTACTGAAAGGGTTGGGTTGCTGTTCTTTTCCTCGGAACAACAGTGTGACATAGTTCATGGTTACTTCAGCATGATATACAGTGACTTAAGCACATTTTCTCCCCACTTCCTTTGAGTGTAAACCCTATTCCCATGGCCAAATTCCATCTTAACTTGAAGGCATAACATGTAGCCCCATCACCGGTTTTTGTTTGTTTGGGTTTTGTACTCAAAAGTAAGTGTAACAAGCCCATTCCAGGTCAAAAGCCTGACTGTCAGAGGGTGTCTTTAACAAACCCATGTGAGTTGTGTCTTCAGTTTGTGTGGGAATAGTCATTACCATTTGTTCCAATGGGAGTTTCTCCCCTTCCTTCAGAATGTAAATTTGGAAGATCCAGAGACTTTTTACAGTCAACAGTTATGGGACTATGATGCCACTGTAACTGCAATAGTTTTGTCCTATGGAATCCTGGAATTTCCAGTTTAGGGGGTAGCATTTAAAAAACTGAACCATGATTTAAACCCTTATTTAAAAGCATGTATGTTTCAGGAGGAGGGTTTAAGGCAATTGTTCTAAAAGACATTGTATACAGTATCCAAAATCCTAATCCTGAATTTGCCTTGTTTGGAAAATCCAGGATTTGTGATCACTAGATTGTTATTATGTTTAAATAGTCTGGATGCAAGACCTGGATACTATCGTTCCTAACTTTACTTTCTGATCTGTTCACGATAGCTTTCCCCAATCTGTTGTTCTCCAGAACTACAACTCTCATCATCCTCAATTAACATGGTCTTTGATACTATATACCAGCACCAGATTGGGAAAAGCTCACCCTAGGTGGTAGGTCAACCCAGAGCTTGGAAGTTACAAATAATGAGTTACTTACTAATCCCCAGTCTACACTAGAATTACAGTTGGAAAATAAAGATAATTTTGCTTTTATGATACAACTGCAATTCTCAGTTTACTTTTAGAATTACAGGAGTGTTACTGGAAATGCAATAACATTCCGTGGTTAAAGAGTTAAATGTGGCTGAGAGAGAGAAGCAGTGGCAGGATTAATGAGTGTTTCAGTGACCTTACATCTCCTCATGTCTTCTCCACCTAACATCTTTTAGAGTGATATTCTTAGGAGTCAGTCCACCTCTTTTCTCTGCCTGCTTCTTTCTCTTTCACTGCTCCAAAAGTAAAACTAAGTTTGTTCTCTTCCTGTTCTAGCTTAGCTTAGCCTAGCACACTTAGAGAGTTTTCCTATCTCTAATGGAGCTCCTATAATAAGTTTAGTTTATTTCATATAGCCATTGGTGTCAATGCTCCTTAATCATAGTAGCTAGCCACTGCATGCAAGCATGCTCTATCAAATGTGACTTCACTAAATAGAGAAGAAGGAATATCACATGATTCAAACATTGGCTCATGCTTTGCCTCATGCTGCTGTAGAAGAAAAATGCCAACTATTGTACCTTTGAATTGTAACTGCCTCTAACTATTTACTTTTAAAATTTACTTTAAAAATGCTGAATATATCATCATTTGTCTCCTCCTGCCAGCATGGTGTAGTGCTTTGAATGCTGGACTGCAAGAGTAGGGTCTGAATCTTTGTTTAGCCATGGAAACCCACTCAGTGACCTTGGGCAAGCCATACTCTCTCAGACTCAGAGGAAGGCAAGGGAACCCCCCCCCCAACAAATCCTGCCAAGAAAACCCTATGATAGGTTTGCCTTAGGGTCACCATAAATCAGAAATGACTCAAAGGCACACAGCAACAACAACAAGCTAAATCAGTATGTGAGCGGAGATATTGCCAGTTCCTGAAAAACAACAATGAAGGAGGGTTATTCCCTTCATGAGTTCCTTTTAGTTGAGTATTGTAAGGAACAGAATATTGGGAAAATTGGCTGATCCAGCTGGGCTTTTCTTATGTTCTTTGGTAGTTGTCATGTTCACATTTCTGTCCAAATGACTGAACAAAGAACTCTTCTGGGGAAGCTCATTTATGGGCAGATCAGTCTCTTCAACAAATTGATTTCCTTAACAATTCTATAGAGTTAGCATTACAGCAAAGGAGATGATAAGTGGTAGAATAATTCCTTCATCAGATTTTGTTGTCTGAGCAACTTAATATTAACTCATATTTTCCCCTCTTATTGAACATGCTTATTCAGGGGTTGGATTCCACCCAGTTCCTTAACCCAAACAAAGGCCATTTCAACACTACACTGTTATAGTGCTATATTATTTCACTTTCAATATCCTGTGGAATTCTGGGGTTTGTAGCTGACTGAGGCCAAAGAGCTCTCTGGCTGAGAATTCTAAATGCACCTCTCTAAAACCCAAAGCTCAGAATTCCATAGGATGTTGAAAGTGGAATAATATCACTATAACAGCGTAGAGGGAAAATGACCAAAAAAAGAGATTCACTATACACACAATTTCTATTATGTAACCAATCTCTGTTTGTTAAACATGCATGGGTTAGAAATGAGGTAGCAAAATTACAAAAATCAGGATTCCTACTTGCCTGGACAAATCTATGCATATATATAGATCTCTCTGTGTAAATATAGATATCAGTATATATAGTTTGTCTATGCACATGCAGTATTCTCCATACAGACTGTGGGCAGAAGCTGACACTGCAACACCACATTCCATATGTGTTTTCATTAAATACAGACTAAACTTGTGATCAGAGTACATCTCTATGGCATCTTAAATGTCATAGGCCATGTCATAGACCATTTCCACATTAGCCTGTTATAGTGCTATTACAGTATGACCCCCATATCTGTGGGGGATTAGTTCTGGGCCCCCTCGTGGATATGGAAATCTGCAGATAGTACCGAATGCCACAGTGATCAGGCCCCGGGCCTGTGGCTGGAGGAGGGAAAACTGTTTTCAACAGCAGATAACTGAATCTGCAGATATGGGGGTCATACTGTATTCCACTTTCAGCATCCTATGGAATCCCAGGGTTTGCAGTTTAGGGAGGGGCCTTTTTTGTTTTGCAAGGCCAGTGAAGGGATGCAATTCGTCACTAATTTATTTCTCAAAGGAAGTAACCATTTTAGCAATGTTTCTTCTGCTGTGAGAAAGTCTTCAAAAACTGCAGAATTTTTGTAGAGCATTTGCAGTTCAGGACCTACTCTACAGAAAATTATTTTTGCAAGAAAACAGCATTGTCTCACAGAAAGCAGTTTTTTTCTGTTCAGAAAATAATACCTCTAGGCAGAAATATTATTTTCTGTGCAGAAAAAGCTGTTTCCTGCACAAAAATTAATGCACTCGGGGTCTAATTCTGGGCAAAATTCACACATTTTTGCTACATGCAACAGCATTTTCTTCAAAGAGTATAATTTCCACATAGGTATTATTATGCACAAACTGCTGTTTCCTGTGCAGACAATGCTGTTTTCTCCACACATAAAAAAATGTGGAAATTTTGTGCAGTGTAAGTTCTCAAACTGAAGACTTTTGTAAATCCAGGTTTTCCTAAATCAGGGTTTCCTAACACTTGAGAAACAATTTTTCCAGCCATTTTCCACATGTCATTGAATATTCTTTCCATCTCTAAACTAATGCTAGCTGCAAGATTCTGGACATTTTAGTCAAAGAAATAACTCTCCCAAGCTCTGATGTTATAACAGGCTCTAGCTAGAAGTAACTGGGCTAAACAATGTCTACATCATGCATGATGCCTCCCATATCAACCTGACCTTATGTTAAGATCTTGTAAGATCTTTCTTCAGATGGTTTGACAATAGTATGGTACATGAGAGCAAAGGATAGCTTTGTTCTTATGTTCCATGCTATTTTTTCAGCAGTGGCAGTCTTCCTACAGATCCTTGCCTGGAATCTACTTTGCAATGTTTTCAGTGCCAAACTAAAACACCCAGCCATTGACAATGTGTATGTTTTTATTAGTAGTATGATATCTTGTAGTGACAGCAGATTGGATACCACTCTGAATTTCTAAATAGAATGAAGGGTGACATAAGTGTGTTTTAATATATGTAAATCTTAAGAATAATAACTAAATGGATTTCATGATTGACATTAACCAGTAGGAAAAAAAAATCATTTTTCTAAAATAAGTCCTTTTTTTCTTAATTTGGCTAGCTACAACTCTCTCTCTCTCTCTTGTTGCCTTCCTTGCTTTCCTGAAAAGGCTGGAGTAACATCTTTTTATGATCCTTCAGGTATTCATTATTCCAGTTTTGTGTGTACTATATAGAAGATTTCATTCTCCTAGCCCAATATTTCTATTTCTTAACTACTACAACTACAATTTTTTCATAAAGACAGCATTTTTTATTACTTAGCTGGATTTGAAAAGTAAGAATAAGAAACAATAGGTTATTATGCTGTCTCACATTATTCCATCCCTGCACCCACCATTATTCATTCCATTGATTTCTAAGCAGCATAGGGGAAAAACAAACACACACTCACAGCATAGTAGGGTTCTGCGATGTAAAATTGCATTTAAATTGCTAGCTAAACACCATTGCAAGGATCAAAAAGAGGCCTGAACAGTAACAGCAGCTCTGTTATTTTGAAATTTCCTTGCTTGTAAACTTCAGACAAAAACTCTTTTTGTTTATTGATCTCGGCATTTTAACAGGAAACAGGAGTTCAGGCACTAAAAAGCAACTTTTTCCTCCCCTGACATAAATTTTGCCATTGTGTGGTGATTGACAGCCGTCCCACTGTCTATAAACAATCTACAAACCTCCCAAATTGACCATTCAGCCCCTGCGTCCAACATCTCAACACAGAGCAGTTTTGCGCTCAATAAAATTCCTTTTCATTTCACCCTGGGTTGCCATGTCTCTTCAAACACAGACAGAAAAGCAGTGCTCTGTGTCCGACAGATTTTAATTTTCAGTCCTCATCCGTTCGTACAATGTAGACACAGTCAAACAAACCCTACCCACAGCCTAGCAACGTGTGGTTTAAACAGTCTATGTGTATGAGCTGCCGGGATGAAGGCCTGGACCTGTTCACACATGAATAAAGAAGATTAAGATTTCCTTTCAAAGACATGAAGCTTTTTGACAGCCAGTGTCAACAGTGCTGTCTGCCTCTCAATGTGAAACAGTCTTCTATCACAGGTTCCCACAGGGAGGTCCTTCTTATTAGCATGCTTTACACTTCCATTCCTTGTCAGTATTTAGTTTAAGAATAAGGGTGCAAAGTTTTGCAAACTCTTACTTACCCACAAAGAAAGGATAACTTACTAGAAACACTGAAAGGAAATATCAGCTAATGTGAACACCTACTGGGTGTATTTTTAGAGGAGGAGAATATGAGGGTAGAGAAAGTGGAGGGAGAACACTCGATACAGCAACAGTTCCTATTTGATAAAATATAAGGGTGACATTAATAATAAAAGCAAATATTGTAAAGTGGAGTTGGTCTGTGAAATACTAGTGACATAGGCAAGATAAACCTGAATATAGTTGCTCATAAGTGTCTATTAAATGAGAGTTGGATTGCAGACAAAATTATATATGCACATGTGTATGCACACATATTGGTGTGATCTGGGCTTTAGAGACATCAATCCTAACCTGGATCAAAACAATGCAAGAACATTCCTGTTCTCCCTAAGGTGGGGAGATTGTCTTTTGTCAGAAAAGCTTTATGTGTTTTGAAATTTTTTCGTTGTGGAAAAATTTTACATGTGACAACTGTTTGCTTGTTGCATGGTATGTTACAAAGAGCTACAAGCAAATGAATTATTTGCAACTTTGTGATCAGTGAGCCTGTCCTTTGGTGCCTGAAGGTGGTAGGTGCATGTGCTTAGTTTCCTAAAGGGAGAAGCAGATAGTTTTGAACAAATTAGACATTTTTGCACAAATTACAGAAAAACCATGGAGAAAAAGTGTCTTGGTTTTTCTATGTCATGCTTAAGGCAATATTTTCATTGGGCTTGAACGGTCCTTGAAATGTCTTGTCATGTTGAGATGGCCTGTCTTGACCAAATCTGACCAACTGGATGATTATTTCACATCCCTAGACCCAGCTTAGATATACTAAGAAAAGAAGTGGGCAAGATCCACACTGCCTTCCCCATTCTTCCCATGCCCATCCCAAAGAATTTTATTATGTCCACTGGGAAATATATTTGTCTTCTTCTGCTAATCCCTTGCATCTCATGGGGTGGTATTATGGGTAGGGTAATCTAGGAAATATATATAGACTCACAAAAAGATGGAAAAGGGGACCTGACACTGCACACACCACTCTAGATCCGAATGACACAATGTGCACAAGTACCAGAGCTTAGACAGGTTACTATTTTGGACTACTGCCCCCACAATCCCATAGCTAGCCTTACCAGTGGTCATGCTAGCTGGGGGACTTTCAGAGTCATGGTCCAAAATGTAACTTTACATACTAGATCAATAGATAGGAATGTTTACCAAGTCACTTTTCAGCAGACTGTGCTTCATTCCTAGGAAAGGGCAACTTTTGATTTAGTCTTAAACAGATTTGGAAATATGAGTATAATAAAACAGCATGAATAGAGTGCCACAAAGCTACTGTATAAGTTTAAATACAGACTACCAGCTACAAAGAAAGAGGAAGGTAATAACCCTATCTTAAAAGCAAAAGTAGTATGAAGAGACATCCTCCATCCCGCCTGACTCTTTTAGTCCCAGCCAAGACCATTTTCCATTCTTAGGGTCACCAGGTATCCAGATACCACCTGAAATCTTCCTTGGGTACCCAGTCAGAGCAGTGTTGGCAGAGAAAAAAGTTTTTGTATATGAAGTGGTTTTAAAGACAAGGACAGCTTTTTAGGTATTTTCAGCTGGCTCCAGGGTTCTTTGATTCAGCGTGAAGGTGTTTGTATGTACATTTCAATTGTTCAACATCACTGTACTAAAGAGCTAGGAGTCACGGGGGGAGACTAGTAAGAATTGGTGGGAGCATGCCCTTGGGCAAGGCAAGGAGAGAAATTCCAACATCATGGCTCATAAGCATTTTTGTTATACAAGCCTGGTTGTAGAAGACTAGATTGAATTACCTATGCTCAGTATGGCAGCTATCCTAGGTTTACTATTTTCCTCAAATTATTTGTAGAGAGAAAGCAGTACAGAGCATCACTGTATCAGAACAATGCTAGGCAGCAGAACCTACATAATAGTACATCCAATATTCTCTGAGCCCACCCTCCCCATGAGAGTTACATCATAATAAGCTGTGAGTGATAGGCTAGTTTAACTTCAGTTCTATCACTCTATTATATTCATGATACCTTTACACTAATGCCCAAGTGTCAAAATGAATTAAATTTAATTTGATTTAATTTAAGATAGAGAAAAACAGGCTTATAATTAGTAAGCACTTTTAATTGCCATAGATCAGCACTGAAAAGTGCAATGGAATGACTATACCTTCAACAACACTTGGAGTCACTTTCTTATCCTGCAGGACAGCCAGAATGGTGTAGTGGTTTGAGTGTTGGACTACTACTCTGGAGAGCAGGGTTCAAATCCCCACTTAGGTCTGGAAACTCATGGTCCATTTTAGTCTCACAGGAAGGCAAATGCAAATCTTTTAAAACCCTTCCAAAAAAACCCTATGATGGTTTCAGCTTAAGGTCACTATAAGTTAGAAATGACTTGAAGGTACACAACAGCATCAAAGAACTCAGAATCAATCCATACACATCTGTAATTAGGGTTTATGTCCAGGAATTAGGATTTAGCATGTATGATGGATATCCAGGTGCATCTGATCATGAGCATCTTCTCTTTTAGAAAGTAAAAACAGATGTCATCCTATGACTAGAAAAAGAATTCCACTGATATCACTCCTTATGACATCAGTAATAAGTGAGACCTTATCTTGACTGGCCAAAAGCCTTGGGATTTGGCAATACAGTTTGTATCAGGAGGTTTTCAAATACTTCATGACTTGGTCTATTTCTGGTGAATTTCCAGGATGACTTTTGAAACCCAGAGCAGGAGGTGTTATGGTGGGCGGAGGGGTTAATCCCTGGAGATTTTGGCACAGGCAGGGTTAGTTCTCATATCTGGTTCCATTGCCTTCCAGAAAATTCAGTTGAAGATGAATTATAAAGGGGGGGAATACCTTTGCAGCAGTGCTTCTCCTCAAATAATACTTCTTCCTTACATTTCTGGAGATGAGGAAACACTGTCTGCTCCACTTCACCACACTTCAGGAAGAAAGGACTCTGACTGGATGTGTGAATAACCACTACAAGTCATGCAACTCACATAATAGCCCAACATTTACTGGGATTATTGGGCCATCTGGAAGAGCCCTGAGCAGTAGGACATGGACAACTCCCTATCAAGATGGACAATATGAATTATTTCCTGCTATGGTTTTCAAATGATCCTGTCTTCAGAAATCTGAACAATCCTAGACCAGCTACTTAGTCCCAGTGTCCCCAACTGTGACTCACTGGGCATCAGCCACTGCAAGCAATGATGGTCTGTTCTCCTGTCAATCAGGACACAGCAGACTGCTGTTTCCACATGCCACCAAGCAACCTTCAGTGTGACAGAAACAGGATCCCTGTCACGATTCTTCCTCATATTGGAGATTGCTTGTGGGGGAGAGGGATGGAAACATCAATCTCCTGCATCCTGATTAACAGAAAAACAGATCTCCATTTAGCACAGAAGCTAATGCCTGATCAGTTAGGAACTGGGAACTTTTACAGTCCCTACATATTCTCTATATTGTTGGATATATAAGGATCATGAATACAAATTATTTATGGATATGTAACTCTAGATTACACATTTGTAACTGCAATTGTGAATTCCAGCCAAGATTTCATCTTGGTCTTTCTGGCAGAACCTCAGGCCCTGGGCCAAATCCAGAACTGAAGAAACTGTTGGATTCATGGAATAGCAGAGCTGAATGCAACCCTATGTATTTAAATAACACAACATCTAAAATGGGACTACTTATCATGTCACAAAGTACTGAGAATTAAACCGTGAATAAGAGCATTGCACAAAAGCTGACTTATTCAGAGATGAAACTATTGAGTGGAAGTGCTTTGAGAAGAAATCCATAGTTTAGGCATGGGCAAGACTCACCAAGATGAAGAATTATTTTACTGTTCTTCCAAAAATGACCAAGGCTTTGTCTAAATAGTTCACACACACCAAAAAGCCTAAAAGATTATTGTTCCTGTAAGTCTGCATAAACATGAATTTCCTTTATTGTTTGTTTGTTTATCTATTTAAAGTATTTCTATATTGTCTCCCAGTCTATAAGGGCACCTGAGGTGATGAACAAGTAAAAACTCAATAAAATACTCTTTTAAAAAAACTCATTAAATACTCTTTTAAAACTCCTTTAGTGGATGCAGTTGGAAATCAAGATTGCAGATTCATTGTTTTTAATTCTACACCTTGCAGGAACACTTGCCTATGGAATTTAAGAGATGAGGTTTTTGCTGAACCCACTTGGTGTTGAGGAAAAGACCAATGTTTTATTCCACAAGTTGATTGTCATGTAGGAGGGATGGTTCTAGCAGATTTACAAGTATGACTGGGAATACAAAAACACTACATATGATGTGGTGGTAGTGGGAGACACTCATAATCCATTGAGGATGATTTGTCTGAAATCTGTATCTCTTTTCCTTTTTACTACAGTTTTCAGGAAATGTTCAATAATTGAGTTTGAATGTTCCCTGATCAACTTAAGATTCGTTGTGCCGTATAAAAAAAAAGAATGAATTATCTTGTCTGGCTAGAAACTAACAAGATAAGAAAGGCTAATTAGGATTATATGGATGAAAACTGGAAGCTTCAAAGAACATTTGTTGGAACTAAATGTTGTTTTCTGTGTGAGAGAAAATATTTTATGTATCTCTGACACATGCCACTTAAATGCATGTCTTAAACTGTAATATAAGGGCTTCTCCTCTTCATAAATTATGTGAAATCATTGACTGAAACCAGTGGTATAAGGCTGAGGATTCAATTATCTTGATTAAATTCATGGGAAAATAAGGTTCTGGTTTGATTTTATGTATTCTTCTCTGAGTTAAATGGTTTGATTTCTGCAAATTAAAACATGAGTCAACATTTATTTCTGTCAAACAAATATGTGATTTTGTGTGCACATACAGTGGAGTTATAACTGGCAATATAATTGGTTCTGTTCACAAAGCTACATATTTGCTTAACAGAAATAAATGTCATCTCCAGTTTTAATCTCTTAATGTTAAGTTTGTCTAGACATCCAGAAGTGGAAAAATGCATAGGTCAGAGCAGAGAGATAAATAAATAAGGAAAATGTACAAATATAAGTGACATATCTTGATTGTATTCTTCCAGTGTTAGTTATTTATAGGTATTTGGTTTAGACAGAATATTGCATTCTAGCTGTGTTAGAGGCAGTACTATAAATAAAATGTCATTTCAACCATGAAAACAGGAGTGTAAATAAAAATCCTTTTTTCACTCTTTCTTTCTCTCGCTGTCTTTGAGTGTGTGTGTGTGTTTGTGCATGAATACAAAAGCGTATATGTATCTGTGAAGGGCAGGGAACTGTGATCTTGTGTTTCTGTAGTGAAGAAATGCAACTTTTTGAGAGTGTGTGTCACTGTATAGGTTTCATATCCAATCAGTTAAAAGATGTATTATTATAAAATTTATTTCAAAATATTTACATCCTACTCCAGCAGTTTTTAATTTTCCATGGACCTCCTTTTTTTTATTTCTTTTTATTATATGTGTATAAATAATATAAAATCCTTATTAGAAAGTTGTACATTTCTGACTCAATTGTTCATATATACAGTACTATACAAAAATGCATCTTATCTTAACAATATAAAAACATAACAACTACTATTTTTACAATACTATGACTTCCTGTCAAATATCTAGAGTTGCTTATCATGGACCTCCTTTAAATACCTTTTACTGCCACAGACCACCAAGACTTAAGGTTTCAACTAAGATTTAAACTAAACTAACTAAATCAGTCAAAGACTGAGAAATATTAAGCCAAGGATTGTCACTGAGGCTGCCAGCCATCATTCCTAGGTCCACTTACTTGGGAGAAAGTGATGTTGTGCTTGCCAGTCTTAATATTTAAGGATGTTCTAATCATAATGGATAGCGAAAAGTAACTCCCCTTCTCCCTGAAAGTTTCTGCAAGGAGCCAAAACTATTAACAATCAACCCACCAATGTTGAGGGCTCCACTCCACTGCCATCATCCACACACACACACACACTCTCTAAAATAGTTCCAGAGTCCCTGCATGTAGTTTGGAGTCTATACTCTGCTAATTTTCAGAGTTTATCTTAGAGTGTGCTAATTTATTTTTTTAAAAATAACTTTCTATAAATTAAATTTCAAGTTTTATGTAGTATGCACATGGGGTTTTGTTTTTGTTTTTGGTAATGCTTTTAAAATTTGAGCTAATGTAAGAAGCCATGAGCTGAGGGTTTCACAGATGGATTTTTCCTTCTATTCTTAAAAGGTCAAAACACCTTCCTGCTCAGGCTCCATGGCTGGCAGTCACAGCATTCAAAACCCAAAAGGCCAGTATTTCCCCTTCTACCCCTTTTGCTTTGGGGTCCCAATCCAGGATTCGGTGGGGCAGAAAATGTCTCTGAAATCCAGTGGCCGTCAGGCAGAAGACAGAAGTTCAACTCATATAGCTGAATTGGGACCCCAGTCCATCTGGTGCTGCTCCAAGCAAAGCTGAGGCTCAACATGGCTCTTGCAAGCTCCATTCTTCCTTCCTTACTCAGAAGTTCATTGAGTTCCCCGGTCTGAAAACTCTCCCTGACCACCACCACAATTTGATCCCCAAAAATCTACTTTCCTTCTATTTTAACTGTAAAAGCTCATAACATTTCGTCACATGTTCACAGACTGCCTGTGAGAGCATTGCTGCACCACGGGAATCTGCAGACCGCAGGTTAGGAACTGCTATCCTACTCTATATCCAAGGATCTAAGGACAGTGAAGAATAAAATCTATTTAGAACAGTTTTAAACAAAAAAATATATTAAGAGACTAAAAGCATATTAAAACACTTAATAGCCTCAAATTCCCAAGATATTAAGGCTTTAAATGATATCACCAGACAATCACATTAATCTGATTATCAGATTAATAAGGACTGTGTGAAAGTCTTCCAATATATGACTACTGAGGAGAGGTTAGTGTACACACAGAGATGGAAAGACTCTGCACTACCAACACAAGATGATTGGATTATGAAATTGCTAGAGATGGCCAAGATGGATGAATTGATAGCATTAATGAGAGAAAATTTAGATCACAATGTGGTAACGTTAAAATCTAAGAGGTGTTTGGGAAGATGTGCAATGTTGGGTTTTGAGTAATAAGAACAAGAAGATGACTTATAGTAGAATAACTGTCTTATCTGATTTTATTGTTTCTATAAACTTACTTATATAGTTAAATATCACATATTTTACTAAATATATTATTAACCAAATATTATTAAATATCATATTGCTTATTTTTGTTAATTTTGTAAAATATTATTCTGATATTCTACAATCCACGTAGCAATGCTTTTTTGATAAAAATGCATGTATAATATTAGTAATAATATTAGTATTAAATTACATTTTTAAATTTGGAGGTAGGTTAATTTTCTGCAATTATGGCCATTTTATGAGGGGCTGAGAATTAAGCAGAAAAAAAATTATGTGTATATGTGCGCAATTTCTTTTATAGTTTTAGTAAATTATTAATTAATTAAACTGCTACATCTTCCCAAACATCCTGAGTCCCTAAAATTCAGTTCTACAAATATATGAATGCTTTAAATTTTACTTAAAGGGTACGTTCACTGAAATTACTATGAGTTTATAGAAATATGTTTATATGAGCATATTATGGTCTGGTTAGTTTTGGTCATCCTCCATCAGTCCAATGAAAAAGAAGAATCACCATCAACATAATTTTTCAAACCTTGAGACAAATGGTTATGAGTTTGATTTTAAAATTTGATGTAGATGTGTGGTTTGAGTATCCAACAGAGATGTGGTGATCCCCAGAGACCCATGAAACTGTTTTCTTCCATCTCATGGGGTTGTTGTGAAGATAAAGTGCAGAAGAAGAGAGCCATGTATGCCACTTTGAGTTCATTGGAGGAAAGACAAGGTGTATATGCAATTTCTTGTTAGAATCTTGTTGGTGAGTTAGATTAGCATAACTCCCAGTTACACCGATCCATGGAGGGCAGTGTGAGAGGAAGTGCAACAGTAATAGCTGCCAGTTAATGCTCTCAAATGTAACTCTGTTCCCGATAAAACAAACCATCCCTCAGAATAGAAAGAACAGCTATTTCTGGGGGTAAAGATGGCTCTTTCTTCACTAAAGAAGAAGGGGCAGCTGGACCACACTGGGACACTCCTGCAACCAGTCAGTGATCTGAAGGATGGTCAATAACTACACTTGATAATTAAGTACATATTTCTATTTTTTTTTTTAAAAAAAGTATGTTTCCTTTTAAAGAAAGCTCAAGACAGGTACAAGGATTGGGAATGGGAGATGGGGCAAGAAAGGAGTAAAATCATGGATAAGGATTTTTCATCTTCTTTGTAGCAAGGATTTTACTGTAGTCACCCAAATTAACTTAATTGTTTAAAACATTCCCTTCTCTATGTAAACGTAATTGAATTACAGCTTAATGATTAACATGTAGCACTACACTCTTATAGTGCTATTATTCCACTTTCAAAATCCTGTGGAATTCTGGAGTTTGTAGTTTACTGAGGCCAATAAGCTCTATGCCTGAGAATTCTAAATGCCCCCTCTAAATTGCAAACCCCAGGATTCCACAGGATGTTGAAAATAGAATAATAGCACTATAACAGTGTAGTGTGGAAAGACCCAATGTGTTAACCCAGAATGACCATTGGGCAGGGAAGCAGTGAGTATCTCCTTGCACTTGCACTGGTAACTTGCTCAGTTATGGCAATATAATTCATCAAGAGGATTCCAGCCAACAAGTTATACATGCAGTTAAAACAAATCATCATATTCAAATAATAACTGGATTTAAAAGAAAGATATAAAGCTGATCAGAAAGAAAATTGCAGCACCTCTTCAAATCCCTCCATAACCCTTTGTTCAGTCAGTCACCAAAAGTCTGCCTAAATAAAAGGTCTTTGCTTGCTGGCAGAAGAACAACATGGAGGGGACCAATCTAGCTATCCTGAGCCACCTAAGAGCAGCTGCTGAGAAGGCCCTCTTTTGTTTCCTCACCAGATATGCCCAGTGGGACCAAGAGAAGAGCATCTTCTGAAGCTATTAAAACCTGAGCAGACTCATAAAGGAAAATATGGTCCTTCAAACAACCTAGGCCCAAGTTGTATATGACCCTTAGGTCATGATCAGCACTTTGAAGTGTGTCTGGAAGCAGACCATAGCTAGCAGACAATAGCCAGCAGACCATAGCCAATTATGCTGTTACAACTAGTTGCAGTTAACAGTCTAGCCATAGACTTTATCACTCATTAAGTTTCTGAACAATTTCCAATGCTGCCTCACATAGAGAGCGTAACATTAACTTGGAGCAGACATTCTCAGGAATAAGTATAGCTGACATATTACCTTTAACTACGTAAATTCATTGCTGGCTACCAACTGACTTGGACATCCAGGGTCAGGTCTCAGTCAAGGAGTATATACAAGGTGTCAGCCTGAGAGGAGTGAAACTCCATCCAGCACAGGTAGATTACCTTTCCCCAATTTGTCCTTTGGTTGACAGAAGTACCTCTGTCTTGACTGGGCTGAGCTTCAGTTTGTTCCTCCTCATCCAGTCCATTATCAAGACAGCATTCAATATATAGTCCAAAATCCTGTAGGGGATAGACACACGTGTAACACATATGTCTTAATGAGGTTGCATAAGGAGATATCCAACACTCTTTGTACAATGCCTCCCTATCAAACAAACGTGCTTCAACAGGCACTCATGCATTCCCTTTTCCATGTGGTGGCTGGAAGGTGGCATGAGATAACCAGTTGGCATTTGGCTGCCATTGGGAAGAAACAGTGGACTGATTTCTAGTGTATGTAAAACAATAATCTCCAAATTCAGCACATGCACCAAGCATGCCCCAGCTGCTAAATGGCCTGGGGGATGCAACCCTCACCAGGAAGCTGTCTTTTGCCTAGGCAGAAATGGTAGGAAGCTGTAGCCATATGCTCTGATGATGCAGGATCTCAGCCATAGAGTGTATCTACTGTATGCAGTTAAGGGGGTGAGGTGTAGCTATGAAGGGTGAGTATCGCCCCATGGAATTTTTTTTTCAGCCTCCAAATTTCTAGCACTATAGAGAGTGAGACATTGAAAACTGTTCATATCAAGAACTCTTCTGTTTGCTGCATTTTCATTCCCTTGGTTACTTTGCCTTTTCTGTGGATGCCTAAAGTCTATTCCTGAATGTTCACCTGAAATTTCAAATTACTACAATGCTAGAAATTTGTGGACTGAAAGAAAATTTCATGGAGGTGGCAGTTATTATGGCAGTGCCTTCATTTTACCCTTACTATAGCTACATCTTGCCAGCAGTTTCAGGGCACTTGCCACAGCTGGGTTATTGCTTAGTACCAGTAATCTGAAGAACATAATGTTAAGTACCTCACCAAACTACAAGTTCCAGGATTCCATAGGATGGAGCCATGGCAATTAAAGTGGAATCCAATTGCTCTAAGTATGTAGTATATATGCATTAATTTAGTGTTTGGTCCACATGTCTATACATTGTACATAAGGCTGGGTGGGATGAGCGGGTGAAATCCAGATATTCTTATCACAAGCATGCTGTGTGAACAGGTGGGAAAATACCAACTTATTTTTGTTTTGTTTTTTTCAACTAAGAGTTTGCAAAAATATTGAAGCTTTTTTGGGAGAAAAATATTTTGCCAAAGGAAATAGACGAATGAAGCATCCAAAGTAGCAACTATTTGAGGTACTTTTGGAGAGTACTGTGGTTTTAAAGACTGAATCTTCAGAGAGCTACAAATTAGCAAAATTACTCCCACATGCAATCTCTGGGAATTAGAAGAAAGACTATTTTGACCATATGGGTAATTCGATATGAATTTAACATTTAATACACGGACATAGTTCATTTTTCATGGCATAGGCAAAGCGGATGATTTACTTATATTTCCATCAAACTGTTTCAAGATTGTTATTAGAAATAAATAAACCTTGTTTCTAGTCCCCAGATAATCTGGACCTACTGGGATGGTTTAGGGGGCAGAGTGTATTATGTGTCAGGAAATTATTCTGTAAAAGGTTTCTCATTCTGTATTTTAGAATGAAAGAAGAGTTTCAGGAGCATGAAAAATTATGAGTTCCCTCCATTTACCACCTGTTTACTGCTGTTGTTGCCATCATCATCATCATCAATCACGATCATTGTCATCCTCAAATAACTTGTTTATCCAGTGGCCATTTTCTGAATTTTTCTTCCCGGCAGTGTGCCACAACCCATCAGGTATCACGTATACAATAAGATGGCACTGGAAAGCTACTGAGCAAATTAGTTTGGGCACATTAGACCATCAGTTCAGAATAAGGATGTGATTTCTAGTTCAGCAGTGCCTCCCTTTTGAAAAGGTAGGCATACCTGTTTCACTTTGCAATGCCCTCTTATTTAAAAATAATCAGTGAAAGGGGGTTGTGCATTTCTTTGGTGTTAAGAGCTTTACACACACACACACACACACACACAAAATGCTCCCCCACAACTCTCTCTTGGAGACAATCCAGTTCTTGACAATTTCCAAAAGGGGAGCTCCTTGCTAGGCCTGGTTGAAGCTCTATGATTCCTCTGTTAACCTGTCAGAAGTAATGACAAAAGTGATGGTTCACTAGACATAAACAGAGTTCTGTGTTATACAGTGTACAATGACACTGATCCACTTCAGAGCACTGGGTTTGGACTGAAGGCCAAGAGCATCATGAAGCTTCAATCCTAACAAAGAGGGAAAAGTTTGTCCACTTTCTTCCTTGTCAGCAGTGGTAGTGATATTGGCAGAGTGACAGTGTTGGCCTAAGCAATGTCAATCATCATCACTGCTGCTAACACCATGTTGGATCTGGTCCCAGGCCTGGCAAGTTAAGATAGATCTATGATGTCATCACTCTACATCAGTAAAGCTCAGTTTTGGCCTAAGAAGACCAAACATAAGTAGATGTTCTGGACCTTTTCCAGACTTTTTGTATCATTCATGTAACTTCCCCATGAGTTCTTCCAGATCCTCTGTGGGTGGCCTCCAAAATCTATTGCCAAAATAATTTCTTATAACCGTTTTCTCAGTGGGAAGGAATGGTATTTTGACAAAATCCTTAACTATGATTGTTTACAGTTGCACCTTTATAGACAGTGGCTCTTTACTAGGCAAGAAATCTGCACCAGGATTTGCACATTCAGATATCTGGTTAGTGCTGGAAATACTTGTGGGTTTTCAAAAGACAGTGGTGACTGGAAAAGAATGTTTCAGACTTTTATTTTAAAATTAAACTTGATGACCATTCCCGAATAACCCAAAGCCTTGATTAACATGCTATGCCTCAGTGACTGTTCAAAACATGTAGTCACAACAAGGTGTGGTAGTATCATTTACAAGAGGACTAGACTACTAAATTGTTAGGACAATTATTATAAAAACATTTATGATGCACCCTGTTCTCCTACAAAATAGTGCTAATGAAATTAACAGCATTTCAGGTTATTCCAATTCAGTCTGAAACCACATTTATGGCATCACAGTACTCTTTTGGGTTATGAATTCCAGAATCTGCCTGTCACCATGTCCAGTGGCTTATCTTTTCTAAGTTCTGGTTTGATATGTATATGTCAAGTGTTTGGAAAGTCATTCCATAGATCCCTTTATTTATATAAATGATTTTGAATACTGGGCATACGAGTATAATTGTAAATAGTTTAGCTTTACTGCTAAATCAGGGGTAAGTGTGACCCTCAAAATGTTATTGGGTGCAACTCAAAACACCTTTCACTATTGGCTATGCTGGCTAGACTGATGGCAGCTGCAGTCCAGCAACAGCACAAATCCAATCATTAATCCCAACTAGAGTAAAAACACTGAAATAAGTGTTACTCAGTAAGTCGATAGAGGGCTTATTTAAGTTAGGACTAATAATTGGATTTAAACCAATAGTTTAAATAGAATTTTAAAAAATAAAAATACACAATGTAACTATATATATTTTCAATAAGTTCATCCCAGAATTGAACCAAAGAGCAATCAACTTCTAGAGGAAATTCAAGTACTTTGATATATGGAGTATTTTCAATTCAATATATTTATATTTTAATGCATTTCTGTTTTAATTAAATTGTAATGTCCAAGTATGAGAAATAAATGTGCAAGTGTATTTTCTAAAAAAACGTAATACTGAGTTCATACTATAAAACATTGTTACGTATTTTGAATATTTTGTTATACACACACACACACACACACACAAAATGTAGCCTTGGCTATTTTTTATTTATTTATTTTAAGGCAACTAAATCGAATTAAAGAAAGGCATGGTTCAGTTTTAAAGCACACTTCATATGAGACTACTATAGGTAAAGAGGCGGAAGAGGAAGTGTAGCTATAAAGGAAAAGTGATATGGAAGTTGTGAGGAAGGGAAGATGATGGCTATAGTCATTCGTGCCAACAGAAAAAGCTAACTTGTCAGCTCCCGAGTTGTGAAATTGCCACCAATTTAAGTCACTGACAAGATCCCAGCCATAGTATCCTATCTATTAATTTACACTAAATGTTCAAAAGACATATCTGTAGTATCATTGTAGTGGAATTAATACCCCCATCCCATAAGCTAGGGCTCTTTCATAATACACAATTATGGTGCTATGTTCCACTTTAACAGCCATGGCAGCTTCTCCTTTAGAGTCCCGGAGTTTGAAGTTAGATCAGTGAGACATTAGACTTGTCTGGTTGAGAAATCCAGATACCCTCCCTAAACTACAAATCTCAAGATTCCATACGATATTGCCATAGCACTTGCAGTGGAATTATAGTGCACTAAGAATGGAGTATGAAAGTGCAGCCTGAGAACCACAAACAACCCAAGGGCCCACAGTTTGCCTCTCAGCTCCCCATGCCTCCTCAGTTTTTATTTTTATATTTCACTTTTTAAAAAAAGAACATATCTAGGAGTAAATTCCATTGAATTGCTCAATTCAATGGAAAGGTTATAGGATTGTACTAAGGTATGGTCCACTAACAATTGCCTATTTTTTATACTACATTTATGATCCAACAGTGTTTTATTTAGATTTTTTTTTCATGGATTGTACAACTGTTTTCTGCTACATAGACTTGAGGCAGCTTTACAGTTTAGCAATAACTGAAATTCTAAGCAAGCAAAGATGCTGTCATTCATTTGAAGCACTCTGCTTCTTGATCATGTTACTATTGTTGTATTCTTTGTATAATAACCATAGACCCCAAAGTTTGAATTGCTTCACTTCCTGAAAAAGTACTATAGTTTCATCAAGGATCTTTGCAACAATCCTGACATTTCAAAATAAGAAATTTGTTGATTGCTAAAAGATGTTTAGCATGATAAAGACCAACACTTGGATTAATGTATCTGTAAACAGTTAACAACATTTAATGTAAAGCTCTGTTCCCAGTTTTGAATGTCATGTGTAACAATGCCAAGGGTCCTGCAGTCTTTGTATGCCCAGCTTCAAACACAGTTTATTTTGGCAGTTGTAAAACATCTGCTCAGTACAGTGTGGGAGTGCTTTAAACTAAGGTTCCAAAAATTGTGCTTAATTCAGATTTAATGAGGAAATCATTAATGTTGTTAAAATAAAAATCAGACATTGAAAGCACATTTCAAAAAGATCAACAATAGTATTCTAGAAATCTGCTTACTGTATTGTTCCCAAGTATAGATTTGAAGGGAAACAATAAAATAGGCTTAATAAAACTAGATGTTGAAGTTTAGTGCATAATAAATATTCCTAGCACAATAGGCTCTGCAATAAACTTCCTATTGGCATTTTATAGTAATGCATTTGTGAAGCATTAGTAAATGAAAATATAAACAACTGTGAATTTATTCATGGTTCTGAAAGTCAATAGAAAGCTATACTTCTGTTCCCCCACCACTCATTTTTTCATGTTGGCAATTGCAAGCAGCTGGATCATGCATGTTGTTGTCTGTACCCTGTGCCAAGCTGCTAAAGGGTTCCAAGGGGCATGCAGATCTGTTCAAAGGAACAATCAAGTTTTCCCTGTTACATCTTGTAACTGACATCCATAAGATTCTGAGATGAAGAGCTATAATGGGCATCATGTTGGATAAGATTCAGATCATCTTGAGTCCATTCCAAAGCCTCTCAAAAGACAAATTGTCAACAATCTCACAACAGGATGGGCACCGGACAACCAGAAGTGCTGAACTGTAGCTTCTTAATATGTTGCTTTTCAAAGTACTCAGGTGAGTGAGTCAGCCTAGTGAATGCTGACAGCACAGATGTCACTGTCTTTAACCTTGCTGGTATTGAACATGAATTGTTTAAAAACCTTTCCCTGATTTGGAGACCTTTCTCAAGATGACACCAAAGCTTATAGTCAGTACATAGCAGAGGGGCAGGATGTTGATAATGTGATCTTGTATTTCTCTTTCTTTAGCTCTTTCTAAGTTCCTAGCAATGTCCACTAGCTGATCCACACTAAGAGCATTGCAGAGAGATACCTGGTGTCAGGTAGTTGGGAATCAGGACAGGAGGAAAGTCAACGGTTCTTGTAGAACTTCTAACTAGTTTGTAGCACCTCTGTCTTTACTGAACACAAAATCATTTGGAAGAACAAGACCAGAGACAGAGGCTACATGTGACCCATTGACTGTTCTGTTCACCTGACCTGGCAGTACAAGAAGCTCCAGTATACCCTCTAGCTATTTTGACCACAGTGGTGTTTCAGGACAGCAGAGTCGGATCAACCATGCCCTCTGGTGGCAAACTACAGTGGTATTGCGGATAGTATGATGTATTTGCATCCAGAACATCTCTTTAAAAATGTTCAGCAACATAGCTGACTAGAATTCCCACGCCTGATCCTCAGTAGAAGAGTTTTTCCTAGGGAATAAGGAACTGCTAGGCTCATATACCAACAAATTCTGCTGAAGGTATCTTTCTTCTTATGGCAAAGAACAAGATTCTCCCACCACCACATCTTTGTACAGAAAATGAATGACCTAGCAATTGAATTTCACTTCTGCAGTGCTGAGGGCAACATATTCTTTTCTGCATCTAAGGGTGACAGACTGGCACCTGGGGAAGTGCAGAAGAGGGCAGGGATATAGCTAGCCAGGGGCAAGGATGCAAAATTGCATCACTCCTCTAATTTCAGAGGCCATTTCCACACTGGACTGTTACAGTGCTATTATTCCACTTACAACATCCTATGGAATCCTGGGGTTTGCAGTTTAGGGAGGGGCCTGTAAGTGGAATAATAGAACAGTAATAGTCTGGTCTGAAAATGGCCTAAGGTTCCTGAGAATGAGACATTGAACCTAGCTCACACTTAGAACTTTTCTATTTGATTTGTTCTCATTCTTTGGTAATTTCACCTGCCTATGTTCTTCAAATGCCTAAACTGTATTTCCACTGCATGGTTAGAAATTTTGAGACTGAAGGAAAATTGAGACGGAGGGGTTCTTATTTAGGATGAATGCCACTATTCTATAGAAAACAGAGTTATAGAAAGGCATGGAGTTATGTGATCAATGCAAATAAACTTGTTGGCTAAAACCTGGCCAATGGACTGGTGAATACCTGGTATTATTGCAAAATATTTTCTCTTCAGTTTTCACCCATATCAATCATTCAAGTTTTAACTTGGGCTAAGTTCTCATAGCCTAAATTTTATCACAGTGATACGATGTGTGATAAACTATCTTTTGTAAACCTGAATACTTGACCAGAAAATCAATTCATGTTTCGTCAGTGCCAAAGGGTCAGGAGACTGTCTCTTAATATCTGAAATCTCTCAGTAGCATTTAGAATGTGATACCACCCAGATCTTGGAGAAGAACACCACCCCCACCCCCAAGTGACTGAAAGAAGTAAAGAGATAGTTGATAGTTTTGGTGGGAGAGACTAAGGCCTTTTCCACACAAGGCTAGTGAATCACTTCAGGCCATTTCTTACCGGTTCTTCTGGGTTCGAAACAGGGTGGACTTTCCCTTACATCCTTCCGCAGGGCTACTCTGTATGTTCCATGCTGATTCAGAGCAGTGGGAGTTCATAGATCCACACTATCTCTGCGGCTTCCTGTTGTTTGTTCAGTGGGACCAATCCCTGCAGCTGGCCACGCCCACAGCCCGCCCTCCGCTGATCCCCAGTTCGCATTGGTGTGAATGTGCACATCTGTACAACTGCGCAGGTATGAATTGACGCGATCCAGGAAATTGAAAAACCCATTTCTTCTGTTCTTCAAATAGTGTGCTGGACAACCACTTGGGGACACATTTAGTTGGACTTAGGTGCGGAATGAAGGTAAATAGTCCGAACCTAGTCCGCTCCAAGGTGCAGACAACCTCAGTGAAAAGATGCATTGGCCCATCTTAATATCCTCGTGCGGAAAGGGCCTAAGTGACAGAGCTGACTGCAGCTGAAACGGAGAGATGGCTTGTACAAGTTATTTTCTTGTGATCTGCTGCTTGCTGAATGTGTGTTTATTTGCTTCAAAGTGCTCTATTTGTATTTTTGTAAATAAAGCTGAAACAAAACTTCAGAATGTGCTTATCCAAAGCAATCAAGACTCTCTAGGACTTACTCTGGAACATCTCATCACTTGTAAGCCAGGAATGTGTATTGTTACTGTCTTCACACTCAAGCTGGTTAAATCCTTGGGAAGGCTCTCAACAGGAATCTTTTTTCTTGAGGAATTTTTTTTTTGATTCACCAATTTTCACAGACATTGATTTACTGACTTTCACTGTATGTAATTGTAAAGCTCTTGTCCAAAATGAAAAAAATGAATAAATCAAAACCAATTTCCTTCTGTTTTGAAATCTCTGTATCTTCATCTACCAGCCCACTAATCATACAAAATGTGAGCTCATATATACATTTTCATCACTCATCAGCATAAAGTGATTACTTGCACATGTGGAACAGCTGATTCCTATCTTTGTATGTTTCCACAAGCAAACTACTTGCTATGAATTAGCCCCAAGGTGTCCCATGTATGTTTTGGCCTACTGATGTGTGCAAACAATTTGTGTACTTAGGTCAGGGCTGAAGAAACTTGTGCCCACCTGCTGTTTTGAACTACAACCACCACCACTAATACATCTTAGTCAACATCCTCAGGGGTCATGGATTATGGGAACTGTGGTCCAAAAAATACATGTTCCTATTTAAGACGTCAGAGATATAAGTGGCCAGTCATTATTTAACAGACAAAATGGGGTATTTTGACAACTCTACATTGGTATTTTTTTCCACTAACAAGCAGACATCATGTCACACAGTGATTTTTATCACCTCTCTGTGCCTCTTTGGTACACTTCAGTCATTCATGAGCTTGCTGAGTTTTACCAAGAAAGCTGATATAATTTTTTTTTCAGTTTATGGAAGAAAGGTCTGACTACAAAATTATAATAGGTTTCAGACTACAAAATTATAATAGGTTTATTCTTCTCGTGCATGAAGATGCAGAACCTCTCTCTCCTCCAAGCTAACACTGTCTCAGTCATTTTTCAGTGGCCTTCCGTATTACCTTATAAGTGCACATAACCCAGTGGGCAGAGGAATAAACTTGAGAGCCATGTTTCCAGCTGCCTATCAATACAGCAATGTCGAAGGAAGGAAGGAAGGAAGGAAGGAAGGAAGGAAGGAAGGAAGGAAGGAAGGAAGAAAGAAAGGTAGATAGATTGACTGCACTGGTGCTTCAGTAACCTTATCATGTTTCTTCCCTGGGCTCTTCTCCAGTTGCTCCCATCAAGTGAGGTCTGGCAGGCACCAACTAGTGAAAAGGGCTTTTCAGTATTTAGCACTGCAGTTACAGAACAGTTTCCCAAGAGGTCAGCTGGCACGTACTTTGTTATAATTTTAGCAAAGAATTTTTTTCCCCCAAAAGCAAAAGTCATTGTGGTGTTAAAATCTGTTTGAACCTGCAAGCCAACAGCCATTGGATGGGTGTTTCAGAGGTTGTATGGTGAAGCAGAGTTCCCCCCATGCCAAAAGAGAAGGACTGAAAGTATAGAAAGCCCCATTCTCAACATCCACACACACTGGTTGGAAGTCTACCTGTTGTGGATATAAAAACCTCAGCTTCCCTTGCTGCTCTACCCTTGATACCCTGCATGTAAGAATGGCAAAAGGAGAATGTACTGTTTTGCCATGTTAAACTAGCTCCTCCCAAAATGCATTTGAATGTGGGCTGCTGAGAGAAGAGAAGATAGAAACATAATAAAATGTTCCTATATTGTTCTGTCATATTTCGTATTCACTTTGCCAAAATGTTTTCTGCAGGGCTCACTGTCTAGATTGCAAATGTACTCACTTATTTACCATCCCTTGGCACCATTCAACACAAAACAACAACTGATATTCAAAATCAGAAGTGGAGCTTATGAATACTTTCCCCATGCATTCTGCCACTGAACTCTGGCAAATATATATAGCCCTGTGGGACAGAATGAGAGTCAGTGTGATGTAGTGGTTTTAGGGTTGGACCAAGACTCTAAGAGACAGGGTTTGAACCCTCAGTCATCTGTAGAACCCCAGTGTCTGACCTTGAGTAAGTCATATTGTCTCAGCCTAAGAGGACAGCAATGACAAACCTCCTCTGGATAAATCTCATCAAGACAACCCTAGGATAAGTTTGCCATAAGTTAAAGTTGATGGGGAGGCACGTAACAACAAATGGGCTCAGAGACAGTGGCCATTTTCGCACAAGGCTGTTGTAGCGCTATGATTCCACTTTCAACATCCTATGGAATCCTGGGGTTTGCAGTTTCAGGAGGGGCTGACTGGCCCCTCCCAAAACTGCAAACCCCAGGATTCCATAGGATGTTGAAAGTGGAATCATAGCACTATAACAGCCTCATGCTGTTACTCTGAAAATTGGGGGTCCCACGAGGGGCGCCCGGCTTTGCCAATTAAAATACTGAAGGTGGGGAAATTAGACTCAGAGCACTGTTTTGGCTAGCAAGAGGCAGGGTAACGTTGCGAGATCTTTCACCCTATGTCTACAGCTTCAGGTCAGAGAGCAAGCCAACAAGGTTTAAATAAACAGATAGCAACTTTATTAAACATAAATAGCAAAATAAACAACACGCACACTAACTAACTTAAAGAATAAGAAAGAGGGTTTGAGGAAAAAGTGGGTGATATGACACCTAGTCACGTTGTCCTGAAGAAACTGGAGCGGAAGAAGATGGGCTCAGCGTGGATGCTGAGGGGAACTCTTGAACAAACCGGCAGCAGGATGAGATGGATGTTCAAGGGGAACCAAAGAAGTTTCAAAATTGGGGACCTTATACAGGGTGGATCATGCCTGTTGGCTATGGTAAACCAAATAGGAACAAAAGGAGTTTTGGTGCTAGACAAAAGGATCTGGTGAGGTCAGTGTTAACATGATGGGATTTGCATTGAAAGACAATAAGAGTGGCCGGTGAGTTGATGGCCCTATGAAAAGGTATGGTTTGGCGGGAAGCCGCGCCGCTATTGTGGAGTGTGGGTATGGGAGTCCCCTAAAGCTACGTGAGGCTTGAGAATTGCTGGCTTGAATGGAGAATGGAATGTGAACTATTAATCAGCTGCAGCCAGTATGTGCCTGTTTCGAAAAACAACCCAAACACATGCAGCGGGGCCACCGAGTGGAGTCTAGCCAGGGCTGAATTAAATGATATCAAAGCGATATCTAGGAGCCCCCATCTGGGGTAACATAGCCAGCATAACAGTGCAGAAATCGGAAGAGTATTTAAGGAGAGTCCTAGCATCTTTAGGAAGAACTGGGAAAGACTCGTGTCTGAAATCCCAGAGAGCTCCTGACAGTCACTGCTGTCAAAAATTGACCTATTTTATTACTTTGGTTATGTAGCTTTGTCAGCTCCAGTAGTCAAATATAGATCTAGAGTAGGTCTATATTTAATCTCACTTTCCACTGTTAAATGGCAGAAAAAGTTGATGTTGTCACTTATCTTATTCAGTTTATTTTTGTATATTCTAAGCAGGGGTAAGAAACCTGGGTGGGTGAGGGAACTTTCTGCCCTGCATCTTCTAGGGCTGTATAGTATGCTGAAAGAGCAGCTCCCCATTGCCAAAATGAATAAATAAATAAATCCAATGGAGAATATGACAGTAAATGGCTAGAGGTGCACTTCTGCCTTTGAAAATTTTTTCAAAAGATGCTAATTACTTCCTAGGAATGAGGTGTTTTTGCAATCAACTGAAAAGATGAATTGCCTATCAGCTGGCTCCTAGGAGAAGCAATTCACCCAATTTTTCTTATATGTTAGGGGGGAAAGGCAGTCCAGTGAAGTCTGGGGTGGGTTGGGGGATAGAAAAAACAGCTGTGGGAGCACAGTTGACTGGAGTGTAACTATGGGGAGGAGCAAAATGAGGACATAATTCCCCAAATAAGAATTCTGCCTCCACAATGAAATTTTCCCTCAGTCTCCACATTTTTATCACTGAAGTAATTTAAAACTTCAGGTGAGTATTTAAAAATACGGTTTAGGCACCCAAAAAGAGGACAGAGGTGCAGGCAAAGATACCAAGAGAATAAGAACGCAGCAAATACAAGAGTTCTAGGTGTAGACAATTTTCCATGTGTCACCTTCTGCAATGCTAGAAATTTGGGGAGTAAAGGAAAATTTCATGGGAGGGAGGACAAAATTCTTATGTGGGGGGAAATGCCCTCATTTTGCTTCCCCTATAGCTATACCCTAACATATGGCCCCACAGCTGCTCTTTGTCCACTCCAGCTGTTCTTTGTCCACACACTGATGCCATTGTATCTTGTCGTTATCAATGCCAAGCCTGGTCAAACCAGAGGATTGCTATTTTTCCCCAGATATAGTAAGTAATGTGTGTAGTTCCTGATGAGCACATACAATGTGTGCACAAACTGGGCAACACACATTAGGTCCCAAATCAATTCAGGCAGTTCAGAGACTAACACTGACTTTTATGTTTAGTGCATAGGCATATGTAACATAACCCACCTTTACAATTTAAAAGCCTACCTGTCCCTCTGTCTGTTTTGTGAACTCACCATCCTCTGCCAGATGCTCCTCTCCTCCACTGAGACAGCCATTTAGTGCCTCTAAGATATCAGGTGGCAGACCATGATCATCCTGCTATTTCCTATGGCTATATGTACAATACAATAGAAAGTATCCTCCAGTGGTCCTGTTGTTGTGCATCTGTGTTTGTTGGCCTCCCCCATCCTCCTTGAGCCACTAAACATCTGTATGGAGTGGGGAAGCTGCAGAGGGATGTCAAGTCCTCTGTGTGGGGTGACCAATACCTCCTTCTGTTGTGACCACAAAAGGACACATGCAGGTGTTATCTCTGCATATGTCACCAATAGGATGCCAGTCATCTTGAAAATGTATCATAGTAAGTAAAATATAAAGTTTTCCAAATTGGTGCCCAAAGCTGGGCCATGCTGCCAGGGGGTTGTGGGAATTAAATTCCAACTTACCTGGAGGGCACCAAGTTGGGGAAGGCTTTGGCAATATGTTTTGATGTTGCTTTGCCTTGTACTTCTGCTAAGAGCTTTTGCTCAGGGGGCAGTCTTTAAATGATATTTTCAACACAGATCTATTTAGCTGATGCTACAATTTTCTGTTCGTGATATACGATACTGAAGAACAAACCAGAAATTTAAAAAAGAAAACTGCAAGAGAGTTTCTACAGCTATTATAGACACAGGAAATATAAATTAATAGCATTTGGCTTTTATCCTAACAAAACATTTGGCTAAGACAGATAATAACGTTATGAAAATCAATGATTTTATTGTAACCAGATCTCTCAAATGGAGAAGAAAGACTCAGTTAAATCCCAAGAGCACATTCCTCAGTATATGGCCAGATTGTAGATCCCACTAGAACAAACAAAAAAACTTTAATAGAGTAAGTTATTAAGATGGGACTGGATCCTGAAAACAGATTCATGGAGCATCTCATTTGTAGTACTGATGTTGGGGATTTCAGCATTGAGAGACTTTGGAAATGGGGTACAAACTGAGAACAAAAAACAAAATATTTGATCCTATTCCTGTTGAGTTCACTACAAGGTAGCTCTTCCTGACATTCCCCATCCTTCACCGGCAAAAGTACTTCAAAATAGGGATGGAACGTGTGGCTGGGATGATTCACGCAATATCTTAAGACACGCAATATCTTTCATACTGTTTTTGTTGTTTTGTGCCTTCAAATCAGTTTTGACTTATGGTGACCCCCAAGGTGAACTTATCATGGGGTTTTCTTAGCAAGAATTCTTTGGAGGAGGTTTGCCATTAGTTTCATCTGAGGCTGATGATGTGCAACTTCACCTAGCGGTTTCCATGGCCAATCGGGAGTTTGAACCTTGGTCTTCCAGAGTCATAGTCCAACACTCAAAACTGCTACACCATGCTGGCTCTCTCAATATCTTATATCCTTCAACCATGATTCCTCAATAGTCCTCAACAAGCTCAGGAGTATGTTTCCTGGCAGTTTATATAAAATTTGTACTATCCTCTCATATTCCTCCAATTCCTACTCAGCTAAGGTTTCTTCTAGCAATATAGTTAAGCTTGGATGTCTCAGAATATAATACAGGTGTTAGGCAACATGGATCATCCTTCATGATTGAAGGTATTCCATTTCATCTGAACTGTTATCTAGAAAAAAGCAAAACAGGGAAAAACCACAACATCATTGTTATTACTGAAGTACATCCTTTAAGTCATTAGTTTTACTTTCCTATTTCATGACTTTGTGGGACTTTAACCAGTGTAGAGGAACCTTAACTCTGATCTTAAGCTTTTCAAAACTGAAATTTGTTTAAAGGCAATTTATCATTACATTGATGAGAAGGGGGTAACCAGTTAATTCAGGAGGTAGATGTGTACAAATGAATAGATATGACACTCTATATACAGAAGGTCTTACAGCTCAGTAAACTTGGATAGGACTCCAACATACCCTTTTTTGTTTGTTTCCTTTCAACTGATGATCTCTCTTTCAGGCAGATTGACTCCTTCACCTCTCTTCAGATTCTACGGTGACTGTTCCTCATGAGGGAAAAAGAGTTGTGGTCAAAACATTCTAATTCCCCAGTCCCCACATGGCAGGGATCCAGTTCATGTAGTAACGAAGTTTGACTGGTGGAGTTTTTCACCAGATCTAAAGAAATAGACATTACAATTGACTAGTTTCCCAACAGGCATTAAAATCCCCTAGAGCCAGTGTGGTGTAGTGATTTAAGTCTTAGACCAGGATTGAACCCTCACTCAGCCTGGAAAACCTGCTGGCAGATCTCGGGCAGGTCACACTCTCTCAGCCTTAAAGGAAAGCAATGACAAACCTCCTCTGCATACATCTTGCCAAGAAAATCCTAGGGGCTTTTCCGCACTTGGTTTTTAAAACGGGGCTGTGCATCCTCCCGCGAGGACGTTTGCATTTGGGGGCAAACTGAGTTCGGACTACTTACCGTATGTCCGGACTTCAGCCCGCTCCAGAACGCCCATAACTGGTCGTTCACCGTGCTATTGAAAGTCCTATTGAAACAGGACTTTCAATAGCCCAGCGTACCCCAGTCCATCGCTGTGCAAAAGTGTGGATTTGCAGGTTCGCGCCAGCGCGAGTGTGCAGATCTTCCGGGGGCGGGCTTCCAGCTGGCAAGCTTCTCCGGTTGGTGGAGAGCCTCCACCAACGGAAGCCTCCATTTTCATCCCCAGAGAGTACGTAGCACGGGCACACGCTGCTCCGGATCGGCATGGGTCGTCGGGGGGTAGCGGGCCAGTCTAGTGAGTAATGGACTGCTCCATTTCCCCCCCAAAGTGCGGAAAAGCCCTAGGTTTGCCATAAATCAGAATTGACTTGAACATGTATAACAATAAAATTTCACCTTCAGCACAAATCCTTCCGAACATATTGAGTGTACTTCCAACCTTTCTGCTTCAAAATGAGGCTCAGTGTGTGTGAAACTGAGTGACTACTTTATATTCTCCTACAAATGGAACTTGGACTTGTTCTAGAAGGGGAATGTAGCTATCATATACCCTTGACCAAAGAATGATACACTCTTTCTATTTGGGTGGTGTGCTCTTCAATCAAGCATGCAACTTTGAGAAGGATATACATAGAGCGGTGAGGGGGGAAGGAGATACCTACATAACTAGCCATGTCAGCCAAATCAATCCTAGTGATCAATGGAGTAACAGATGTCATAGCCAAATTGCCCTCACATCCATAATGTAAGTATATGATTTGCTGTACCAGATACATTGTATTATCGGAATGTTTCATAATGGACGTTGTTCCACAGACAAGTAAAAATATTGACCTATACAATTTTGCTAACAGGAGCTACCATAGATTTTATTGGGTCAGGGAAATCTTAATACTCTTTGAACTGCTTGTCAAAATATTATCAGGATTGATTTTCTTGTAATAAAGTACATATTTTAATAGAAATATATGTGTTCCCATTTCAGCATTTAGACAAAAGTAAATTAACTTCTCATGCCTATGGCAATTGATGTAAAATTTGTTACAATTATAGACCACATCAAGTAGGTCATGAATGACAAGTTTAAATTAACTAGCTCAGCCTGTGACACATTTGTGAGTAACAGAGGTTTGTAACTTATAGTGACAGAACTTTGCATGGGAGGCAGCCTGGCCTAACTAAAGGACATTCTTTTGTTGCATTAACCTGTTAGATGCTTGATCTTTTTCCCAACTTTAAAGCTATGATAAACATGTTGACTTTTGCATCTAACAGCCACGAAGGAGGGACTTTAACACCTATCCTAAATATAGGTACTCTTAGCCTTCCTAAAATGGATACAGGAGAGTATCCATTTTGAATCCAAGATGGTTCTAGCAGGTAACTGTTGGAAATTTATCTTGGAACTAAGAAATTAACCAGTTATCCATTTAATCTTCCATGGATTTAATAGAAGAAAGGTTTGTTTGGGTTGACAAAAAGTGATGGTAGATAATGCTGGCAACCTGTCAGAATATTTCTGCCTTATAATCTATTAATAATAATTTCTAAAGGCTAAAGCTAATATGATCCCTGGACTTTTGTAAAGCTGTGTGGTCTCATACTGGAAAATCCTTAGCTGGCATCCTTATCATAAAGTTTACATAAGATTTTTGGAAACACCACTGTAGCAGATCTAAAATGCTAGTATGATTCACCAAAGGCTGTATTCGAGGTTTTATTTCAGTACATGTTATTTGCCAACAAAGTCACTGTGTCAGCACAGACTGAGCTAATATTTCTCAGAGATTTCATATACACAGAATTGTAAGGAACATGTGTCTTATCAAACATAATCCCCAGTCTTGGAGACCCACACAAGGTGCTACAAGGGTCCACTTTCTTTTCTGTGCCTTTTTGACATATATGGGAAGCTTGATGTGGGAACTCACTTGGAAATGTAGGCTTCGATGTCTCCAAAAAGGAGATGACACCCAACTCTTTGATTTCCACCTTCCTGGGGAGGCACTGGGTGTATCTGGTGGTAGTTTTTGATTCCATCAGTATCTGTTGACTATTTCTGAACTGAACAAACTGAAGCTTCATTCACAAATGGAAGACATGCTGTTGATCTGGGGTTCTACAGAGTTAGGATTAACAGCTACAATAAGTAAATAATCTAGATGAGGTTACACCACTCCTGACAGCAATCTAGGATGAGTCTATGAACTCGCTCTATGTTTACATGTCCAGGTGGCAATATTCAGAAGGAAAGCTCTACAATAGAGACATTGTATAGATACATATTTGAAAAGTAGTATCTGTTTTCAGATGGATTTCAGGTTTCTGGAATCCTATCTAACAGAAGCCCTACATTTTTGACTACTGAGGACTCTTGAAATTATTGTCCAAAAGATAACTTCTCTAAGCTCTGAGCTGTCATCAGACGGTTGGGAACTGTGTCAGAGAAAACAAGTGACGTGTGCCATGTTCACAGGGAATTCTGAGATAAAACCCTTTTTTTAACAATATACATGCATTTTGTACCTTAGGAGGGTATGATAGAGAAGGATGTGGCCCTCCAAATTCCTCTGCGGGGGCAATGTGCCCACCTAACCCTTATACTTACCCACCTCTGCTGTAGCCAAATACATAATATTGCATAATAAGCACCTGTATATCTGAATTCTGAGCTGTTTGGGTTTTCTACACAGGCTCTCAGAGTGCCACTTCCATTCATGTATCTACCCCTTGCTGACTTGGATTCTCTTACATGTTGCGTTTCAGTCCCTTGACTGCCAGTAGGTTTGGCCTTTTGACCCGTATAGCCTGACTGCTCTTCTTGGACATCAGAAACGCCAAGCACTCCAAGTGGTGAAAAGAGGAAATGGATCCCCATCTGTTATTGCAAAAAGTATCCTGGCAGCTGCCTATTATTGCCTCATGGTTTGTTAACTCTCTGACAAACAAGAAATAAGAAGCATGAAAATGACCATTATATTAGAGAGCTTCTGTTTGCTGGTTTCCACAGAACATCTAACGTATGTTAAATATTTCCTTCTTGCCCTCCTTCAATATTGCAGTGGCCAATCTTAAAGAAAAAAACAAAAGAAAATATCAAAATCTTTCAGGGAATTCTCAGCAAGATGAACACTCCAGTGCACTTCTGTAGATATAAAACTACTGAATGCCACTGAGAACTCAGACCATTAGCTAGGACTAGGCTTTGATGACAAGCAACAGGATTGCTATCAAAGCACAGCAAATGGAAAGCAAATATCTCTACCTCAGTATACTCTAAACCTTTCCCCCAGTTTGCTTCACTAAAAATGAACCATCAGAGAGTTTGCAGATGTTTAACAGACATCTTAGTTTATTGCCAAGGTCAGCATTTCTGCTTAACATCATATTTGGATCTTAAAGAAGGTGGAGCATATCCTGTGTTCCTGCACACATAAGTCACTTATATCAGGGATGGCAGAATTTGTGAAACTGGTAAGTGTCAAGTCAAAACTGATTAAAACTGCCTTGTCTATCTCATGAGTGCAATTGCAGAGTGGCATTTTTTTTTCTGGGGGATAGAGTAAGTTAAATCAGATGTGTCACATTTATGTTAAAAAATTATACTTTCATGTGATAAGTTTTGGATTTGTTGGATCTGGAATACTCTGTATCCTGTTCTTCTGAAAGTTATTTTATAGGGCCTTTCCACACTACACTGTTACAGTACTATTATTCCACTTTCAATACCCTGAGGAATGCTGGGGTTTGCAATTTAGGGAGAGGCATTTAGAATTCTCAGCCAGAGAGCTCTTTGGCCTCAGTAAACTACAAACCTCAGAATTCCACAGAAGGTGGAAAGCGGAATAATGGAACTATAACAGCATAAGGTGGAAAGGCCCATAGATATCAAATAATTTGAGTATAAATGATATTTGGTCATGGTTTAGTAAAGACAAGACATTTTAAATAAACTAACCACTCTACAATTAATTATAGAATGGATAGCAAAAAAGAAATGAAAGGGAAATTTTACCCCAAACTTAGCAACAGCATGAAGCATGTTCTCCTTCAGTCATTCCTACAGTGTTCATATAGCCTTCACCAAACTGGTGCTCTCCAAAGGCATTTGACAACAACTACCATCACACAATAGTCATATTGGCTAGAGGTTATGGGTGCTGTAGCCCAACCATTTGGGTGGCACCAGCTTGGTTAAGCTTGACACAAAACAGGTAGGTAGCTATGCTGATCAATAGTCTTAGAAGAACACTAGGGCATAAATTTTCTATCCCAAGTATAGCAGAGCCATTGAATCAATGGAACTTACATAAATGCTTACTTAGGAAGTTCCTGTTCACTCAGTGGATCTACTCTAGTTGGGACGAAATGGCAGTTATCAATCAGGGGTTTTCAAAATCCCTGGATCATGTTCCTGTTCAAAGACAGGGAAGATCTTCAAGAGGAATAAAGGAAGTACTTGTATATCACCTTAAGCTGGAAGAAAGTTAGGAGGAGGGGGAGAGGGGAAATATATAATGTGAGATGGATAATATTTTCCTTTGGAATTTTTTACCTCCCACATCTAGGCATCTTACTGCCCAAAACTGTATTTTCCAAAGACAACGTAACTGTGTATGAGGTTTTTATATTTCCTCCAACAATGATGATGTAATGCAAGCCATAGAATTGCTGGCTATGAAGTATTCACAGACTGAAAGCCGACAGTGTACATGATATCATTATAATAAATGAATAGCACCATAAACTAAACCATGCTCGTTTGTGAAATGAATGAATGGAAGGGTTCTTATTTTTGTAGCTCCTGGACTCATGTCTAATTTACACTTAAAGAGGGACATTAAACCTCAGTAACATGTCTAGCCTCACTTCAAGGCATTTTAGTTCAGAATCTTAACCCAAAGTAACTAAACAATTCCAACAATAAATTTAGTAGAGGGATTACATTATGCTTTCAGTAATACAAAGACACTTTAAAGTTGTCTCAGAAACAGGCTAAAACAAAGAACCCACGATATTGTTGTATATTTTGGGTGGCTGTATCAGTTGGGCTTTTGTATTGTTTTTTTAAGTGTAAAACTGAACATTTTCCCTAGCAGTAAATTTTGCTACCAACTCATATCACACTGATAAAACTCATTTATGGCCCATGTCAATGTAAACAAACATTTTAGGGGCATGCTGATGTATTTGTAACAAGATGTTATTTGCTTGCATAGATTTTGTGAACCAAAACCAGATGACTACAATAACAGTTGTTTCTTATGGGAGGGAAAACAGCCAAGGCATGTGATCATGAAAGTACTTCTTGCTCTTCTGTGCTGCCCATTCACAACCAATGGGAAAGAATTCTGTTGGAATAAAGTAACACAACAGACATAACTCTGTTTTGTCTCTTGAGACTTCTTTAAGATGCTAAGAAAAGAGTTTCTAATTTTAGCCAGATGAAGCATATTATCAGCTCCTTTATTTATGCATATTAGACTCAATGATTCTCTAGATTTCATAAACATGAAAGAGGAGATGGCTATTTAGTCTAGAATTCTGTTGGTCATCCAGATCCATATGAGAAGCCCATAACAGTGGTGGCTGGTGGCTTCGATGTGAAGGGTCCAGTGAATCTACCCCAGGTTTTATTCCTGACTTTTAAGGAGTTATTCAAGGAGCTGGATCCTATGCCAAAAATAAGTCCAACACCTTGGATAGCTTCTTTAAAATCAGTAATAAAATTCAAAATAAATTCACAGAATTCACCCATACCGTGGAAACCCTTGGCCATCCTGAGCACCACCACACTTTTGTTTCACAACAACTGGACCACAGTACCACTGTTGTTATTGTGTGCCTTCAAGTCATTTCTAACTTACGATTCCTCTAAAGGAAACCTATCATGTGGTTTTATGGGGAAGATTTGTTCAGAGGAGGATTGGCAATGTTCTTGCCATGGCTTTCCATGGCTGAGCAAGGATTCAAACCCTGGTCCTAGTCAAAAACTCCAACCACTACATCAGCCTATTAGACTTTTCTAACTCCCTTGTAAAACCGTTCAAATAGTGGGCAAGGTAAACAGAACTGTAACAAAGCTCATACTGAATACGCATTCCTCTTTATGGCCCTTTCCACAGCTTACCCTTTTTCAACCCTGGTGTGTGGGCATTGCGCGAGCAGCCTCCAGTGAGAGGCTCTCACATCCCTGCTGCTTAAGATCCACATGAGCTGCCTGCGCCCAAGCAGGTAGCTCAAGAGCCCCGCCTCTTCCTTCCACAGCGCAGTCTGGGAATTTCCCAGGCTGTGCTGGGGCAGGAAGCGTGACCGTTGCTCTGCACACATGGCAAGTGCACGTGGGGTCCTGGAGCAATGTGTGATTGTGCACCATTTTCAGCCTGACCCTGGAGCATCACGTGATTGTGAGTGCATTGTGCAGATCACTCCTCACAATCATGCAACACTGCAAGCGCCCTTTCGCATGCCAAATGCTGTGCAGAAAGGGCCTTTGTCTTACTTGACATTTAGTGCTACTCCATCAGAGTGAAAGTAAGTGACAGAAAAGTAAAAAGAACCTTTTGGGTTATTTTAAGATGCTATAATTCATTGTTATTTAACTTTTCATGGCAAGCTTTTACAGCCTCTCCCCATTTTTTAGAAGCTATAGCCAAGATCCTAGATGAGCTACTTAGCTAAGTACAACTAGTGTCTCCTGGCCTGAGTCCCCATCCTGATTTACCAGGCAGGAGGCACTGTGAATAACAACAGATCTGTTCTTCTATCAATCAGGGCACCACATACTGATTTTTCCACCCCCTCCCCAGTGAACTCCATTGTGACAATCAGAAGCAGGATCCCTGTTGCAATTCCTCCTTACACCAGAGATCGCTGGTGGGAAGCTCGGTGGCAAGATCAGTATGCTATACCCTGATTGATAAGAGAATAGACCTCTATTGCTTGCAGTGGCTGCTACCTGGCAAAGCAGGCTTGGGGGATTTTTATAACTGTGGCAGTAGTGCTATGATAGTGAATACATCAATACAAATACAAATTTAACTCTAGGTTACACATCTATAACTGTGACAGTGAATTCCAACCTATGTTAAGAATGCAGGTAAAGCAAACTATGAGGTGGATCTAGGGTTTGTTTTCCATGTTTCCTTCTGCCTATTGTTTTCAGAGTCCTGGAGAAGGCTGTAATGCACAGAAGGAGACAAGGAAGTCAACTTCCACCCACCCAGTTCCTTGTGCACAAATCTGGATATGTTAGGCAAAGGTAGGAAAGATGATGTTGGACTGCAAGTCTCATCAGGCCTAACCAACATAACCAGTGGATGAGATCTGTTGCCCTTTGGATGGGTCACACAACATCCAGAGGGTCTCAAGTTGCCACCTTTGTGTTAACCTGACAAAAGAGAACAGTGAGATTCCTAACTAAGCTGTCAGATTATGTCTCTCCAGGCAAAGCCTGGTTGAAAACCAAAAGGAATAACATTCTGCCTTAAGATACCATGTGCCAACAAGTTTCCCTACTTATAACTCTTTTATGACTTTTAGACTATCTCATTTTAATTACACTTAGCACTCTTGCCAAGTTTCCTTTCCTTGTGTCAGTTTACATACAATAAAATGAGGGGGGTGGGATATGATGGTTTGTGAAATGCAGCTACTGTCTGTTCTGCATTTTTAAGTAAACTTGTGCCAAAAAGAAACTCACCCAGAGCCAGAATGTCTGTATGAAATCATTTATTACCCTGCAAAAATATGTACCGGAGAGAAATTAAGTTCTGAACTTTCACTAATCTGTAATGTGGCTGCCTACAAGAAGAAGTTCATTGTTCACAAGCCAGCACTAAAAATGTAATTAATTCCAATTTATAAAATATGCTTTGATCATAATTAGTACATCTTTGAATGCATCATAATCATTTCTTTAGGGGAGTAAGTGAGCCTTCTTCTTTTTCAGTGTTCCCAAAGTGAGGTTTTAGATGGGCAAGCTGCTGATGGAACCAGGAAAGGAAAAACAGGTAGTCTGCAAGTAAGGATGCCGTGACTTTGCATGTATGAACACTGAAGGCCATAAATCTTTGTGAGCTGAAAAGAGGCATTCCAGCTCTGTATCATTGATGAAATTCAGATCTCTGAAGGGTTAGAACAAGAATGCCTGGTTTCAATCCACCATTGTAAGGCCAAGACAGTGATGGAGGGAGGGTGAATAAAAGATGATGAGATCAGCCTTTTAAGTGCTTTCATGTACTGTACAACATAAAATATTCTAAGTATTGTGGTTTTAAAAAATATAAATTCAATGTGTCTGCCTCAGTTTTGAAAGTAACATAGGAGCTTGTTGAAGTTCTGGCAGATAAAGACAAAATGCTAACACAGCAGTAGAAGGAGGAAAATAAAAACACATTTTAAAGCTTGATTCTAGCCAAATTCATTCCAAAACAGGATTCTCTGATCAATGAAACTTACTTCCACATACGCATGCAGTTCTAGGCAGAGCTTGGAAGCATAACTTTTCTAGTAGTACAGCTTCTAAAATCCTGCAAATATCACAGTCCCTGGATGAAAGTCCTGGTATAATGGTGGAATGTCAAAGAGTACACTTACATGCTAACAATTTATTTCTTCCATCTATGGCCATACTCCCTTGGATGGTGAAACATTATACCAGCCCTAGAAGTAACCTTCCTTCCCACTGAATTGAAGGGAGAGGGGAAATTAAAAATAACCACCTCTGCATTGGCAAGTACATTTAGAACTTACAAGAGGGAATTCCTATGAGGACAAATGGTAGAGAAATGGCATTCTGCAAACCAAGGAACAACACTACACCCTGGGTTCAGAACACACACAAGAGTTTAAGTACATGGCAATCACTTCTTTGCCTAGAACACTAAAAGAGATCTCACCTAGGGACTCCAGACACAAAAATCCATGTCAATATGAAACCATTCAACCCCAACAATATGCAGCGCTCTGATAGAATAAGGAAATAATAAGCAAATAAGCAAGAGAAGGGGCAAATTGGCTCCAAAAAGCCAAACTGAAGCTGTCCTCATGTTTCTCCCCACAAGATTTGCCATCTATGAATACTGAATCTTGTATGAGTTATCCAGATCTTATCCTCATATGGAGACTATCAGAGGAACTCACAATATTCTTTCCACAAAGGAGCCTTGAGTTTTGCATTAGATAGAGATAGGCCTGAATGGGGTTCTTTGTATTTTCAAATGGAAAAATATACTTTTTTCGCCCATTGAGAGTGTGGTCTACTTTTATTGTTTACATGGATATTCTATACCGCCATGTTACCTCATAATGGTATGTAGACTATGGCCCTTTTCGCATAGCATTTGCCATGCGAAAGGGCGCCTGGAGCATCACATGATTGTGAGGAGTGATCTGCATGACACACTCACAATTGCGCGACACTCCAGGGTCGGGCAGTTGCCGCTCACACACTTTTTCATTTTCAGCTTTCAGCTGAAAATGGTGCATGATCATGCATTGCTCCAGGGCCCCACACACAATTGCCATGCGTGCGGAGCCTCAGGAGCCGCAGCGGTCGCACTTCCTGCCCCAGCGCAGTCTAGGAAACTCCCAAGCTGTGCTGCGGAAGGAAGAGGTGGGGCTCTCACACTACCTGCTCGGGAGCAGGCAGCTTGTGCGGAGCTAAAGCAGCGGGGATGCAAGAGACTCTCACTGGAGGCTGCTTGCGCGATCCCTGCACCCCAGCGCCGAAAAAAGGTAAGGTACAGAAAGTGATTCTATCACCATCACTTTGTATACCCTGCATGCTTTTTTATTATTTTTTGCCTAATGGGTAGTTAATAAAAGCAAAAACAACTGGCATCCTCTTCAATATCAAGTAAGACACAACGCACAAGGAAAAAGGAATGACAGTGGGGGAGGAGATTAATTCCAGCAGATACTGCCATTTCTTCTCTCTCTGAGGCCAGGGCAGTGGCAATTGAAATGGAGGGAGGGCCTTTCATCTGCTTGTGCGCCTAGGCTTGAGAGAGCCATGTCTGACTCCTTTTTTCTCCCTCTGAGACCAGAGCAATGGCAGTTGGGATGGAGGTAAGGCCTCTCATCTTTCATCTTCATGTAAAAAGGTCATTTTTGTGTAAAAAGTATAGAGTTTTAAGTATTCCCTCAGAACCATTTTGTTTCTTTAAGGTAGCATGTTCTTTTTTCTTATGAGTTGATTTTAGATCATGTAGGCCAATTCAGTAGTTATAAAACAAACTGTAGAAGCGTTAGAAATGAACTATCTTGTCAAGGTTCATATAAAGTATATTGTTAAATTAAATTCAAACTTCTGACAGTCTAGGCCGGTAACTCCCAGCCTTAGGCCCTTTTTACACGACATTTGCCATGCGAAAGGGCCCCTCAAGCATCGCATGATTGTGAGGAGCGATTTGCACGATGCACTCACAATTGCACTATGCTCCAGGGCCTGGCAGGTGCTGCTTGTGCACTTTTTCCTTGTTGGCTTTCAGTCGAAAATGGTGCGCGATCACACATTGCTCCAGGGTCCCATGAGCTCTTGCCATGCATGCGGAGCCTCCGGAGCCGTGGCAGTCACACTTCCTGCCCCAGCACAGCCTGGGAGGAGGCAGGGCTCTCGTGCTACCTGCTCAGGAGCAGGCAGCTCATGTGGAGCTGAAGCAGTGGGGATGCGAGAGCCTCTCACTGGAGGCTGCTTGCATGATCCCTCCATCCCAGCACCGAAAAATGGTAAGGTGCGGAAAGGGCCTTAGACACAGTCTCTGCATCTTTTCATCAGCTGCTTAAACGCAGCCACTTCCTATGGCCAAGATCTCACTGAAAGTTTTTTTTTTCCAGCTGGAATCTCTGTCTCATAGATATTTCTTCTCATTCATAAGTCCCTCCCATGCACACCATTGTGCTAGGTTTCACTCTTAAGGTACTACTCTTGTTGCCTAGCAACTTACCATCAAATTGCAATTGCATTCCAAATTGCTGACCCCCAAAACAACTTTATCACAGCCTTTGCATTAATCTTAACTGCATCACTCTAATATTCTTTTCCGTACTCACATCAGAGGACAATACCTTCCATTCCCCCGCCTCTGAGTAAGTTTTCTATTGGCAAAGGCCAGACATTCCACTCAACCCTGCTACTTTTGTCCAAACATTCAGCTACCCTTTTTGCCTTGTAATATGATAGTGCAAAACAGCTGGGCAGTGCCTGGCCCTCCAGAGGCCGTAAGACTGCCAGCTTAACCAACAGTGTGGGATCACAGAAAATGCTATTCAACAAAAATGGCCCAAATGCATGGACAGATCAAACAACCAATCTACACAGTTGCTGCTCTGTTGCCTGTTGATATCTCTGTGTACCTTCCTTTGCTCATCACAAGTGCAAGATCCTTTCAACCCTCTGCTCTGGGAAGACCATAAGAGAGGTACACCTGATGTTCAGCAGCAGTGACCAGGTGAAGTTATTGCCTTGGATGGCAGGACAGTGAGAGCTGCAAGTTCACTCACTTCTGATCTGGCAGGACCCTTGTTTTCTGGTTATACTCCACGGAGTTCTCCAGAACCAGCCTTCAGTGGCATTAGGAATGCCTGCTACTGCCTCTGATACTACTGTGTCTTCTTTTTCAGTAAGTGGGTGATGCTGCCACCATCTTTTCTCTTCTCCTCCTTCACAATATTGTGATTTCATGGTGCGACCCTATACTCATGTTACCGCAGTTTCTAGCCCAGACTTGTGGGATGTCAGATATTACTTTGATATCAATAATTTGGCCCTCTTCTACCATCCTTCTCCATGTGTTTGTGAGATCCCTGGACAAGCATGAAACTAGACACGGCCACTGATCGCTGGACATTCCATTACCCACCCAGGCAGGCCAGAAATAGCCAGATCACCGCTTCAGGAGACCTCCTGGCAAGCACGCTATTATGTATGCACGCTACTTACAAAGAACTCCCTGCCCCGAGCAGGAGGCTTAAGAGAATCCTCATCTGTCAAGCACTCTGCATTTGCATACTGTCTACTCCTTTGTCAATTCGGAATTAACTCAATCATGCTAAATTCTGACCTTTCGGAGGCTTTGTTTCCAGCCCGAAACTCATTGTTTTCCCCAAGTACGGACTAGCCTATGGCTACATTTTCCCTATAAGAACCCCTGATTCTGAGACCTTCCTCAGATCTCTGGGATTGCTCCCGATTTCCATCCAGCCCGGCTGCCGCTGTGCTTGGCGAGCCTTCCCCTCAGTCCCACGTACTGAGACTACTCACCTCCGATCTTCCACAGTGAACTACCCAGGCTTCAGGACAGGTGTAGTATCACCCAAATCAACAATCCCTCTTAAAAATCTCTCTGTCTCACTCCAACCTATATTTTCTATAGTTATCTGTGTGAGTGTGCTGCATACACTGTTTGATTGTATTTTAATAAAGATTACCATTGTTAGTTCAACCTCTGTCTGCTCCTTGACTCAGCCTGACCCCGTAGACGTTGAGTTCAAGATCTCGCTGCGTTGCCCTGCCTCTCGCATTGCCAGTTGTGCTCTGTGCTAATTTCCCTACCTTTTGATATTTTGATAGCGCACTTTGGCGTCCCTCACGGGACCCCCAGTAAACCAAGTAACACCCACTTACTTAAGAATAAGCCCCATTAGAATCAGTAGGACTCTCTTCTAAGTTTACATGTTTTTAAGGCCATTCATTCTGATTTAGTAATTTTAACTGATAAACTAAATTGCCTTGGATCCAAATCTGTCTTTTGAGGATGGAAGGGCTCAGCTCACAAAGAAATTTTTGCATAATTTGAAGACACCCCCTTGAACCACAGATCATCCCATTTAGCAAGCTCTCCCAATAGTTTATGTAACAGGAGGAGGGAGTGGAGCAGCAACCATTGGGAAGAAAAGGCAAAGAAACCTGCTTGCACTGGCTTAACTGCATAAGTGCAGTCTTGGTTCAAAGCATTACACAAATCTGGGGCAGGCTTTCAGAGGTTCCAGTTGAATCCTGGTAGACCTTCCATTAGTTATCTGACTCAGTGTATTAAGGTGAATAGAATATAGGATTCAGACTTGAAAAAGTCTGGGTTATAATACAGATTTTTATTTTTATTTTGCTACTGACTGGCACATAGCAACAAATACCAAATATTGTGATTGATCTAGAGGGCTGTTGTTTCATTGTTATGTAGCACAACCAGCAAGGTGACCATTGTGCAATGGAACCAATGGACAATGAGACTAATGCATAACAAGATGTGCACTGCATCTGTGCCAATGTCCATTGCATTAGTTCCAATGGGCATCAAGCACCAATGTGTATTGGGTACTCTTGCTACTGTCCTGTTACACATCTTCAGAAACCACAAACAGGGTTTCTTAGCATCTCTGCTACATAATTAAGTATATGGAAAGTCTTGTAATGTCGTTGGTTCTGGCAATCATTTTTATTTCACAAGTATAAAAAATATTAAAACATTTTGTCAACAGTGGCCAAGATAACAAGGGGTTTTGTCTCTTTTTGATAATGTTTGTATTTCACAACTTTCAGAGAGGTGTTATAGGGGTTATATGCACAAATATCAAAGGGAAAGGGGTTACATGCACAAAATGCAGTATTTTGCACAAAACACAACATTTTTACATAAAAAAGTTTTTTGTGTGCAAAAAAAGAAATCTCTTTGCAAGATCTTTACCCAAAGCCCTAAAATGCAGAAAGATGTTGGAGCAGTTGGCAGTGTCTTTGGTGGGGAGTCTCAATGTGTCAAAACACCCTTTCTCATCAAAGACAAAACAATCTGTGATTAATCTTGGCACGTCCATGGAGTCTCTCCCAATGTCTCTGCTTATTTCTCCCTAAATAACAGCTCTCGTTTTCAGCTCACATGGATGAGAGCTTCTCAGTCTCTTTTACTGCTAGTTTGTAGCAATGTAGGTGCAGTGGTGGATGAAGGCTTTCCAGTACTCTCGTCCATCAATTTGAAACATGTCAGAAATTCAAGATGCTACGGAAATGGTGTAGAGCAGTGATGAAGGGAAGCTGAGTAGGTCTCTGTTGGGTTGGGATCTTTGTAAGTGCCCAGTGATGCTGCCCTTGCATAACTCTGATTCTTGTCTCATCAGAGCTTCTGCAACTGAAACTGTAGTGGACTGTGCTTTCTAAAATGTATTTACAATGAATGATGCCCAGATTAAATAAAAACAGGGAAACACCACAGATGCTTTGATCTAACCTTTCTGCCAATTGTGAGATCTTGACTCTAACAGAGACAATTCTGCATCTACTTGAGGGAAGGATGGAGAGGGCAGAATCAGTTTGTAACATACAAGTATGCCTTGCTTCTGGCTTGACAAGAGTCAAATCACTGTTGAAGGTTTAGTTAGTTATACCAAAATAATTACGAACAATTAAAGCTACCTGACTTCACATGTTCCATTTAGAGAGCTTAAAATTCATGAATCCAGACTTTAAAATCTGTTGGCAGAACAGACAGAATTATAACGTTGGTGTCATTTTAATTACCCTAAATACAATAATTAACTCTAAATATTAGAAAGCAATATCTGGCTGTAATGACTGTATATGTTAATGCCTTTTCATTTTGAAATGTGATAGCCTCACCAAATATTTTATGTATTCAAATACAATCAACTCCTTTTTTATTATTTTTTGAAAAAGCCACCAGAAGATTTCAAACTGTGAAATACTCATTATTCAGAAACTTAACACTATTTCTGCTCTAGTTATCTGCAGTTCCGCTGTTCCTTCTGCTAAGAAAAAGCAGGTCAAAGTGAACTAAGCAAGTAACAATCACAGATACAGTTAAATCTAAAGTATTTTAGAATCTTGAAATTTATATCAAGCTTTATCTTGGACATTAAAGAAAAATCTTTGGGGACCAATAAACCTTGAAGAAGACCTCAAAAGAAATGACTTAACTGTTTGGCTTTGAGATTTATTTAGGCGGTTATGGCAGTGGCTTGCTATTTATTTCAATCATGAAATATAACAATGAGTACATCCTATTCCTGTTCAATAAAATGTTAGTTTTCTAAACAGAAATAAAAGAGAGGATAACAGCCTCACACCAATAAAATATGCCTACTAAAGCTATGGGAAAATGTACAATTTGCTGCTTTGCCACCATTATTTTGTTATCTGTATATGTACTGAATGCCCTTGATTTTTATACGTCTGAGATGCGGGCTGAAATCCTGTTGATGTTTTGTGCTTGCAAAAGTTCCCCTATAGAAGTTATTGGACCATTTGATCTGATACGATACATCCACATTCTGTTCAAAGAAGCAGAGTTGCATATGTGGTGCCATCATCTATGCAAATGTGTGTGCATATGCAATGTGCATGAACATTTAGTTTTGCATGTGGTTGCACATTTAGGTGTGTGTTCAGCTGACTAATATTACCATTCAACACAACAGTTGTGTAGCACAACCACTGCATGAATCTACATGCAAAGATTTACACTATGTAACTCTCAGTGCAGGATCTCAGCAATACAGATCTAAGTCATGCATAAAAAAAAAGTGGTAGGAGAACAAGAGATGAAGATGCACAAGGAATGGAGAGGAACTTCTTATGTTTAACCTGATGAGGAGCCACTGAAGAATTGGTATTTCATCTTTTTTGTTTTGTTTTGTACATCTGCAGGGCTGTTACATAGATGTTGGGCCATTTTTTTCTCTGTTGCTCCACAAGTCAGGTGCCAAACTAATGGGGTCAAATTATAAGAAAGTGGATTTTGACTACACATGTCCACCACTAGATGTTTTATGTATCTAATGTCTGCATGGGCACTTAGGGATGCTATATCAGCAGATTTTCTGTCTTAGCAGGGTTTAGACTAGATTCTTTGAGGACCCTGCAACCTCATGATTTTATGACTCTTTTTCACATATTTAAGAAGGTCTGCCCTGCTTAGTACATGGGTACGAGACCACCAAGGAATGTTAAGAGCTGTAGTCTATATTTTGAAAGGAAGGCAATGGCAAATCTCCTTGAGTATTCCTTGCCTAACAAAAACCTGTAAAGTTCACACATCAACAGGTGGCTTGAAGGCATTTCACACCCACACACATAACCAGATCATCTTTATCATTTGCAAATATACAGGGGTTTACCCCTGTCCCTGGCTTGGAGTCATTTATTAAATGATAATTCAGGTGTGCAATAAATGAGCATTATTTACTATTGTCATTTCAAATTATTATGCAAACTATATTGGATGTTGGCTGGCTTTATCTATAAAACAAAACAAAATAAATTATACTTTTTGAAACATTCCTTATTAAATATATCTTTTTTTTTAAAAAAAAATCCACCTTCCTGTATCATGGTATGCTTCAAGCACACAGGTTCTCATTTTGTAGTTCAATAATGTTGTCCTAATGGAATGAAGTTTGAGAACCAAGAACTTTGTTCTAAAAATTCTGGAATAGTTGAATAAACTGTCTTTTTCACTATCCATCAATGTGCCACATTACACCACCCTTGGTCTTAGTGAAACCACCTGGGAATAAGGTTTACCACTTTGTGTGTGACATGGTTTTCAAGTAAAGTAGGGGGGTGAGAAATGCCATATGGTGAATATTAAATGGAGGTTGTTGGGCTATAAATCAAATACAGTGTTTGTTGTCATCGCTAGAATTATGCAGTCACTTTTTTTAAAGGGTCAGAGGTTGCTGATTGTTTTGTTTCTCCACTGGCCTGAATCACCAGCTAATTTTTCAGTCTCTCATACAAAAAGTAAATAAGGCAATGCAGAGAATGTCAGATGAATAATTCTATCACTTCAGTTTTACTATCTGCGAAATTCCAGGTTATTCCATGTGCACCCTTTCAAGATTTTTTTATCAAAGCTTCAAGATTTGCCAAAAATATTAGGGAGTATTATTCACTCCATGCACTTGCTAAAATTTAGCTTTCTTTTAGTACCTGCAGAACTTTCCCTAAATCAACTAAAGCAGTGCATCTCAAGCTATTTGACCATCAATCTTTTCTGAAGTGTGCCAGGGACTGGAACCATATTTCCCTCCATCACCTATAATTCTTTCTTTCTTGGAAATTTATCAAGGACTGGCAACCCATGGCTCAGGAACTGACACTGGTCAATGGGCCACCACTTTGAGTAGCACTGGACTAAGGACTCAAAATCAGCCCAAACATGGCCTTGCAGAACATTTCATATAAACATTTAAAACATGGGATCTAAGCATTGATTTAAGAGTGTTAAACAGTAAAGGAATCCTTTTGAATTCCACCCTACAGTTGCACCTGTCACTACATGGCACTGAACTTAGTTATATCTGGGTGAAGTGAGACATTTCTATTCCTGCCTGATGTCATGCACTGGTCCAAGGACCCAGGATTGACACAGAAAATGAAGTAGAATGACAAAGGACATGTCAGTGCTTGAGACAGACAGTGACCCTACCTAGCAACCACAGCACACATAGAGTCAACAATACCTACCGTAATGAAGTGTGACGACAAAGGGAGGCCCTACCATGCCCAGACCAGTTAAGTATGGGACATTCATTGATCAAGCAACCGCTGAGAGAGGCTGCTAGATCATAAATATCCCAACCCTCCCTTGAGAAGGCCATTGCCGACAACTAACCTTCCAGAGGAAACAACCCTCTCATCACCTGATTCCTGGCTTGTACTTCTGAAGGACCTTTAACCTTGCTTCATTACTGACCATACTCCTTGCTTCTCCCTTGGATTGATGCCTAGGATTTATTACCTTATGATGTTGACCTGGATTGCTTGAACCCCAAGAACTGCAATTACCTGACCAGTAAGCTTCTGCTTATATCTGTGGCTACTACTGTCTCTACTGCCTGACAGGACTCTGCTTTGAACTGTGACCCCTGGTTGGCCTCCAAAACAGGACACCTGACTGATTTTTCTTAAGCTTAAGTCCTATAACAACTGAGAAGTACTAGTTTTGGGAATAAAGTGTGGAGAAGTAGGAGAGAAAAATTTCCCACTATTTGGACAGTCATTCAGAATAACTTGGGGCTAGGTGATTGCTACTGCTCAGTAGTGTTTCCCTGAGTTGTAATTTGCAGAATTTGTCTGAGACTGTAAATGTAAATTGCAATACTTTTTTGCAATCCATATTTTTACATGCCCATATGTACACATGTACACACACATATCCACACACACTGACTTTAAAAACCTCCAAAATTGCATACAAGAGAAAGAGATGCAGCTAAATTCAGTAGCTTTTTGAAGGTTGAGCATGCTATCACCATAATTAAGCATTTGTAACACCCCCATTTTCTGTGAAAATGGTTCTTTTTATGAGATCAAATGAGGGATTTCCACAATCATCCTTCAATTGTTTCTCCCACACAGAGTAGCTAATGGACTGCATCCTTCCAGTATAGATTTTATGGCATCAGATTTGAGATCCTCTGGGGTGTAAAATGACTCAATGTGGAAAAGATAGCATGAATTGTGCAACAGGAATGTACTAGCTGTACCACAAACCCTGAAACTTGAAAGCTTTAAATGGTAACAAATCTTGCAATACAATGTGAAAGTCAGCTACCTCTGCATGAACCTGCCAAACAACTATATGTTTATGTTGCCACAGTTAGGTGTTTCTCTTCTCCCTAACTGCATGTAAATGCTTCATCCCAGACTCATCAAAAAAGGGAGAAATGGTAAAATTGCATATGAAGTTCTAGCATTCCTCTTTACCAGACATCCTCCCACATCCTGTCCTAGTTTTCCAGTAATTTCTAGCATACCTACTAGTAACTTTGGGCAAACACTAAGAGCCAAAATAAAAAGAAAGAAAGCCAATAAGTTTCCTCAACAGAGGAAACAATGAACTAATTCATGCACCATATATTATAGCCACCCCTTCCTTTAAAGCAAGATTGAGTAAAGTCTACTTTGTGAGCTACATGCTCCTAGATCCTCCTCAATTTTTAAAAAACTTTTTCACAGGCAATTTTTCAAGACCAAATCACCAGCTTGGTACCAAGGGAAAACATGGCACATGACCAGCCAAGTTTCCCATGTACCCAAAATCAACTAAACATGAAAGTGGAAGTGACATAACATCACTTCCAGCCACATTGGATTCCTTTGTCCTCTCTCTAAGAGGATGGATGTGAAGAATGGCTCCCACTCCTTCAACAGTTGTCTAACCCTGTTTTTAAAGGAAAGGTTGTAGAACATTCCAAGAATTGTGTGAATTGATCCAAAGTCAGTTTTTTTGCCTGAAGTGGATAGGAATTGACCTTTCATTTAACTAAAACTAGGGAGATGTGTGTATGTGTCTTCAAGTCACCTGTCAACTTAGGGTAACATTGCATCAGGTTTTCCTAGGCAACGAATACTCAGAGCTGGTTTTGCCAGTTCCTTTGCCTGAAATATAGCCTACAGCACTGGGTATTTGTTGCTGGTCTCCTATTTTAGTACTAATCAGGTATGATCCTGCGTAACTTCCAAGATCAGACAGAATCTGGTCCCTTTAGGGTATTTAAGAGACATAGCATATAATTATTATATGAAGTTTTGTGCCAAGTGTAGCTTAACTCACAAAAATGGGAGGAGAAAGGAAGTAACATGATCTCTCTGTTTCTCCATTTAATGGAGAGAATATATGGCATGTGGACCTTATTTTGCTGTGATCTGCTCTTTGAAAAAAATATATATTCTCCAAACAACTCTTAACTGTGAATGAGAAATCATGGGTGAGATTGATGCTCATGTATTTCCCAAAGTACTTATATATTTAGATGCTCCAGATAATTCACTTAGCGATTTCCAACAACAAAACAGGAGAATGGGATTTAAATTAAATTGGTCATCTGTCCAGCTGCAAAGCTATAGACAGATAAGTCTCTGGACAAATAAAGCAGCATCAATAGAGGGAACAGAAAGAAAGAGAGTGAACTAAGGGCTTGTACCTGTTTAAAACAAAATTAGGAACACTCTGGTGTTGGGTTACATGCATTGACAGGAGGAAAATGACAACTGCAGGCACTTTTGGAGAGATCTGGCATGCATATATCAAGCCCCAAGGAGCATTCTTTGGTAACATTTTAAAATTAACTCATGAATTCCTTTATCTACTCCTTAGATAGGATTGTGCTGATTGAAGAGAGTAGGCATAAGACATTTTCATCATCCTCTCTAATATGTGGTAGGAATGCTTTTTAAAGTAAAGACATTAGAAACTTCAAGAAATATCTCTAATTGCCATTCAGGATAATTAAGTGCTGGTTCTGGATTTGCTGTAGTTCAGGAGCATACCTAGACATTGCCAAGGAAAAGGAAACATATCACCTCAAAAAGCAATCAAGAGAGTACATATTAATAATTGCACTTATTTACATAGAGATATGCAAATTTTATATGTATCAGTTTGTGTTAATTCATGTATACAGATGCACATTTTGAATTAATAACTTTATTATACAGTGTACTTCAGCCCTGTGGAAAATTATGGGCAGGTGAATGGTATGTCTCCCCTGTCTGCTGTCTGGGTTATTAACTGCTGATGGACAACTTCAAGTATCTGCTTTCTTTTCTGATGTTTTTTAATCATTAAGCTGGATTTGGAGTTGATTAGCATTCAAAAGACCATCCTCTACAAAGGAGTATGTGTGGATACCCTAACTTTAGTATTAGTATGTGGCTAATACAACTGTGCTGCTTTTTTAAGTATCCAGGAAACACCTTCCTGCAAATGGGGGTAACTTGTGATCTTCCAGCTTTTAACTTGAAGGATAACTTCCATTACCCTTAACCATTCCAGGCTGGACTTGAGGGAAGTTGGGAGTCTGCTGTCTTTTGGAAAGCTACAAGTTCTGTTGTCCAACTGTCTACCTAAAATATAGCCACTGACTCAGACTACATCCTCTGAAAAACGGTACTGTCCCAAGGTGGGTTGCAATTAACTATGCTACTGCGGGCTCTTGCCATTCTAAGGATTTAATCAGTGCATGGCTGGATGTCCTCAGAGGATGATAACTGACTCATATCTCCAAGAACTTCTGTTGATGAGGAAGTGAATGGAGAAGGTAGGCCTGGTGTAGAGGGAGTCTTCTGACAGGGAGTCACTAGTATCCAGGTATATGACTGAGCATTCAGAAAGTTGCTGAAAGGTAAACTCTGAGGGAGAGGTGAAGATTTGCATTGACACTGGAGTAGTTAACAATCCCCATTAGAATGTCCTCACAGTTCTTGTAGCTGGAGATATCATGACCAAGAGTGCAGTCAGATGGCAATGAGACATAGATACTGAAACAGAAGAGGTACTGGAGGCACTATGGCCGAAAACAGAGCCATATGAACTGATATGGACATAGACGGAGCCTGAGCTTCTGAAAGCAGGAGGTAAGAGACTGTTATGGATGGAAATAGATGAAGGCAGGGATGGTCTCAAAGAGACAGTACAAGAGATTTATATCTTAAGTGAGAACAATTCTGTTGATCTCTGCTCCAGTATCAATGTGAAATATAGTGTTTATAATGAGACTTGTCATAATCTTTATGACAGGTGAGCCAGAATAGTATGACCTTGGAGGATTCCTCCAGTTTAGGTCCCATCCATATCTCAAGCCCTGGTGATGGTCAGAGCAGACAGAGTACGGAGGGCACTGGAATGAGCACACCTCATATGAGGTTAAAGTGGGGGTGCACAGTATCCTTGATACTACAGATATGAGCTATTACGAACAAACAGCAAAGGCAACAGAGGGTGCTGACATCTTGAAGATGCTCCTTGCATCTCTCCCTCACAGCATAAACTCTTGGACAGGACCGTGGGAACTGAAGCAGCTGAAATTCAGGCTAACAAGAGTAACTGCAGTGGTCAAAGTTAAAATTCTGAAGATGGACTGCAAAGGCACCTCCCATGCAAGCACAAGGTTAGCAGTCAGTACCAACACAGACAGATGAGTGGAATGAAGCCTGGTTTGAGCTGAAGTACTTCAAGTCAAGGAGATTGGAACTAAAGGAGGTGGACTCATCACCAATGGCAATACAAGGGAAACCTCTTTAGGCTTCATTTTCCCTGTTTTCTTGGCGTTCTTTTTAGCAGCAGTCCCATCTTGACTTTCTCAAGAGTGGTGGCACTTGTGAGATTTCTCTAGACTCCTATCTAACATCAGAGGAGGTAACGTACCCAATATCAAAGCCTGGCTACTGAAGCCAAAGAGAATTCATGTATGGTATCAATGCTGGACAATGGCAAAGAGGTTCCAGGAATGCAATGCGCAGTTGGAGTCAATACTAGAACTGAGATGATATCCAGGGCCACAGGCTTGCAAGACAACGACTTGGTTAATGGAAGCAATGCTGTACTGAAGGCAGAATCTTTGCTTATAGTAGCCACAAAAATTAACACACCTTCTCAAATAGCAAATCACAATGTAATTTGTCTATTTTTGAGGGCTTACTTAGTAAAGCCATTTCAAATGGAGCAAACCTGAGTCTTCTGTCACTTGGCACAGAGTGCCAAGCAGAAAAGGCACTCTGAGTGATTATTCAAATGGGCAATCTTTGCACCGCATGAGGTCCTCTGTTTGAAAAGAAGCTATTCATGACACATGGAGTGTGGAAAGCCAACTGAGAAGAGTCAGCAATGTAAAAGCAAAGCGATGAAGAAGCAAAGAGAAGATAAGAAGCTGAAGAAACGAATACAAAAAACATCATTCACTTAAAATGTGGAAGAGAAGAGATTGTTCCAGTTGATGCTGTTTACATGGCAAATGAGAAGGAACTGAGGAGATGGCTGAGGCATGCCTAGGCATGTGCACTGAGGGTGGGGTTTCCACTGAAAAAGTTCAGCTCTAAAACGTTCTGCAAGAGGCTCTGTGCAGGCACAAAACCGATTTGTGTGATTCACAAAGACCATGAAGAACTACAAGACCCATCATCCATAATAATTGCAGGCTAGAGCTGATTCAAACTGGGGTCCACTTTCATCTGCTGAACCCTAGGTTCCCTGGATGTACTGTCTGCTTTAAACATAGCCTTAGTATATTTTGCCCAATATGGACAAAATTATATCTGGTGCCTACACTACTATGCTATTCCATCAGAAATACTTAATCCAGCCAGTTTAAATCCTACTGCTTGCTATTATGTTTCTTTCTACTGTTTTACCTTCTGCTGTTACGTTAGTTGCTCTTTATGGTATTTTGTGTTTTTTAATGTTGCTTTTGAAATCTAGTAGTATGGAGAGAAATATATAAATCTGCCAAATATATAAATAAATATATTCACAGCTTGTGAATAAACACAGAAACAAAAAAGTTCATGCTCTTAAGATCCGTTATAGCAAGTTAATTTTTATTTCTTTCATAACGTGACAATGTGTATCCATTGTAATGGCAACAGGCATTATTTTAATGAGGTCATAGCTGAGCAACAGAAACCAAAGAGAAAAGAAGGCACTACACCAAACCCATTAACAGAATAGCAGTGCAATCCTCTGCATGTCTACTCAGAGTAAGTTCCACTCAGTTCAATGGTCCATATTTGCAGTTAAATATGTCAAGAACTGCTGCCTCATTAGCTAAACAAGTACTGCAAATATAGTTATTCTGACAACTCCTGTATTGGAAATCTTTGTAGAAGTTTAATACCCAAACCCAGAAGAGTTGACTTTCTTCAAACACATATAAATTCATACAATATGTTGTCAAATACTTAGGTCATTTAGGATATGAGTAAATAATACCATTTATGAAATAAGTAGAGTTCACTTACACATGCTGAATTCCATGTTAGAGTTCACTTAGAAGTCTGTATATTTGTAAAATATTTAACCGGAATTTAATAAAATTAATATTACACTACCAATTCCTGTTTGTTATGTACATACACACAAACAGCCCTTCATTACCTTCTATTGTCGCATCCAATTTCTACAATGATTATGAATGAATAGCAATCAATCTATGTTTTCCGAGTATTATATTTACACATGGGCAGATGTGACTAAATACCTGACAAGTTCATTGACTTAAAAATGAGAAAGTTTAGAAAAATAGAAGAAGTAGAAAACCTCAATAATGCTAAACGCATAAAACCTTGAAGGAAATGTGTTTTTTTCCCACCTGGCAAAGTTTAATATATCAAATGTCAATTCAAAATAAGAGGGGTATAAATTAAACAAAAGACACTGTATTAGGGCGACATAGTAAAAAATGACTGTTTATCATCTTTACCTAAGGCCACTGTACCACAGTAAGATGTGGAATTCAGTGCATTTTAGTAACCACACATTAAAATAATTCTACTTATATTTTATTGAATTTATAAAAATAAGCTTTTATTATACATAGTAAGTAAAGATGTATTTTCAATTGCAGAATATATGCTTATGAGAAAGTATCCTTCTTTTCTTCCACAGATGTTGTTCACAAACCTGGAAAACAAAGAACAGTTAGGGATAATTTGCTATTAAAGAAAGTAGCATGGGCATACTTCATATGGATAGTTAATTTCAATTCTTCATGAAGTAAAACAGTAATATTCAAAGTGGTGCTCCCCTGAACTGGCCTGAAAACCTGAAGGTCCTCCCCATCAGATCCTGAGAACCACAGCTCTAAGAAACTTGCTCTGTGTTGACCCAGCTGGATATTGGACACTCTGGGACTGCAGCCCAAAATGATCTACAAACAAGTAATGTAGAACTGTGCATTCACCTGGAGTTACAATTAATACTTGCGTAGAAGACCTGGAGTTTATGCAGAGGGCTAGGATAGCGCTGTGGAATGTGTGGCCTTAGAAATCTAGTTGGGCTGCAGCTCCCATTGTCCCCTCACCATTGGCTTTGTGATACTGTGATACTGGGAATTACAATCCAACAAATGAATTAGATTGTTGAGTGTGCACATGTGAAAAGTTTAAATAATCTATGGAAAGATTTGGTAGCAACAACATGCCAATTGCTGTAAATAGGGATGGAAGATAGAAAGGAAAATGAGTATAACTCAAGTGTTCAAGGTTTACTTGTTGATTATCAAGGCTAGTACAGTGTGCCTGACTATGCCAAGCAGTTAAAAGTTAGAATGTTAAAAGTAATAAGAATCCTTTGAAAAGTTTATAAATGTGGTTCACAAATGAAATAAGATTTCATAGAATGCAGGAAATGGAAATTCTCCTGAAAGCTTGGAATACCATTGTGAAAGTTTATTTAAATGTAAGAAAGTCCTTTTAAGTTTAAATGATAGATTAAATATTTACACATCAAGTATGGTTTATCTTAATGTTTTCCTGTGAAAGGATATTTGGCGTGGAAGCTAGGATGAATTGGGAACCTTTCTATCACAACTTTAAAGATTTAAAAATTTTTGCATTCACACTTGCACATATACAGATAAAATGGTTTAATTAATTTGCTTATAGCTTGATTTTTTTAAGGACAAAAGCAGTATCACCTCATTTTTTATTTCACAAATTAGCAGAACTGAATGTGCTGGTTTAGAGAACTCTGCAATCACAGTACCAAGTTCATGGGCCAAGCCTGAAAATAAACTTTTAACCTTCAACATATATTTTATGGTAATAAATGATATTTGTATATAATAAATGATGTTCTGATAAGAAAATTGTTCTGAGTTCACAATTGTGTTTTCTCACTTCATGAATGTTACTTGAGTGTTTAACTGAAATTACTCACACTTTTTGCACACGTGCATGTACACATATATACAGAGTCAATACTAAAAATACTTAAGATATCTTTCATCAACTGTTGCAACAATACTTGCTTACTTATCGATTTTGCCTTTACTTTAAAACTACCCTCTGTGATACCATTTTCTTGTTCATCTGATCTATCATATCTTACATTTGTGCCATTGATCCCATGCACAACACCCAGGGGAAGGGAATGACCAAAAAAAAAAAGAATACCTTCCTCATCCGGAGAGTATCTCCCCATACCTGTCTATCCAAACCTTAACATCATAATTCTAGGCCCCTGCCAGGTGTCTCTGCTAAATTAGGCTACGCAGAAAAAGCAACAAAAGAGGAGGACTCTGCCTGCAGAGTATGTACCCTAGACAGTCTCACCTGGTGCTTCTTTTGCTGTATTTTCAGCCTCAGTGAAGGCCTTTTCTCCTTCTATTTAAAGGATGGTATTAACGCTGGCTTTACTTTGATTTTATATGCTGCAGTGTGTTGTGCTCCTTGCTCCTGATTTTGGTCATGGTTTTATTATGTATTAGTCATTATTTTCTTGTTTGAATTTTTTAAAAATGACTTGTTTAATGTGTATTTTAACTTTTATATGTTTCAGTTTTAACTATGTTTTCTTTTTAAAATATTGTAAGCCACTTTGAGTCTTTTCAAGGAAAAAAGCGGGATATAAATAAAGATGATGATGATGATGATGAAGAAATATATCCAGTCTGGTAATTAAGTAGTCTCAAAGGGCAAACAAAATGCTGAACAAATTCAAAAGTCAGCTTTTGCCAGACCAGCTTATCCTCAGTAAATGATTTAGGTTCAGACTATTTGAAGGGCTATATCCCTGATATGAGACTGCTTGATTTTTCAGATCATCCTCTCACAGTTTTAAAAACTCTCTTCCACAGGACACTAGGCTGGCTTTCCCTCTCCTGCTGGCAGGCAAAAGATCTTTTATTTAAACAAGATTATTTTGGCCATTAAGTAGTTTGAAAGGGAGAATCTTTTAATGCTAGGTGCTGCATCCCCCAAACCAGTAAGCTTTTTGCTATGCTATACATGCTTTTAAATTATTTTACTTCAGTGGTTAGTTTTAATGTGATAACTTATTTAATTGATCTTTAATTGCTCTTCTATAGAAATTATTGGGGTTTGGCCATAGTTTTTATTCATGTCATTAGCCACTTTAGGTCTTACACTAAGAGACAGGTAGGAAGCCATGGGATGGAGTGTAATATAATCTAATTGGCTTTGAATTCCTTTGAACAATGTCTTCTTTTTTTACAATATCTTTCAAACTTTTCCCCCAACCTTATTTTGTATATCTTCTGCTGGGGCTCTGCTTAGTAGTAATAATAAAAACTGCATTTGTTGGCTACATCTGTAAACATTTGGCTCCAGCATGGGGCCAAATCAAGACATCAGTCAACACACCCATCCACTTATGGGAAGCAATCACTCTGCCCACCTGCTGAGAATACCTTTGGAATGACAGACTTGGGATCCCACATGGGTATATTCATGCATGGTTCCTCTGCCAGCTATGGGTGGGGCAGAACACCTTCCCCCCAACTGGGCATGACCCTGGTAGCTCACATATCCAAAGTCCTATTACTGGATCCCCAACTGGATCTGACAGGTCGCCATGCTTTGTCTACTCCCAGCTGATTCCAGGTCACATGCTAAAAACTGTGCAAAGCTGTGACAAAATTCAATACACCATAAACATTTAGATACACTACAAACAAAACACAACAAACCATAAAACCATGAACAAGATTACAGAAGAAGGGAGGGTGAGGATGAGACTCTGTGCTGACTGTTGAGGGGAGCACTAGACACTAGTGTCTAGCCTCTCTGCAAACTGGATTTAAGCCTCTGCTTCAGCTCCTTTAGTCTTGCCCACAGGTCTATAGGATGACCCTGATTGACAGGTTCTCCTGCCTTTGCCCATTACCTGGAAACTGCTCACATTTCTAGGAGGTGAAAAAAAAAATAGCCCTTATCTTGCTCTGCCTCATTACACCCTGCAAATGGCACTCCCTGTAAATCAGAGAACACTCTTCTTAGTAGTTCTCTCACTGTTATGACTGATGTTTCAGGCTTATCTTTAGCAATGTTGGCTGAACTGTTTCTCAGATGTTAGTGACTAATAGTACACTATTTGAACTTTGGTATGAATGTAAGATATTTTCAGTTCTACCTCCTTAATTCTAACATGTTATATTTCTTTGCTGTAGGTAATATCCCTGTTATTTTCACAGGATTTTAGGCAGAAGACTTAGTTTCCCAGTTTTTTTAAAAAAGCCTCATTAAATCAATTTGAAATGGCTAAGGAATAAAAGTGTGTTTAGAAAGAGCACGAGCTGACTGTGACATTCTCCTTCCAAAATACCAATGTTGGTAGCAGAATGTCCCCTTAGTGTCCAAAATTAGCTTTACACCAGGGCTTCCATTATTCTGAAGGTGGAGAATCCAGTAAATATTAGCTGCACTTAATTTATTAAACACTGAACCAGAGAACGCCTGTTATTGTGAAAATTAATTCTATGGCTCTTCTGCTCTCAACTATAAATTATAAGCTTTCATACTTCCAAACACTAAATCACACATACAGTATCCATGCAGGTTTTTAAACTTTTTTCTACAATTTCTATAATTGGGGAGGATGGACTGAACATGGATGGTTCCTTTAGCTGCAGTGTGTACTGGGAACTGGCACTAGTAACTCTGCCAGGCCTTTTACTGGCTCTCCATTTTACAGAAATTTCAACACCTGGGTCCTGGCAGCCTGCATTTTCCAGGAGCTGCCCTTCACTTGTGAGCTTGGCTACAGCAACTGCATTCCATAACCAGATGGCTGCTATTACCCCATATAATTATTTTTAAAAGACTTATTTCTTTAACCAATTTACCATTCTCAGATGTCACATACAGTACAATATTGCTTAGATCAAACATTTTTGTTCTCCTCCCGTGGTTAAAATAGTACAAAGAACAACCTACTTTATGAAGCAAAAAAATAACTAACCATGAAAACCAATATAGGGTTTTAAATCAAGACGCAAGTCCTGTTACAGTCACAGAACTTTTGCAAGAGAGTAACCATTATTTTAATTATGGAGTTTCTGCCCCTCCCTGTCTTTTGTGTCATAGGTTCAAGCTAAAGGAAACAGTTTTGAAGATGATATCAAGCAGCAGCTTGTGTAATTACAGTTCAGTGGGCTGTACTCATTCTGTGACTAAGGATTGACAGTACTGATACTAACAGGACTGCTACAAATCAAGCATTATTAACCTATTGCCCTAAATTAGTCTCTGTTTACCAGGCTGCTATTTTAACACAGAGAAATTGATCCCAAGAGTTCATACTGAAGAAAATGAAAGTTTTAAATACTGAGCAGTAAAAACAAATCTTAAGATTTTAAATTGTCATAAAACAGTAAACCATACTACAGTAAAATAGCTATTCTAAAAGTTCAGGCATTGTTTTGTTATTTATTATTTTAAATATTTGTGTACCAGCTCCCAGGCAACAAGGGCTCTCGAGGCAATGAACAAATAAAAACCAATTAAAACAATACAAAGATCAAAACATTTTAAAAACACATTGTATGTATGTGTTGTTGTTGTCGTTTTTACATCACAGTAGTTTGTGATCTGCCAGTGTGCAAATGTGTGTCATGTCCTAAACTATTCTAGATTTTATGGTTACAGAAAAATATACTGCTTAACTGGATGCTCAGCAGCACCCTTTGCATGGAATTAAACACATTTAAATAAGAAATATTAAAGTGAGAAATACCAAAAATCTCTATTAACTATTAATTTGCTAGGCTAATTCTATGTAAATCGCACAAATACACAAGAACCAAAATTACTCAATTTCAACAGTTACTTGTCTACACTGATGCAACAAAACTATAATTTAAATTTTTAAACATAACCTGACAATTTTGATAGTTCTAAACAGCTATTATGATAATTCAATAGAATCTGTTTGTAAGGTACAATATAATATTCTTGTCCTTGTTCTCTGTATGAATATTGTTCTTACCCTATCCTTTTTGTAAAATAATACATTTAAATACATAAATTTGCATATTATTCCTGAAGAATGTTTTATTAATAACAATAATAATTGGAAAAAATATATCTAAGAGACAGGCTAATCAATTAAAGCTTTTAAGAAAGCCAAAAACCAAGCAAAGTGCACTTAAAAGCTATTTTCACCCCATAGTTCCATGGCTCAGCACCCACTAGCAAACAACAAATGTTAATCAGTGCTAACATTTTCATCGCAAATTTTAGAAGCTTACAAATTGGAAGAAAATCTATTGTTTCTGATGAAGTGGACTGGAGTCCATGAAAGCTTACGGTGAAAAATATCAATTAGTTAAAAGCTGCTGTAGATCCGCCTCCTCCTCCTCTCATTTCCTTTCTATTAAGAAATGACTTCATGAAAATTGACATGTGTACTCTTGAACCTAACACCAATTTCCAATGAACAAGAAATAACTTCTTACACTTATCTGGAGCTGACTCCACTGCTTCACTTTCAGTATCACTTGGCAAAATCCATGGCTGGTGAGCAAGCTGAAGCTGTTGCAGGAATTCATCCTGTCAGGAAAAAAAAGAATGGATGCAGGTAGGACAAAAAATAGGACTACAATATTTAAACAAAGTAATCAAACCAATTACTTGAACAAAGATCTCTAATACAAAACAGCAGGTCAAACACCTCTCTGCTTTGCTTCTTTGGAAATTTTTCCATCTACTATAAAAGTAGGGAGAAGTTTTCGGGAGGGGAGCAGAATAAATTTTGCAGAGTGGATTTGTGCTACCTTAGCTATAAGGGGTGGTCAGGGAGTTTAAATCCCCCCTTCACATTTTATAAAAATCTGCATGGCCACTCAGAGCAACCACAAAATCATACAAATCCTACCTAGAGCACCCTTAAGACGTGGGGTCAGAATTACAATGAAACACAACTTCCACTGTTGTCGTGTGACTATATTTTCATGGTTTTTAAAACAGTCATGATAATGTAATCATGAGATAATAGTTGATTTTTTTTTACCATTTTCTATTATTTTCAAATGATAGAAGTTTCGTAAACCTCAACCACCTCATCTAATTAAGGAAGTCTCAGCCATCCAACCCCTCCTAAATCTCATGCAATTTTTCTTGCATTTTAGGTTTGTTTGTATGTATGTGTGCATGTCCCACTCCCACACTGTATTGCTCACTCAGTCAAAATAACATAAATGGAAAGATTAAGGTTTCTGGGGTGCCCTAGCCCTGAATGCTGGAAGAGACAAATTCACAGTTAAAGGATGACTACATCACTCTGGTAAGTTACCCTACTTGCCATAGTCAATGGGAGAGCTGCCATTTTGTGGATTTGGGGGAGTAGCTACCACTGAATTTAGCTAAATTTCAAGCTGCAAACTCCTGGTTTCATGGCCATGCCAAGTTATGTAAACTTAATCCAAAACTCACAAGATTATTCTTCAACAATTTACTTAATTGTTGTGACAACCATAAAAAAAACCATGAGACACAGGTTCATTCTGTGTAGAAAAGTAGCAAATAAAATGAATCTTGATATACATTGAACAGATGTAAGCTGTAATTAAATCCAGACTTTTCACAGCAAAATAACTCCCAGTTTTTAAATTGCTTGCAGATCAGAGAGGACATGTCTTCACACAAAGAGACACTGATGTAATTTTAACACAGAACTGATCTGAAGATGATTTGCTGGACACTTTTGTCTGGCAATATGTTGTTTGGGATGTTGTTGCTGTGCAGGGATTGAAACAAGTGAAACAGAGTAGACAAGCCAATTCCTTTGATTAAAAATGAAGATTGTGTCACTGAAAATGAGTACTCAGTCTTTTGAGAGTAACAGGTTTGTCTCTGGGTAAGCACAAAAGGCAGGAACTATGTTTAAGTCTCCACTTTAAAATGTCTGCAGGTTTCAGCCAATGTCTGTAGGTTACAGCTAATACCAGACAAATTAGGTCATTTAGTTAGATTAGATCCAAGTTAGCTGAACTTGGTTCCCATGAATTTCATTGGGACAACATAAGTTGTGACTTTAGTCACACTGCTTTCAGTAGGGGAGCTCAGTCTGATTTAATCTGGACCCAATGTGTTGTAAACATGGTGTGTATAAAGCACACAATTGTTGTTGTTAACAAAGTCATGTCAACTTTGTCACCCTACCATCAACCACTCTGAATCTTACAGGGAAGATGTGTCTTCCCTGATTGAGTCTATCCATCTGTAATGTGGCCTTCTTCTCCTACTGCCTCCTACCTTACCAAGCATTATTGTCTTTTCTAGTGAGTCATGTTTTCTCAGGATATGGCCAAAGTACAACAGCCTCAGTTTAGTCATCTTGGCTTTTAGGGAGAGTTCAGGCTTGATTTGTTCTGAGACCCAGTCATTTGTCTTTTAGCAGCCCACAATATCTGCAGAACTTTTCTCCAGCACCACATTTCAAAGGAGCTGATTTTCTATCAGTTTTTTTCACTGCCCATATTTCACAACCATACACAGAAATTGGATATATGATAAGATAGACAATCCTACTTTTATATAAATCATCTATAGTCATTATTTCTGTTTTCTTCATGTTCAATTGTAAACATGCCTATGTACTTTCTTCCTTGGTTTTTTCAGTAATCATTTCAAGTCTTTGCTGTTCTCTCTAATATGGTGTCACTTGGATATCTTAAATGGTTGATGTTCCTTCCTCCAATTTTCACATCTCTTTCTGCCACATCTAATCCTGCTTTACATATGATATTTCAGAGACAAGTTAAACGATAGTGTGATAAAATGCCACCTTGCCTGACCCCCTTGCCAATTGGAAACCATTCAATTTCTCCATATTCTCCATAATTTAAACTCTTGGTTTAAATTTCCCTTTGATTTCTCAGAGCTTGTGGAAGAGGTCTCTTGTTCTTCCTTTTTCGTTGTCACCTTCTATTTCTCTGCATTGGTGATTAAAAACAGTTCTCCTTGTCCCATGCACATATTGTTGAACAGTTGCATTCAGAGTTCTGACTACTTCTATCCCTTTTACTTTTGCTTCTCATCTATCCTTGACTGTTTGAAGAGTTTTATCTGTCATCCACTGAAGCTTCTATTTCTTTTGGCTGAAGATAATGTCATTTTTGCAGCCCTCCCTGACAATGTCCCTGGCTGTAGTGCAGAGTTCTTCTGGCTCCTGGTCCATTAGGATTAACAGTGTAAATCTATTTTTTAACATTATCTTTCAATTTTACAGAGATGTTCTTTAGCTTGTATTTTTGGCATGATGGTTAGTTTAGTGTTCTTCCTTAGTTTTACTCTGATTTTTTTTTATATTAGCAGTTCATGGCCTGTACCAAAGTCTATTCCTGGTCTTGTTTTTGCAAAGAGAATAGAGCTTCTCCATCTTGTTTCCAATTATATACTGTATTTGATTTCTATATTGGCGATCAGCTGATTTGCATATGTACAGTGATCTCTTCGCTTAAAGAATGTGTTTGTGAGCAAACTATTGGCCTTGCAAAATTCAATCAGTCACTCTCCTTCATTTCTTGATCCTAGGCCAAATTTTCCTACAATCTTTGATTCTGCTCTCTTTTGGATTCCAATTTTCTGTAATTAACAACAAGCCCTGTTCTGCTGTGTGATCAATTTTCTCCTGAACTCCACCAGCCTTTCAATTTATTCTTCACCCTCCATAGTTGAAGCATAAACTTGGATTACATTAACAGATTCTCCCTGAAGTTTTGATATTACTTGGTCAGACACTGTATCATATACTTCATTTCCCTTTGCAACATCTCTCCTCACTATTTCTTCTTGCATTTTCATTTCCTAAATAATCAGTATTAAGTATCTGATTCAAAATTTGTCCTGTGCTGGCAGCTAGCCAAGGCCTTCCAGCTGTGTAATCAAGCAGATAGCAGCAACTAGCAAACAGCATTTGTTAAAGCAGTCCAAGTTCATTGCAAGCTTAGAGCAACTACATCTGAATTTACCAAGAGTCCAGAGAGGGAGTGCCCAAAAGCAGAATTTATAATCCAGGCAAAGGTCTAGGATCTAAAGAACATGAGCAAAGAATACAAGGGTCAGCAATGCTGTCACCACCAATGGAGTCAATAGTTTCCAGCAGTTTTCTGCCATCCTGACCTCTGGTAATATAGCCTCAGTGTCCTACCCAGCTCTGGCCTAATTAACAAGCTCTTCCTATATAAATACTGCTAGAAGCCTTAGCTCTCCCTTTTACATCTGTCCCTCTCATGTCTCTAGAGTGTGACTGTTGGAAGAATCCTGCCTGGGGCAGAGGCATAACAAAATGTACCATTTCTGTCCACTTCAGCTCACTTATCCCATGTATAACAATGTTTATATGTTCCATTTCTTGTTTTACTACGTCTATTTCCCCTGACTTATACTTTTCATATTCGATGTTCCTATAATATGTGTTCTGCAGCTGTGGACTTTCCTTTCACTTCTGAGCACATCACCAGCTGAACTTCCTTTCACCCTGAGTCTGCCTGCATCGTCAACCACACCACTACTTGTAGTTGGCCTCTGCTGCATTCCAGCAGCTCACTGAATGCCATCTGACCCAGGAGTCTCATTTTCTGACACTATCTCTTATTTCATTTTGGATCATCTCATCATAGGGTTATCATGGTAAAATACATTCTAAAGGGGTTCACTTTTGTCCCCTTCTGTGCAGTACCAACAAGTGTTAGCTATTGTGCCACTGTCATTGCCTCTGAGAGATCTTCCACCAGTGTCACTCTCCGCTGCTGCTGCTGCTTGGTAGCTGAGCACCCAGTCTGGCTCTTCAGCAAAAATCTGTCTAACATAAGAGAATGTCTTATCTCAGTCCTGGCACAGTTGATAAACCAAACAAAACAAAAGGAATATCTCCCAGTTTGTTACTTACTTCCAGGCAGTAAGCAAGGAGTCATAAAGTCTAACATAAACAAAGTCTGGCAGGGTTTCATGGCAAAGGAAGGTCAAATGTCAATCCAAGCATTTGTCAAGGCATCCAGCAAAGAAGCAAGTCAGATAAGCTCTGACAACTCCTAGAGGGGAAGGAGGTCAGCTAAATAGACCCAACGCCTAGCACAGCTGTGCCTTGACTGATTGTTGCTGGTTATAAATTCTGAGACAGTGACGCTGGGTCTCTCTTTGCTGCCTGTGCTGTGCAAAGCTGGGTCTAGGTAACTGTTCTTCTGTATCTGAAGAGGTAGCACTCTCTGTTCGAGCTGGCACCATCCCGTTCTTTCTCCAGCACTGTAACCTCTCTCTGTACAGCAGGTCCTGGCATGCCTTCTTTTTCAGCCTCTCGCATGCCCTCTGTTTCAGACTGAGTCAGAGTCCATGCTCTAGAAGCAGGGCATGACAAAGACCCTACCAGCAGCACTGCTACCATCAGCATAGTGTCTTGCCTCACAGGAGCTTGCAACCCCCCCCACTGTGGAATGGTAGTGACATGATGAAAAGCACACAATTATGAGTCAATAAACATGTCAATATCTCTAGTCTAACAGGGCAACATTTCATTTAAAAGAGAGTTTTTAAAAGGTCCTGCAAAATATTTATTTCAGGAGAAGAACTATAAGATTCCCCTATACTGCATTGTTATTACAATTTCACTCCACTTTAACTGCCATAGCTCCATCCTATGAAATTCTAGGATTTGAATTTGGGGAAATCCTCAGAAATTTCTGCTAGAGAACTTTAGTGCTATAGTTTAGGAGAATTCAGCACTAAAAGTCTGTAACAGAGAATTCTATGTACATCACCAAACTATGTATCCCAGCATTCTAAAGAATGGAGAAGCAGTAATTACAGCAGTATGAAACTGCTATAATTGTGCAGTGTGGATATACCCGTAGAGCTGGTATGATGCAAGAAGCATTTGCTTTAATGGAGTAACCCATATGTAGTCAAGGAAGCTGTAAAACACCATTTGTAAAATGTAGATGGCTTGCTTTGTAAGAATGACATAAGCTCAACAAATGGAAAGGCTTCACCTCACCATGTTACACAGTAAAAGGAGATCAAAACAGCAAGCTTCAAAGGGTCAAAGCAGCAAGCTTTATGTTCCACTTATTTATTTTATCAAAATAAATCACATTATAACATGGCACTGGTACCCACATCCCACACTATGGTTAGCAGGAATATTACAGTCAAACAAAATGGGGAAGAAGTACTAGACGAAGCCACCATTTCTGCCTCTGAGAGAGGCAGGTGATATTATTCTCTTTCATCTCAGAACAGTATTGCAAGAAAAGAAACTCTCTGTTCTGGCACTGACCATACAGAAGATCTCTCCAATGAGATTAGATGGGCTCCCAATGTTGGATGTTGCCACTGTTAGCTGAATGCCCATCTGTTTATCCAGGCATTTTTCAAATTATTTTCTTAAATGTTAACACTATCTATTATTCCTTTAAATGAATGGGTTCTGATGGATTTTGTTCTTTTACTTCTTTTTAGCTGCTTATTTTATTCCATTACTTTTCATTGTAACCATTTTGAGATTTCAAAATGAAAAGTGATGCAGAAATGTCCTGAAATAAATAAATGGATGAATAGATAGATAGATAGATGTTTTATAATACTGCAATCGTTTATTTCTTATTCTGCATTCTTCTGCTTCTTTGATTCTGTATTCTATTTGTCTTGGCTAGGTAGTCAGTTCCTACTGCAAGACTGCTTTTACTTGCCTTGGGGAAGGACAAGCTATATTCAAACAAATGAACTAATGCACAAATCAACATATTTAGAATTTCTTCCATTACTAGTGCTAAGGTGCAGCATAAAGGGGAAACAATAGCATTGGAGCCTAATGTTCTTGTATCCTTTTGCTTCATCAAAATCAGGGTGATAAGAACTATCATAGGTGCCAATAAATAATGTCATGAAGAGATAAAGCAGATACAGTATTCATTTGTCACACTTCATAAAAGTGTGGAAGGAAACATTAATGATCTGAAACTTTGACTGATCTGTCTCAATTGGGGCCACGTTTACGAAGATCTAAAAACCTACAAATGTATAAGCATACAAAGCAAAAGATTTAAGGTCTTGATTTATTCATTGTGTAGGAATAATAAAAACATCTATCTATGTTATATTACTTGGTTTGAATTTGAATTGAACTGGTAATGCAACACACCTGCAAGTTTACTACAGCACTTTCTTTGCCAGCAGAACTGTAGGCATGTGTACAAGAACTCAGATCAACCGGCAACTTGTAATTCTTTCAGACGGGACCACAAAAGTAAAATCTTGGACTTTTTACAAAAAAACAAGAAAAAACCTTCACAGCTGACATGCTAATCTTTGCCAGATCCTTCAAGAAGTGACCTATGACTGTTTCTTTTTAAACGCCTCTTTATAATACAGTCTCTCACATAAGAGAAGGAAGAGTTTTAAAGAAATTATTATATTAGAAATGGGATGGGGAGAAGGAGTGCGTTTTAGAGATAACTAATTTGATCAATAAAAAAAAACCAATTGGCAGAAAATGTTGAAAATATATTTCAGTTCATTTTAAGATACAAATTCAAAAGTGATTTACATACCAACCTGTAATGGATCCATGGGTTGTTTAGGACACCTCTCCCCTCTCCCCACATCATTTGCACTAACACATCACACATTCAGATAAAGTGTATGCCAACCATACTGGGTATTTTGTATGATACTGTTGCAGCCTCCCAATCTAAAAGCAATGCAGTGGATAGGCAAGGATAAGCCTCATGCTAAAGGATTACTTTATGCTTGTTTATGTGAAGGGTGTTTACAGTGCCAAGGGCACATTGAATCTCACAAAATACAATAGTGTGAGGAACTTGATTCATGCAAAAAGCAGGCACAGAGATTCTGTTTGGTTTCCAGTATGAAATTTTTCTTCTTCAACTCTCTGTATTTTATTATTTATTAAGAGATTTTCCTTATAAATACATCTCATTTTGTGCTAAAGTAAAACTAGTTAATGTATTTCCAACAGAGAAATGGACTATTATGGCAAGCTGAAACCATAATAGACTTTTTTGTGAATAAAACCCTGTAATTTTCAAGATAAAACATGAGAAAATATTTGCATGTTTGTAATCTTGAATGTAATTAAACAGCACTACAAAAAAGTATTCTCTGGGTTCTAGCAGCCTCCTGTCATACACTAAATTATAGTATCTATATAAATTCACTGACAGATTTATCTGGTGGTTTTTTGCTTTTAATTAATCTGGAAGAAGAGAATGTGGAACAAAGCTTAATTGCAATACCAAAACACAAAACAGGAATGAAGCTTTATAGGCTCACAGATTTTTTAAAAACTTACGTCAGACAAACTGCTTCTCTGAGTGACATTTCCTAGAGCGTCTCCACTTGTTTCAAGGAGCCCTGTGTGAGTGGCGATGGTCCTCCCAAGTTGGTTCTTTGAGATCAAAGACCGGCTTCTTTGCATACTAATGACTCCTTCCTTGTTTCCTTGGTTGCTAGGGGAAAGAGGTCTTTGTAACAAAGCATTTGGGGTTGTAGCCCTGTTTGCTGGACTTGAGAGCACAGAAGATCTGGTGGTCTGTGTACCAGGAGATTGAGGCCTACTGTTTGTGACACTGGAGACCTGCAGTCTGTTGTTAGTGGGTAGTGGTGGTGATTTGTTTCTTTGAAGCTGGAGCGGAATATCTTTCCCAGTAAGAATTGGCACTTGAGGTCCTGCATCCTGGCTTGGTGTAACTTTAAAATTTCCTTGATGATCTAACGCAACTAAATTAATTTGTGGGTTGCTCATATTCCTTGACAGTCTTCCTTCTTCCCACAGTGCTAGGTCCTTTGCAATGTCTGTATATAGACACAAAAAAGCAGTATAGAAGGGCAGGGGAGAAAGAACATGTATCTCGCTGTATCAGTGACATATATTTATTCTAATTCAAGCTAGTCATTTACAGATTGTTCTCTTTCCAGGATACTGGGTTTCTGTCATCCTGGATTTACTAAGTAATGTCTAGTCCACGGCTTCATCAGGATCACTGCTCACCAATATTTTTGATGCAGGGAAACTTTCTACAAGTTGGCCCAGTATAAACAATCCAGCATGGGATAAATTCACAGTATAGCAAACGGTGTCTTTACTCAGTTTTTGTGAACATTGTGAGTTGCAGAGTTGCAGTATCAAGACATACTAGAGTGTACTAATAAAATCACCATCCTGGAACTCAATATGCATCAGCACTCTCCTAACGGAAATTCTGAGGACAGAATTTATTTATAGAATGGGGAAATATCCTGCACAAGTTAATGTTATTCTACTCTGTATTCATCATGGAATCACCTTGTCAGAGAAGCATGTAATTTTTAATAATATTTTCATGTATCCAAAAAAATCTAAGTTGTTCTGGGATCCTGGATTCTTGGATCTAGAACACCCAGGCCTGGAGGTATCCTTTTCAGCCAATAAGCTGTAGACAAAAGAAGAAATGCTAGAACAGCAAGCACTTCCTAGAATTTCACTTTGGATTATTATTCCCATTAGTTTCAGATAAATTACTTATTTGAAAACCAGATGTTTTAAGACATTTTATTTTTGAAGGGCACAGTATTTTTGAAGGGCGTGCCTATACTTACCAAGGCTTTAAAAAGGCATTATTTTATTTCTCAGCAAGCCACTGTTTTGTTACTGGAAAATCTTCCAATAACATACGTTGATTTAATGGGCATCTTTAATTTAATAGAAGTCAAGAATAGGAACACAGATCTCTTATTGTTGCTTTAATATTAAAATAATCTAATTGAAGAATGATCTCATCAAAGAAGTTATTTTCACTTTAAAATTTTTAATGATTCTTTTTAAATCAATACACATCACTTTGGAATCTGCAGAATACCTGTTTAAATCCTTGGGATTAATAGATGATAATGTAGATGTTGTAACTTAAACCAAATGTGGAATGAGTTCTTTTACAATTAAATTAAACTGTTTTTCACAAAAGACTGGGCAAAGTATGTTTGATAAATGATATGTAATATTTATGTCTCAATGAGATTCAACAAACATTATAATTTTGGCCCAAGTTCAGTGGTCTGCAAAAAATACACTGGGCCTGCTGATAAGCAAAGCATTTAAATCACTTCTCCACAGTTGATTTAAAGATTTTCCACTGCAAAATTGTTTACATTCATTTAGGATAGAATACATTTGTCAATTTTCCATATCAGCTTTCCCAATCCTTCAAAAAAATCTCAAGAGAGAACAGTTCCATAAACTATTCACCTAGCAACATTTGGTGTTTTGATTGTTGAAAGACAGTGACTGAGATCCTGCATTGACAGATAAGATGGAGCACCTCAGCAGGTGAATAGAATGATCAATTCCATGTTTAGGAGTTGCACATTCTAGAAATGGATTCGGATGTATTTCTTCTGAAACTTGGTATCAAAGAGGCTTTAAAGCAAAATAAGAAATAAGCAACAACAATGATAAACACTGTTTTAAAATAGATACTGATTATCTTATTTCCTTTGCAATTAGTATTTTATTACCTTATGGGCCTACATTTGTGTCTTTCATAACAATAATTAGGTTTAAATAATTAAAATAGCTAAGTATAATTTTTAGACTGTGAAAACAAAGTGGCTTCAGATAATATTTTCTGTAAACTCAGGGTTGTTTGGAGTAAATTGAGAACAAGTGCAGCCTAACAGTAATAAAAATAATTTACTAACACTGAAATGCTACTTAGCTGCAGGAATAAATGTAGATGGAAGTTTGCTAAGTATATCTTGATTACTATACACTGTCTAGCTTTCATGTCCAGCCTAAAATGAATATTTTTGTCAACTCAAAGTACCACAAACAGCATCTTCTTGTCCGATTCACCCAAATATTTTACTTTTTATATTCATTAGTTGACTATTTTCTGCATCTATTTTACATGCAGATCCTACAGATTTTATGCTACAATGGCAATACTTACCAGCCAGGTGTTTTTCCATGGTTTGCAGTTCTTTTGCAGCCAAAGAATCTTTTAACAGTTTCTGGGTTGGAGAATCACCACTACTGGAACCCGTAGTGTCTAGATCCCACATGGGTTGATTCTAGTGTGATTTAAAAAAGGGACAGTGTACTAAAATATTTTGTTTACTTTTAGAATGATAAAAAGTCAAAAACCTGAAATCTCAAGTGACACATTCTTTTAATTAAGTAACCAACAGTATATGAGAGTGTGTGTGTGTGTGTTTTGGCACCAACTAAGGCAACATATTGGGCCAAAACCTGAAATTATTTATACCTTGTGTGATCTTACTGACTTCACTGAGCATGCATCCAGTTTAAATCAGCATTTAATTGGCCTCAATATCTATATAACTCACCACCTCTGGGGACAAAACAGCATTTCCATTCCATTTCCATTCTGTTGTCTCAGTCTCAGTGCATATATATATATAAATCTTCCTGTCAGATGGATCTAGTCATGACACCGTTACAGCAATTTGAAAGGATTGTTGGCAAGGAAAATACTTGTTCATTTGGCTATTGAACACCGCCACCTTCGGAGTTACTTATATTTGTTGGAACCTGGTCAACTGAATTTAAAAGTTGTTTTTAAAAAGGTGAAGCCATAAAATAAACTTGGTAGTTTCTTTATTTATTCAGCAGAGATAATAAAAAACATATGACCAGCTGTGAAAAATTAATTCATGAAAAGAGTGAGCCTGAAAGTTAACTCATAATCTATCCATGGCTTCTCTATCATGGGGGAAATATAATCAAAACCTATTGGTTGATGAACTTTAAAGCCTTCACATTGACTATCTGGTGGTGAAAATCTTATGCACGTTTATATGGGCATGAGGTTTCTTGAACTCAGTTGGACCTGGTCCTGCGTTAACATGCATAAGAAAAGGCCACACAAATACCTTGCCAGTTTTAACCCATCTTATTCAATTTAGACCATGTGACTCTTAATGTATTATTAAAGATGAATATGTGTAATTATATATTTCTGCAAACTATTTTTCAAAAGCTTTTTGTTTACCTATAAACACTTAATCTGCTTTGTTTATAAAGAAATGTCTAAACTGTGGTGCTCTATATCAGTACAGGAAAGAAAAGCAAGCTGCATTTAAATATCACATCAATCAACTCTATAAAAGCTACTAAAAGATTTTATCTGGTGTATTTCCTTACTAATGCAGAATCTGGAATGAGACCATTCCAACTGACTTTGCAAAAATCTGTTCTTACAGCAAAATCAATTTCATTATGAAAAAGTTTCCTGTTTCTTTCTACATTGTGTTTCTAACATTGTACCCTCCAATTTATTAGTTACATAAATGAGATAACTGGAATAAACTGATTTAATCCAGTTTGCAGAGACATATTGTCATAATAACTTCTGGAGTGCAATTAGTCTCATTGGCATGCATTGAATAGTAATACACACCAACTGAGTGAGCAGAGCAAGTGGAAAATATTCCTGCAGGCCTTATCTCTACAAGAACCCAGCCTTGTGCCTGATAATTTTGTCATCTTAATTCCATGGCCAAATAGTTTTGTGTAGAAATTTTCTACATAAAAATGATTCAGCCTGTGTGTCCAAGCCAACAAGCTGGTTTCTTTTCTTTCTCAAGCACTTTATTAAGAGAAATATGTAGTCCAACTTGGAGAACCAAACTTTATTTTTTTCCTGGCCCCTTGGAAGAAATAAAAATAAGTACAACTGGTGGGAACTTGAAATTGATAAAGCAACTGAGAATTATAGCCTCTTGCTCCTCAAGCCCAATGTTTCGAATAAACCTGCTGTTTCAAAGAAGCTCAGCTGTGAACATCAAGAATATAGCAAAACAAAACAAAAACCAAAAAAGAAAAAACCAGTGTCATTAAACGAATAGCAAGAATTCAAGTTCCTGCAGTAATGCCCTAACACTGGTGTTCATACAATCTACCCATATAGGATGGATTCCAATTTTGGCAGAAATACCATCTATGAGAGCTATAGAAGCCAGGAACATTCTGGTCTGGAGGAGGCAAGGGAATTTAAGTTTGGCATCTTTACTGGAGGGTTTTTTGTTTTGTTTTTGTTTTTTAAAGAAAGCAACAGAGAAAGATGGAAAACAGGAATCTCCTACAGTACAGCCTAGTTATATCACAAACTATAAGTGTCAGTCATGCTGCTGCTGCTGTGTCTTTTAATTAGAGCATAAGTGTTAGGAACTTAAGATTGCTGGTATTAAAAATTTGCTGGCATTGGAGAGTACACAAGAGCAAGTGAAGAAAAGGAGATGTACAAATGACACATGCATATCTGCCTTCCATTCTTGCTGAATACTGTCAAGGTGAACATTATTTCACTCTGCATTCTTGGTAAGACATGAAAGTAGAAATTGCATCTGTTACCAGTACATCTCTCTGCATTATAGTAGTGCAAAAGACAATGCATGATTCACTAATCAATCTGTGTTCTGACATATAAAAAGCTATCAATCATTATAAAAAGCTATCAATTACTAATTGCACATTCTATCCAGACTGCTTTTTTAACAGATAGGTAGTGTCCTAAGAACCCTCTGAGATGCTGAGTTCTCTCTATCATTGTGTGCTTCAAGCTTCTAAGCTTAGCTGTCACAGAGGTGCATCAGTTTAGTCTTGAGTTACCACTGCAATTAGAGATATAGACTGTGAGACTTCATGGCCTTGTTTAGTTTTCTTTCCTGTTTGCCTTCATAGCTAAATCTCGAGCAACTAGACTAGAGAGCCTAGACAGATGCCTGACTACTGAAATTCTGACTCCACAGTGGCATCTGGTGGCAAAAAACAAGCTTTTCTAGCTACTGCAAGTATTGTACTGTTGAAGCTTCTGTAGCACCCACCAAATTAATGTTACAACGAAAATGAAGCTGGTCATATCTGTAATGACTTTGTGCGTTTCTTTCTGGAAATGTTCACCTATTTGTTGGTGATTATTCCATGTAGCAAATATATATTCCTACCTCAGATCTTGTCCTTTCAGCTGCATTAGTATGGATGAAAATCACACAAACAACACTTCTCAAACTAAGAATGAGAAAATTAAGAGGAAACTGGGTGGAGACGGTATAGAGAAGTGCTCGTTTTTCCTTTCCCAATTCCTCTTATCTATTTTTGATTGTCCTACTTATAGTGGCAGGGAGATAGGGAAAGGCAGACAAAGATGACACCCTGTTTTTGGTGTTGCTTTGCTCCTGTCTTATTTAATCTGCATAACATGAATCCCCCAACCTCTCTGCCAAATTCTTTACAAAGTTCCTTCCTAACAAGGAATATTAGCATAGATATTCCTCAGAGTTGTAAACATTGCATTTCTCCCAGGATCCCTCAGAAAACAAGGACAGTCTAGCTGGGATGTTTTGGGAGTTATAGTCCTCAAAGTAGTCCAAGTTCTCTAAAGACCTTCCAATCTATTCTGACTACAGTCATCATTATCAATACCTTTTAGGCCTTTGTTATATTTTTGGTTCATATAGCCTTTTGTGACTATTGCCATCTTCCCTGATAATACAAATTGCAAGACAGGAATGCTATCTATTCCCATGATCAGAACGTTTTCAGTAAAATATATGAAGTGTGTGGGTGTGTGTACATAAACACATACTCATACAGAAAATGTATGGTGTTCATGAGCAAGCAGTTCACACTGTTCAGACAAAAGAATTTATTAAAACAGTGTTGTCTGTGTTACTTTTGGATCTGGCCTTTAACTACACTCACCTAATTTTGAACTGAGGCAAGGCCTCAGTTATCACAGCAGTGGAAAACTGTTAAAGCAATATATCTGAGATGTACTTGCCAGCAGCTGAGGTCAGCCATATGTCAGTGTTCAAAAGTTTCTTCCCCATGTCTTCATTATTTTTTCACTTACATTGTATTTATTTTTGTCTTTACTCAGGTTACTACAGACAAATTCATCCTGGCATGAAACATTTATAAAAATAAAAACCCCAAATTCAATCCATACTTTAACTAGTTCCTTACATTTTAGGAAAATAGTGTAATCAGGAATGGAAAAACACATGACTTACTACCAAAATTTCATATCACTTTGGTCTAATTGAAGCAGCAAAACAGATCTGGCAATATTAAAAAGCAGCATACTAAAGGACATAATCCTCACATAGTCAAATAACTTAGTCCCTCCCACTTTAAAATGGTGATACATTTTTAGTTTTAAATGGTTCTACACTGCACAAAAAGTAATTGAGTGGAGTAGTTCTGGTTCCCTCAGGACCCTATATGAACTTGAGTTTGCCATGCTGAGACCCGAGATGAATTGTTGCAGCTGTGGGGAAATAAAAAGGAGTGCCCTGTTTTTCACTGTCTCAAGTCTTTCAGCAACTAAGAGCAATGCAGGCTTATGGTTCTGAAGTCAGTGCTGTGATTGGTTTTAGTCCAGACCTTAAAGGAACTATCCAAAGTGTTGAACCCTATTCTCAAAACAGGTTTGGCACCTTTAAAGTGCCTTTGAAGACCAAATGAAAACCGACATATACCACAACTATCGGAGGCACCGTAACTCTGTATACCAGCACTGGTGACTACAGACCAGAGGGTGGTATCCTACTTTTGTGCTGCATTTGGGCTTCCAATGGGTGGCCACTGTGGGACAAGGCAGGCCTTTCATCTGATCCAGCAGGGTTTTTGATCTACTGGCCCATCACTGGCTTTAAACTAATTTTTCAAAACTTGAATTTGTACTCTTAGGCTGAAGGGGGAGAGGAGCTCTTAATTCAAAAGCCCAGAGTCAGTTTGCAGAGAGACCTGAATCATGGAATCAAAGAGTTGGAAGAGACCACAAAGGCCATCAAGTTCAACCCCCTGCCATGCAGGAATACACCATCAAAGGATTCCTGACAGATGGCCATCCAACCTCTGTTTAAAAACCTCCAAAGGAGGAGACTCCACCACACTCTGAGGAGTGCATTCCACTGTCAAAGTGCTCTTACCATCAGGAAGGTGTTCCTAATACTTAGATGGAATCTCAAAGTCTGAAGCAACTGTTCCATGTCCTGGTCTCTGAAGCAGCAGAAAACAGCCTTGCTTCACCCTCCATATGACATCCCTTCGAATATTTAACCATAACTAAATATTTGGTTTATGGCCTTTCCTGTCATTCTAATAATATGCCAGCACTAAATGTTATGCATTGTATTGATAATGCACAAAACAGTATTACCACAGAAGAAATCTAGAGAGGTGGTAAAGGGACTCTTCTGTTGTATTTAGATTGTGATACAGTGCTCCCCAAAAAAAGACAGCATAAGAAACTGGCATCTTTTGGGGATATAGATCCTGACATCTTTGGGGACAGACTCTGTGTGTGTAGAGGCATAGAATTAACCCTCTTTTTGTATATATATATCACTCCCAGTAAATGTTTTTGAAACACAAGTGTTTCTTATCATTCTTAAATGATAGGAAAAAGCAATTAAAAGATCTAACCCCATCTCCAAAAAGAAACCCATCTCAGAGTAGATATATACACATAACACCAGCACACCTCTGATTTTCAATTCTCAGAGAATAACACCGAACAGCTCATAAAGACTCATGTCAGACTGAATTTTTTTTTTTTAATAAAAAGGGGGAAAAACAAGTAAATGATGAAAAGCATATCAGAAGGCAGGATGTCAGCAATACCTGGAGATTTATTATCAGTAAATTCTTGCCAGAATTACATATAGTTTAATTGGCTGAATAAGTTTTTAATTTTGCATATTTCCCATTAGTTTTATCAAATAACTCTGTAACACAGAAATTCTTCATGAGTCTCTAGTAAGCAGCTAACAATTCTCATCTAATCAATTTGAAAGGGAAATATTTGTTAACAGTTATCTGAGGTATGATGAAATATTTTCCATGGACCTGTGAATCTGATCAAGGAAGTTCTGAGAAGGCTAATTACTATCCAAGCAACAAATGAAATATTCTATACACAGAGTTCCTCCTATCATTCATTTTCAGAGTTCACCAGCTGTTCAATCTTTTCGCTCCATGATCTGTTCACGTACATGTTGTGAGCCAGTCTTTTTTAAAAACGTAATCTAAAAATAATAACCCTCCTCAGAGCTTTGTTGCATATTGGCAACTATTTTTAATTTCTGTGTCCAATGTTAGGGTCTGCTCTACTTGAAATGCCATGTAATTGAAATTACAAGTTTTCTGCTCTGAATGGCAGGCAGCATGCCAGTCCATTTTTTACACAGAAGCATGCTAAGCTGGTCTTCGCAAACAATTCAAGCGAAGGCAGGCAGAAGAAGGCAGAGCAGAGGTGAACACGTATAATACTCTAGGCGGAAACAGTGTAACATGTTTGTAACAACTATAATTTGGAGGTTGAAAATCTTGTATTTTAAAAAGTTTAGGCTTTATGAAAGAGTGACTTCTTAAATGAGCTTTCAAAAGTTACTCTGCGGACTTGAACCCCTACAATCCTCCAGCCCATCTAGGCTATGGCACTTGTTAGCTGAGCAATTCTAGGAATTCATCTTAAGATGAAAAGCGATATTCCAAGCTCTGATACAAGCACATCTCTGTTTGGTTGACTACCCCTTCCTTCAAACACTCCTCTAAGCCTATTTTCTCTGACAAATTTATAGTTTATATTTTTAATCCTCATCTTCAACTGAATCTAAATTGCTAAACCTCAGAGTATGCTTGCCCACAGTTATTTCATTTTATCTTTCCCTCTGCTCTCATCATTGTCCCTCTGTTTCAAATTTGGATCTTCCTTCCTTTTCTGAAGTTATGAAAGTGCCATTAGTGTAATTCAGATGATGTACACAGGATAAATTTTTCTATAAGGATCAGAATATTTGAGTTGTCAAATGTATTTATAAATAAGAACTTATAAGAGAAACATACACTTTTAAAAATTTTGTAATCTAATTGACAACTAAAAATGCATATTATTATTATATTCTGCTTTTTAGGAGACAAAATAAAAGGCCCTGCTGCATATCTAGACCTCCACAAGTCTTTGGTTCAGAGATGGACTGAAAACAGGATATTTCACATCTAACATCATTCTCCACACTGTATCTTATCACTTAAGATAAAAATCAATCAAGAAAACAAAAAGCACACATATCAAATTCAAAAATAAAAGATAAAAGTAATGGCAGATATGGTAAAACTGACTAGGGTATAATATTCATGTGCCAACAAGTGAAAAGCAGTGGAGGATAAACTTTGTATTTCACTCAAATCACCCCAAAAACAAAACTGTGTGCCAAAGCAGACTTGTCCCAACATTTAAATTGAAGTAAAAGGCAGCCACAGGCACTACTGAATTAGATTGGGACTGCAGCACTTTAAAAAGGAAGTTTAGTCCCCCTCTTCTGCTTCTCCTATCTAAGTTGTTCCTGAAACAGTTAGCCCTGCAGGAAAAAACAGGGAGATTCTACCAATAGGGATTAGCAGCCACTTATGGGGAAAGGAATTTAGAATGCAAAATGGCAGAGTTTTTCTTTCCCCAGTCCTGACGCTCTAATCAAATTTGGTAATTCCTTGATGGCTCTGTTTCTTTAAGTGGAAAGTACTGGAAGTCTGACTGTAGCTTTCCCATACTTTTTTCTGTTTGAGGTACAGACTGATACATTGAAAAATATAAACAAATAGAAAAGATATTAAGATGTTTGCTCTTCTCTGTTAAGAAAGAAAAGTGTGTTGGGCATGAGGATACAGAGTTAAAACTCACTTTAGGTATGAACAAATACCATGAACACTGTATATTAAAGAGCAAGAGTCACATTTCTCATATTTCTTCCATATTACCCAAGACAGTATGGTTCGGATTCAAATTTTGTAATACACTGGAAAATAACCTTGGCTGAATTAAGTGGTTCATGGACAAAGTTCACACACAACTAAGTATTTCTCTGATGTTAATAAGGGTGAGGAAGGTATGTTGTTATACAAATTCATTTTGATAAATGAGTGTTAGTTCAACTTCTTTGATTTAAGTTCTTAAAATCAAGGAAAGTCCAAACGAGTACAAGATGTGCCATAAAATATTGCTGTCTTGCTTGTAATAAAACACTTACAGAAAAGAGTACCTGTTCTGTGGAGATTTGCCCACACTCCTGCACTAACAGCAAGCCAACAAAAATAGATTAGTTTGCTTAGTATGACACAGAGGTTTAACACTACGTAGCCATGCTTATGTCATAAAACATTTTTAACCATGTAATATATATAAGTATTTTTAAAAATGGGTATGAACCAGACAGGTCAGAATTTTTAACTCCAATTAATCTCAGCTGCAGAGTTAAGCAGGTGTCTAAGTATCTTCAATTAAAGGGATTTAAAATTATTTATCTTTGCTTATATAGAGCCCATATACTGCATTACATATTATACATTAAAAATTTAGTTAGAAAAAATATGACGTCCAGCAAGAGTAAAAGCAGATTTGTATACATAAAGTTTGATACTCATTCAGACTGCATAGTAGTTCAGTTAACTCTGAAAGTCCAATTCACAGTGGGTTCAATTTGATTAATATTTTAGTTCACTCTATAGCTGAAGGAGGAAGAACATATATCAGCCTGTAGTACACCCCACAGTGCATGCCAAAATTAGTACTTCAACAAATTAATTTAATCAAACTTTGGACCTGATTAGCAAGAAAGGATAATTTATTTCCTTTATGCCCCGCAATCATCCATAGTACTCAAGGTACTATGCAAGGTTTCTGTTCATACCTGCTCAGTTGCTTGGGGTACATTCTCTAATTCATCACTGCTTTCCATTGAGATTTCTGTTCCAGGCACTGATATGATTCAAAACAGACAAACAAGTGAGACATTCTTCCAATCAATAATGAACACTTAGGAGCATTTTACCTTATTGTGTACTCCTACCACTGTGTAGTAAAGATGAGCAGCATTTTCCTTCATTTTTTAAGCTAATCATAGTTCCGCATAATGTTAGCATTCACAAAACTACTATTAGCTTTAACTATAGTTGGCGAACAAATCAGGATCCTAAACCACAGTTTGATTATGGCTTGTCTGAATAAACCACAGTTAGTTTAAATGAAGTGAAAGCTTTCATTCTCATTCATGCAGCCATGATAGAGGCTGGAGGGAGATGATGGAAGTGTGTGAACCCTGGACTCACTCAAGTAATGTTAAACTGGATTAGATCTCTGGTCCTGCAGATATTATTGGACTATAATTCTCATAAGCTCTGACCACTGTCTATGGTGCTTACTTTATGGAAGCAGGTATCCAACAACGTTTGTAGGGTAAAATGACTCTCTCTCTCTTTTGTAAAAACTAACATTTTGCATTGTTAAATGGACCCACGGTACAAAAAGAGGAAATCCAAAGAATGTGGCCAAACTAATCACCAATGCTTCAAGTTACCATGTCCCCAGTTTCTAGCAAAATTGAGTTCCCAGGTCTAAACTCAATTCTGCAAAGTAGATAAAGACTCCTACCACTTTTTTCTGCTCAAACTGTTCTTGGTCAGCAGGTAACCAGACTTTACAGGAGTCCCTGGGAATCTAAGAAAGCCAGAATACCTATAGCAGGCAACTGATCTGGCCTTGAGGAACTCAGATGATGGACGTAGCTAAAAGGCCCATACGCATCTTACTCTTGTTGGAAATAGTGTATTTTCAGAACTCTTTCAGGGGTAAAAGACTTAGCAGGACTTAATGATACAATTCTATAGGATTCCTCTTCAACAATCATATCTGAAAGGGCTACTTTGTTTCCTTGTTAATAATTGCCAGTAGATAAAGCTTTGTGTCCTTTTGTAGTATTGTTGACAACCTAAATTAACTTAAGATTTCAGCTTTGTCTAATAAATGCTAGGCATGATGACTGCAAGTCCACAAATTTCAGGCTGAAATAATGTAATCCAGCTGATAACACTTTTCAAAAATGGATTTGCTACCTGAAAGCAGAGCATTAATGATGCCTGTGGGCCACCGGAAATTTGCAGATCACAACTTGTCAACTATGACCGTTACTTTTTTTGTAGTTTTATGTTCACATTATAATAACATACTGACCCTCCAGATATGATGACTAGATGCTCCTATTTTACAACAGTTTGGATGAAACTTTAGTTCTAAAGTATCATTAGGATTTTTGGGGTTGAGTACTGTTAGTAGGGCCACATCTTAAAGGTATCAGATCCTGTCTTATCTTGGAAGCTAAGCAGGGTTAGTGCTAGTTGGTACTCGGATGGGAAAAACCAATGAACACCAGGTTCTATAGGCTATATTTCAGAAGAAGGAAATGGAAAAACCATTTCTCAGGCAAAGAATACTCAGGAGAATGTATCCTCTGAGTATTCCTTGCTGAAGAAAATCCTATGAAATTCATGAGGTCGCCATAAGCTGATAGGCAACTTGAAGGCAGACACACACACATGCTATTAGCATGCTGATGACACTCAGCTCTACTTCTCCCTGTCATCAAATTCAGCTGCTGGACCAATGCTTGGACACTATAATAGGCTAATGAGGGCCAATAAATTGAAGCTGAATCCTGAAAAGGTGCTGTGGATTGATGGTTCTCAGATCTAGGAACTGGATAAGTGACCTGCCATGAATGGGACTGAACTCCTCTTTAGGTAGTAGGTACATAGCATCCTGGATGCATCTTTGTCACTGCAAGCCAAAGCTCAGAGTGCCTGGGGCCAGCTTTGATTGGTCCCCTAGCTATGACACTTCTTAGATAGGATAACTCATCCAGAGTAGTTCATGCACTGGTAAGTTCAGGCTTAAATTACTACAGTTCATGGGGCAACCATGTCAGAGGGAAAAGTATCACTTAGACTGCTGACTGAACAACACACAGAAATCACATAACACTAGCTTAAAAGGAAATGCAGTTCACCAATACACATCTGCTCTGCATTTAAAATGTTGGTGAAGATATTCATAGCCCTAAATGGCCTGGCACTTTCACATCTGAAGCAGGATTTTTCCCGAAACATACCTGAACAAGGACTGAGGTCTGCTGGAGGGGTTCCTGCCATCCCACCAGTGGGAGAAATACATTTTGGAAGGATGTTGGAGACAGCATTCTATCCTCTTGGGCCCCAGTGGTGAAAAACCCATGTCTTAGACACCTAGTTTGTGCCAATGCTGGCGTTATTCCAGCACCAAGGAAAGAAGCAGCTCTTTACTAGACACCTTAACTTAAAATAAATCTGAACATGTACACGGTTTTCCATAGTCCTAAACTATTTTATCTGGTTTTAAACAGTTCTTCTTTGACTATTTAAATTACCCTTACTATTTTACATTGTCTTAAACTGTTTAAATTGGTTTTATTATATGCTGCCCTAGCATTCTTATATAGAGAGCAAGGTATTAAGATGATATAGTATAATACAAAACAATGTAGTAAATTTTATATTACCTGACCTGATACAGGCTCTAAACTTTGTGAAACACCTCCACTACCATCTGCTGTGTATTCCTGAATTTTCTGCTAATTCAGAATGAAGATACTGCCACAAGAGAGGCATTCTGAATGCAATAAGATTGTGCCTGCTAACCAAGTTATGCATCATTATCCAAAAAGCAGAGACAAGCACTTTAATTCTGCCAACCCTCAGCATTGTCCTGGTATCTTCAAGTAGCAGGTCAACATCAGCGTTTTCCACACTCTGTTAAGTCCAGTCTCAACAGAGAATGTAATATGAGCAGAAGCAAAAGTCAAGCTAAAGCCAAAAGAAGGAATAATACGGAAAGAGCCCAATGAACTTTTTTTTTTGCCACATTATTGTAACCTGATTAGTGAAACATGGATGTACAACATAACCATTCAAGTAAACTGTTTATCTGTAGGATTAAAGAAAACTCTCTGCAACAATCCCAGAATGTATCCTATTCATTTACATTCTTTCCTGTGAGATAATACCATATTCCCGAAACTTACCAACAGATTCTGATATGTCCTGCTCAGGAGTCTGAGAGGAAACAGACAGATCCTCTGTTCTTTCTGCCAAATTACCTCCTTGAAGTCTAGATAATTAAAATACAATAAATGCAATTAAATTGTATACAGTCTGCTTGATTAATTCATCATGCACATGAAAAAAATGTTGAGTTGTACAGCAGCTCATGAAAATGGCTGAAGGGCTACTTCACGGAGAGGAGGAGGAGTGATGCCTTACCAGAGAATACTACAAGATGCTGGAGGCATAGAGCTTGCTAGCTGTAAGGTGGGCAGCTGCTCAATAACTAACTGCACCCAGAACAGGTTACTGACATCATGATCTTCATTAGGTGCTGCTAGTGATTCAGCAATTGTGTGCCTACCCAGTGTGGTGACAGCAATTCCCATAAAGATGCTGAGTCTACCTTCTCCTATCACAGTGTGGTGGCTCTATGTGGCAGAAACTATGAGCGCTCCAGTGACATTCCCCCCCTCCACCATTAACACAAACCTCTGAGGAATCTGTACCTTCCCAAATATTTCATTCAAAAATGTAAGGGATACAAAACAGATATTTTAAAAATTATCTCATATTCATTTATTAAAGTTCGAATCTTTTACCAGCTTATCTGGAGGTAAGCTTTGGTCAAATAAATGAGACTTACTTGTGGAAACGCACACACAGAATTGCACTGTGATGTCTATTCTACTATTTAGCAAGAAGTGAACCATAATAACGAACAAAATAAACACTAAACAAACAAGGAAAATAAAACTTAGAGATCATGTAATAGTGAGAGACAGAGAGGATAATACTGCAGTTTGAAACCTGACCTGCACCTTTAAAACTCATTATGCTGAAAGTGATAAGATTATAAAGAATTAGTATAGGTTTCATTTAAACAGATCATGATGTTGACTCCATTTATAATGTACTGAATATTGAGGAACAATTCTCAATGTATACCAATATTTTTATATTATAATCTGTGTGTCACTATTTTTATCTGTCACAGTTCTTGCTTTATTCTCCCCCCCTAGTTTTCAATAAAAAAAATAATTTAAAAAACTGGTAGGGAAGATGTTGATCCCCTTATGAGTGCATCAGGGATGCACAGGATGCAGAACTTTAAAAATTAAAACTAGCACATAGAATTGGAAATAGGAACAAATCCACAAAAGAGGGATGGGGAATACATGTGATCATTCAGATTAAATGTTCTGCTTATTGCTGACAAGAGTGGCATCCAGGAACATCAATAGAACGACTCTTCCCCTACTCATGATATAATGAATGGAGTCCTTCAGATCCACTATTGTATGACTCAGGTGGCTTAGACCTGTCAAAAGTCAGGCTTCTGCATTTTGTACACTGCAGGTAGCCACCTGGCCATGAATGAGATGGCACAGGTGATGAATGAAGCTGGGAAAAGCAGTCATGGTCTCAGTCATAACCTGAGAATGCAGCAGCAAAATTCTACACAGAATATTCCTTAAATTGCTAAATTACTGCTTAAGGAAAAAAGAGAGGCTGCTCACCATTAACTCAATTTAGCACTCCATCTATAGACATAATTTCTAGCCCCCACCCCCATGTGTATACTAAACACATGAAGAGGAAAGCAGGAATACAGCTTCAACATCTACAGACAGTTTTCAAGCATTGTGACATGCGTAAGCTCTCCCCATAAACATTAGCCACGTGCAAAGATTTTTCTTGCACATTTATGTATAGGTAGGCTCCCATCTTTAGTTCTTCCCAGATTACAGATAATAAGAGCTACTGAACTACAGCCAAGGGTAGTAGACTCTCCCTCTCTGGAAGTTTTTAAATACATGTTGGATGATTATCTCTCAGCAGTGCTTTAAACTGAGGTTTGATAGCCATCAATCTATCTCTTTATTTATATTCCTCCTTCTTCCCAAAAATGTGACTTAAGATTAAAATAATATTAAACTGACTATAGAATTAAAACTGAATAAAACATACATTTAAAAGCAGAGATTAAAAAGTTCTCCGTTCTTTGAAACAGAGAACTCATTATATAAAACTAGCAGTTCCCAAACACCTGATGCATTTCAAAAGTCTTCATCTCATGGAGGAAAGATAGCAAAGAAGAAGCCAGCTGAGCTTCCCAAAGAAGGGATTTCCAGAGTGTAGGAGCAGCTAAGGAGAAGGCCCTCTCCTCATCTGCATCAAAAGTGAGGGGAATGAGAGAAGTGCCTGCCCCAAAGATCTTAGAATTCAGGTAGGCTCATACAGGAAGACAGAGTCCTTCAGCCAGCCTTGATCCAAGGCATATAGGGCTTTATAGGTCCTAATCAGCATGCTGAATTGTGCCCAGACACAGGCCAGCAGCTAATGGAGTTGCTGTAATGAAGGAGTCATATGGCCCCTCTAACTAGCCCCGGTTAACAATCTAGCTGAAGTTCTTTGGATCAGCTGAAGTTTCCAAACACTCTTCTGAGGCAGTCCCATGTAGAGTGTATTACCAAACAGGGAGTCACTATGGCCAAGTCAGACATCCCAAGGAAGAGGTGCAGTGGACACACTAGTTTTAATTGTGCAAATGCACTGCTAGCAACTCTTGAAACCTGAGCATCCAGGTTCAGATCAGAGTCCAGGAGTATATCTAAACTGCAAACATAAGATTTCAGGAGGAGTGTAACCCCACCAGTGCAGGTGATTCCTTGTTCCCTGATCTGTCTCTCAAATGACCAGGAACATAACCTTTTCCAAATTAAGCTTCTATTTGCTCACCCTCACCCAGACCATCATTATCAACAGGGGCCAGTTTAGAACCAAAACAGCTTCCGTGGATTGAGATAAAAAGCTGAAATAGCATTTGGTGTCATAAGCATACTGAACCCCGAAGTCCTGGACAATCTCTCCCCATAGCTTCCGAATAGCATGGGTGACAAAACAGAACTCTGCAGAACCTAATAAGGCAGGGAGATGAAGAAGGGTACACCAGCATCACCTTCTGGGTGTGTCCTCCAGGTAAGAATGGAGACACTGTAAAGCAGTGTCTCCAAGTCCCATCCCAACAAGACGGTTCAGAAGGATATCATGGTTGAGGGTATCAAAAGCTGACAAGATGTCCAGAAGAACCAAGAGGGACACACTCCCCCCCTCTAGTTCCTGGCATAGGTCATCCCCCAAGGTGACCAAAGGCATCTCTGTCCCATCAATGGGCCTCATGCCAGAATGAAATGGATCTAGATAATCCATCTCATTCAGGAAACCCTGCCAATGGGAAGTCACTACACACTCAATTATCTTGCCCAGTAAAGGAATATTAGAGACTGGCTGATAATTATTCAACAAGAATCTTCCACTAAAATTGTTCTAGTCACCATCTTACTCAGCCATCTCCCAGGAGTCTATTAGTTGTAGATTCCTACATAGCAGGGAGAAAAAAGAGAAGAACAAGAACTTCCTTTGAACTCTATGATGCTGATACAATCTATAAAAACTAAACATGCTAAAGGGCTTGGGTGAATACACAGCACTTCACTAGATGCCAAAAACCTGTCAAAAGCTTCTCCACAGAGGTTCTCCACAGAAGCCTATGTGGAGAGTGGTTCAAAGCCTTATTATGAGTAACCTTCTGCCTCATCCCAGGAAATGGAGTGCTTTAAAAAGGGTCTCAGTAACATGTGGTTTCCTGTACCTATGCTGGGTCTTCAGCCCAATAAAATTTTTGTAAGCATAATTTGAACACATATCAACCATTTATCAAAAAGCCTCTTCACAGGCAAAAGTTCTGAAGAAGGCAAAGCTGGGTTTTCTCATTCATCTCCATCCTGTTTTATGTCCATCTGTAAGAAAACGGGTATGAGGAGGTACACTGTGCGGTACCAGCATTCTAAAAACCTAAAACTTATTATGAACTGTGCAATTAGGCAGGATTTCCCCAAGCATATCAGGCTCTCAGCGCCAAAGTAAATGATTTTGCTAAACTTTTTCACTTCATGGTAACAAAGCTGATTTGACCATGTCTCACTTCACAGTTGTGCTAGGAAACCTATAGCTTTTCAGCTGTTGCTAAACTACAATTCCCATCAACCCTGATCACTGGCTTATGTTGCCTGGGGCTGATGGAAGTTGAAATCCAACAACATTTGGAGAAACCCCAAACTGACTGAACAGAATGATGCAAACTAATTGTTGGTTGCTAAATGTTTGGTATGATTGTAGACTGAAATCTCTGCAGGATTTTTATGAAACAAAGAGGGCTTGATTACATTACCTGCTGGTTTTCTATATGTGAAAATAGCACATATGCAGATCATATGTGAAAAACAAAATAAAACAGAATTTTTATTTATGATTCTGAAAAAACTGTTCACAACCCAGAAGGATCCACAAACACAGCATTGTCTAAGCCTCAATAATTATTACAGTCTGCAAAGTGATAGCAAACCTGCCGTTTCTCGCTTATAGTAAGTCAAATTATGAAAATACGAGAAGTATGAAACTACTTTTAGCATCCTGTCTTTTCTGAAATAGTTACACTTTCTATAAATATATGAGATAATTACAAATGAAAACTATAGCCTTTGAAAAGTATGATGTATTGCTGACATGTTGAACACATATCCAAACTCAGAGGTGGCCCTCCCTCTACAGCGCTCACTTGCCTAGTAGTAATTGCAATAATATAAAAGATGTATGTCTGATCAAAGACATATATGTCCCAGCTTTTCCCCCTCCTAATACAAAACAGAAGACGACATAAATGCCAGAATTTGGAACAGTAACTTTTTTGAACTATAACTGCCAAAATCTCCTACTGGTCATGCAGGATGGGTATTCTGTGAGTTCATAAAGCAAGAACAGAAATCATGCTGCTCTCCATGGTTCCTTTCACACTAGACAGTTATATCGATATGATTCTACATTTATCATCATGGCAACATCCTACGGAATCCCAGAATTTGCTGTTTAGAAAGAGTATTTAGAATTCTCAGCCAATGAACTATAGTGCCTGATTTCTATTCTTTCACAACGGAAACAGTGCAAGCTATGTAACTATGTAGACACAGACTAAAATCTGGTCAAGTGGCACAAGGCAACATTGTCAAGCAGCTGCCCAGAGGCCAGAGATGCCTCCTTGCCACTCTTCTTTGCCCACCTCTAACTACACTAACTAACCATGGAGAGCAGCATGATTCCCATTCTTGCTTTTACTTTCTATTTCTACACCACATGTAATATTGTCACATCCATGACTTGGATAATTTGTGACCACCTCATTTTTACTATGTCTTATACTAAAACTGATCTTTTCACTCAAATTCTTATCTCCTTGTGTTCTTTATTGCTGCCACCCATCTTCTTGAATAGGCATGTAGTCTTGGCTTTGACTTAATCTTCCCCTACATATTCAATCTGTTGAAAAGATGTGTCACTTCTCATGTTACAATACCAAGAATATGGCCACTCTTTTCTGTCCATTCAGAAAGAATTCTGGCCAACTCTTTGGACATCTCTCAATTTTACTATAGTTCCCTTCTCTCTGTTCTTTTTTTTATCCCCTCTTCCCAGATCTATCTTGAAGCTCTGCTGCCAAAATCATCCACTTCTCCCATTACTCCAACTGCATTCACAAGCTTCCTGAACACTCTCACATTTAGCATAAGTTTTTATCCTCACTTTCAAAGCAATGGCCTTGCTTTTCCTTATTTCTTCAGACTTATATTCTGATACATTTCAACAAATAAAATTCCCTGTCTGTGATCTACTGCCCCAAAGGTCTCATGCTCCCTCAAAAACCCCCACCCTTTCTGCACTACTGCCCAGTAGTGTGTGAAATGTGTGACTTCACCTCTCTTCTGCCCTTCAAATCCTTCCCTCAAAACTCACTTTTTCTGGGAAATCTTTGATACATCCCTCAAATTCTCCTACCTTGCTGTAATTCAGCCTATAACTAAGCCTATACACAGAAAACTAACACGAATTACATATTGCTTTCCCGTTCACGATTAGCAAGTTCCCTTTACTTATTCTGCTGTTTTCCTTGTGCTGTTTTAGAATGTGACCTCTCTGGGACAGGAACCTTTCTTCATATACTCGGTAAAGAAGCAAGCACATGGTGATGCTATGTACATAACCCTATCTGCTCCAGGAGATTCTACTTGCTGCCCAAAATCAGGCTTTTGTAGGACAGAATGAGCGAGAGGAAAAGACAGAAGACACTTTCCATCACTCACTGTAATGGCAATAATAGATATTAGGATAGTAGCTTAGCCTTCTACTGTACAATAGCAATAGGAGAGCATATCAGATGCTAGTCTTCAGACATGGAGTACACATGGCACAAGCAATGGTACGCCTCAGCCCCAAATGGTAGGTAAGGAACACACACTGTAGATCAGTAGTCACCATCACCTTCTAGCACACATGAATAGAGACCTATCATCACCTTGTTCTGATGCTGTAACTAGCCTTTTCAGCAGCAATGAGCATCAGCTATCATAGTTGGGGAAAAGGTCTAACATGGTGCTTCCATAAGACATTATTTACAGTACAGAAAGACAAGTGTGAGCTCCAGAGCAGTGCATCGCATTGTAATGGCACCCAGAATAGCAACAAAACTGCTGGTGAAAATATGCAGAAAGAACAGGAGCCCAAAGAGGGTTAAAGAGGACACTACAGAAATAAGCATTACAGACAGAGCAGACGTGACATTGTCAAACACGTGAAACATTTCTTCCCTATTAATATAGAAAAACACAGATAACATAGAAAAACAATGGGTGGGCAACTGATAGTAAAATGCATCAAAAATGGGTGCTTCCATCCTTCTCTCGTGTTCATAGAGTAAAAGCACTTCTCTCCTCTACTAAATAAGCAGGGGGAGGGAAACCTATGTGCATCACTTGGATCTCCTTCAAGGAAGGGCAGGAAGTTAAAGGTATAATAAATCATATTTATCTAAATAAGCAGCATAAAAGTTACATTTTGTTTTTCTGTTATATAGCAAGAGGGTTTTGGGTTAACAAGAAGAGTACTCTAAAATGTCTCCTTTGATTAATTTTCACAACCACTCCCAAAAAATGTTCAAAAAATGGTACAACACTTCAAAGCAAAACAATGTTTAGTGCAATTAACTCTATTTTACATTTTTCTCCTTTCTGGTAGAACCTCATCATTTTCACTCTTCCGATACCTTTTAATAACAAGAACTTGCTGGAAACTGTAAGAGATGACTCACTACAGCCTGAAGCTCCCATGAAGTCACTTACTTATTCTATAACAAATTATCACAACATTAAAGAATGTGTATTTAAAGCAGCCTTCGCCAACCTGATACCCTCTGGTTGTTTTGGATCCCCCATGATTCTGCATCATAAACTATGTTAGCTGGAGCTAATGGGAGATGCCATGTATAACATCCAGAGGGCATCAGATGGGTGGGGACAGCTGATATAAAGTATGCTGTTTTGCCAAGAAAAACCTACAATAGTTTCACCTTAGGGCTGCCATAGGTTGGAAATAATTTGGAGGCATACAACAACAATGAATCATTTTAAAAGGTCCTGTTGCACTTTAGAAATAGGGGCCTGTAACCATACCACTTTATTCAATTGCATTGCCAATCCTCATCTTGTCTCCCTGCTTTTTCTTCACATTTTCTCATCCCATCACATTGCCTTCTTCAATTGCTGTTTTCCCTGCAGATCAAGAGAGATGGCCAATAACAAACTGGACACCTTCTTCAAGCCTTCAGCTGAATAGGTCAGGCATGGGTCAATATAAGAGACAGTATGGCCATGGTAAAACTCATATAGAGCACTTTGCCAGCAGCCATTGCCATTCTTCCCAACATTATCATCTTGTACAGAGACAGCAGTCACCCACTGGAGAACTGGGATTTTTCATACAACTAAACATGAAGAAAGAGTTGCTAAACCTGCAACCATGAAAAATTCAATGAAAGAAGAAAAATGGGACACCTCTGAAAAAATGAATGTAGCTGGACAATAAACTCAAAGAGGAAGTGAAAAGGAAAGACAGCATGTCTTAAGAATGGGTGAAAGGACAAATACAGATGTGTAGCTAAAGCTTTCAGGAAAAAAGAAAGCTGAAATTCAAAATGAGCTGAGACTGGCTATGGAAGTGGGAAGCAACAAAAAGGGGGTTTTCAAATACGTCTGCAGCAAGACAGTGACCAAGGAAAGGTGGGTCTATTGCTCATCAAGGATGGCAAAAATGGTAACAGATGACAACAAAAAGATAGAACTGTTCAGCACCCTTTGTTTCAGCTGTTTCCCCAAAAATGAAGTTTGTGTTTCCATGTATCAGCAGAGACATTGGCAATAGATCCAGATTGCAAATCAAAATTGACAAGGAATTAGTCTGAAAATCACCTAGCTAACCTGTACGAGTTTAAATCTACAGGGCCAGAAGAAATGCATTCCAGAGCATAAGGAACTTGCTGACATACTGTCTGAACCACCTGCCATCAATTTTTTAATGGAATCTTGGAGGCAAAGTGCCAGAGGACTGGAAATGAACAAACATTGTCCTCCCCGCCCCCACTGTACAAAAAAGGGTGTGAGGAGACTAGGCAACTACAGGCCAGTCAGCCTAACCTTAATACAGAAGTATGTTTCCAAGTATCTTGATGACAATGCAGTGATTGGGAGGAGCCAGCATGGGTTTATAAAGAACAAATCCTGTTGAATTAATCTTTTTTTTATGAGAATGCTGTGGATGTCATTTACCTTGGTTTCAGCAAAGCATTTGATAAGGTTCCCCAGAATATTTTAATTAGCAAACTGATTAAATGTGGAACACATGGAAACACCATCAGATAGATCCATAATTGGTTAGAAAACCATGCTCAAAGAGTCATCCTCAATGGCTATGCTTCAAAGGAGGAGGACTGAATAGAGGTCTTGAGTGGAGTGCTGCTGTGATCCTGCACTAAGCAGACGGTTGGACTTGAAGGCCATGGGGCACCTTCCAATACTATGATTCTATGTTTAGGGTTAGCTGTTGATGTCTTTCCCTTCAAGCTGAAGCCTTTCACTATATTGATTGTTTCTCCGGGTTTCCCAATGTTCAAGAGCAGCTTTTTGGAGAGCATGAAGAGCTCGAAGCCCATTCTCAGTGTTTGGGAAAGCCAAACAAACCAGTAACCAAGATATCTTCCTTCAGTAACAAAGTTTATCCTTCTTCTCCAGCAAACCCCATTTCCCTCACTTTGCAGGTATACCTAGCAAGGGTAGAGATGATGGGTAGGGAAAAATGAAACCATACTCTGTAAATAATGGGGGAAACAGAGTCAAGGGGTGGGGTTAAGGAGAGGCAACAAGACTTAGAGGGAAGGCTGTGAGCCAGATCTATTCAACTGATCTAAACTCTACCTTAAGCCCAACCTTAAGCTTTCCTCTGAGTGCTACAAAACTACATAAGTGGTGGAGCCATACTACGGGCATTCTGCTTGTTTCCTTGAGCTGCAAGTAGCTTAACTGGAAAACCAGCTGCAGCAGTGAGCTATCCATGGTGCTTACCACCTGCAACCTATTCTGGACTCTTGATGTGTAAGATACCCTTCTGAATCTCAGCACAAAATAAATATCCACAGAAAGTCAGGGCCACTACCATATGCAAGAAACGTATTCTGTAAGGTTGTTCTGGATTCCCCTCATTGAGAAAGCATTATTTTTAATACTGTACTGAAGTTTTAAAATACTCATTTTTCATTAGCTTAAAAAAAGTATTTGTCCATAATTTAGAGATCACTTTTATAATGCTGAAACCTGACTGCTACCATTGAAATATTTAGGCCTCCACGTAGCTTAATATGACTAACTCTCACATTATTAGGATTAAACTAAATGTAGTTTCAGATGTAGTATAAGAGATCTAATGAATGCTAAAAGCTAACTATTTAGGCTAACTAATTTCACTGCTCCAAAATTTACTGCCCAGTACTATACTATTGATCATGGAACAAATATGAAAGTAGATACAAGCTTGTGATTAACACAGTGTCTCAAAAAATATGGCACCTATTTCTGGGTCCTTCCTTTCTTAATGATTGCAAAATAAGACTACATTGACTGCCAAGCTCAGAATACTGAGCAATAATTAGTTGAAACATTTGGAAGCTCTAGAGGGAAGTAAACTAGGAAAAGGTAAAGAAAGAACTTAATTCTGCACTGTGATTACAGTAAGAAATACTGGTAAATAACTTAAAGATGCAGGAATGTGGTGGAAAGACTGGACTGATTTTTTAAAATAATATTAATAAATGAAATAGCAAAGACCATTTGCTGGTGTTTATAACATATTCTCTAACATTTATTCCTTTTGATACAAATTTTGTCCACTCTCACACAGCATGTTTTGAAAACTGCAAAATGATGCAAAATATTATTCCTTGTTAACCGGTATATACATACTGGTTGTGGTCTTCCATGATAACCACTGAACAAGAATTGCTTTCCCCACTTAATAAAACGCTATATTGAAAGGTGCAGATGATATATATGAAAATACTTTTAAAATATGCAAATATAGTTATCATTTACAATGATCTAGAATACCCTTCACTTACTGCCTTGCATTTACACTCAGTCCGCTGGACTGCAAAATTTATTACAAAAGCTGCTTACCTGAGAGATCTTTTTACCACACAAAATGGGGTCCCCTGTCATGGCGATGAGTTTATTTAAATGTTATGATTGAATTTTTATTGTATCTTTCTTGTTTACTATGTATTTTACTTTCTATATCAAACCCACTACTTATTAAGTTTAAATTTATATGTTCTAATTATTTTATTTAATTTTAAATAAGTTGAGTTTATTTGTGTATGTAATTTTTGTATTTGTATTTTTGTATTATGTACTATGTATTTTATTGTTGATATGGTCAGTGAACTAACCAATAAACGTTGATGACGATGATGATGACTGCCTTGCAGTTGTGTTGAACTACACTTACCATCATCTCTCAATAGCAGGAAAGTTATTTCCTTTTCTGTGAAAAAGGAACAACAACTGGACCACCATATCTGTGGGTCTGACTTTCACAAATTTGATTATTTATTTCTCCAACCCCTGCATACCCACCTCAGGCACTTCTTTTCTGGGTGAACTGTCACTCTTGGCAGCTCTAATCAAGCTGTGTAGCCCTTTGAAAACCACCTCCTCTATCAGCAGCTTCCTGGCAAGCTAAGGCCAGCTTGCAGCCCAATTTCTCAGCATCCCAAACTCTCCCCCAATGCCATCCTACACACAAGGAAGGAGATGGAGGAGAGAGAGTAGATATGGGGCCAGTATGTCAACCCATCCCTTCACCTCTCATTTCCCTGACCTGGCTAGAACCCCAGGTGCCTGTTCTTCTCACTATGCCTCAACACCTTTCCCACAGACACAAACACACCCATTTTGATATTTGCAATTTTTCCACTTTTGCAGGTATCCAGCACCTCCAACCCTAGTGATTGTGGACTGCTGGATGTAGTTGGTATAGTAACAAAGAGTGTTTGTTTCACTTGTGTGTGTGTGTGTGTGTTGGAGGCTTTAGAACAGTCTGTGTGTTTACACAGACACACACACACTTACAAGTGAGACAATTTAAAATTAGAGGATTTGAAACATGTTAGCAAATATTTTCAACAGCCTTAATAGTAAAACTACAAAGAAGTTACCTGTATACTGGTCAGTTTAAACTGCCACAGCATTTACCTGAAGATACCGGGAGATCTAGTTAACAGAAACTGCTGTGCTTATTTCTCTGAAGGAAAATCTTAACTGCCATAGGCAAACATATAGCCTGGTTTTCAGCAATGTTGAAGACTTAGGCCATTTCCACACTAGCCTGTCATAGCACTATGTTTCAGAAACTGCAAACCCCAGGATTCCATAGGATGTTGCAAGTGGAGTCATAGCGCTATAACAAGCTAGTGCGGAAATGGCCTTAAAAGGAACTAACAGTTGCTTCATTGTGCATCTTACCTCTAAGAGCAGAAGTCTCAAACAAACAGCCTTTCTGAAATTTGTTTACAAATTGCTTCTAATGTAAACTAGTGTACTACATGGTTATTTACTTGTATGCATGCACACCCACACCCACACTGTTACTGCACCTTCAACCTCTCTAAATTCCTGGATTGTCCCCCACAAACCCTAAAAACTACTCCTCCTAGAAACCTAACCCTTGCTTGTTTTCTGCAGGGATGAGCAGTTATAGTGGACTGAGGGGCTAATATTCTGCCATGGGAGTTTCCATGAGGCAGACAGTCAACCAAAAAACCCACAAGAAACAGAACCAGAAGTGGCCAGAAGTCCAGTTCCAGTTTTTTAAAATTAATTATAAAAAAAAAAAAGTAAAACACTGCAAGGTGAGTCTGGACCCTATTTAAAGAGTGAATGGCCCTTTAAATAGGTTACAGGGGCTTTGCCCTGTAAATTAAGGGAACATTCACTCTTTAAATAGGATCCAACCTCACCTTGCAGTGTTTTGCCGCTTTTTTAAAAAAAAAAAATCCATTTTTCAAAACTGGAAGTGGACTTCTGGCCACTTCTGGTTTTGGTTTCTTGTGGGGTTTTTGGTGGTCCATCTGCCTCATGGAGATTCCCATGGCAGAATATCAGCCCCTGAGCCCACTGTAGCTTCTTTTCCCTGCAGTAAAGCAAATTAATACTGTAATCCTAGGATACCTATATCAAACTAAACTCTATATATCCATAAAAATGGTGGTTGCAGCTATAACTTTTATTTTTTATTGTAAATCTAACCTATTCTGATCAGGAAACTTTAGCCCTTTGCTTCTTGTAGTCCTGGTTCAGATCAAGCCTGTCTGTGGTTATAGCCTGTATTGGCAACATGTGATCTATTTCTTCCAATGGACTATTCTGACAAAATTTCCTTATACCTCACTCACATTAGGGTTCTGATCAAGACTCCATCCTCCATATTCCTTTTCAAGTGAAATGAAGAGGAGTCTTAGCTTTTTCAGTCACTAAATTACAAGGAGAATTAACAAGACATTCCCTCATTCTGCTTTTCTTCCACCAAATAGACAGTGTTAGTATTAATAGCCTATGTAACAGAATCAGTCATCTACATGTTAGTCCGTCTCTGACTTGTCATGTCTCATGAAAGGGGGAGGAGATAAAAGCTGTTTACAAACTCCTAAGAAAGTGTTTTTTCTTCTTAATTGTAGTTTAGAAGCCTTCCACATTAATAAATCTCACTTTGTTGTGGTGGCAGTTTGCTGTAACAGTGACAAATATAGAATGTCTAATATATTTTCAAATGGTGCAAAGATCTCCACAGAACATGAGTTTTATAAATGGATCCAACAACTATTAACTCTGCAACTTAAGAGCTATGGTGGTCAAATGAAGCTTATTACTGTCTATCAACCTGGCACAACTAGAGCTTGGTAAAGTTTGCTTTGTTGGACTTCAGCTCTCAGGATAATACTGGCCATGCTGACTGACGGTCTCTGAAAAAGCAGTTTTTTCCAAGCTCTGGGCATAACTGCCACATTGCCCTTCCTCCTCGGACTCTAATGGTACCCATCCTCTCTGCACAGAAAACTGGGAGAGACAGCACTTTCAAATCTACTTGCACTGTATATTTATTCTGTTAGCTGCCAAGAAAAAGGCAAGACATTGATATAAATAGCAAAAAAAAAAAAAAAAAGGAAAAATAAAGAACCTTGCTAGCATAGCGAGATTCATGTACATTTATAGTCCAGTGCTATATTCACAGAGAGCCATAATGGTATAGTGGTTTGAGCATTAGACGATGACTTTTGAGACCGGGATTCGATTCTCCACTCAGCCATGGAAACCTACTGGGTGACTTTGGGCACATCACACACTCTCAGCCCCAGAAAAAAAAAAACTCCATGATAGGTTCACCTTAAGGTTGCCATAAGCCAGAAACAACTTGAAGGCACACAACAACAACAGCAGCAGCAGCAGCAGCAGCAGCAGCAGGTGGTTCTCTATTTACAGAAGCCACTATGGAGTAATGATTGGAGTGTTAGACCAGGGCCATTTCCGCACTACAGTGTTAAAGTGCTGCTATTCCACTATCAACCTCCTATTGAATTCTGGGGTTTGTAGTTTAGGGAAGGGCACTTCAAATTCTCAGCCAAAGAGCTCTTTGGTCTCAGTAAACTACAAACCCCAGAATTCCACAGGGCATTGAAAGCGGAATAGCAGCACTTTAACACTGTAGTGCGGAAATGGCCCATGACTCTGAGAGACCAGAATTCAAATCCTCACTTGGCCATGGAGAACCCCTGGTGACCTTGTAGAAGACAAGATCTTGGGCACATTCACTTATCATGCCACTTGCCTAGAGGACTCAACTTTTTATCTTTTTCTTGGGCACTTTGTTTTTAATCTGCACCCCAACTGTTTGTTATTATTTTTTGAAAAATTTAACAATTACTGGTTTTGGAACCTATATAGCCTTGAACAAATGCAAAGTTCTTCAGAGTAAGCCACTTACTTTTGAAGAAAATCATGATGAAACTTTCATCAATTTTTATAAAACTACACAAACTATAAACTGCTCTGCATACTTACAAACACAGTTAAGTAACAAGACCATTTGGTTAACCAGCCCTTTCTCTGAACAGAAAGTCCTTGCTACATCAGACACAGGCTAGCATTCTGTTCACATAATGGCCAATCAGTAGCTTGTGGGAAGCCCACCAGCCTCCCGCTTCATAAGTGCATAACTTCTATGTCTCAAGGTTTCTAACAAATGTTCTATATAATTACTGACCCCATACAAATCTCATGTATTCTCAAGTTGTCTCATGAGTAGTGTGTTGGGGGGTGGAGGAGCAGAGAGGACACACTGAATTTCTGTCAGCAAAGCTAGTACTGGGAACCGTAATCTACAGAGGGCAATATGATAAACCGCGTGCCTCCTAGAAGTTTAAATATTCCTGCATGATCAGGATGAGCTGGAACAGACCTTCCCAAAGCAGATCATTCTTTCACCTCAAATATTCACTGAAGAAATGCAATAAATTTAAGTCTACCAGTACGCTGTTCAGCCATTATACAACACAGAAGGTTACAGAAGAGGAGCAAGGCAAAGTCCTTCTTGTGTTATTTTAGTTTCCAGTTTCATAGGGTCCGATTCTGAAATATGCCACTGAAAACTGAAGCAACACTCTTTCCACCTGTGCAAATATGCCTCATCTCCAAACTTGTCTCATGTCCTCTCTTCTACACTCTTTATTGAAAACATACATTATTTAAAAGTGCATTATTCTCACTTTCACTGTATGAATGAGCTCAAAATATTCCCAAGACAGTAAGGTTAATCATGTACTTATCTGTGCAAATTAAAGGTTTCACCAGGCATATTCAAAACTTTAATTGAAAACTGAAGAGCACCTTCGCTATCAACTTTGTTTCCAAATCCTATATTATAGAACCTATACAGATTCTTTGCTAGCTAAGCAAATATATTGTACACTAGAAGTCTGAGAAATAACCCTTTCTATGGGTTTTCTGCATTTTCAACACCTGTGAATAGAGATAAGTTATGCATTTAAATAGGCAGACAATGTGTACCTATTTCCCAAAAGCACAAAAGTGGAAATACATTTTCCCAGGATCACAAAATCTGTGAAGAGCCATAATTATCTGCTACTTTTATACGATGGGGAATTATGCTATTCCAGAGCATTCTATTACCTGCCACTTGTTTAAAGACATTATCTCACACAGCAAAAGGTAATTTCCTGCAATTGGCCACAATTTATTCCATACATTAGAAAATCCTAACCTGAGAACTCATCATGGTATGAAGGTGACCGTGGCTTCTCAGAGGCTATCATGGTAGACCATAGTTTCTCACAGGTCCTACCACTCATCTTGATAGTTTTTTATTTCTAAGATTTGTTCTTAACCTACTCCTCATAACTGATTAAGCAAAAAAGTTCCTAAAAGTTCACACATTGGTTATAGTTCAAGATCTTGTAGTACATTTCTAACAACAATAATTTAAAAAGACAATTCTATCTGTAATTATTTCCCAAAATATCCACACTTTTAATACCAAATATGACACTTTTATGCCAAACTAAGCTGCATTTTATCCTCCTAAAGTAATCAAATGACTTTTAATCAATAAAGGATTATACTGTTGTATTTTTTTTCTGACCATTTCTGTCCCTCCCTCTGCAAAGAAGCTGGAAAAACATTTTTCCTCCATTCCTTCAAGATTTCCAGAAATTTTACATCTCTAAATGTTTCAGAAAATTCATAACTGTTAGCAGAACAAGTCCTCCTATAGCACAATGGCATTGCTGGATGCAAAACAATGTGTTTATCTCAGCTATATTTCTGGTCTGTGTATACAAACCCAATTTTACTGCTGTTTTTAGAAAATGCCTGTATATCTTTTAGGTATCATATTCTATTACAGGTATATCTCAGTCATCAAAGTAGTTATGTTCCTGGACATTACTTCTTTAACTGAAAGTTTGGTACCAGAGACAGAAATAAAATGGAAACCATAAAAAAAAGAGAAGTTCAGATTGTTTCAGCAAACTTTTTATCAAGAACTAGCAATACACACATATGAAATGAAACAACCAAGTCAAATAAGTCTTGTATAACTATACAAAAACATTCTGAACCTTGTAGATACCACTTGAAGATTTCTTTCAAAACACATCCCAAGATGACTTCTTTCACCAGCCTTCACTTTTCTTACTATTTTCATTTTGGTTGCCAAACTTATAGATTTGTGCTTTTCTTTAATACGCATAAACCTGGTGAGAAAGGCTTATCTGCTCCCCATTTTTCTCTCTGTTTTTATTCACACTTGCTTAGTAAGGGACTCTGGAGACTGTTGTTTACCTTGTCTGTTTTAGACAGGCACACACAACTATGATAGGATGGGCTAGAGTAGAATCCCATCCTTTCCCAGTTCAATCTTTATTGCATGGTTACTATTGCAGCGGGACACTGAAAGTTTGTGCTTCTCCAGCCCTGCTTCATCATCTTTCCAACGCTGATGCTGCTAAAACACCTCCAGCTATATAGAAGAAAGGGAGGAAAAGGTGGCTAGATGAGTGTAAGAAGACTTTGTAAAAGGGAGCTGCTTTGTGAATTGAAATATAGCTACATTAAAACTTGTATATGTGTATGTATATGTGTTATTTCACTTAATTCTCTTCTGTTATGGCCTGATATAAAAATTAGATTTAAGCTGTGAACAGAATGCTACAGATTGCAACTTTATACAAAGGCATTTGAAACTATACCCCATAAACAGCTAGTTACTACTAAACTAGTATACTGGGACTGGGACTCACTGGGCTAGTGGCTGTAAAATCATAATGCCACCAAATACTGAACATTTTAGTAAAGAAATAGATATACAGAACTCTTAGAATGTTCCTTTAGCAATAATTACATTTATCAAAGCAAACAGAATATACTCTACTTGCAGACATTTGCTTTTTAAAGTACTAACGCAACGTTAAGTCAACACAGCAGGAACATATAACTTTTAAATAGATTATGTAGTGGAAGGACAATTAAGACTTCAGTTTTTCCTTTTTTCCCCTCACACAGAGAGCACTTCTTTGTGACAAGCTCTATACCTCCTTAGAACAGGGAATGTTTTGATTATCACATCACGTGTTGTTTCTGGATTTACTCAGTGGGAAAATGTGGTCAACCAGGAAATTCTATGCCCTATGAGATTTTGGTTAAGCTGCAACATAAATCTCCTGTCTTATGTTGTTTGTTTCCCATGACAAAGCTAGGATTTTGGAAATAAAGAGACTTAGCCATCTCTTTCAAAAGGGAAAATTCACAGGGAGTTCACCATGAAATTGATTTAGCAGCATGGGATTCAAAATGATAGTTGTTCTTGGTTTATTGGACACATTTTTCATCTAGGCACAATTCAACAAATAGTAAGCACAACTTAAACCAACAGGAGTCAAACTCTGTGTGGCACTCTGTGCTTTTAGAGCAGCTTTGCAATCTTCCTTCACCATATTTTCTTAGAAATATGCCCACTAAAGTTCAATGAGACTTATTTCCATTATGTGCATGTGGGACAGAGGACATGCAGAGAAATCCTATGTTTGCTTATTCAGAAGTATATCCCATGTAATTCAATGGGACATTTTTACTCAGTAGGAGACTTCCTTCCTTTACTCCATAATCCATTCAACTCATGACCTCCTCCATGCTTCTTTTCACCAGGAGGCTTTCAATAAAGCAAGATCAGGGAAAGTACTTCTCTCCAAATGAAGCTGGACTGCAACTCCCATCAAGTTGTAACCAGTATAGTCATTGGTGAGAGTTGAGGGAACTGAAACTTTTATGAGGCGCATAGGTACTTATTATGAAGCTAAGGTATAAGCAACGACAATGACAAATATATTAAAAAGTACTGTAACAAAGATGATAAGGGAAAGAATATTTTCTGGTTACCTTAAAATAAACCCATTCTTCAGAAAATTCTTATTTTTCTAACAATTTATAGTACCATTAATTTTTTATATTGTTGATTCATCTAGTTCTAGGCCCTTTCTGCATGGCATTTGCCATGCGAAAGAGTGCCTGGAGTGTCGAGCAATTGCGAGGAGCAATCTGCATGATGCACTCACAATCATGTGATGCTCCAGGGGCTGGCAGGCGCCAATCGCGCACCTTTTCATTTTCGGCCAGAAGCTGAAAATGGTGCACCATCATGCATTGCTCCCAGGCCTCACGTGCACTTACCCAGCATCTGGAGCCTCCGGAGCCAAGCCAGTTGCACTTCCTGCCCGAGGAACTCCCAGGCTGTGCTGTGGAAGGAAGAGGCGGGGCTCTCGCCTGAGCAGGCAGCTCGTGCGGAGCTGAAGCAGTAAGGACGCAAGAGCCTCTCGCCGGAGGCTGCTTGCGTGATCCCTGCACCCCAGCGCCGGAAAAAGGTAAGCGGCGGAAAGGGCCTTAAATCTCTATCTATTTTGAAATTATATGCATTTAATTTAGTCATAACTGCTGGTGAAGAAAAAATGCTCCACATGTGTTTATAAGGAATTTTTTTCTCTTACTTTCAGGAATCTGTTAGCAAAAACCCATAAGAAAGAGGTTTACACTCTACCATATAGCACCAATAATACAAGTCTACGCACCCTCAAGTCCTAACTTCATCTTGTCTACTTCCTCAACTTGTGTGACTCACCTGCTGAAAATACAGAGGAAAAACATCTGGCTCTTTCATCAGCTAGGGTTATTTCCTTTGAAACCAGAAGAACAGCAGTAAAAGGTTAGCTGGGACATCTGAGAACTAAGGCAGACTTATTAAACACCTTTACTTCCCCGCTGGCTCTCTTCTGTCACCACAGACATAAGCAGCAGCCCTGGAAGGAACAAACACTTGGTAGCTTGGATAACCATGTCTATTAAAGACTTCTTTTCCTCAAAGATCTGCTGCATTCCTGACTGACCAACAAAATATCAGGTGGAAGAGCGCTAGGGGAGGGGGACTTGTATATACTGTTGTGCTTTCATATAAATTCTTTGTTCCATTCTTCTCCATTGTATTTTAAACATACTATAGACACTTAATTGGGAGTGTAAATACTCCCTCAAAAAGGGGGGGAAAAAAGGAACAGTGAAACTCTAACAATGATAGTGCAAATCTAAGATTACAAAAACATACTCACATATAGACTCTTATATTATGACTTACTGTGAGTAAGCAGTAAAATTTGTATGTATGCACTGGCCAGATATATAGCTGAGATAAAACACATTGTTCTGCATTCAGCAATGCCACTGTACTATTGCAAGACTTGTTTGGCTAACAGTTATGAATTTTCTGAGACAGTTAGAGATGTAAAATTTCTGGAAATCTTAATGGAATCGAGGAAAAATGTTCTTTCCAGTATTGTTTTCCATCAACAGACATCCTTCTTCTCTGCTTGGGCCATTAGATAACATAAACAGGCTGGCACAGCCTTCCATAATAGTAACCAGACTGCAGAGTACACCAATACTTATAAAGAGTCAGGTATTTCAGAAGGGAACTTACACCAAGTCAACTAGGAAGACTGCATTAACTTGTCTAGCATCTACCAATTAAGATTTGTTCCACAGAGAACAGATATGGCCAGCTTTGCAGGGAATGACACAAAAGCATTGCATTACACACTATTTCTGCCTTCCTGATATAAATAAATATTTGCACCATAGCAAGCTTTCCTTCAATAGCTATGACTTATCTGTTTTCCGCACTTCAGAAACCTCCCATGCCACCATTTCAGGCACTGCAAATAGACAAATTCTAATTTCTTCAGAATTTATGTGCCGCAATTCTGGGGAAACAACCAAGGACAGACAAGTTTCTATTTTTAAAATATAGATCTTCCTGTCACTCATGAACACTAACATCATGTCATGTATTTGGATGTCTGGGTGGACAATTATTACCATACTGTTCTTTCTGACTTCATAAAAGATTGACAGTACAGTCTCTCAATATAACCAAGAGTTGCTTAACTAGCAACCCTGATATTTACAGTTTGTAAAACCAAAGCTTAATTCATATTGTTGGGTTTAAATCTTAAACAAACAAGACAGATTTCTTTGAAAATTATAGCAGCACACTATGACTTTACAAGGAAGTTCACAGAGAATTTCTGGAAATCTTATTCAATTAGCATTCCCCCAAACAGCCTTCAAGAAGTGGCAGCTTGAAAACAAAGAAAATGACCATAATATATAAAAGCAAAATGGAGGTTGCTCACATTTGGCACAGTACCACTAAATATTACTTTTGGTTACAACTAACCTCTGGAGCATTATTGTAGACCAGCATGGAACAAAAGGTAAAATAACAGAACTGGTACATACGTATTTCTTCAAACAAGGATACGGCTAGTCTTCGCTACTTACAGGAAACTGACTTGGCTACAACTGCCACTTGAAAACCTTTCTCAAAAAATGAGTTTTTGCTTTAAAAAATATCAAAGGTCTTGCAGTTATTTTTACCTTCTTGGGTGATTTAGCTGCTTTAGTTTTTTGGCTCTTATATTCTAGATGGAAAAAATAACCATCAGCTGCCAAAGCCAGAAAGATTTCATATTGATTAGATCTCTTCCAAAGGGATTGGATTATGAAGTGTTATGAGCCAACTGTTTGAAATCCCAGTAGACACTCATGCAGCCAAATCTTCATTTATACAGGTGCATTTTTAAAGCCATACATACCCTGGATCATCTTTGGAAAGCCACAGAAATGCAGGTAACTAATCAAATTCAGTGGGAAAAATAGTTACAAGCTGTGATATAAAAATTGTACGTACTTGTAACAATTGTTTACATTGTTACTATGAAGAGGTGTAACGTGCAAAAAATAACTTCAGCAGCCCTATTCCAATCCCATACCAGGTCAAATGGCAGACAGACAAAAAAGTAGAATAAAAGGAAAAGAGCTATGGCAGCCTAAAGTCTATTAACTGTTGTTCAGCTAAAGACACTCCATCTGAACCTGCTATTTCCTGCGATTTTACTTGAATAAGGTTAACTGTGGCAACCAGCATGGTGCAGTGGTTTGAGCGTTGGAGTAGAACTCTGGGAGACCAGGTGTCCTGGGCTGAGAGTCTGCCAAGGCTTCCCCCAGCTGTGTACTTAGATAGACAACAGCAGCTTGGCAAAGAGTGTTGGCTGAAGCAGACTCGTAGTGAAGACAACAATAGTCAGACAGGGAATAATTCGAAAGCCAAACTGTTAATCCGAGCAAAGGTCCAAGTCCAAAGAACATAGGCAAAGAATATAGGTATCTGCAAAGCTGTCACCACCAATGAAAATAGTAGCTTGCAGCAGTCATCTGTCATCCAGGCTTCTGATTATATAGCCTCAGCATCCTGGCCAGCTATGTCCTAATTAGCAAGCCTTTCCTATATAAGCACTGCCAGAAGCCTGGGCTCTCCCTTTTTTATCCTGCACTGGCTGCTGTAAATTCTGTCTTTCTTAAGTCCCCAGGGTATGGCTGCCTAGAAGAGACCCATCTGGGTCCTGGGAGTTCTGGCACAGGGGAATGACACCAGGGTTAAAATCCCCACTTAGTCATGGAAACCAAGTGGGAGACCCTGAACAAGTCACAGTCTCTCAGCCTCAGAGAAAGACAAGAAACTTCCCGCTGAATAAATCTTGCCCTTCCTCAAAAAACCTCACAACTGTGATGGGGTCTCCATAAGTCAGAGTAAACTCAAAGGCACATAACAACAAAAAGGATAGCTTTGTCTCTCAATCAAAGCATCAATTTCTCAAAACTGAAGGCAGCAGCTGTGGCTTCTCTGGCCTGGATCCTATTGCTAGTCTTCACCAGAACAGAGCCATTAAATCTATTGTGGAAACACAAGCCAACACTTATATAAACCCCACTGATCCAGTGATGCCAGAATCTCTGTTTCTTAAATTAATTTCTAACAAATGACAGTGGAATTCAGGGGGTTTTTTTCCAAGGCAGTTGGGACAGCACACTTAGGCCATTTCCACATGGGGTGAGCGAATTGCCTCATGCTGGTATTTACCAGATCTTTGGGCTCGACGCTTGGGTCCAGGCTGGTCCGGAGCAGTGCGTGGCCGCACTGCTCCAGGGACAAAAATGGCGGCTTCCAGTTGGTGGAGGCTCTCCACCAACCGCTGAAGCTCGGCAGCCTAACCCCGCCCCCGGCAGATCAGAGGCTCGCACTGGTCATTCAAAAGCACACTGGATGACCACTTCGGGTCATTCGGGAGTGGGCTGAGGTGCGGATCTACAGTAAGTAGGTCCAACCCAGTCCGATTCCAGGTGCAGATGTCCTCTCTGGAGGACACTCTGCACTGTTTCTTAAGCCCATGCGGAAACGGCCTTACTCTATCCAACTTTAGAACAAGAATGCATAAAATCGATCTGAAAGACTAAAAAAAATGTGTAAGAATGACTGGCTGTTTTTACCTGGCACATCTTGCACAGATGTTCAATATGACCTTGGCTTGTGGTTCAGCTGTATGTGTACTTCGTGTTTGATTAAATTTGCTCCCTGAAGAAATGACACTGGTTACCCCTTCCATTCTTAAATCATCAAGATCCTCTGCAAATTATTAAAAAAGAAAAGAAAAGCTAGTATAGCATTAAATAAATATTGACAGTTAACAACAGCTTCTTTACAATTAGATTTCCCAGTGGTAAAACCAAGAACTTGGAAAACAAGCAAAATCATCTTCATAAACAAACAAGGTTATATATAATACACAAGTAATATATACATGTACATATATACACAAGGTACAGTCCCAATTTATACTTAAAATATTTTACATATGTGAAATACACAGAATTTATCTGTACAAAATGATTGGTTTGAGCATAAAACAGACATCTTGCATAGAGGTTACAATAGCCAATTCCTCTGTACCATTCTCACATAGATGATCCAACAGGGAGGAGATAACCCCCTGTTTTAGTCACCCCCTAATTGTTGCTCATTGATATCAAGTCAGATTCAATGTATGTTAACCCTATGAAGGAGAGAACTCCACGACACTAACTGCACTACTCAAGTCCTGTAAACTCAGGGCTGTGGCTTCCCTGATTGACTCTTTCCACCTGTAACATGGTTCTGTCAGTATGCTATAGAGTTACACTGACAAAAACTTCTACTTTCAAGGAATCTCTCATCCTTTCATCTGTTTTACAGAGTTCTTCATTATATTGCTTCCATTCTCTTTTTAGTTTTTCTTGATCATGCAGTGTGATCCCATGTTAGTTATATAAATATGCAGCATTCCCACTCTTGGTTTGAATAATCCTTTGATTTCATGGATTTGGTGGGAGAAATCCCTTGTTTTACCTTTTATGTCTTCTTCTGTTTCTTTGCTTTGATTATTATAGTAATTCCCTTTGTTCCTAAGCAAAAGTTGCTAAGCCAGTGTGTTCAGGATTCTGACCCAATTTCTGTCACCTTTCACTTCTGCTTCTCACTTCTCCTTCTCAACTGTCCTTAAATGTCTGCAGAATTTCATCTGTCAAACAATGAGACTTTTCTATCTTTTTGGCTACAGAGAGTTCTTGGTCTTGTTTTTTCAGACAGTGGAGCTTCTCTTGCTTCCAATTACATTATTTATATCTGTATTAGCCATCTGGAGACATCCATGCACACAGTTGTGTCTTGGGTTGCCTAAGGAATGTATTTGCAATGAACAACCTGCTGTCTTCACAAAATTTGATAGGTAGGGATGGGCCAACCAAATCCTTGAATCCTTGAGAAGGATTCAAGATTCACCGATCTGAATCTCCAGGGCAAAACAGGCAAATGGAATCTTTTGAATCTGGAAGTGCCCGCTGCCCCCCCCATTCCCCCCTCACATTCCATCCTCCCATGCAGGGCACACCAGAACCTGCGCTTGCTCGAGCACTCAGAATCAGGCCTGCAGGGGTGAGTAGGGCCAGCCACGGCCATGCTCCTTCAAGCCCCGGGGCCTGAGCTTGTGTGGGCACCTGGGATCAGGTCCTCAGGGGCAAGTAGGTTCCTGCATGCCCCAGAGCCTGAGCTTGCTGTGGCAGGGCTGTGAAAAGAAGGCCATCACCCCATGCTGCACCCCCACCACTGCTGCTGCCAGTGCGGGCGCTTTGGAGGCGACCTGCAGGGATGTGCAGAGTGAGCAATCGCTTTTTAAACCCTTTTTTTAAAAAAAGGATTCGAACGATTCCAGATTTGTGAGATTCATGGATTCTGAGAACCTTCCAGGGATTCGGATCCAGATTCGGAAAATTCTGGATTCATGCCACCCCTATTGATAAGTCGCCTCTCCCTATGCACATATCTTGACACTGGGCCAAATTCTCTAACAAAGTTTGGTTCTATTCTGTTTCCAGCTTTTTCTAATCACCTATGGTTATCAAAATGTCTTGCTTTGGTGTATACAGTGAGCCTTCCACTTTTGTGGGGCTAGGGGCACAGGATCCCCAAGAAAGCAGAAAAGTGCAAATAAAACTAAAAATCATGAACATTTTCTTTAAAATCTAAAAATACTTCTATAGGAATCTCTAGGTCCTCCAACATGATTCTGTGACACAAGCAGACCATAGAGTCACACTGGAGAAACTAGCAATGCCTAGAGAAGTGTCTCTCTAGGAATCTCCAGTGGAAGTGGACCACAGAATTATGTTCAGAGATCTAGAGATGCCTAGAGAGCACTTACTTTTCCATGGCAGGGGCAATTATGGTAAGATTTTTTTTTAAAAAAATAAACAAATAAAATAAATAAACTAATCTTTCAATAATCAAATCCACAAGTGCTAAACCCACAAAAGTGAATGGCCCACAGTAATCTCTTTACTCCTAAGCTCCAGTACAAAATCTATTTTCCACCTCTGTAGTTGTATCATAAATTTGCAATATGATTAGACTGATAGATTTTCCCTGAAGTCTTATTGATACTATTCTATTCTTGATTAGATCCCCTGGCAGCTTTTGTTCTATCTCTCATCAATTTTATTGCCACCCCATTTCTTATCAGCAGTTCATTTGATTTACTTGGTTCCTAGGTAAAACACTACAGAACTATCTGATAGAAACCATTCCATTCTTATCTACTTTACCTTGTTTACCCCAAGTATTGCAGTGTCAATATGTTCCATTCCTTGTCTTAACATCCATTAAGCTTGAGTTCAGTTGCATCATTAGACACAAAGCTAGTCAAACATGTCCTCTGTTCTTCCAGTGTAGCTGGCTGAGTGCCTTCTGCAGTGTCCTCTTCCAGCATTATCTAGTTTAATTTTGTTTTTTGTTTTTTTAAATATTTTTATTAAAGTTTAAAGTGAAAATAAAAAAAACCCTCCCCCACTTCCAAGCTTTTTTCTTTTTTTCCAGTGGAGTCTGCTTATTTACATTCCATTCATACATAGTTTCTCTTCAAAAGGTAATCTTACATTGTTGCATCTTACATTGTTACATTGCTTCTTTGTTACATTGTCTTATTCATTGTTGCCTTGTATTACATACAATCTTGCTTTATTCTTTTCCTTTTCTTATTACTATACCGTTATCCAATTTAAGAGTTATCGCCATTCCCTTTCAAAGTTCTGGATAGACTTATTTTTCAGTGAAAATGTTAGCTTTTCTATCTCTATCATATCCAGAACTTTTAATTTCCATTCTTTTCTATCAAACATGGTTCCTTTCTTTCCAATATTGTGCATATGTCAATCTTGCAGCAGTTATCAAATATAACAATGTCTTCTGCTGACATCTTATCTCTCTTTGTTGCTCCGACATATTTAACAAATAAAACTCTGGCTTCATTTCAAAATTTAAATTGTAAATTCTTTGAATTTCATCATGTATTTCCTTCTAAAATTTCCTTGCTATCTTACAGGTTCACCACATATGAAAAAATGACCCCACCTTTTCATCACATTTCCAACATCTTTCATTTTCATCTGCAACCTTTCAGGTGTCATATACCATTTATGTAGCATTTTATAAAAGTTTTCTCTTAAATTTAAACTTGGTGTAAATTTTATGTCTGTTTTCCATGCCCTGACCCATGTATCCAACTCAATTGGATGTCCAATATTTTGTGCCCATTTGACCATGTTATCTTTAACAGTTTCTGATTCCACTTCTCTTTGCAACAGTAGCTTATAGAATTTGGAGATTCTCTTCTTTTTGTCCTCCTTCATCAATAAATCTAATTCATTTTCTTTTCTTTCAAATCCATATAATTTTTGATCCATTTTAAATCTCTCTTTAAGTTGTCTCCATGGGAACCAACTGACTTCATGTCCCAAAGCCTTTAATTCTACTTCTGTACACATTCTTGGCTTATTCCCTTCCCATTTCAACAAGTCTTGATAGGTTAGCAAATTTCCTTGTTTTGTTAGGACAATTTTATGTGCTTCTTGAGGTGAGGTACAAATCGGAAGTCCTCTATAAAATGTATGCTTTATTTGTAACCACACTTTCAATAATGTCTTTCCAATACAATGATTATTAAACTCTTTATTCACTGTTATTTTGTCATAACATAAGTATCTGTGCCATCCAAACCTATTATTAATTCCTTCCAGTTCTTTCCAGCCTACCTGCGGGATCGCCTTCTCCCATATAATCCGCCACGCACACTAAGGTCCTCTGGGAGGAATTTACTGCAGCCAGTCAGAACTAGGTTGGCTGCAGTTACCCAGAGGACCTTCTCTTCCATCACTCCCAAGTTATGGAATGGCCTCCCGGAGGAGACCCGGCATATTACCAGTCTTGACTGCTTTAAAAAAGCAGTCAAGACTGTTCTCTTCCAACAGGCCTTCCCAGACTAGTACTTCACCGCCTCCCACCAACTGTCCTCCTGTTCTTTAATGTAGTTAATGTGTTTTAGGGGGTTGGTTTTAGATGGGTTGGTGGGTGGGGAGGATTGGTTATGTTTTAATGATTTTAATGTATTTAATGTATTGTTGTAGTACCGCCTCAATCCATGGGGAGAGGCGGGATATAAATTATTATTATTATTATTATTATTATTATTATTATTATTATTATTATTATTATTAGTTGTATTTTCTACATGTATCCAGTCTTTGATTAAATCTAAACAGCATGTCTGATAATAGATTTTTAACAATGGCACATCAAATCCTGCTCACTCTTTTGCATCTCGTAATATTTTAAACCTAATTCTTGGTTTTTTTGTCTAATTTAATTTTGAAGTGTCTCATCATAGGTTCTTCATGGGAAAAGGCATGGTTTACTTACTGGTGTCTCCTTTTGTGCAGCAGTGACAAGAGTTAGCTAAAGTGTTACTGCCACTGTCTCTGAGAGCTTCTCCGTGAGTATCATCGAGTCCTCACACTCACATACTATTGCTTCTGTCCAGTCTACTTGGCAGGTTTAGTCTAGCTCCTTAACAAAATCCTGTTTAATATGGGAGACTTTACTTTCAGCCAGTGCTACCATCATCACATCCATAAGATCACAGAATCATTAGAGTCGGAAGAGACCACAAGGGCCATCTAGTCCAACCCCCTGCCATGCAGGAACACCCATCAAAGCATTCTCAACAGATGGCCATCCTGCCTCTGCTTAAAAACTTCTAAAGGAGACTCCACCACACTCCGAGGCAGCATATTCCACTGCTGGACAGCTTTGACTGTCAGAAAGTTCTTCCTGAGGTTCAGGTGGAATCTCTTTTCCTGCAGCTTGAATCCATTGCTCCTTGTCCTACTCTCTGGAGCAGCAGAAAACAAGCTCACTCACTCCTCGACATGACATCCCTTCAAATATTTAAACATGGCTATCATGTCTCCTCTTCACCTTCTTTTCTGTAGACAAAACAAACCCAGCTCCCTAAGCCATTCCTCATAGGGCATGGCTTCCAGACTCTTCACCATTTTGAAGGGGCATGGCTTCCAGACCCTTCACCTCGGACATGCTCCAGTTTGTCAATATCCTTCTTGAATTGAGGTGCCCAGAACTGGACAGAGTATTCCAAATGAGGTCTAACCAATGCAAAACAGAGTGGTACCATTAGCTCCCTTGATCTCCCTCAGTCCCATCACCATGGGAAAAACAGTGTCATGGTGAGACATCCCAAACAGATACCCTATCTTTATGAACATTTCTTAAGGAAACTGGGAAGCAGCAGGAATACCGAGCCAGTGTGTTCTTACAGGTTCTGTACTCCTGCTGCTTTCCAGTTTCCTTAGCATGTTTTAAGTGTGTTCCTCCAGCGTGTTCTGGCTGTCCTATATGCAGCTGTCACAGAATTCAGTAGCTTAAATTTGTTGCTCTATCCCTGACTCTTACAACTTCGTAAGTCCATAAGCTATGTAGAGGTTATAGGATCCCTACACACAGTCCCTGTAATATAGCAAATTTCTTCCAAATGGAGTTTCTTCACTTTGTTAACTTTACCATATCAAAGGGACAAATGAGTCTGTCAAGAAAATGCCTCCCCTCAACCCCGACAGCATTAGTAATATTCAGGATGAGAGGAGAACAAGATACAGATACCCAGACACATAGGCAGTCAGGACCTGTCAGCTAAGGAACAGGGAGAAAGGGAGAAAAACCGGTGGGGGAAAGTGAGAGCATGTACTAGATGATGTGACATGTTTTGCTCAGAACTTTAAATTCCTTGCATTACACAGTAGACAGAGTAAGATTAAGTATCTATCTATCTATCTATCTATCTATCTATCAATCATCTTTTAGAGCTTTTTCTGTATGTTTACCGCCCTGTGTTTTTTTTTTAATAAATTCTGTCTTATGAAAATAAATGCCATCAGTTTTCGCAGCCTTCATGATGTACCATCTTGTTAGAGTGCTTCCTGCAATAAATTTTACCTTCACTTATCCTTACTGCATTCAAATTATTTATAAAGATTAAAAATTTTACTCCCATTCCAGCCAAAGTAATATGGGAAATCAGGAAGAGAGACAGTGAGCTTCTTTGGCAAAAACTGGCCATATTTCCTGTATTGATCTAAGTATGGCAGAGCCCTCCAGAATTACAGAAGGTATACGTCACATTGGCTAATATACAAGCCTGGAAGCCAAAGAATTTATAGTCTTCACTGTTTTATGTCAAGTTCTCTCCTCTCTCAGTCCTTTTCTTTCCCAGGACAAAAATAATTCAAATTCATCATGATGCATGTGGGTGCAACTGAGCAAGCTGAGCAAATTAAAAGGAAAAACAAACCATAAGTATACCGGGGATACAAAGATTTGTTCCAAGATGGAGAGAGAAAAACTTGGAAAGAAGTAATCTGTCTGTCTGTCTGTCTATCTATTTATCATCTCATATATACAGTTTCACATTTTAGAAGTTCATTGACAAATAAAGATGAGCTTTGTTTATTACTGGATATGTTCATTTACAGCTAAATCAGGATGAGAATATTCCAACTGGACATTACATAGGCCTGCAGTATCAAGAACAGACAAAACACAATTGAACTGCACATGTCCATTTTCACAGAACTAGCAACTATATTAGCTATGTAATATCTGTAATTCTACTGTGGCTACTGAATGCACACATAACTCTCCTACACAGCAAAATGTTAACCTGCAGAACAATGAAAATCTGCTGAAACTCCGCTGATTGCACATTTATTTCACATGGAGCTGCCTCACTGGTAATTTACATTTAATAAGACACCTGTTTAATTGTTCAGTATTTTCATTGTTTATTCCTTCTGATGTGTTTTGTTTTGAGCAAATTAAAAATGTTAGTTATTAACCATCAATGATAAAAAATAAACAATTTTTAATTACAAATTACAAATGCTTTGTTAGCAGCATGAATAGGTAATTTCACCCAAAGACATGTGTTTTGGAAATACTTCCAAGATATAGAAGACATTGGGGTTTTTTTTTATAAATTACAGCAGACTTTTTGCCCACTACGTTAAATCTATTGCATAAGATAATTTTTATTAAGACCTTGTCAGTCTTTCTCACACAACTGAAATTTGCTTATCAGTACATTAGTGAATCCATACAGAAACCACATTAGTGCCCTCAAGTGGCAAACAACCTAATGTCGGAAATAAAGCTACCAAAAGGTTATTCTATGGTATTATTAACTTAATTGATGCAGTATAACAATTCTTAAGGGGGAAAAAAACCTTCTAAATATCTAAAGTTTGTCTATATTGGTTGCAACTTAGCTCTCTCCAAGTAGCTCATATACACTTGTTTCATCCAAAAGCAAGTTATATGTCCATATACCTCATTTTAAGAGAATGTTCATCAGCAAACAGTAGCTACTGGGTCTCTGGCAAAGAGGGACACCAAAAACAGGAGATATGAAGCCATGTGGAAGTACTCTTGGCTTTCATCTGCTGCTGCTTACAATTAATGAGTATTTTAAAGGTACAAACTAGATGGAGCTTAATTTGCACACTGATTGTACTGAACCTCTCCCTCTAGCACAGGCCAGTGAACTTGCTGTCACCATTTGCTTTAGACCCAAGCTGATCTAATTTCTTCTCTCTGTTGACTTCCAGTGTAGAAGAGAACATATTTCTGAACAAGTTGGATGGTAAAGGCAATATATCATGTTCTTAACATTTCTCAAGCACAGAGAGTCCTTATATTATTTGCTACAAAGAAAAGACCTGAATAATGTCCAACCATCAAGCTTCAATCTCCTCTGAAAATAGATAGGAGAGAAAACCTTCTACAAAGCTGCTAATGTTCTATTATAATGGGCTAAATAGAGAGATGGAAGAGAGGAATGTGTATCTAAGAAAATAAGCATATAAAGGTACTTAAATCCACAGTGATGTGTGGTACCATTTCTTTTCTCCAGTATGTCTTGAGCACATTTAGCCGTCTTGAGATCTTTCCTCATCAGTGCTAGAAACAACATGAATTATCTCAATGAACTCTCACTATAAGAGAGCTGGACTACATTAAGAATATGAAAAGCATTTTCTTGTTTCACTTCCGTATTATGGGAGAAAAGATCTCTCCCTCTCCTTTTTTTTGGAGCCATCAGTCCCAAATGTAGACTTCCTAAGCTGTTTGAAACAGTGCTTACTTTGGAAAAGTAAATATAAAAGTATTAACTGTAGCCAAAGTCTTCATTAAGGTAACTAAAACAATTTTTCAAGTTATTTTAGTGTCTTACGTTAAAACACTGATCCTCAACATGTTACACTGGCACAGACCACATTCAGTTCACTAAAGCCTCTGCTTGAGTAACATTTTTCATGAAGTAGCAGCAGATTGACTCACGTGATTCACAGCTGCCAAGTCATACCTGTACTTTGAGGAATTAGAGAAATCTCTACAATGTGTTGAACTTGAAAGAGATATGAGGATATTTTCAATCTCTACATGTTTGGAGGAAATAAACATGTTTGTTTTCACATAGCATTAAGAGAAATCAATTTCTAGTGGGGAAGTCATGTGGGCAAGCATCATGTTATCCCTGGGCTCCATATTCTGCAAAGCACTATGATGCTGTTAGCATTTAATAAACCAAAATGGTAGCATTTGTGGAGAGATTTAAAGCAGCTTCCATGTGACAGTCATAATATACAGACTTGTCTCGTACTAGGACAGACAAAGGTAAAAGGTTTCAACAGATAGAAGTCTGTAAGGAATAGGCAAATTGTGCAGAAGTCAATTCAGAGCAGTAGAGGTGGTAATGGTCTACCAAGACCACTGCACTTTGAAGGACTTGGAGAAGGAACTTTAAGAGGCTGAACAGAGAGATCACCCCAGACATAGGGAATAGAATGGTAAAAGACAAGTCCAAATGCATAGAGTTAATACTGAAAGAAAAGGTGCTGCTGATTATGAAGGAAACAGCTTGTGATTATGATTAGTGCTCTTGCTAGCTACTGCTCCAGTTTTTGGAGAGGATGTGGAACAAGTAAGGAATTCTCACTACATGCATAATTGTTTAACAGTGGAGTTTCAATCCTCTGCCATTCAGGCATTTGATTGGCAGCAGGTCTGTGCTTATGGCAGAAATTCAGAAGGAAGAAGCTATTTCCAGCACTGATAGAATTCAGTAGCTGCACAAAATGAATTTGGTTCTGTTTTAGACTCCTGACAATGTGACAGTATGTACCTGTATGTACCACAATTTGTTTACCAGGCTATAAATAAGATTTTCCATTAGTAAAATTATATTACTGTAATCATCTAATTTAAATATCAAGTATGCTAACTTAATATTCATATTTACATAAATTCTTGAATATCTGATTTGGATACAGCTATACTGTTTCCTTTTCCCTCAGGCTACTTGCTCTTCAGTCTAATAAATTATTTTTCTAATTAGACTTATCTTCCTGGACTCTGTGCCAGGTCAAATCAGCAGCTAATGTACAACACAATCTTATACATTTTCACTTGGAAGTAAGGTCTGATGGGATATAGTTCCACATAAGTACAGACAGGATTGTAACCCTGACCTTCCTGCTTGAGAGAAGAGCGAAGGCTCCAATGAATACAACTTACAGGGATATTTTTAACATAATAAAATAACTTTTATATATACATGAAGCTATAAAGTACTATTTCTATTTCAATCTTTCTTTTGCAAATTTTAGCACAACTGAGACTTACAAAGTCATCAGAAAGCAAGCTAATACGTCCCCTCTCGATTTTCAATATATTATAAATCCTGACATCAATTTTGCAAGTAATTACACTTAGTTATAATTAATTCACAAAATTACTTAAAAACTATTTTTCTGATGGTATCTTAAAATATAATATTTAGTACTGTTGTTGGTTCTTTGATTTTATTGCTTGATGCCATGAGAATTTTTACTAGAAAGCAGCATCTGGGGGGGAAACTAAATAACTCAACAGATTCAACTACTGGTAGAATGAGGTAAGGGACTACTAATGGGGCATTTTTCTCTGTCTAGTTCTCCTTCTTTGACATTTGCCATTTAACTGGTGTCTTGGCACCTGCTTAGAAGAAAGAAAACTGTACAAAAAGCATAATATAGAATAGTCTTTCCTTTTAGAATTTAAGTAACCAATCTCTGTTGGCACATGAACTAATATCATTTTGGGGCTGGGATCTACTTGTTCTACAAAGGGATGTAAGCTAAAATCAACAAGCAGAACAGAGTAAAGCTGGTCAACCCATCAAAAAGTGCAGTGATTCTGGTTAAAACTAATACAATTCAATTTTGAAATGAATTTGTAGAAAAAATGTAAAATTAAACCTTTTCTCCAGTACATTTCCATCCTTTTCTTCCTTCAAAATAATCAAAGTAATACACAGTGATTGGTTCTCTTTTCCCTGCCTTCCCCATCTCCATTTTGCCTTCTAAGGGAGGGAAAGGTGAGAAGAAATAACTGGCCACTCAACATAGCTGGATAAGGTTTTTATCGAACCCAGATGCCCTCATTCCCTTCTAGAACTCTGACCATTATCCCACACCAATGCTAATAAAATCACATGAGTGGAAAAAGCAGAATTTTTTAAAAATTGAAAAGTCATCTTGTGACCTTTACAGTTTCTACATAATACAGGAAAGAATGTAACAGATGTCTAACACTACATCTAGCACCAGTATATGCCACAAACTCAGTAATCACTAAAACTCATTATAATGCTAATTAAAATCATGGCATAAATAATCTTGAGCAAATATGATGAACACACCTGCAATATCCGCTATTAAACAAAATAAAAGTGGCAATGGTGGAAGACACCTAACTATCCAACAACAACAAAAGAAATGGAAAGTTTGCCCCTGTGACACACTGTTTTTCAAGCTTCACACTCAGAGAAATGGTCCCATATTAACTTGTCTGCTGAAGAAACTCTGAGCAACAGTCATGGAAATCTTGTATGACACAAACGACTGGGTTTTAAGAAGAGCTTATCCTGAAACAGATCTAATATTTATCCTCAGATTGGTAGTGGCAGGCAGCTGTCAAAGAATCTTGTGTAAAACCACACTCATAAGAGCAGAAGTTGTGTAAGCACCCACAAAAAAAGAAGAAAAATGTTACAAAGCACACAACTACAAACAGGTTAACAAAATGTGCATATAATTTTTTTTAAAAAAGAAAGAAAGAGAAATGAATAGATTCAGTCCCACAGATCTGATCCTGACCAACAGGGATGACCTTGTTAATGAGGTAGAAGTGATTGGATCTTTAGGGGGGAGTGACCATGACTATTGGAATTTGGCATTCAGAGGGAAGGAGAAGGTAAGTGTAGCCAGACACTCATTTTGGATTTTAAAAAAACAGACTTGTGTAAATTTAAGGAGCTGCTGGCTAAAATTCCGTGGTCAAGAATAGTGAAAGGGAAAGGAGTTCAGGAGGCACAGGAGTTCGTTAAAAGGGAGATACTGAAGGCACAGTCTAAAACTGTGCCAATAAGGAGGAAAAATGGAAGGCATCTGAAGAAACCAGAATGGTTGACCAAAGAGCTCTCAGCCGAGCTAAGTGTTAAGAGAAACATGTACAGGAAATGGAAGAAGGGGGAAACCACCAAAGAAGAATTTAAGCAAGTAGCCAGGAGATGTAGGGGGAAGGTCAGAAAGGCTAAAGCACAGAACGAACTTAGGCTGGCCAGAGACAATGAAAACAATAAAAAGGGTTTTTTTAAATATGTCTGCAGCAGAAGGAAAAAGAAGAAGACGATAGGGTTGCTGCGCAGAGAAGATGGCGAATTACTAACAGGGGGAAGAGAAAAGGCAGAACTACTTAACACCTTCTTTGCCACAGTTTTTTTCCCAGAAGGATACAAGCACTCAACCTGGCAGCTGGGGAGCAGGTGATAGAGCAGGAGAAATGTGGCACATAATAGGTAGAGAGGTGGTACAGGAATACCTGGCCACACTGGATGAATTCAAGTCTCCAGGACCAGATGAATTGCATCCTAGGATATTAAAAGAACTGGCAGAGGTCATTTCAGAACCGCTTGCTACAATCTTTGAGAAATCTTGGAGGACAGGAGAAGTTCCAGCAGACTGAAAGAGGGCAAATGTTGTCCCCATCTTCATGAAGGGAAAAAAGAGGACCCAAATAATTATCACCCAGTCAGCCTGACATCAGTACCTGGAAAGATCCTGGAGCAGATCATTAAGCAGCCAATTTCTAATCACTTAGAAAGCAACGCAGTAATCATGAGAAGTCAACATGGATTTCTCAAAAATAAGTCATGTCAGACTAATCTTATCTCTTTTTATGATAGAGTTACTAGCTTGATAGATGAAGGGAATGCTGTGGATGTAGCATATCTCAGTTTCAGTAAGGCCTTTGACAAAGTTCTCCATGACATTCTTGCAAAGAAGCTAGTAAAATGTGGGCTGGACAGGGCTACTCTCAGGTGGATCTGTAACTGGTTGACTGACCGTTCCCAAAGGGTGCTCACCAATGGCTACTTATCATCCTGGAGAGAAGTGACTAGTGGGGTGCCACAGGGTTCTGTCCTGGGCCCAGTGCTGTTCAATATCTTCATCAACGACTTGGATGAAGAAATAGAGGGCATGCTCATCAAATCTGCAGATGACACCAAATTGGGAGGGGTTGCTAATATGCCAGAGGACAGGATCAAAATGACCTGGACAGATTGGGGAGCTGGGCCAAGGCTAAAAAAATGAAATTCACCAGACAGAAGTGTAAGGTCCTACACTTAGGTAGAAAAAATGGAATACAGAAATATAGGATGGGGGACACGTGGCTGGATAGCAGTACGTGTGAAAAGGATCTAGGAGTCTTCACAGACCACAAGCTGAACATGAGTCAGCAGTATGATGCGGCAGCCAAGAAAGCCAATGCAATTCTCGGCTGCATCAATAGGAGTATGGTGTCTAGATCGAAGGAGGTACTGGTACCACTCTACTCTGCTTTGGTTAGACCTCATCTTGAATACTGTGTCCAGTTCTGGGCACCCCAATTCAAGAACGACATGGTCAAGAGGAGGGCAACCAAAACGGTGAAGGGCCTGGAAGCCATGCCCTATGAGGACAGACTTAGAGAGCTGGGTGTGTTTAATCTGCAGAAGAGAAGGTTAAGAGAGGACATGATAGCCATGTTTAAATATTTGAAGGGATGTCATGTAGAAGAAGGAGAGGGCTTGTTTTTTGCTGCTCCAGAGACCAGAACAAGGAGCAATGGATTCAAGCTGCAGGAAAGGAGATTCCACCTGAACCTCAGGAAGAACTTCCTGACGGTCAGAGCTGCCCAGCAGTGGAATATGCTGCCTCGGAGTGTGGTGGAGTCTCCTTCTTTGGAAGTTTTTAAGCAGAGGCTGGATGGCCATCTGTCGGGAGTGCTTTGAGGGTGTTCCTGCATGGCAGGGGGTTGGACTGGATGGCCTGTGTGGTCTCTTCCAACTCTACATTTCTATGATTCTATGATTCTATGCTTTTTATCATTAAGCTTCTCCAAACAAAAAAATTACCAAACGCCAAATGACTAGTTCTGCTCCAGAAACATCAGGTTATATTGGCAGTATAAGCTAATGTCCCTGGAACAGAGCTAGCAGTTTGTTATTGAGTAATTTCTAACAGTAGAGGTAGCCCATGATTATTATACCCAAAGGCATTTACAGGATTCAAACACGTTCAATCTGAAAAAGATATTCAAAACCAGCCTGTACTGGAAACCTGCATTTATTAAAACTTTCTGTATTTAGCTTGTCATTATTCACCATCTACGTATCCCAATATGTTATGGATTTATCTTTCCATTCAAATTCTCACCGTTACCATTAAGCAAACTGCTGTTTGGCTATCCATAAGGGTTTGATATTTCCCATTCTTGCATGTACATGCTTATTTTGTTACTCTGTTTGTAGCTGTGCGCTTTGCAGCACTTTTTTAAGCTGGTAGAGAATCCTGTTTGCCATTTGTGGACTTTTCACCAAAGTTTCCAAATAACCTTGAACGGGTTACGGTGAACAGTTCGGAATTGCCTTTTTGTACAACTGCCACAGATTTCCCATATCAATTTCATGAAATCTCATGATAAAAGAAACAGGAAAGGATCACAGTTCTGTGGTAAATGACATAGTGTGACAGTATAGTGTCCTAGGATCTTTGGCTTATACACATAATGAGACCCAGTGGCAGGTGATGTGAAATCCCTCTCCCTGAGGCCCTAGAACACTAGTGTCAATCAAAGTAGTTAATACTAGACTAAGTATTTACATAGTGTTAATACAAGACTAAAGTACTAAACAGCCCAACTTTGTACAGAGTCTATGTATAAGTCTATAATTAAGAAAGAAATTTAATAGCATTATTCATTAACTTGTATCATCACACATTATTAAAAGACTTGTAAGAGATTCTAGCTAGGTGGTAAACATGAACCCAAGGTGGTGGTAGGGGATTCACATTAACTCAACAAATTACAACCTGATACAAGGTTACCTTTAAGAAGACTTGCAGCAGCAGCCAAGGTTAGACAAGCAGCTGACAGTGCTGGAAAAATCATTTGACTGAACAAGAGAAGGCAGTGAAGGCTATGTGATGTTATGGAAAAGCTAAAACCAGTGTGACATTGTGGAAAAATTGCTACTTTCCTAATGATGGAGGGCATCATAATATATTAGTGACAGATTGGAGTAGGAAACATATTCCATTCTTCGCATTTTTTTTAATTGTAAGGTTTTAGTTAAACGTTATATTTCAAAATCCAAAAATTACCACATCTTCTGAAGAGCTTAAAAAGTAGCATTCCCTGTCCTTTTTTCATTTTATTATTTATTACTATTTCTTAAAATTATTTATTTATCATTTCTCTGCCCATCAGTTCCCAAAGTGATGCACAATAAAGAAGATTAAAGCGTACTTTTAAAAACTCTAATATGAAAAGCCAACTTAAATATTTATAACAGCTTTAAAATTTAGTTCTAAAACTGGCTTCAAAGTCCAAAAGCCATATGGAATAATAAAGTTTTGGCTGCTCACCAGAAGCTCAAGAGAAGTGCAGCCAGCCAGACTTCCTCTGGGAAAGAATTCCACAATCAAGGTGCTGCTACAGCGAAAGGCCTGCCTCATGTACACAACTACCTAAGCATTTTGGGATCATCTGCTTAAACATGATGAATTATCTGGACAACAATGAAGTATGCCACCCATGTGAAGAAAAATAGCATCAGATGCATTTGATTATCATCTATCATTGCTGTAAAACAGGAGGCATAGGTTAAATGTGGCAAAGGCACAAACGTATTTGACATTGCATGGAGCTATAATTCATGCTCAAAGCTGTGCATTCAAATCTTGGCCTTCAACTAAGAAGGCACCTTAAAACACATCCAAAACTCACTTGCAACTCCAGATTGCAAAGGAATGATTGGTAGAGATGGGCCAACTGTCTTGCAGCCACAGTATTTCTGTCACTGAAGTTACAATTCCTAGGAGCAAAGCCTCCACATTGTTTTTCTACTTGCATATGCATTTAACAGTGCAAAATCCACATGGATCCTATCAAGCGAGAAAGGTGCATCTGAGGAGAAAATGGCTCTCCAAAAAAACAATTTAGAAGCAAAAGATGAAGAACAGTGGGGCTTCAATTTCCTAGATGTTTCAAAGATGCACATGCTTGTTTCCATACATATTCACACTTGGGAGCAAATTATAACAAAGATAATAATGAGAAACTTTAAGTGAATCTAGCTTTTAAAAATTACCCAGCAGTTCCATTGCATCATCCTCATTGTCAATATCTTCTTCTGTCACTGAAGGAGCTGTGCTTTGTACAGAATCAAAAGAATCCTGGGAAAGCATAGCAGCTAAGAGTTTCTTATGTTGCTGTTGTTGATGTTTCAATCCTTTGGTCTTTGGTTCCATCTTTAAACTAGAAGAGAAAGAATTTCCTCCTTGATTTGCCAGTTTCTCCATAAACGAAATGTAGCAAGATTCATCACCTCAGAAGATACTACCATGCCTGCAAGTTTTAAGCACTTTTGCCAAACCAGATGAATTATAGGAAGTCTGAAATCTATCAAGAAGGAACTACTAAGCCTGAAAACTTCATCTTCATGACAGAAGTTGAAAATGTTACAGCCATTTGATGATTTCCTCCAGATAATCAATGGGGAGACACAAAGTGATATGTTTAATTTTCCAAAGTCAGGTTCTGATTCAGACTTAAGAAGAAGTGAATAGCCTCTGGCATTCGTCATGTCAAACTGACCTTCTTTTTGAAGCACTAAAACAGAACCTGAACCACATTCTATCTTCAGTGAACACCTGCCTAACTTAAGCCATTACATTCAAACATGCCCAACAGCAAAATTTAGAAAGTTGCTTTTTAAATGTAAATTTCCATTACTTATTACAGTGTTTGAAAAGTTTCTTGAAGCAATGAGTAACTTATGTTACTTTTAGTGTTGCTCATTGCTTTTTCTTTATTTTGCATTACTCTTTTGAAAGAAAAAATATGATTAAAATCACCAAAATAACTTGAAAAATTCCTGTCAAAATGCCTCTAAAATGCTCTTGCAAAGTAACTGTTGCTTGTTACATCAAGATGACTTTGCTTTTACTAACTACATTCCTTTTGAAATGTAACTTTACAAACCTTACTACTCAAAAAGTAACTTAGCTGTTGCTGTTAAGTAACAGCTGTTGTTAAGTGGAAACAGAAAGCTCAGCATACCCCATTTTCCAAATAAAATAAAATGCACAATTTTACTACACTGCAACTTTTTAATTTCTACCCCCAAAAGGGTGCTTTTTAAAATTTATTTATTTATTTAATATTCTACCTTTCTCCCAATATGAGACCCAAGGCAGCTAACAATTTTGTTTCAAACCAAAAACAGTTAAAACTACAGATAGTACAAAAGTTTAAAAACAATTAATTGAACAATCAAATTTAAAACAGTTTTTAAAAGACAGTTAAAATATGAAAATAATAAATGAAAGTACAAATACAGGTCAAACACAGACAGTTCTCCCTCAAAGGTCTGGATAAACAGAAAGGTCTTTGCCTGTCAGTGGAAACCGAGCACAGAGAGGGCCAGCCCAGCTTCTCCTGGCAGGGAATTTCACAATCAGGGAACAACTGAGAAGGCTCTCTCCCATTTCCTCAGCAGATTTGCCTATGACGGGGGTGGGAAAGAGAGAAAGCCCTCCCCCAAGGATCTTAAAACTCAAGCAGGCCTATACGGTGAAGGTCTGGATCCAAGACCAATGGGGCCTTATAGATCCTAACCAACATGTGAATTTGTGCCTGGGAAAAAAAGGGTACTCAGTGAAGTTGTTTCAACAGGGGAGTTATAAATCTCAAATTACTAGCTTCAATGAGCACTCTGGTTGCAGAATTTTCTTGCTGTTGTTTCCAGAAAGTTCCCAAAGGCAGTTTCACACACTATGGCCCTTTTCACACGTGGAGGAAGCCACACCCGAAAACACGCCAAAACGGAGCTTACCTGGAGCCGTCACAAAGTGGAGCAGCGTGAGTTCGCTGCTCCACACGCCGCAGCGTCCTGCGGCGTCCCACGGTGTCCAAAATGGCGGCTTCCAGCTGGCAAAGGCTTTCCGCCAACCGGAGAAGCTCGCCAGCCGGAAGCCTGCCCCCTGGCCAGTCTGCAGGCACGCACTTGTGCACGCCTGCAAATCCACACTGGGCGCTGCGAAGGGGCTGCACGGGGCTGCACACCCCGTGCTTTTTAAAAACCACTTGAAAAGTGGTTTTCAAAAAGCACGTGGCGCCGCCACTTCCAGTCGCCCCTGCGCGGATTGGGGTGTGGAACTACACAAAAATAGTCCGCCCCAATTCACATTACGGTGTAGACAACCTCTGTCAGAGGTCGCTCTACACCGTTTTTTTAACCCCGTGTGAAAAGGGCCTATGTTATAGTAATCCAAATAGAATGTAGCTAAGGTACATGTCACTGCGGTCAAGTCAGATGTCCCAAGGAAGGGGTGCAGCTGACACACTAGTTTTAACTGTATAAATGCACTCCTAGCCATTAGTGAAGCCTGGGCATCCAGATTCAAGGCTGAGTCCAAGAATACAGCCAAACTGCAAACCTGAGATTTCAGGGGAAGCCTAGCTCATCCAGCACAGGCTGAATCCCTGTTCTCTGATCTGCCTTTCAAGTGACCAGGAACACTGCTGTCTTCTCTGGATTAACCGTCAATTTGTCTCTCTTCATTCAGTCCATTTCTGATCACATAACAGTTTAGGACAATAGCTTAGGACACAGAGGACTTACTTGAAATTAGATGGAAAAGTTAGACAGCATTGAATGTCATAAGCATATTTGTGACACTTGACACTAAAACTCTGGATAATCTCTCCCAGAATTTTCATATAGATATTTGTTGGAAAAAAATACAGCATTCTCTCCTCCCCACCTCTTTGGCTGAAGTGGCCTCTCTACAGTTACTCTGTGTGTATATTTAAAATCCTGGCTGAGGCATCTTGACTTTACACTCTGCATTGTGTGATTGGCTTAGCTTAGAAGGCCATGCCTCTCACTCTGTCACTAAGATCTCTGTTCTTCTTCGACTGCACTCTGAGCACATACACCACAACTAAGCTAACTGCTTCTAACTGTCAACTGATCTCCACTGTAACTTCAAATATGCCAAGCATACCTCTCTAAACTAATTAGTTGGTGAGTTGAATTCAAGATACATGTATTATAATTTTTTTTAATAAATGTTTTCTTTTAAATTTTGAAATCTGTTGTCTCCCTTGTATTCTTCAAGTCAGCCATCATTTTAAGAATCCACACCTAAACTGGGAAACATCTTTTTTTGCAACTTTGCTGATACAGAGTTATCATAGGACTAATTGTTCCCGACTGAATAGCAAAGGGGGAAAAACCAAGCCCTGAGGGACCCCCACAGGTCAATGGTGAGGGTGTTGAACAGGCATCCCCTAGCACCACCTTCAAGGACCAAAAGCACAGTAAAACTGTGCCCTCAAGACCCATCACAGAGAGGTGGTAAACTTTAGTCTGTGCATACAATAAGCTTTACACAGAGCTGTCCATCTGGTAGAGCAGAAAGACAGCTTGTTCACAACAATTCAGAAGTCCCTTTCTTCTCTAAGAAGCCACTGCATTCCTGCCATTGTCTTTCCATTCATTTCTGAAGAGGAATCCATATGCACAAGACGGAACTGTGCAATAGATACTTCCAAAGAGTTCTAATCTTGTGGGAGCTCCTAGACATAAGCAGTTGTTCACAGGCAGTTTTCAAAACCTACAGGCACCATGGCCATAGTTATCATACACACAGGATGCCATTAGAGCAAAATTATATAGCCACGGGAGGCAAGCTTCAACTAGGATGGGCATGCTTTCAATAGTCAGGCTCCAACACATTTTAATTCCCAAGCAACCAGTATTTAGGTCTCATTGCATGTCTATCATCCTGATATCTGGCATAAAGATACCATTAAGGATGCAGTGTGTGTGAACATTGCCAGCTAATCCTAAGTGCCATTTCTAATCACCAAAACCTACAAAGACTTACTCCTTGATCTGAGCATTTTAAGTCTACCGAGAAAAATCCCTTAGACTCTGCTGTCTTGAATCCTGAGCCCTGCTTGCTTTTGACTAAGGACTTGCTTCTGGAACTTCTGACCAGTTTTCCTTGTTGCAGACACTGACTACTGTCTCAATCTGCTTATGCACCAGTCTCTGTCTCTCCAATCCTTACTTGCCTGCTCTGAAATCTTATTTTGCAATATACCCCTGCCTCTGGTCAACTTGGACTTGTAGGCATGCACATTCTACACCAAATCTGGAAACTGATGGCTTAGATTCTTACTTCATTGATGCCTGGTATCAGCAAAGTCTTGACTTCTTCCTTTGTGCCTGCCTATGCACATACACAAGCCTCTGTTCAGGTAGTACAACAGGAAGTGAGCTAGAAAATCTATGCATAAGAGCATATTCCCATCCCACTATACATCTCTGCCTTATGCCAGTTCATATTTAGGAAGATGTTGTCAACTTTTAACATAGATGGATAAGCTGAAATCTGGTTGCTATGAACAGAAACCAGAATGGGGACACTTTTCAGAAGTTTTGTCTAGATCCATGTTCTTCTGAACAATAGTAAATTTTACCTTCCTCCAGGACTGCCACTATCTTCACTATCCCATTGTTCCATTTTGCTTCTTGGTACTGGAGGTTGCAGCATTTCATCAGCCAATGGATCTGAATCATTCTCTTCTCGACCAACCCATTCTCCAACAACACGAGGCCGTAGAAGAGGAGAGTTAAAAGCTGCTGCATCCTACAGGTGAAAATAATTTGTTATTACTGATTTATGGTGGGACAAGGAGACAAGAACATGCACTGTCACATCACAAATCTGTAAAGATCTGACTTTGGGGAAATCAAATGTCAGCAAAGTCTTTGAGCATACAGGTTTTCATTTCAACGTGATTTGACAAGCCTGGAAAGCTTACACAGTTTGTAGTCCAAAAAGTGAATTGCCCAAGCTCTAGTGATTTGGAGATTGTATTGTCTAATTTGCAAACTACAGTTACTTATATAAGAACTGCTTCCCTGGATCAGAACAAAGATTCATCTACTGAAGTGTCCTGTTCTTTATGGTGGTCAGTAAAATATCCATAGAACATACAGAATTAGAGCTTTAGCCCCCCAATAACTTGTATTCAGAGGCATATTGCCTCTCAACACAGAATATTATCACATGAATAACAGCAAATAATTTTTTCTAACCCATATTATACAGCAGCAGGTTTGACTTTATCATCTTTATTTGCAATATGATTATGAAGAAAATCAGCTTCCTCACCTGAAAGGTCTGAGGGAATCATAGACCAATTCCATGGCATGGAAAATCAGTTGGAAGGAAACTGGTTTTTCCCTGTAATGGTATGAAGCAACTCGGCTGATCTCAAAGGAGAAGGCCTGCACTTGAGGAGGCCACAGACATAGTTTAAAATGGACAAATTTTCCTCTATGCCAGCCATGGAAGCAGGGAAGGTATAGCTTGTGACAGACAGATCTTGCTTGCAATTTGGGAATAACTTAATCAGGGCTCTTTATAATTACAATATTTTGGTAAGGGATAGTGAAGTAATAAATCAATACATGTCAGTTTCTTCATTGCTCTTTAGTGAAATCTATCTGACTCCATTTCTCTGGGACTATGTTTTATCACACACCATTGCAAACACCACATTAGTTTACACCTTCTAGTGTCAGTTTAAAGCCAGGCACTCCATCATGAATGATGCAAGAGAGAGCAAAGCTCATGCTGCCAAGAAGGAGGTTTCTGGAGGAAAGGCAGAGGTAGCAGTGGCAAGAGAGTTCTACTACTACCAGTACAAACCCTGACATTTATCTATCTGATAAGCTTCAACTATTCAAAAGGAGCTAAAATGCATGCAAAGTCCATCTAGTTCTGCCATGAAATAGAAAATGTTATAGGAAGCCACTTTTTTAAGCACGCAAGTTTTAAAGGCAAGTAGACTTTGGGTGTTATAAAATGGAAACTTTTAGAGTTTTTTTATTATGTTTTTACTACCAGTAATGGGAGAAATATTTGTGAGATTTTGTTTCAAGCACCAAAATAACTTGATCTGTTTAGAGTGCTATGCACCTTGACTTCTGTTTCTTTGTGTGTTGGGAGAAGGAGTCCTAGAATCACAGAACTGTAAACTTGAAAAGGTCATCCAGTCCAACACCCTCAAATGCTGGAATCCACCAGCTAAAGCATCCCTGATAGACAGCCATCTCTTAACCTCCAACAAAGGAGGGCCCACCAACTTCTGCCACAGTCTCTTCCACTGCCAAGCAGTTCTTATCACTAACAAACACTTCCTAACATTTAGCTGGAACCTCCTTTGTTGTAATTTGAATTCATAGGTTCACATCCTACCTTCTAGAGAAGTAGAAAACAAGTTTGGTGGATATCCTACTTAAGAGCCCTTCAAGTATTTGAAGTGCACTGTTATCTCTCTAAATCTTCCCTTTTCCAGACTAAACATATTGATGTCCCTCAGTCATTTCTTGAATGACTTGATTTCTGTATTCTTTTGCTATCCTGGTCACCTTCCTTTGCTTATATTTAAATGCATCAGTTTACAACAGGGCATGAGTTCATTCTGTAAGCCAACAATACTCTTCCAGAAAATAGTAAAATGTACTATTGCAGGCATGAACTGGAAACTGCAGCCATATCCTGGAACAGGTTATGGGATGGAGCCTCAGAAAGTAACAAGAGAATGTCCTATACCAGGTATCTCCAGTTAAATCGATTTCACAGAGCAGGCCAAGAAAGATTTACTTCTTGAAACACTAGACAACCACCTGCTAATTAGAGTAGATGGACCAATGCTCCGTGTTGGCAGTTCCATGTGTTCCTGCAGATACAGTATATTTTCAGTAATGGTCAGGGAGAAATTGGTAATAAGGGTTACTTGTAAGAAACAAAGGTACATTTTGAAGATAAATATACATAATTTTGAAAATCATGGTACAAGAATACCAGTCCATCCATAATACATGAAAACTAATCTCTCAGATTTCTTTAGAAAATAGTGTTCAAGCATATGCAAAAAAGATGGTCTATGACATGAATTATGTAAATACACTAACAGAATATTGTTTTCAGTAAAATGATTGCTCTCACATGAAGACAATCAATTTGAATACCACTGATTTTTTCTGAATAAAATGATTTTTTCAAAAAATATCTACTATTCATGTTACACATACAAATGTCTTTTCACATGGATAAATGACCAGATGCCTTATAGATATTCTGAACTACAGTTCTCATTAATTCTACTTAGCATGGGCAACGGCTATGATTACAGGAGCTGCAATCCAAAACAATGGAGGGCAAATGGTTATCTACTCCCACATTAAAAGACATGTAAGTTTTATCATAATTTAATACTCGTAACCATAATGCTTAAATAAGTTTTCAGATGAACAAGAAAAAATTAATCTCATTAGGCTAAGTACAGGCAAAGATGGGTTCTGTGAACATGAGAAAGAATTCTGGAAAATATCCCAGAAAGTATTTGTGTAGGGATAGAAACACTATTCATAAATATTCAAAAAATGATTGGAAAACTTTATTTGAGTATCAAGAAACCCTAACAAGAAGAATCCAAGACTGATGAGAACTGCTGGGGGTTGAGACTTTGTGCAAAATTTGCATGTAGTTGTTTTGCACAGAAAACAGTACTTTCTGCTCAGAAATCAGCTTTTCCTGCACAGAAAGTAATGCCATTTAAAAGCATTACATGCAAATATTATTTTCAGCAAAGAAGATACTGTTCCTTACACTGAAAATGCTGTTTTCTATGCAAAACACCCATCTGCAAATTTTGTGCAGAATGTCCCAAATTGCAAATAGGCTTCAAAACTGTGTGGTTTTAGAAATGGGAAGAAAACTGCTAAAATTACTTGTTGTTTCATTTGAGAAGAAAATTAGTGACCAATTTCATCCCTATATTCATGTATGCTAAAACTTCATTGATTAAATATGCACTTAAATGTACACAGAACACTTCAACTAGGTTGCTAAATATAGCTCTTACCTTATCAAGTTCATCAGAAATTGCAATGCCTACAAAAAGAACAAGAAGATTATAATATTATGTTTTAAATTAAATAAATAAAACAAAAACACTATATTCTTTATACCTACTGCACAACAATCTGTTCTGTTAATAACAGTAAATGGAAGAAGTAGGCAACATGCAACCTGTGGGCTGCATGCAATTCCCTCATCCAATGTTTTTGCAGCCACAGAGCATCTGTTGATTTTGGCAGTAGTTATCTTCTACATGTACACCTACTTTCTCACTCAGTAGCATTCCAAGAAGCCTCTAGGAAGTGCAGCTCTGAAATAAGGTCAATACTCCCTGTATCCTTTGTTTTCATAAAACATAATTTTAGGAAGCTGAAAGTAGGCTTCCACTTCTGGCTGGAGTTGCTCTCGACAGGGATGGGAAGTGCAATTCACAGTGGAATATAGTGGAGAAAGGAGAAAAATGGCCCTTGAAGCCAACTGTGTTGTCCAGCCCTGCACATGTATGAGTCAACAAGCCTGCATACTGCCTCTCCTTTTCTTGTTCAGTGTAACTGTGACACAGAGATCAGAAGTATTTGCTGCTTTCAATTAACTGTGGCTACTCATTAAGCATGTTCAGATGCCACAGTAAGCCAGCAATCTGGCCTATATCTGAACCCAGACAGACCATGCTTATGCTTAATAGCAGTTTACAATCCTAAGCCATGTTTAACAGTGGAACAGTTCTCAATTTGGATTTTGCAGCTACCTGAAAATTGGAAGACACACACACATACACACACACACTGCTTGCACTGGATCAAGAGAAGAGATGGGGAAAACAGACAAATTCAAGACTTGCCCAGGTTTGCTTAACAGGAAACAGTAGCGAAAAGGATCAAAACAGTTTTTAGAGGGTGAAGCACAAATGGCTGCAGAGAGAAGAAAGGAAAATAAGCTTCTTTCCATTTCCCTTCTTTCCATTTGAAGGAACTTCTACTGAATTACAAGGCGTTCTGGGAAGAAAAAAACCTGGATCCTAGACACCAACTTCCCCACAATACAAAGTTACTGTATTGGCATAACAAGAACTGGTTATATTTCAAAGTTACTTAACATTTTTACAGGTATTTTTAAGGGAATTCTCAACTTTTATTCTATTTTCTCACCAACCCTAAAAGAATTTTTAAAAAAAGATGCAAAAGAACAACAAAGAACACAAGGTATCACTTCTTGTAGCACTGCAGTAAGTCATGACAATAAACCCAAATCTATTGTAAATAAAGCGAATCAACTGCTTCTAAAAAGTCCAAGCTGTGCATATTATCAACATGGTACACGTTCGTTAAAATCTCTAGAATGACTTTGATTCCTATTTTCTTAAAAGCTTTTCCAAACTGTGACCAGTTTTTCAATCTTGATTACTTCCTGTTATTGATGTCTCTATTGGAAAAAAACATAGTGTAGTACAGAGTACAGTAATCAACATTTTATGACCAAATCAATATGTGAAAAAAAATACTAGCTATTAATGGAATGTTTTTCACTCTGCATTTACAAAGTACACACATACTGAACAAAATGCACTTTGCTTCCAGCACTTAATCTGTTTATAATCCAGTAGGGATTAATTTAGAAATGAAAGTACATCTCTCCATCTTCAGTCGGGTGGGTGTTTGCAGAACACAGAATCAAAGTCTAAACATTTAATTTAGGCCAGTATTAATTCACTAGAGCCGAGGAGAAAGAGGACCAGGCCACACAATTCCAGTTTCAGACATCAGCACATATAATTCCCCTACTGTGTTTAAAACTGTGCTATCTGCCTTTCAAATTTGCCCTTATAATTCTAGTATCATCTTCAGATTCCATCCTCTTGTCTGCTACTCCATTTTGAAAATATTGCATTCAACACCTAACACAAATCATCCATAGCAGTAAACAGCATCGAACTCAGAACATATCCCTGCAAAGTAATAATTCTTTTCAATGCTTATTCAAGTCTTCCTATGCTTGTTCTCATGTAGCCAAAATTGGCACCACCTAAGCAAGACAAAGAGATATAAGGAGATTTGAGATAGCTCCAAGTTTTGCAGACCCTTTAAAAACAACTTTCGGGGAAAAAACAGGGAAAATCTAAAAACAGTCTTTGTAAGAAATCAATAGAATAGAATTTTGAGTGGGTGGGGGAGAAATCACAACTAATGAGACAGAGAATGCAATGTAGCGGCTGCAAGGGGAGGGACACACTGATATAGTAAAGAAAGTGGCAAAAACCTCATTGCCTGGAAGTCACTTTCTGATTCATACAGAGAGATTTGTTTTAGAATGGGTCCAGAGAGGAAAGAGAGACTGTTCATAGAAACCAATGGGGAAAGCCAAAAAATTGAAGGCAGATGATATTGGTCACAAACATGTTCAGGCTATCAACCCATCTACCTCAATAGAAAGGGAAAACAGAAATGAAACAATGTGAGTCAAACAAGGCCCTTTTCGCACGCAGTTTTTTTTTTGCGCAAGCGCCCCTTGAGCATTGCGTGAATGGGAGCGTCAGTCCGTACGACACACTCCCACTCACACGACGTTCAGGAGCCTAAAGCGGGGCACATGTGTATTTTCTTATTTTCGGCTCTAAGCCGAAAATACTGTGCGCTCGCGCAATGCTCGCGGCACCCTGGCTCATTTACCTGCGTGTGGTGCATCGGCGAGCCGGGGCGGTCGCGCTTCCTTCCCCCAGTGCAGCCTACAGCTCCCAGACCGCACTGCGGAAGGAAGGGGCAGGGCACTAGCACGACAGTCGCGCTACCAGGAAGCGACCTGCGGGACGAAGGAGCGGGGAAGCGGGAGCAATCCGGCTGAGACTTCTCACGCAAGATCCCCCCCAGTCGCGCAAACGGGTAACGTGCGAAAAGCCTCCAAGTCAACAGGGACTGAATATTGTCCTTGGGCACAGAATACTAGCTCACTGCTGGAAGGGGGAATAATAACAAGATAGAAAGGGGCATGGAAGGGAACACCCCAGGCCAGTAATTCACAAAATTTCACCATTAGATGTTTTGGACTTTATCTCTCAATACCTCTTACCAAGTAGCTGTGCTAACTGAGAGTTCTGGGGGCTGAAATTCAAAATATCTTGAACACCAAAGGTCAAGAAACACTGCCCTAGATAAGGGCATAACTGGCTGAATGAAATCTGAGCACTCTACACACATCAGCACTTTAGCCAAATTCACTCATTTTGTTGTTGTGTGCCTTAAATCATTTGTGACTTATGGTGACCCTAAGGCAAACCTATCATGGGGTTTGCTTGGTAAGATTTGCTCAGAATGGACTTGCCACTGCCTTCCTCTGAGGCTGAGAGAGTATGGCTTCTCCAAGGCCACCCAGTGGGTTTCCACAGCCAAGCAAGGATTTGAACCCTGGTCTCCCAGAATCCTTGACCAACACTCAGGCCCTTTTCTCACGGGGTAATTAAATCTTCCCAGGTCGACCTCGAACGGGGGCCTTTTTCACCTTAGAGAGAACCGTGTCGCATTTAATTTTTTTGATTCTCACCTCAATCCGTGCGGAGGAGTCACCATCCAGCATTCGCGCGCACTTTTAAAAAACCAGAAGAAATGTGGTTTTTTTCCTCCAATCCGCACTTGCTGTTTCGTGAAAAAGCGGCGGTGCGCACTGATTCGTGCGGGGGATCAAGAGAGGGAGGGATTTAGGCGTGGCCAGCATAAGCGACAAGACCGCCCCCAGGCTGCTATCAAGGCTGACAGGACTGTCATTAGCGGGGCTAGCACCCCAGCAATGTTCGTCAGCAGCTCGTGCTCCATACACAGAACAGCAGAAAGCAAGTGAAAAGACAGAGGGGGGAAAACGTCTCCATGGAGGCTCCAAAGAAAGGTGCGGGACAGGCTGGGGGGGGGTTCGTCAGAAGATGTAAGGGGACGCGTGTGCGTACTGACGTCCGTGATGACGCTCAGAGTGTTTCTTTTAAAAATTGAGCACAGCCAATCACTGCCAGACAAGGCGGGGAAAGGACACCTACGGGAGTGGCCATGGTAATATTGTGTGAATGCATTGATGCTGCCTAAGCCTCTTCCCTCTGGAGCCGTGAGAACGCTCCTAAAATTTCAGTCCGTGTTAGCGGGGATTAAGGGAAAACCCGCCTGGATCGTAGCAGCACGATTTCTGCACCCCGTGAGAAAAGGGCCTCAAACCACTACACTATGTTAGCTTACATTACTGACATCACGCATTACTCACTGAGAAACGTGGAGCCCTGGTCTGCCCTGTTGTTCTTTTCCTCATATGGAAAACAGTATTGTTCATATAGCCCTCATGTGGAAGCTATCTCTGAGAGCAAGAACCCAAGAAATCATCCAAGCAAATGGTAGCCTCTACTTGGCAGACATATTTCTTTATTCCACACAAACAGGATGGGGCTCAGAGTTCTTCTGCTCACAGTGAAGAAACTGAGGTGAATTATGTATTAAAAATACCTTAGTTGCAGGTACAACTTGTACCATTTATTACTTTTATATCTTTCCAGTCTGACATAGTGAAAAAAGTAACAACTCCCACCGAAGTCAATTTTTTTCAAATCCAGAGTCAGCTGCAGCCTGCATGTGGTGTTAGCCTTGAAAGGATTTCAAACTACAATCCAAGCTTATGCAGCTGGCTCATTATTCAGTCAGGAGTAACTTTCCTAAATACCCTAAAGGCACCAGATCCCATCTGACCTTAAAAGTTTAGCAGGGTCAGCTTTGGTTAGTATTTGGATAGGAGACCACCCAAAAAATACCAGATCCTGTAGGCTGGCAAAGGAACTGACAAAACCACCTCTGAGTATTCCTTGTCTAAGATATTTATGGAGTCACCATACATCAACTGGCAACTTGAAGGCAGCAACAGACAGACACTGGAGTTCAGGAACAAGGGCAGAAAAAAAGCCCTCCCTGTTCCCCTTCATGGAGAACTTATTTGACTATCCTCATCCACCTTCTGTTTGACTGTAACTCAGATAAATGCTTATCGATCAGACCTAGATGTTTGACTGAACACATTATCCCGAAACTAGAGATTACCAGAAAGCCTTCCTTTATGAAACATTTATTTTCTCCCACCTGGTCCCAGAAAGGTATCATCCTTTATTAACCAGTTTTGAATCACCATCAATTACCTATTCAGTTACCCACAGTGAAGGTACACTGATTAGGCTAACTCTGGTTTCTGCTAGGCTCACCAATTATAGTGTGATGTTGAAACACCAGCACCACACTATAATTATTTATTACATTCTAGATTGCTTCCACTGTCACCCTTCCGGACAACAACCGTGGAATACAGCAGCTTGTTGTGAACACATTATATCTTTGTTCACAGTTTTTCCATATGTACAATGAAGACATAGCAAAAGGAAAAGGGTTATCAGAATACGTTCTTCTCCAACTTGTAATTACACACATACAGATGTAAAAATGTAGGGTCTGTGAATATCACCTAAATAGGACTATGAACAGTAGCCACATTCCTGCTTTCCTGACTCCAGGAGTTTGCTTCATGTGCTGCAAGGGCATCTCTTTCTATTCTGACTTGGAATTATTTAGTTGTTGACCAGCAATTTTATTTGTAGAAGGCTTGGCAAATACTGAATTTTCTGGGTTCTGGTGTTGCATCCTGAGACACTGAATAGTTCTTAGTCCATACCCTTTAATTAAATGACAACCCTACACATATTTTGTGTGTATGTATTTGTATGCATGTATGCGCGCACACAATTAAAATTTTCTTGCTCAATTCAGACCTGCATTCTACTGTGTAAGCAAACTACTTCTATACAAAACAGCCTCTGTGCATACCCATCCTGCACATACAACCTGGCTTATATCTATATCAATTAGGTTGACAGAATGCACTGATTCAGCTTAGACACAAACCTTCATGCTACAACAGAATGGAGTACTGCCTATTGGCCTGACTATTTTTAATTGCAGCTTTCTGTCCATATTACATAGACATGAATACATATTCCACATTCGTCTAGTTAATTAGAAGAGTATATTAGCAATTCTACATACTCTTTTCAATGTTGTATTAATCTGCTTTTCAAGTTCCCAGAGTCTGTACAATCTTGTTCCACTGATGAGCAACAAGCCTGTTTAACAGTTACTTATCTAAAACATGCCATTATCAATAGCCTCTAGTTAAGATTAAAACAAGAAGTAACTTCACGTGCTCTGTTACTCTTTGCCACTGGTACATATCTTTAAAATCAGGTTTGCTCTAAAAAACAAGATAATACAGTTATCAAATTATTTATTTTTGAAAGTAACATCTGTAGGACCATGTTTCATATTAAAATGGTTGATTTTCCTCTTGTTGCAGTTGTATTCACAAGATTGAAAAATGTTAAAATTAGGAATTCTTAAATTTTGCACATGCAAATAGCCTTAAATTCTTGCACAAAAATGATTTCCTTTCAAATATGTTCAAGAAGCTCATTGTCCTTATTATGAGGATCATTTTTATTAACTGTTAGAAAGGAAAAACATAGGCTTTCCTAGATTTCTTTTTGTCAACCCAGTTACATGAATCTCTCCAATGTTATCTATTACACTTAAAATATGAAGTTTATGTTCATGCATTTTCCTGGATTGCCAGCAGATGGCCCTACTGAAGAGACAAATTTATTTATTCTATGGATCAAATCAGAGTTTTGACACACCATCATCAGGAATATTTTACTCTTTCACAGAGAGACTTGATTAAGAATGTAAACAGACCATCCGAAATTGGATTGCATACGGATTACTTCTGTAGCATTTACTTTAGAATTAATTTATTCTGCACTCAAATAACTGCAGCATTACACCAATTTCTGAAAGAGGTCAGATGTACCATGTATTGGAAAAATATCCTTGGACACAACAGTATATGATACCTGTAATAGAAATGCAGGAAAACGTAGAGAAGCAAATATTTAGGCTTAGATCACCAGATTTCACTATCTATATAACCTTTCTATAAACAGAATCCAAAACAAGTAGCTATGTATGTTTATTCCAGCACAATCATACAACAACAACAGCAGCAGCGGCAACAACAACAACAACTACTGCTGCTGCTGCAACTACAACTTGTGGCACCTTAAGATTTAGCCTTAAAGACAAGATTCTTCTTATGTCTAACACAGCAAAATGAAGAATCTGCACGCAGCTCTCACTGCTAGAAGTTTCTTCTGATGTTCAAAACCAAAACCTACCATCTGCTGCAATTTTCAGAGAATTTATAAATACCAATTGTTTATGCCATGTTCTCTTTTGCACCAATGGAGAGTAGATCTCCCCTTGACCTTAAGAGGGTAGGTTTAACCTTAAATAAAGTTAAAGAGAATCAAAAAATACAGTCCTTAATTGTCTTTCCAGGTTAAACATACTCAGCTCTTTCAAACTTTCTTCACAGGACTTGGTTTCCAGACACCATACCATCCTCTTTTTGGAGGCACTCTAATTCATCAATATCCCTCCTAAAATGAGGCATCTGAAACTGTACACAACACTACAGATGCAGCCTGATCATGGCAAAATGGAGTACAACTACCATTTCTCATGATCTAACTTGAACATCATGCTCCTGTCAATATGGTCCAAGATTACTTAAGTATTGTTACCTGCTACACTGTTGGGTCATATGAATGTATTGCTCCCAATCAGGTTTCTCCCATCCTGTAATTTGTACCTTTGGGTAGTGGGTTGAGTGCACTGATACTGAAATATAGGACTTTCTGGGAGCCAGGATAGTGTACCAGTTTGAGTGTTAAACTAAGACTTTGGTAGGTCAGGATTTCACTTCCCGCTCAACCACGTAAACTCACTGGGTGACCTTCAGCAAGTTACACTCTCTTTGCCTAAGAGGAAGGCAATGGAAATCTCCTCTGAATAAATCTTGTCAAGAAAACCCTCTGACAGGATCACCTTAGATTCACCATGAGATAGAAATGACCTGAATGCACAAAAGAATACTTTATCTTATTCTGTAGAAACTCATCATGTTTGTATCATTTCAGTGTTCAAGCCTGTCTAAATATTTTTGAAACTTGATCCTTTCTTCAGTGGCACTGGCTGTCCTCACAGTTTTTTGTCTGTGATAGGAAAGCTGTTTAGACCCTCACCAGCTCTTTTATAAAAATGTTGACTAGCACAGGACGTAGGACAGAGCCCATGGCACTCAATGTAAGAGAATGCTGAGCTGTTTACTAGGCGAGTAGTGTGTATATTTGTTCAGACAGCTGCAAATCCACCTAACTATAGTATTTCAATCCATACTGTATCTAATGTTGCGAACAAGGTATAATACAAAATTCCATAAAGTACTTATTTGAAACCAACATATACTAAATCCACAGCACACCCGTGATCTACCATATTAGATATCACCATATGCATAGCCTGCTTGCTGTTCAGCTTTTAATATCCATTCCCTTATCAATGACCCTTAGATCTTCATACCCTTTGAGATCCATTCAACATTTCTTCAAGCTATACACTTACTACCATATCTTTTCTTTGTTTTTTAAAGGGGTCCAAAGCAAAACTTCCCTTTTTGCTTCTTCTTTCTTTCACTCTGGTTACTCACTACTGTTAGTTCCAACCACTGCAGATCAATGGATTAACAGAAACTCGCTAACTTAAAATTTAAGTCAAACCCACTGATTCAACAAGTGAATTGTAGGCACAAAGACCTGAGTTTAGTCCATTATTTAAAGAAAATAAGTATCACTTAGCAACTACAACACTTAGGTAACTTTAGCTTATTGCAAAAATGTCAAAGAATTTCTTAGTGGAGTTATGGCACAGACCAGCAGAGTAATGAAGATAAAGAAGGAAAATGCTCACTTAGGCCCTTTCCGCAACTCACCTTTTCTCGGCACAGGGGTGCGGGGATCGCGCAACCAGCTTCCAGCGAGAGGCTCTCGCATCCCCTTGCTTCAGCTCCGCAGCTGCTTCCTGGTCATGTGAGAGCCCCACCTCTTCCTTCCACAGTTCAACCTGGGAGTTTCCTAGGCTGTGCTGGGGCAGGAAGCACAACCGGCACAGCTCTGGAGCTCCGCACGGCAGGTACGTGCATGCGGAGCCCCGGAGCAATGCGCGATCGCACACCATTTTTGGCTCAGAGCCGAAAATTAAAAAGTGCATGAGCGGCGCCTGCCAGGCCCTGGGGCATCGCACACATGTAAGTGCATCGTGTGGACCACTCCTCACATTCACACGACGCTCGAGGGGCCCTTTCGCATGGCAAATGCCATGCGAAAAGGGCCTGAGTCTAAAGTAATTAGAGTGTACTCTAATGCCACTCAAGAGTAGGTGTCCACCATTCAATAAATCACCTTAGCTTACAGCATTTCAGAAAACTGTGGAAGCATGGAAAATCACATTACATTTTTCTGGCAGGCAGTCAGCAGGAAGTGACTCTAAAGAAGTCAGCTGGATATTGCAATAATACAAATGAGCATTTTATTGATAAATTAAAGGCATTCTTTTGTTTCCTGAAGCAAATCTTCAGAGATCTTAAGAAGTTCAATTTTATGACCATTCTTATGGTTTGCAATCTTTTATAAATGAAAAGCAAGCAGTGCCACTTCAAAAATTTCCAATCATGCTTCAAACAGTGTGTAAAACCCACCTTTATTTCAGCTGAATTCAGTTCTGTTAGGTGCAGCATTAATTATATTTTCAGTGAATTTTAAAATATTAGGTTCAATAAAGCTGAAGTCATAGGTACATTACTTTCTGTATTTATTCCTAAACCAGGTAAGGGAGGCCACCTACCCTTTTAGTATATTGACACCATTAATTTACTTACTTCGAGAAAGATTCTCCAGGGCTTTACCTAGCTTCTTACTTTCTTGAAGAATATGATTTAATTCATCAAAATCGCGATGCTCTGATTTTGACCTCCAGTCCCATTTGGGGTGTTCTATTGATCCTGGCACTGGCAAAAGAAAATAAAGCACAACTTTTATTTCACATTATCAAAATCTATAACTAGTATCAAAGACATAATAAACGAAGACTACTGAATTTTTCCTGTCCCCTCCACTCAACGAAAACAACCAGTATTGACAGGTTCAGTAGTTTGAAGAGAGAGTGGCTCATTAGAACCATAATCAATACTATCATAAGTCAGACTTGCAGCAAATTGTTGCAACATGAAATGCTTCTTCTCACAGTTATGATAATCCATTCTTGATTGGGATCGCTCTCCCTCAGATTTATAAACACACACACACACACACACAAAACACACCACAAACACTCAGAATTTTCTTGCCACTAAATCGGCTTAGTTCTAATTTGGCTGTCTGGTGTTTGTTGGGGGTACCCAGAATATATTTATTTATTTATTTATTAAATAAATAAATAAATAAATAAATAAATAGGGATTTCCTTCCAAATTTCTATCAGCAAATCTTGAGGATTCTGTGAGCATGTTCATAGTTAGTGTCCATTTCTCAATAGTCCTGTTCTGACAACATAATTGTCAAAACTTAGCACTTGACTTTTGTTTTAGTACATAAAACTCTTGTGCAGTGGAATGAAATGGCAAAGAAAGTACATGAACTGCCCTAACACACTTGTGAATGTATATCTGAGTTCTCGGTCCATCATCATAGACACCATAACGGGCACTAAGGAATGAATTACACTGGAACAATACTGAAAGCTGTTTAGTTTCTAATATTGAGAAGCAATGCTTCTGATTATCAATGATTGGGAACCATTTTCTCTGCTGAACATCCCACCCTACCCCACCCCGCATGCAGGAAAAAAAAACATGCAGTATCTTCCTACACAGCGTGACAATATGAAAAAGACAACACAGCTCTTATACTTTTAATACTTCTGTGGAAGAGGAAATTTCAGAAGATCTAGCTTTGTCACACAAGCTACTCCTGTAGGAGTGCCCTTTTCCAGACAACTAATGTACAGGATTCCTGTTCTCTTGTTCATGCGGCAACCTTATACTCATGACAGAATTTGCCCTGTAGAAAGTGGCATGGGCTTTCAGTACTTGATGTAGCTCCCTTGTTTCCAAGGCCAGTTCCACTCTACACTGTTATAGCACTATTATTCCACTTTCAACATCCTGCGGAATTCTGGGGTTTGTAGTTTACTGAGGTCAGTACTACAAACTACAAACCCCAGGATTCCATAGGATGTTGAAAATGGAATAATAGCACTATAACAGTGCAGTGCAGAAATGGCCCAAATGAACAAAGAATCCAGCCTCAGAAATTTAGTATTTTAATTGTTTTTGTCATCTATACATGCAAGAATCATTTCCTCAATAATAATGACACTAGTTCCGGCACTTATCACTGTTATCAGTATAACAATTTCTTATAAAGGTGCAGGATAATTCCTTACTAATACTCCTGACCTTCTCTGGTTCTTATAGTCAACCACTTATTAAAATCAGTATGGAAGCTTGTTAATTCCCCTATCATATTACCTGAATTAGCATTATCTCTCATTCCAGAAAGGGATAATACCCAGCATGCTAAGCAAACAATTACAGTGCACTAGATTTGCTATGGTTTATGCCACTATATTATTTTAGCTTTTCTCCAATTTGTAATCACAACCGCTGTACTATGTAACAAAAACATCCTTGCTAACTTTCCTCCCTTCTGGTGTATGCCATATTGTACACAATTCTTTAAAACCACCTCTTATTCTTGAAAATGCTGCTTGTTTTTTGTCAGGGGAAAATTAGCACATCTGTTTCACCGAGCACAGTTAGAAGAAAGTGACAAAGAGCAAAAAACAGCATGGCCAAGAATCTGAACCAATACTCTATTTTTACCTTTAAAACAACAAAACAAATATTTTTATCACTTGCATCCCTTAAAAAGGGGATTTGTGTATACTAGGGATATGAAGATAGATAGATAGATAGATGATAGATAGATAGATAGATAGATAGATAGATAGATAGATAGATAGACAGACAGACAGACAGACAGACAGACATTATTTTATTTTTTTATTATTATTATTTATTTGTATCCCGCCTCTCCATATGGATCGAGGTGGCAAACAACTTACAAATAGCATGTATTTCGAAACATTTCTATACATGCCCCCAACAAGCTGGGTACTCATTTTACCGACCTGCGAAAGGATGGAAGGCTGAGTCAACCTTGGAGCCGGAGAGGATCGAACTCACAACCTTGTGGCTTGCAGTACTGGCATTTAACCACTGTGCCACCAGGGCTCATATGATCATAGGCCACCATAAGGGATATGAAGAATATTTGCAAATATTCAAATATGGTGTAAAAAAATCTGTTTCTTGAGTGTCCAGAAACCCTGATGAGAAGAATCTTGGACTGACAAGAATCTTTGCAGCTTGGGACTTATTTTACACATGAGGAAAATGATATTTCTTCACAGAAATATTATTTCTGTGCAGAAAATGCAGTTTCCTAGGCAGAAAATGCTGCTTTCTGCACAAAAAATATTGTGTGTATTTTATGAAGGTAAGTCTTGAAGTGTGATTAGCATTCAAAAATTAGTTTTCAAAGACTTTCAGCAAAAAATGCTAAAAGGAAGCTTCAGGAAGAAAACTGTAAAAGAACTGCATCACTAGTGTTGTGTTTTGCAGTGTAGTACATACACTACACCTCTAGTGTGTGTGCATAAATATAAATACACACACACATCACAGACTAACAAGTTGTGCTTGGGCAAGCTGCTGCCATCACCCAATTTTCATTGCTGACATCCACTACTGAAACTTCTCATGTACAAGTTAGGTCTCTGCTGGAGTCCCCTGACTTCCAGAAAAGGCTCTTGGAGGCTGCAATGGCAGAAAGAAAGTGGGTAAATTATGGAAGAACACATCTAGCTGCAGAACTCTGGATCCACACCATTATCATCTTTTCTTAATACCAATCCAATAGACTCATAATCACATACAGCTAATAAAACAGGTTAATTTGGGAAAATCCAATCTCTTCATATTTATTTGATATATACATTTTAAAATGTTTAATATGACATGTAGAGTCAGTACAATGTAAAAAATAATTTCTTACTATTCCAAAGCACTTATGTAAAATAATGTTTTAGCAACTTTAAAATAATGTTTTTCTATACATACCAATTTAAAATTGAATCAGAATTTGCACATATAACAGTTCAAGAAACAAAAGAAATAACACATATATGAGACTTGTATACATTTTTTAAAAAATACTGAAACTATAATATATATCACAAGTATTCTATAATTTAGATATAATTCAGATTATAGATTACTATAATTATAACATACTATACTATAATTATTATCTGAATCCTTCAGATTCACACATCTTTAAGATAAAAGTATAATCCCTCCTTCACTGTTTTTCAGCCTTTAAGAACCACAAAACAGAAGTTTAAAAAACTCACTCACTAGACTTAAAGAGTTTCTTACATGATTTGGACTCTGGTGATGGAGGAGAAACATTAGATACAGCCAGGTCACTCTTTGACTTTTTAGGCTTCTTTGCATTTGTCTGCCAGGGTTTATCATAACTTCTGAAATCTCTTCTTGTTCCCTTGTTTTCTGTTAGTAAAAAAAAATAAGATTGCATTTTCTTTTTAATTTTGTGTATTTCATCTTTCCCAAGCTTTCTATGCAAAATCATCAGAATAAATTTATAGAATAATATCAACCAAACGATGCACGCTGTATGGATTATCGAGGTCTGATCTCAGAACCACAGAACTCTCTGTTGTGAACAAGAGCTTCAATTGCACGATTCTCTTTTCTTACTTCATCCTCTTCATTTCAGTTTTTCCAGAAAGACAGTCATTTCTTTGAGTGTTGATCAGAAAAGCCAACATTGTACCAAATTTCATTTGTATAGTAGCTTTTGGTTGGGCCAGCCCTACCTTTAGGCAGAATGAAGTAACCACTCAGGTATTAGAGGACTGAGCTGCATTGAACAATGTTCTTCCTTTGCCCTTCAAACTCACCTGATATTCCCTGCTTTTAGTTTCAACAGAAGGTGTTGCCCAATCATCAATGCTGGAGTCAAATTCAACCATTTTGGTCCAATTAACCAGAACTTTAAACCAATAATTAACAAATATCTCAGACGGATTAGAAATACACTTGAGCAACAAACATGCACATCTCATCTTGAACAACTATCTTTAAAGTAAAAATAATATTGTTAAGTATTGACAAGTATCTTTTTTTTCATGGTCCTATGTATTCCTAGTAGTTGGAACATTCAGTGTTTTTTGTTTTGTTTTTTTGGAAACTGCTCTTATTTCTCAATTTGTCCTATCACTCCTAGTGGTGGTAGAGCTGACAAAACAATAGCATTTGCAGGACAGAACATTGTTCCTTCAAAATGCCTTTTTTGATAAAAGAGATAAAATTTTGTATACTACTGCAGCTTTAAACTAATCTTCATATGACCCCAAACACATCCACCTCGCCTGATTTTGGAAGCTAAGCAGCAGCAGAGTTATATCTACAGGAGACTATCAGTTAACATCAGGTAAAGCAAGGGAAGAATTTTGCTTGAAATACTGGAGAGCTTCTGCTGTAACTCAGAAGTGACAATACTGGGTTTCATGAACCAGTGATCCAATTTGGCATAAGCAGTCTCGTATTTTCAGCTTCTGAAATCCTATAAGCCTTTTGGCAAACAGAACTAGAACATTTTGGTTTTATCCGTGATTCAAAAAACTAAATGTACTTAGAACTAAATATATGGTAAAGAAACCTAAGTCCAAGGCCCTTTTCATACGGCACTTGCCATGCGAAAGGGCGCCTGGAGCATCACACGATTGGGGGGCAGCGATCTGGACAATGCACTCACAATCGCGCGATGCTCCAGGGTAGGGCAGGTGGTGCTCGCTCACTTTTTCATTTTTGGCTTTCAGTCGTAAATGGTGTGCGATCGCGCATTGCTCCAGGACCCCACACACACTTGCAGTCATACGGAGCCTCCAGAGCCGCAGCAGTCGTGCTTCCTGCCCCAGCGCAGGCTAGGAAACTCCCAGGCTGTGCTGTGGAAAGAAGAGGCGGGGCTCTCATGCTACCTGCTTGGGAGCAGGCAGCTTGTGCAGAGCTGAAGCAGCGGGGACGCGACAGCCTCTTGCTGGAGGCTGCTCGCATGATCCCTGCACCCAAGCACCGAAAAAAAGGTAAGCTGCGGAAAGTGCCCAAGTCTCTAATTCATATACAAATTAAATAAATCTGGGGTGGGCAAGGGTAGCCTACAGGCTGCATGCAGTCACAGAACTGTTGTTCTGTCCCCTTTGTGCCCCCAACCCCTCTTAAAAAATTACTCGTCACCTTCTGCCCTTGCGGATAGACAACAATTTTGCCAGATTTTGCCCCCTAACACTCTTTTACACCCAGGAGAGGAGTTTGTTTAACAAGGAAATAAAACTCAGATTCTGGTTTACTTCATTGTTAAATATATGTTACTTCTCTCATGTAATTTCTACTTCATAAGCAGGAGACTGTGGAAATAAAATTAGATTTATCCCAGTGCGGAATGCTCAGAAACATTAGACTGGGAAACCTGAATATAAACACCACCCAACCATGAAATTGGGAGGTTACCTCAGCACATCATACATGTTCAGCTAAATTTCCACTGAAGGGTTATTATGCAGAGAAAATAGGATAAGTACATATAGAAGCCCCTGAGTTCTCTTAGAGGAAAACATACACATATTTTTGCATACAATGGCCTAAATCCAATGCTAATCCCAACTAGTGCAGATGCAATGATTTAAAGGTTCTAGTTGGGGTTACTACTTACCTGAAGGTTCAGTTTCTGCCCACAGAGCAGCAGATCCAGACAATGTCCTCTGAAGCTGGCTACGAGCTCCTTGTTTGGACTGAAGGTGGTCAATCAGAAATGGGATTGGATGATCAGGAGTCTCTGTTATAAGCTTGGTCATCAGTTCCTTAAAAACACCAGGTCAAAGAAGCATTAAATATATATTCTAAAACTCCCATTATATTGGCAGAAAATGGAACTATAATAATAGTGCTCAATTATCAGTGCTATTTTTGTTTTTATTCTTCTAATATGTTTTGTTCATAAAAACCTCATAAAAATTTCTAGTGAAATGACACATTACAAAAGGCAAAAGATACTGAAAGTTATTTTCCATAGGAAACTGGTGCAAGTCCCTGTTATAGACTAGGAGTATGGCACAGGACTGCAGCTCTGTATATCTACTTTTTCTTCAGAATAAAGCATAAAGTTTGATCCTTTGGTTGTAATGCTGCTTGTATTTATAAGAGAATCGACCCCATGGAATTCAGTGTGACTTGCTTCAATGTAGAAATGCACTACAGTGCACAATTAAGCAATATATCCTAATTAAAGAATGTCATTATTATTAAAATTTTAAAAATTTTAAAGGCAAATGTTAAAAACTACTGTTTTTAACAAGAAACAAATTTGCCATAAAGTAATTCTTCCATCTTGACCTGTTTTAGTGAATACCTCCCCTTAGCAATGAGCTTCAGCTTCTATTCTTAGAGACACCTGTATGCAGAAAGTTAAATAGTTTTTGCTTGCAGCTACTATGTTAAATAGACATTTTTGACCATAAAAAAATTGCTGCACTGGATTCAGCTGCTCAGCTTATGGGGCTGAAGACAAATTATAAGGAAGTTTAATTATATAGGAATATAAGCCCAAGTAATTGGGGGTGGGGTTTCCTGGTTTTGTGAGCTTTAGATTGCAAGCATGTATATGTGTACAATAAAGAATAACAGGAGAGAGTGGTCATTAATCTTTGCCACTTTCACTGTGTTTAAAGGAGTAAATAAAAAACCTGTGCTTATTGCTGTATGGATCTCTAAACTAATGTGCAACTAATTTACTATTCGAGTTTTTGCTTTCTACGTGTCTTGAAAAGGATGGGTGAAATCAGACATTTTACTTCCACTAATACCCCTCCTCCACTTCCTCAGCTCTTCACAACATCTAGTTTGGAGTCCCGCACCCCTGATCAGATTTTGTGGGTACAGTGGGGACAGAAAAGAGAGAAGCCGCTCCATCAGTAGAAAAGGCTAACTGGATACAACACACAGTCAACTCTTATCTCCTTCTCTTTTGCAACTTAAATTCTTAGTGACAGGGGTTGTCTTTTCCTTACTTTACCATATAAAAGTACACTGGTGGCTCAAAAAATGAACAAACCATGGATTATTGCAGGTACACACTGATTTATTTCTCCAGGACAGTAGTACGCAAGCATGAATAAATACGACATGTAAAGCTGTACAACCTGGCTGATACATGGGGAAATGTGGGACAGAGGGATTCATTCTGTAAGTTCAACCAAGAGACCAACTGCTATTCGTCTCTTTTTCTCCCCTTGAGGAACTCTACCTTCCCAGTGCGGAAGGAGAGACAGGATAGTGGAATCTTCTTTTTTGGTACAAATGATGTTCAGAAATTACATAAATGTGCTATTGAGTGTATTGGAGATGTAAATCTTTGACAGTTTTGTCCTCACATCTGTGGGAGAAAATGAACATTCCTTCATAGTATAGCATAGTACATCTCAGGAAAGTAGGCATGTTCTTGAGCATTACTTCTTTAAAAGAAACTTTGGTACAAGAGGCATAAATAACACAGAAAGAACATGGACAGGTTCTTACACCACAAAAGAGAAGAGCAGTTTAATGTGTTTCAGCAAACTCTTTTCTTCAAAGGTAAACAATATGCATGTGTGAAATGAAATGATTAGGACAAGTAAGTCTTGCATAACTACACAAAAATATATTGAACCTTATAGAGATGACTTGAAAGCATCTTTCAAAATGCATCCACAGCCAAACTTCTAGATCTGTGTTTAACATCGTGTGTGTGTGTGTGTGTGTGGTGTGTGTGTGCATTGTTGATCAGGTAGGCATATCTGCTTTCTTCTTTTCTCTCTTCTTTACTATTTATGAATGAATAGCAGTAATATCAGTAAACGTTTCTGAAAACAGCTGCTGTTTACGTTGCTTGTTGGATGCAAACACACAGAAATACAGCAAGAATACCATTCATTCCCAGTTGAAGCTTTCACTGCATTATTTATTGAAAACATACTGGTACAAATCTTTGTTTTTCCAGTCCTACTAGTAAAAAACATCCAGTGAGACAGAAAAAAGGGAAGGAAAGGGGATGCTAGGTTGTTAAAGATTTTGTTTAAAAAGGAGCTTCTTTGTGAGAAGCTTTTTAAACTTAGTTATGCCTGTATACTCCCCAAATTCAAAGGTCCCAAGTGTTGCATTGTTATTATTCTTGCATAGAAAAACATACGGGCTTTTCCTACAAAAACCTCTTTACTGCACAGAAAAAAAAGGAAAAAAGTTTGCTCAGCAAACAGTGTTTTCTGTGCAAGAAAAAAAGAAAAAAGTTTTTCTTCACAAAAAATTATTCCACAACACACCAGTATGCTCCAAAACGGGAAAACACTTGCACAAGATTCTCTCTGATGTATTTAACTCTCCCAAGAGGGTTTTCTAACAGTGTGGAACCCTGTTTTTTGATCTGGAAATGAATAATAATGAATACTCTTTCCATTTCTAGAGTCTATATTATATGTAATAATGTATACTGAATATTAGACAGGATAAACTAAGTGGTCTGTTGGGAGGAAAGTTGAAGATGAATGGAGACTGACTAGTAGTTTGCAACCGCTTGAGAAAGAAAAAACAGTTGAATTAGGACGGTTAGGAGAGTTTAGAGATGAGTTAGAGTTGGAATAGCAAATAGTACAGACAGCTCTAGTCAGAGTATTCTAATCAAGGCAATGAATTTGTTCTGTGAGGTGTGACTGTGACAAGCTATTTTGAATAATTAAGTAACTGTAACAACAAAGCTGAACACTGTAACTACATGCTTCAGCGAATTACATAATCATGAAATGTTAGATAAACTTCTGTTTGATAGGTTCTTTTGTAATACATTCACATGCCTCTTGGGTTACTATGCTATTATTAGCTTGGTGACACTTGGTGATAACGTCACGTACATGAGAGTCTGTGGTGGCAGCAGAAGTACAATCAGAGTCATCTTTGGCAACTCTTGGTGAGGTTATAGTAAAGAATCTACATAATACGGATCACAGAGGGGATTGTCACAGGAAGTGACAGCAACCTATTAAACTAGGTGTTTACAGAGGGCAGCAGCAGCTTGGATGCCTCACAGATGGTGGGGAGTAGAATTTCAGGCAAAGAGTCTCTCACAAAGTAATCACAAAAAAGAGGGCCTGGGACAAGAAGAGGTCCCACATAGTCCCACACAGCCTCAGTTCAATCATGGTGTGAGACTACAGGCTTTATTTGCTCTAGGACCCATTTATTTTCAATTATCCATGATATCTGTAGAGCTCTCTTCCAGCACCACATTTCAAATGTGTTTATTCTCTTCCTGTCAGCTTTCTTCACTGTCCAGATTTCACAAGCATATACTGAAATCAGAAATATGGATGAGTTTGACTGTGGTATTTTGTGCTCAAAGATCTTTGTACTTGAAGATTGTACTTGTACGTAACGGAGAGGCTAACCAGGCTAGTCAAACCCACTGACTATAAGCCCCTCATTTTGGTTCATGTCGGAACCAATGACACTGCGAGGAGCAGATTAAACCACATTGCAAAGGACTATGAACGTATGGGGACGAAGCTGAAGGACCTTGGTGTGCAGGTGGTCATTTCGTCTCTCCTCCCTGTTCAAGGATACGGCGCACGTAGGGAAAGGGCAATAGTAGAGGTCAACAACTGGCTCCGCACATGGTGCCGCCAACAACGGTTTGGGTTTTTGGAACATGGCCTGAATTTCCATGAACATGGGCTTCTGGCGAGGGATGGGCTGCACCTCACAAAACTGGGCAGGAATGTTTTTGCAAACAGGCTTGCAAGGAAGATTAAGAGGTCTTTAAACTAAGTTCCACTGGGGAGGGAGACAATATTATTCAGGGCAAGGACTCAGAGAACACAGGGGGAAAAGGCCCAAATGATACTGGACAAGTAGTACAAGTGGCCAATGGCGGGAGGAGTAGATTCAATAGTACAGGACTTGCAGGAAGGGCCCAGGGACTTAAGTGTCTCTACACTAATGCAAGGAGTATGGGAAACAAGCAGGATGAGCTTGTACTCCTAGTACAAGAAAATAAATACGATTTGATAGGCATCACTGAGACCTGGTGGGATGAGTCTCATGATTGGAATATAGGAATAGAGGGGTATAGCCTGTTTTGTAAAAATAGACCAAACAAGAAAGGAGGAGGAGTAGCCTTGTATGTCAAGGATGTTTTCACCTGTGAAGAGATCCAGGACTTAAACCCAGAAAGCCAGGTAGAGAGCATTTGGGTAAGAATTAAGGCAGCGAGAAACAATAGGGATATTCTGGTGGGGGTTTACTATAGACCTCCAACCCAGGCTGAGGACTTGGATGACGCCTTCCTCAACCAAATGACTGCACATTCAAAGAGGAGGGATACAGTAATAATAGGAGATTTCAATTATCCGGATATATGCTGGCAGTCAAACTCTGCCAAGACAGCAAGGTCCAGCAAGTTTCTTGCTTGTCTTGCAGACAACTTCATGGTCCAGAAGGTGGAAGAGGCCACAAGGGGATCAAATATTCTAGATCTGGTCTTGACCAACAGGGATGACCTTGTGAATGAGGTAGAAGTGGTTGGATCTTTAGGGGGGAGTGACCATGCCCTGTTGGAATTTAGCATTCAGTGGGAAGGAGAAGATAAGGGTAGCCAGACACTCATCTTAGATTTTAAAAAAGCGGACTTCTGTAAACTTAGGGAGCTGCTGGCTGGAATTCCGTGGTCAGGAATAGTGAAAGGGAAAGGAGTTCAGGAGGCATGGGAGTTCCTTAAAAAGGAGATACTGAAGGCACAGTCTAAAACAGTGCCAATAAGGAGGAAAAATGGAAGGCATCTGAAGAAACCAGAATGGTTGACTAAAGAGCTCTCAGCTGAGCTAAGAGTTAAGAGAAACATGTATAGGAAATGGAAGAAGGGGGAAACCACCAAAGAAGAATTTAAGCAAGTAGCCAGGAGATGTAGGGAGGAAGTCAGAAAGGCTAAAGCACAGAACGAGCTTAGGCTGGCCAGAGACATTAAAAACAATAAAAAGGGTTTTTTTAAATATGTCCGCAGCAAAAGGAAAAAGAAGGAGACAGTAGGGTCGCTACGCAGAGAAGATGGCGAACTACTCACAGGGGGGAGAGAAAAGGCAGAGCTACTTAACACCTTCTTTGCCTCCGTATTTTCCCAGAAGGATACAAGCACTCAACCTGGCGGTTGGGGAGCAGGGGAGGAAGCAGAGGAAACGAGGCACATAATAAGTAGAGAGGTGGTACAGGAATACCTGGCCGCATTGGATGAATTCAAGTCTCCAGGGCCAGATGAATTGCATCCTAGGATATTAAAAGAGCTGGCAGAGGTCATTTCGGAACCGCTTGCTATAATTTTTGAGAAATCTTGGAGGACAGGAGAAGTTCCAGCAGATTGGAAGAGAGCAAATGTTATCCCCATCTTCAAGAAGGGAAAAAAAGAGGACCCAAATAATTATCGCCCAGTCAGCCTGACATCAGTACCCGGAAAGATCCTGGAGCAGATCATTAAGCAGTCAGTTTCTAATCATTTAGAAAACAACGCGGTAATCACGAAAAGTCAACATGGATTTCTCAAAAATAAGTCATGCCAGACTAATCTTATCTCTTTTTATGATAGAGTTACTAGCTTGATAGATGAAGGGAGTGCTGTGGATGTAGCATATCTCGATTTCAGTAAGGCCTTTGACAAAGTTTCCCATGACATTCTTGCAACGAAGCTAGTAAAATGTGGGCTGGACAAGGCTACCGTTAGTTGGATTTGTAATTGGTTGACCGACCGAACCCAAAGGGTGATCACGAATGGCTGATTTTCATCCTGGAGAGAAGTGACTAGCAGGGTGCCACAGGGTTCTGTCCTAGGCCCAGTGCTGTTCAATATTTTTATCAATGACTTGGATGAAGGAATAGAGGGCATGCTCATCAAATTTGCAGATGACACCAAATTGGGAGGGGTTGCTAATACGCCAGAGGACAGGATCAAAATTCAAAATGACCTGGATAGATTGGAGAGCTGGGCCAGGGCGAACAAAATGAAATTCAACAGAGAGAAATGTAAGGTCCTACACTTAGGCAGAAATAATGGAATACAGAAATATAGGATGGGGGACACGTGGCTGGATAGCAGTACGTGTGAAAGGGATCTAGGAGTCTTCATAGACCACAAGCTGAACATGAGTCAGCAGTGTGATGCGGCAGCCAAGAAAGCCAATGCAATTCTTGGCTGCATCAATAGGAGTATGGTGTCTAGATCGAGGGAGGTACTGGTACCACTCTACTCTGCTTTGGTTAGACCCCATCTTGAATACTGTGTCCAGTTCTGGGCACCCCAATTCAAGAAGGATATTGACAAGCTGGAGCAAGTCCAGAGGAGGGCGACCAAAATGGTGAGAGGCCTGGAAGCCATGCCCTATGAGGATAGACTTAGAGAGCTGGGTATGTTTAGTCTGCAGAAGAGGAGGTTAAGAGGGGACATGATAGCCATGTTTAAATATTTGAAGGGATGCCACATAGAGGAGGGAGAAGGCTTGTTTTCTGCTGCTCCAGAGACCAGGACAAGGAGCAACGGATTCAAGCTGCAGGAAAGGAGATTCCACCTGAACCTCAGGAAGAACTTCCTGACAGTCAGGGCTGTCCGGCAGTGGAATCTGCTGCCTCGGAGTGTAGTGGAGTCTCCTTCCTTGGAGGTTTTTAAGCAGAGGCTTGATGGCCATCTGTCGGGATTGATTTGAGGGTGTTCCTGCATGGCAGGGGGTTGGACTGGATGGCCTGTGTGGTCTCTTCCAACTCTGAATTTCTATGATTCTATGATTCTATGATTCTAAGATCATCTCTAATTCCTTCATGGCCACTTTCCCAAGCCTTAGTCATATGATTTCTTGACTTAAGCCTCCATTTTTATTAATAGCTGATCTAAAGACAGGAAGAAAACCTCATTTGGTCCACACATGCATAATTTTATAGTTATTCCAGATCTACAATTTCTTTCTTGAAGTATGATAACCTGAAACAGTATTCCAAGAATGGTTGCACCAAGGATCTGTATGGCTGCACTAAGATACTGGCAGCTGTATTATCAATCCTTTTTGTAATGAGTAGCATGGAACTTCCCTTTTCCATACATGCCACACACTGGTTGGCTATCCATTTCAACCTGAAGAGAAAATTATTTCACTATTTGTTGGGCTTCTTGAGGTAGGTGGTCAGAAAGAAATCTATTATCTAGTCAGAAATCTGGTAAGAAATATATTATTTTTAGCGAGTTTTTTGGTGATTCAATTAATGGACCCTTGCATTTTTGTTTAATTCAGGGCACTTGATCTGTTCCTTAAAAATGATACATGATGTAACCTGATGTTTTAAAAATGAGGAAGTAAAGAATTGCTTCCACTGAAAAGTATTACATTTGGGGAATCACACTGAAAAAGTTTTGCCCATAAAGCTGACCTAAAATTAATTTTATATAAAGTAAAAAACTAAAATAAATTAAATGAAAGCCTTGCACAATGTAGTAGCTTGTCCATCCAAACAAACCTCACTTTTTGCTGTATTTATAATCCACCTTCCCAATAAAATGTTCAAGGTAGCTCACAGCAGATTTAAAACACAATAAAAGAGAAAAATCAATAATGATAGCTCTTTTTATAAGACACAGAAAGACACAACATATAACAGAACAAAGCTTCAATATGTTTATCTTTGGAAGTCCTATCACGTATATATTATAAACATTATTATTGTGAATATGTAAACATATATTTACAGTTAATCAAGATCTCTTTATTATTCATGCTCTCAATGTTTTGAAGAAAGTACATATATAGCCGGTTCTAATGTTGTTTTTTGTTGGAAGCAAAGAGGTATCCGCTCTTGTATAAAGTGATTAATGAGAGACGGGAGTCTAGATAAATCCTGCCCTCCTGTTTTCATGTCTCTGTTTCTTGCTTAGGTCTAGGTACTTAAACCTTTTGCTTCCTTCTTACCTGCAGATGTCATTTCCTGCTTATCTCAAGAAGTTCATCTTTTTGTTTTCCTTTATCTTGGAAGCAACATCCATGAAACCTAGCCCTAACAATGGATGCTAGCTTGCACCAACACAAGAGAGCCAGCTTTTCGGTGCTGCTATAACCAAAGTATAGGTCAACTTTTTTTGTTTATCTCCTTTCCTATCATAAGATGGATTCCCTGAGACAATAAACATAATTTTTTTTTACCTTGCAAGCACATCTGAGTAATTACTCCTGTTTCTACCACAAGTTCATTTTGCACCAGCCCCCTGCACTCTGCTTTAACAAATATTCCTATAAGCTATAGGCCTCGGATACTGTGCAAGTGCATCTTTTTTCTCCCTGAGATTCAGAAAACTGGAGTAGCAATTTTAAGTGAGCAGTGATGGGTCATACCAAAAGAAATGGATGTGCTTTAATTCCAAAACAGCAACCAGACGATTTGCTGCCCAACCCATGAAATGAACCACACACGGGGCTTGGGTTGAACTAGGGCAATTTATTATTGTATGCCTAATTAACATGAAGCTAGTATGTGGACTTGAACTTGAACTTGACTAACCTGACTTTGAACTTGTGGTCTGAGAACAGGAGGGGGGCAATAGAATGGGAGGTTAAGACAAACAAAGAGGCTGGGGATGGAGTGGCCCAGCCCTAAAAGGGGGCTCTGGACTCTGGCCCCTCGCCAGCTGTTGTGCAGTGACTGCATGGTCTCCCATGGAGGCCAGCAAAGGTGCCCTCCCTCCACACATAGAAACGCGGGCAGGGGGAGACAGATGCCATGCATGGTTCTACAGAATTGAGACTCAGATGGAATAGAAAGGAATTTCAGATGATCTGAAGACTAATACGCCATCCCAAAACAAAGCAGACATTGCAAAATGGGATAACAGAAACTGTAATGCAAAGGGTCTTATAATTCAGTTATTAGGGGATACTCAGCTTACACATGTGACAAATGAAACATTCACTAAGAATATGATTCAATCCTTAAAGAATCTATATAGGATAGACAGATCTGAGATCAAAGAGTTATATAGAGAATCATTTGCTCTTTAGTTATTGGATGGTGATGATCCAACAAAGCATATGGGAAAATCTTCTGCTTACTAGATAAATTATCTGCAGTAGGAAGAAAGCTGGATAATGAACAAAAAGTTGGAGTTTTGCTGGGATCTTTACTGAAAGAATTCTCTGCCTTCACTTCTGGGATCAATGCAACAAAACAACATTCAAAGATGTAATGGCCAGATTTAAAAAGGAAGCTGAACAATTGCTATTGCATGAGAAAAGGCATCTGCTACTCAGAACACTGCCTCACAAACTAGCTCAAATTACACAACTAAAAGAGAACAAAGGAGTAGAAAATTTGTATGTGAACCACCTAGAGGCCAATCAGCAAAGAGAGATGGACTCGAATGTTATACCTGTGGTCAGAAAGCACATTTTCAAGACGACTTTTTAAAACAAAAGAGATGAGAAAAATCTGCCAATGGTAGCTCTTGCTTTAAACAAAGGCTAATTACAATCCAAGGAAGCAACAAAAGCAAAATAATTTGAGCCATATCTATCTATCTACCTACCTTATTTGTATACCACCTCTCTCCCAGAGTGGGACCCAAAATCACTTCCAGAAACAGTCAGTTAAAAACTTCCAGAATAAAATTTAAAAATTCTTTCTTAGGTCTATGTACTCAGGCCTTTTGGTTGTTTCTTATCTGCAGATGTCACTTCCCCTTCTCTCAATAAGTTAGTTGCTCTCTTTGTTTTCCTTGTTTTCCTTTGTCTGGGAAGGAACATCCATGAGGCTCCAAACCCAATAATAGTTTACACCCATACAGGAGAACCAGCTTTTAGGGGTTCTTAGAATCATAGAATCATAAAATCTGAGAGTTGGAAGAGACCACAGGGGCCATCCAGTCCAACCCCCTGCTACGCAGGAACACACACCAGAGAACTCCCAACAGATGGCCATTCAGCCTCTGCTTAAAAACCACCAAAGAAGGGAGTCCATCACACTCCGAGGCAGCATATTCCACTTCCAGACAGCCTTGACCATCAGGAAGTTCCTCCTGAGGTTCAGGTGCAATCTCCTTTCCTGTGGCTTGTACTTGTAACCAAGTTAAGTCAATTGCTTTTGTCTATCTCCTTTCTCATCCTAAGATAAATTTCCTGAGGCAATAAATGTTAGGTTTTTTTTACCTTAGAGAAGCATCCCGAGTAATTATTCTTGTTTCTCACACAAGCTCATGTTGCACTAGCCTCACTGAACAGTGCTTAATATGAATACAAAATATTCCCACACTTTTAAGTACATGCACACACTTCCTACACTTTTAAATACATGCACACACACGCACACACACGCACACAGAATCAGTTGTTTTTGACTGAATGTTCTACTAGATGTTCACTTGAAGCCTGTATTCTAGTATTCTTATGATTGTTTTCAGGTAAATGCAGCTGAAACTCTCTCAGTGGCTGTTAATTATACACCAAATTACAAGCAAGCTATGTTTTATCCCTATCTGTATACCTGTCAATCCATTAATTAATAATGCTCTATTTTGTTTTAATAACTAACAAAAGGTACGTGGAACAGTCAGTTTAATTTTCTCTTTGTATACTTAATACACTGTGTAAAAATTAAACATCTGTCAGGTTATCATTTCATTATTACTCCTTGCAGTTACAATATAAAATTGCCTTTTCTGATTCTACTTGGAGAACTGCTTAGCAGTATGCTACTTTTACCTAAGAGGATGGGGAACCAGCTCACTTCCCTGGCAACCTTATTGACTCTCGTAATGCTACACAATTTATTGAAAGGGAAACAACTGCCACAGCACATAACAGTATCAGTTTACAACATCTTGTAAGAACACATCCTTTAAACTCTTGATAGTATGTCTGTTGTTAGCCTCTCCCAACAACCATCTTGATGTAACACTTCGATGTTGTTTTGCCATTCAGTTCATTTATGTACCCTTGAAGTCACATTAAAATTTTGAGATGATTATGCAACATTTTTCATCTAAGACACAGAAAAGCTAAAAATGAAATGACAAACTGGATATTTTTCACATTCGATGTTCACAATGTTCATTGTAATCTTCTTGCTTTCTATCAATATTAACCTGGCAGCTTTACTGTATCTGCTTTCATTAAGACTGGAAGGATTTGCTTCTGAATTCTTTACTTGCCAATTTATTATTCTGGATCTCTACTTAATCTTCATCAACACTACTTCTCCCTTGATTTTCTTCATCTGTGTCATTCCTGTATGCGATCCCACCCTTTACACTTCCACCCACATCCTTTTTAAAGGTACTGCATTATTTCACAAATTAGTTTCTGAATTATCCCCTTTTACTGCATTCACAAATGTGACATTCTGAGTACTTTAATCCTGCCTCTTCTGTGGTGCTATAAAGAATTACAGGCCTAACAAATCTGCACCTCCTCACAAAGACTTCATTTTTGCAAAGGAACCCTATGTTTTCATTGTGTTTAGATATTACTGAAATCAAATCCCACATTTAATTTAGAATATGTCCACCACCACCCCTTCAAATGTAATGATCTGCTGTCTTCTATTTATGATTTTTCTTTTGTATTGTTTTCTAGATAACCAGGTGAACCCACCCTGCAATGATGGGAGTACAGACATGGCACTCCACTAAATTGCTGCTGGGAAGCAACTGCTAAGAAGCATGGCAATCTGCTGTAGTCACTGCATTTGTACATACACCCATACAAAAGCACATACACATTTAGTCTTTCTCTCGCAGGTTGGCAAAGAGACAAAACAAGCTCAGAATGCAGAAGCCAGAGCAGATTATATTTCACCAGTGAAGAACACAATGCTATATTATGATCCTTGCCTTTACTGCATGTTTTTCTATTATCTTTGAGAAGGAAGGAAGGGGAAGTCTGGTGTGTACCAATCCTTGTTTCCTTTTTTCCCTAGATTTAAAGCAATGGTATTTTTAAAGGCATCTGTCAGTTCTGGATTCCACAAAGCACTGAGGTAGCACAGCACAGCAGAAATGGGAGATAGCATGAGTGGCAGCTGCCAATTCTCTGGCTTTCAGTGGGTGAGTGAGCAGTGCAAACAGCCAAAGTGACAGCAAGGTGGCATGGGGGAAAGGGCAAAGACAGAACAAGTCTATGGCAAAGAACTTTTAACTCCACCATCCCTGACAGTTACAATACAGATGCCATTTTAAGACATTCAGTTCTTCTTAGATGCAAATGTCCAGCCTGAGAACACCTTATTCTCTGGATTGCACGGAGGAGCAATCTACTCACTCATGGGTTATTTCCTCCCATTGCCAGCTGACTATGCAGGAAATTTTTTAAAAAAATGAATTGCTCTCCTGCTATCCAAGAATGAATCTTAACAATAAATACAAATTTCTCATGCAAACTAATATTGATCAACCTACCCTATTTGGTGGCGTAGAAGACTCAGTTTTTTTTCCTGAAAAATACTGTTTGAAAATGGGGGTGTGTCTTATATGCTGGTGCCTTTTATATGCCAGCAAATACTAAACAAAACAAAAAAAGAGATTAATATCACTTCAGATGTTTTAAATATGTCATCAATCTTTATTCCTCCAACACCAAAAATCTCAGGGTACTTATCTCACCATTATTAAATCTGTAGGACAACTCTTAGCAGATTCTTGGAGCTTATTTACAGAAATTTAAGACTCAAAATCATGCCAAATAACATGATCTAAACAAATTTGTTAGGTTTTGCTGCTTTCAGAAATATTTACTGCCTGGTATTATAAAACACGGACATCAGAAATGCAGCCTATAGATCTGGTTTTGTACTGGCAGCTGGACAGTATCGCAGAACTATGTGCAATGCCAGCTGCTTTTCTTTAGAAATCAGCCATGCCATGCAAAGCACAACAGGGTTTGCTAACTGGGAGAAATATTTTTTTTAACTATTTGCCTATGGGCTTGTATAGTATTAATGTAGTTTCTTTGCTAACAGTGAAATTCTATGCATGGTTACTTGGAGGCAAGTTTATCTGTGCTCAGTGGAACTTCTTCTCAAGAAAGTATATACAGGTTTAGAGTCTAAAGGCTAGATCATACACATACACACACACACATATCTCCACATAGAAGTAAAGGCAACTGAACTAAATGAAGCTTACTTTCAGGTAAATGGATGCAGGATTTCAGCCTAAGGATGAAACCCTAAGTATATTTAGAATGGGATAAGCTCCAGTGAGATCAACAAAATGTATTTGTAAGTAAGCATGTTTAAGATTTATCTAAAAATCTTTTATTGGGTATCTCACAAACAAGAAAATTATGATTCTTGCTCTGTTGTGTCCATGTACTTTTAAAACCAAAGCCACAATTCCGTCTTTGTTTCTCAACTCTTCTCTCTCTCTCCCTCTCACACACTTGATACATGCTATTTTCAAACTTCTAACCAAAGCAAGCTTTAAATGTAAACTGTTTCAGAACTGAATTACTCAATTGATATAAACCTCATTAATTCTACAATAAGAAAACCAATAACTTTTCAGGAGAAAATATTACACTTTTCATCACTTTAAGTGCTAAATTGATTACCATATATTTATTTATTTATACACACACACACACACACACACATATATAAATATATATACATATATGTAAAACTGTCCTTTTAAAAATTCAAGGCAATAGATCTTTGAGGAGGAGTTGGGAAGACAGGCATTCTAGAAGTAAAAGCCAGGAGCCTACAGTGACAAAACACTCCCACATCAGACTGTAGTGCAAGTGGCTTAAGAATTACCAAGCTTGGACAGGGGAGATATCCAAAAGCAGAGATGAGAAGAAATCAGTCACACATCTTCCTCCACAGGCTAATTCCCAGTCACATAGTTCTTGATTTCTCGGCTTTGAGAAGTCACTAGAGTTTAAGGGACAACGGAAGGAATGACTAGGGCCATTTCTGCACTAGACTGTTATAGAATGTTATAGCACTATACTGTTATAGACTGTTATATTCCACACTAGACTGCTTGAGGCCCCTCCCTAAACTGCAAACCCCAGGATTCCATAGGATGTTGAAAGTGGAATAATAGCACTAGAACAATCTAGTGTGGAAATGGCCTTGGCTCTAGAGACCTCTCAAACCCAGGCATTTAAAAAAAAAAAAGAAAGAAAGCTCAAAGCTGGACGATGGCACCTCCTCCATCAAAGTCTTCTCTTTCTTTTTCTCTCTGTCACCATGTGCTGTCTCATGCTGCTGATTTCTTCTCCAATGTAATTATGTTGGCAGCGTGTATAGGATTTTGGCCAAGTATTCCATATGTGCATCAGTCTCCTGTATCTCAGCCTTAAACACAGCACTCTAAAGCAGAAGTTTTACTATAATACATGCACTACATGATCCACTCACTTCAAGGATAGGTTTTTAAAACAGAATATAGTGAGATGCCTAATATAAATTAGACTACATGTCTATCTACCTCAGTACTGTTTACATCAGCACTACTCAAAGCAGTGGTCTGTGGAGTGCTGTCAGGCCATAAGATATCAGCTGTTAGTCCACAGGGAATTTCTTTAAATGTACTCGTGGTTGACCATTTTGCCACAGGCATTTTGGGATAAAAGAAAATGGCAGGCACTAAAGAGTTGCCTGGTTCACTGCTTTTTTCAGTGGTAGTTCTTAAAGGGAAAAATTAAATTGGGTTCACATGCAAAGGACTTTGCCTAGGTTTACTTAGACTATTTTTCCAAATTTCAAGGATCAGATCCTAAAAAGAGAAGCATTACAACAGTAAACACTGGAAAAACCTCCCCTTCACTTGTTAGGTGTATGGGAAGACTGCTGTGGAAGTTTATTACTATGGAGAAGCAGAGTAGAGTGTGGTAGGTAACATTCAGAGCATGTGCGGCACGTGGAGCCCAATGCCATTTTGTGCAGCTCTCAAGGGTCTCCTTGCTAACCACATACCACAAAATTAGAGGACTGATTCCCCCCTCCCCCAAATGGTCAACAAAGCCCAAAGCTTGAAAGGAGGGACATTTGCCATGTTTGCTGACACTGAGATAGATCCCTTTTCAAATCTGTAGATGACCTCCTTTCCCTATACAAGCTTTTTTTTCCAAAACAGGAAGTAACTGAAGGCACAAGTATAATCACTTCGGCAGAAGTATAATCACTTCCTGGTTTGAAACACAGCTGAAGAAAGCACTCTACAGTGCTAAAAAAAATGTGAAGCCCCACCACCACCATCATCAATGGCCAGCAATAAAACAACCAACAGCATTTCTTTGGGGTGTGTGCAAGGGTACTATTGGCAATTTGGAGGCAGAAGGGAAAATTCAACAAACAGAGTTTATATATTGCAGGATCTGACACATAGAGACTAGTTTGAGGTGGGTTGGGCATGAATCTTCCTGCACCCTTCCCTCAGCACCTTTCTCTAGCACATCTCTATAGCAAGTTGAGCCTACTTGAAAAATCTCTTGATAATTATCAGTTCCCCCTGTGCATTTTAAAAATCCAGCACAATAAATACAAAAACACATGTCATATCTGGTTTGGTTGTTGCTTATCAGTAAGTACCTATGAGTAAACATGAAACAACATATACTTATTTACATGGAACTAATTCCTACTGAAATCAATTGGTCTTCCTTCTGAGAAAGCACAGGTAGGATGTCTCATTGTAATAAGTTACTCTAAAACCAGTGGACCTCTTGCCTGTGAACATGATTGGAATGTACATTTGTCATTAATATACAGAACAACTCTAACCCTAGATTATTACCCAGAAGCCAAAGCCTGTAGTCTTAGAAGAACACGGAAATTAATTTTCAAAGCAAAGCATGTTATTACTTCATATCAGAATCTACCTTTGGCAAAGTAATTGGTACTGTAAGAAATCATTAGCAAATCAAGAAAGAATAAAGATAATTTCAGATTTCAGTTGAGCTGATTCTCACTCACTTATACAATTGTTGAGCTGATTCTCACCATTTCTCATAAAGAACACTGTTTTTCTTTTTTCTTTTTTTTCTTTTTTTCTTTTTTCTTTTGTAATACAAGTCTTAGAATAATCACAGGCAAATCTGCCAAAATTTAGCTGTTTTACAATAAATCTATAAAATACTATCCCTGAGAACTATTGTAGCAAAAATGCAATTTAATGTATGTCTTTTCTTCATATATAAATCCTATTAAGTTCCATGAGTTTTATTCCCATGTAAATGTGTGCAAGTTTGTAGTCGCAGCTATGTACTTGCATTGGCTCATGTCATTTTGATGGATTATGTTCTATTCTTGCAACTTATATTTTCATAATGACAGAGGACACCTTCACACTAGCATCTAAACTCCACAATGGTAGTACCAGTCACCACGAAGTCCCCTTCATCTTGATTAGGAGGTAAAACAGAGAGAGGCAGCAAAACTGAAGGTCAGTTCATAGACTACATGCTTTTGCTCACATAAGCACTTCAAGTAGCATTCCAATTAAAAAAACAAAGTATGAATCAATCTAATTAATAGCATAACATAAATTGAAATGTTTTGTTGATGGAAGCTACCTTGGGTCCCATGCTGAGAGAAAGGCAGCATACAAATATAATAAATAAATAAATAACCAGCAGAAATCCTATCTGCATAGCTATATTAACTATTATGCTATATGACTAGAGTACCAACTCAACCAAGCCTGTAATAGCTAATTTGGAGTTTCCCAATACACAGAAATCTATGGCCAATTTTTCACTTGCAGCCATTTTGCAACATACTGCAATGCTCAATGCCAATATATCAAACTTTTCTAACTAAAATCTACAGGCAACATTACAATATGGCTGTTCCAAGCAACATAAGGTACCTCTGTACTACAGGTAGTTTTAGTAGCAATAAAGAACAGAGCAAATTAAGCTAAGACAGAGTGAACACGTAGGTCACAGCATCTGGACAATGTTCACTTTCTTTATAAAATTGACTATGTATGAAAAACTGTGGCAGTAATATTCACAGCATTTTCTCACTAGGAGAAAGAGTGGAAGCAGGCATTTTAATCAATCAAGGCAAGCTACTTTCCCCCTGCAGCCCCTTCCACATCTGATAAACTTCTCCAGAGGTCTGAGAGACACTACAGAACAGTGCAGCAGATGGCACAAGGAGATGGAGAAAGATGGTGAAATGACTTAAAATTACCTCTTGTTCCGGAATCTTCTGCAGTATACAAATCCATTCCATAAATGAAATGAGCATACAGTTCCCTAAAGAGAAATCAATCTTCTATAAAATGAGCCTTAAAACAAGAATGGCTTTTCTTATTGTTTTGTGAGGGTGTTTTTAACTATATTTTTCAAAAAGCTGTACTCATCTATTTTCAAAGTGTGTTTTTACCTGTTTATCTGTACAGTGGCCCCTCCACTTTTGCAGGTTCAGCATTCACAGATTTGATTATTTGCAGCTTTGTTTGCTTGTTTGTTTGTTTAAAAAAATCTTATTGTATTTGCCCTGCCATATAAAAAATATGTTCTCTCTATAGTCCCTCTAGCCAGATTCATGGGAGGACCTAATAATTTCTAGAGAGAAAACTTCTCTAGGCATTGCTACATTTTCCAACATGCTTCTGTAGTCTATTTCTGCTGGAAGTAGACCACAGAATCGCACTGGAGGACCTACAGATCCCTAGAGAAGTGTTGTCCTTAGGTTTAAAAAAAAAAAAAGCATTTGCTATTTTTATTTGTGTTTTTTCCACTTTTGCAGAGGTCTTACATCCCTAACCCGCATGAAAGTGGAGGGCTTGTTACCCCAAAAGGTAGGTGGCTCAGGAGACTATCTGCAATGCCAATGCCTCCACTGAAAGGTGGGGAATTTTTAGCTCAAAAAGGGAGGCCTGTGGGGGGAGGTTAACTTCTGGGCTCTTTTCACCTTTGTATACTGATACTAATGCAGGGACACCAGTTGAAGATTAAAAGAATTTTTTCTTGGAGGAAAATCACAAACTCATGCAAGAATCAAGCAGTCTCACAACCATACAAGGCTAATCAAAGGAAAGGAGGTAAAATTAGATAGCAAGGAGTTAGGATGAAGTGGACGATATTTACCAATCCTGAAAAGAAAGGAAAAGCAAAATGGCTCAAACACGAGAGTCTGAGGGCAGCAAGGGACACAAGAATCAGGGAGGAAATGGACAGAGTGACACACCTACATGCATCCAACATGCTATGAACCATCAGGCTTGGAGCATGGGTTTAAATACCCTTTTTTTCCTATCCCAAAGGGGAAAGTGTTAATGGCTCTCTGGCAAAGCAAACAAAGGGATCTGGAGCTGGCTAATCATCATAGCATTGAGTCATGATAGCTTCCTAATGTCTGGACAGGTGAGGAAACAAAACAGGAAGTCCAGCGCAAAGGAGGATACAGGACATTGGTCATTGTTGCTTTGTCTGGGAGTTTCACTGGCTATTATCTTCTAGGTTTGGGCCACTGAGAGCATCACCTTCTCTGACTAATCCTAAGGGAACTTATGACCTGACTATGCCTTGAGGTTCTTTCTGACCTACTTTTGCACATGTCCAGCCAGTCCTCTTTGACAGCATGGCTCTTCAGCCATAAATGTATGATTTGTATTTTGTGCCAATTAAATAATGTTACAATATCATAAAGTGGGGGTGTACAGTATGGTAACATATTTATTTACTGTACATCATTTCAAAAGCCCTGGCAGGCTGAAAAATGATATAAATAAGTAAAAATCTAATCTATAACCTGCACATAAAGAGGATAAACTAATAATATCCACTTGAATTCACATTAAAAACCTAAAAGTTTTGGAAAAACTCCATATATTATGTAACATAAAATATACAGGATTTCACAGATACAATACAGATATTTTTGGAATGTGCAAGGATTATATGAGTCAAACTCCAACCAACCCCCAGTAATGCCTCCAAATGCTTACAAGGGTTCATGAATTATAAATTAATAAAGAAATCTTTTTTTAAAAAAAAAATCAGCTCACTAATTTAAAATCTAGCATATTCTCTTGAAACAAATCTTCAACCAGGAATGAGCAAATAGTTTTCAGAACATTTTTAAGTCTCCATGGAGGTAAAGGTCTCTTGAAATAAGGAAATCACCCCTGTCATTTTCAGTTATTTATTGCTTGAGTGGTGATCTTAAATGTACATGATCACTGTGCACGTCTATAATACAATTAGACCTTTATAGCCAATTAATGTGATGAACAGTTTTAAGTTCTGCCCAAGCCATAAAATTAATCAAGTCTTTGAAAAAGGGAGACAGTGTGAGAAAGTATGGGCCAAACTAAACACACTTACTTACGTACACAAAACTTTGCATGCAGTTTCAACTGTTCTTCCTGCTAAAATCGGCTGTTCTTCCTGCTAAAACTGTTTCTAATTCATTCTCAAATTTTCCTCCCACTTCAAAAGCCCCTTATTCTTCTCTACTCATTCAGACTATAGATTCCCACTATTGTCAGCCTGCCACACTTGCAGCTTAAGCATTTATGGATTTGATTATTCCTGGATTTTGTCGCTGTGAGAAAATCAAACTGGAGGGGTGGCTAGGCCCAGTCACGTGCATGTTTGCTTGCTCACTCATGTGTGTGGGAGAAGGAAAAGAGGATAGGACAGGAGGAGGGAGGATAGGTACGTTCACTCACTCGTGCAGGCAGGAAGGAGGGAGGGCATGGGGCAGGTGTCCTCTTTCTGCCTCTGCCTGCTCCCTCATTCTTTTCTCTTTCTCCTCTCCTGTCCATACAAGTGAGGAAACGAGCAAGGGAACACACATGCACCCAGGGCTATCCACCCCACCAGCATAGGCACTTTTGTGTGTGTGTTAAATACAGTTTGGGGGGCTTATGATATGCACAGTTTTTCTACTTTCTTGGGGGACCTGCACCTCAGCCTCCATGAAAGTGGAGGGTAGGCTCTTTTTTTCTTAGTTCTGACTTTTCCCTCCCATTAAACCTAACCTTATCCTGCTCCTTTACTTTTGCATCATCCCAGTCCTCTGAAATGCAAACCTGGTCCTCCAGTTTTTTTGGATTTCACCTCCCAGAATTACTGATCACTGGACAAGCTGGCTGGGACTTCCAGGAGCAGAAGCCCAAAACATCTGGATGACCAAAGTTTGGGAACCACTGGCATAGATCTATACCTTTTTTCCTCTTCATAGAAATCTTGCATGTCCCTCCCTTTAGAAGTTAGTATTTAGCTTAACTTCTTGTTAATTATCACATCCTAACCAGAATTATTAGATAAGTATACGACTCCTCGGCCACATTATTTAATTGCAAAGTTCTCATTTGCCTGAGTCCCAAGTAGGATACCTTGCCTGCCACACAATTCACACACCAGGAATGTATACCATCAAACATCAAACTGCTTTGACACAATAAATAGAACCAGGACTTGAACAAGTTAAAGGATTTTTTTAAGTGTTTAGAATAGGTATTAAGGATCATGGGTACTGACAGCTCCCCAAGAACTAAGTAAAACTGCCAGGCATCCTTGTATGAGCCAGCTACCCTGAGCTATTACAAGGACCAACAGGGTAAATAAATAAATTAAATAAATAAAATTCAATGCATCTCTCAGGTAGTTCTCTGTAAAATATATAGTGAAGTGTGTAGTTATCGAATCCCACCTTCTCTGAAAAACTTGTAGCATAGCAAGTAGTGCAGCACATTTCTTGTCCTCTTTTTCTGTATTTCTGCAGCAGCACAGTAGGATTCCCCTTTTTATATCCAAAGCCTTCACCTCATTTTAGGAAGGCTATAGACAAATTGGAGCAGGTACAAAGAAGGGCAACAGGGATGATAAGAGGCATGGAGAACAAAGCACACGAGGAAAGGTTGAGGGAGCTGGGCACATTCAGCCTGGTGAAGAGAACTTCACTCTTTAAATATCTAAAGTGCCGCAACAGAGAGGAGTGTGCAGGTTTTCTGCCCCACAGGATAGGACTAGGTATAATGGTTTTAAGTTACAGGAGGGTAGACTTCAAAGGAACATAAGAACAAACTTTCTGACAGTAAGAACTGTTCAAGAATGAAACCAGTTACGTGGAGAGGTGGCAGAGTCTCTTTCTCTGGAAGTCTTCAAAAAGAGGCTAGACAGCTACATGCTGGGAATGCTCTGGCTAGTTTTTCTGCATTAAACAGAGAATTAGACTCAATGGCCTATGGGATCCGTTCCAACTCTATGATTCTACAATTCAGAATAGCATCTGTATTGGGATGCTTCTAAAAATTCATTACTTCCCTTCAACACTGTACCACATTCTTCCTACATATTTTCTGTTTTCTTCACATCATCATTCTTCATATTAGAGAAGACATAAAAGGTAAAAGAAACAAATTTGTCATGTGCTATTCTTTTGTTTAGATATTACATGAACCAAACTTTCCATGATGGTAGAAAACCCATGTGCTAGAATCATGGAATTGGAAGGCTTTGCCATGCAAGAATGCATAACTAAAGGATGTCCCAAAAGATGGCCAACCTACCTTTAAATGTGGATCTGCCCCATTAACATGTAAACTACAAGAGAGTAAAGAAGACACCCTTCTTTGCTACCACTCCCAAAAGGATGTCATCTGTCCTGCAGTGTTTTTTATTTTATTTTTCTCATCAGCTAAGATTCCTATATTGGAGAAAAGTGCAGGTTTGGTATGATTTTTTTAAATCTTTATTTAAAAATACTGAAAGATATTTAAAGATACTGAATGAGCTCAATTACCTGCATTCCAACCATATGAATGCAGATAGCTATTATGAAAATTAAATTCTTTTTGACCATAGAGAAGGACTTGTTTAAGATATCATGAGTGTTACAGACAACAGCCTATTTAATCAGATGCATATGACTGAGCAGGCATTGTTTCCAATGCACAACAGTATATTTTGTCGCTTCAGGCTGCAACTAATATGGCTACTCTTTGGGATTGCTGAAGAGGAACTACAGTATTCTAACTATATAAGGAAATGAAATCAAGAGGAACATCTCATCAAAATCAGTCTCATAATTAGTGAAGTCAAGAGAAACATCTCAACTGAATAAACTGAGGTTTTTTAAAAAAACGAGTTCAAATTGTAATGCTTAAAACCCACAGGTTAGTCTGAAAATCAAAGTTCAGAATCTTATTTGCAAAAAAATTCTACTACTGTTTTTGTTATTGTGTGTTGTTTCCAACTCATGGCAACCCTAAGCTAAACCTACCACTAGGGTTTCTTGGCAGGAATTGTTCAGAAAGGGTGTGTCATTGCCTTCCTCTGAGGCTGAGAAAGTGTGACCTGCCCAAGACCACCTAGTGGGTTTTCATGGCCAATCAGGGATTTGAACCTGATCTCCCAGAGTCCTAGTCCAATACTCAAACCACTACACTATACAGGCTCTATACCACTGCTGCACAAATGCTCTCACACAGAAAAAATGATTTTAAAACATTTTCCCCAAAATATCTTTGTATTCTAGAAAACCACAGATTGGCATTCCAAAACTTCTATTAGTTGCTTTTAAGTAGATGTAAAATTTTCATAGTGGATTTTTTACATTAATTATTTTTGTACATGTCCTTTCTCTTTCTCTCTCTCTCTCAAATCTTTGCAACTTTATAAACATCTGAATCTTTTCAGAATGTGGATCTACAAATAATTTTATGGATTTATTTTAATGTATTCTATGTAATATACATTTTTCTACAAAAATATAAATAGGCAATTACCATTTAACTGACTCACCCATTAGGTCAGAGCTTTCCAAACTTTTCATGTTGGTGACTTTTTTAGACATGCATCATTTTGCAACACAGTAATACAGTTTTACTAGCAAACCAGAGGTTAAACTAATCCCTTATAAAAGATACAGATACATACGTAAATTGTAATAACAAAATATATGCGGACATGACATATCCCATGAAAACCTTTCATATATTTTTTAAAATAATAACATACATTTCCAAGATTGTAAGCGACACACTAATGTGTCACGGCACACCATTTGGAAAGCCCTACATTAGGTTTTTAAACAGCATCACTTGCTACATGCAATTTCTGTGTAGTTGATGCCAAGGGTAATCCTAATCCTGACAGAAAGTTGATGTTTACAGTAAAGTTGCTGCCTTTAAGTAAACTCCTGTGTGTTGCAGCATCATACATACAGAGAGAGAAAGTTTCCTTTATTAAATTATTCTGATATGCAACACTTTAAATTCCTCATTCACTAACAGAACTTTTTTATCGTAAACAATATACAGTTTTATAGGAAAAAATATACAGTTTTATAGCAAACAATATACAGCATTTCCTGCACTGTATTTCCATTGTTGCATATTGGCTTAGCTTTATCTTCTTTCAGGAAGACAGAGAAGATTAATTTCACAGAAAAGGATAAAAATACAACTGAAATTGTTCTTATGAAGCCAAAGTCATATTTCTACTGTTTAAAAAAAAATACCAGCACTCTTATGTATGTATCTCAGAAAACTGGGCAACAGTGTTGCTCATTCATACAACTTTCCATAACCACCACCCCAGAACACTTCTTATCTGATATGAAAACTAAACTTTTTCTACCTATGCCTTTAACATCACAAACTAGGGAAGGTATGAAAGTGATGAACAGGCAGGGTCATCTCCACAGAAAATAGAAAATAGAGGGTCTTTTCTGGGCCTATGGGAATGTTTTCTCTCTTGTACAACTTTTCAATTAACATCCTGCTGGAAGGCTTACCTGTTGTTACAGGTGAGGGCAGAAAAGCACAGTGTTGTGCTTTTTAGTAGGTCATTGTGAGCTTTTTGTTATTTCAGCTATCCACAATGCTCCCAAACAACCATCACTCTGGAGTAATGTGGAAAATTACAGCAGTGGACCTCATCTGTTAACATATCTAGCTGTGTGGCAAAGGAGGGCCAGGGCTGGTGGTCAGTAAGGGCCCTGCCAGCAGTGGGTCCTAGTTGCTAATACCAATTAAGAGCTTATGAGTTTACAAAGAAAGAATTTAAGCAACACTTCATTGAATTGGAGTAGTGGGAGGTTGAATGTATCACCTGAAAACAGAGCTCAAAATATGAGCGCTAGCAAAAGTTAAGTAAATGAGCAGGGAAGAACCTGGTTCAATTTCATTCACTTCCAGCCTCAGCTGTATTCACTCTACTCACAGTATGGCAACAGAAGGCTAGCCAACATCACAGGGCTTTTTAAAAACATCCCTGAATAGGGATGTACTTTTCGAATTTTGCTCTTGAAGGAAGCAACAAGTGATTTTAGACACTTTCTTTCCACAGTGAGAAACTGTTTGAGAACTCCACAGTTTTTGAAGACTGTTTGCAGTTAGGACTTATTTGCATGAAAACCACACATGGTACATTTGTGCAGAGAACATTGCTTTTTGCTCAGAAAACAGCAAATATTATTTTCTGCGCAGAAAATGCTATTTCCTGCACAAAAAAAGCTAGAGGTGGGAACTTATTATGTCCAAAATTCATGCATGGCATTTTGCACAGAAAGCAGCAGATTCTGGACAGAAAATAGAAAATAACACATGCAAATTTTGTGCAGAGTCCCAAACAGAAGATTCTCTTCAGTCCAGAATTCTTCCTATCGGGATCCCTCAATATTCCAAAAACATGCTTTTCAACTATTTTTCACACATCTTTCCATCCCTTTCACTCAGATAATAGACATATTCACAAAAGGCAATGCTGGGGATATTGGCTGCTCTGACTGAGAAGACACTAAACTGATCTAAATCCAGTAGGTGACAAATATCAGCTATGCTGAATCAGTGTGCTCAAAACCCACAAGCCGTGTCAGATTCAAACCATCTGGAGCCATATGTAGCTCATGAATATGGCTGAGTCACATTCAGGTAGTAACAGGGGATGATTTTTAGTACCCCCAGGAATCACTTTATTTCCTAATGCAATGATCATGTTTTTCATAAACTATGTGACTATATTCACAAAGATGAATGTGATTTAAGTAGATGTTACTTCCCTGACATATAAATACAGTGACCTGTTATGTCAATTTCCCAGTGAATAACTGAAAACAAGAACACCACATTTGGAAGGATGATGCAAATTAAAACTATTTGGCACCTTTTGAAATGGCTAAGCAAGAAAAAATAATTTGTCACCTCATTTCAGAATATATTTTATTATTACATGAATATGCCTTTCCTAAAAGTTGGGTAGTAGTCCAAAAATGGGAAGTATTTAAAAAGTCATCCAAAAATAAGTTCAGTGTTAGGTTTTTATTCTTCATACACAAGATCTACTTACATTAACAGAAAGCCTTGTGTCACAATAACTATAATGGTAACAAATTTTTAAAAGACTAAAAGAATTACTCTCTTGAAATATTATTTTTTGTGGGTCAGACTAATTAAATATTCAGCTAAACAGCAGTAACTGACAACATATACTTCGTAGTATCACTGCCTTACTCTTTAAAAATTACAAGGTGTTGCAGATGATATATTAAAAATTAGTCTAAAGAGAGAAATACTATGAACTGTGGATATGAGTACCCATACAGACAGAAAGGAAAAGAAGAAATCCCTTAAAATACTTCAGCGGGATGGGCTACTTTTATAGCTATCTTCTGTCTTTCTTTTTTTAATCTGCCTTGTGCTTCCAGTAATCCTGAGTGGATCTATTGCATGGTATTTGTTTTATATCAGTTAAAAGAAGATAATAGCTCCAGTGTCATCTACACTGGCATGCATGGCATGCTTAAATCTTCAGCTATCCTCTTGTTTCCTCTCAAAGCAGAGCAATGCTGCTTTCACATTATATACCCCAAAGCAAATACTCCCATGTGCTGAGTCTGCATATGCGTCCCTCACCAGTCTCCTGTCCAGTGAGCCTTTGAAACACTCTCCATCCCTCACATTGAAATGACAGGAAAGGGTGAAGCAAAGAACCCGAGGGTGTCTTCCGTGGCCAGAACAGTGTAAAGTCACTTTCTGACCCCATGCCCTGGCAACTAACAGGATGCTTTCCCCTCAGTACTTGCACGCACAGATTCAGGCAGTGAAGTCCACCAAGGGCTGAGCTGTTCACAGCCCAAAGGTGATAAATATGACTCTGGAGGACTCCAACTCAGTCTAGATTCACTGATTCTCTGTATATGCGGTAACATGAAAATTTCACCAATTTTTGGGGAGCGGATAGCTGTAAAACTATATATCTCTTTAAGGAGCAACTACTTTGTGATGCTTTTTTTAAAAAAAAAAAGATTCGAAATGGGTAAGGAGAATGGAAAAAAACACCTACAGTGAGCAGACATACAAAGGAGGGAAAATCTCCCACACCAACACATACCTATGGACAATGGCATTAAGAAAAGACAAATTTACTTGTACACTGCCTAGACAATTTCAGTAATTGAAAAGTCTACATAATTTTTTTAACATGATAGAATAAAGAAACAAAACTGTGTATAGCAAGGGCAAGAACACAATGGCCTAAATCCAACTGTTGGTGTCAACTAGAACAGACCTACAGCATCAATGAAGCCTCAGCGGTGACTTACTAAGGTCCCATTCATTTAACGGGTCTATTTTAGTTAGGACCAAGAACTGGATTTCAGCCACAGAATACAAATCCCTAAGAAAAGTCATAAAGTAATAAAAGGAGAATTGTGTGTTAGCAGCTGTGCTCAAGATAGACAGACTGCCCTACTATGACACAGGGAGGAGGGCTGCTTTAGCTTGCTGACTGAGGGTCCAGGAAAGTGCACCAGATTGCTATTTATTTTATTATCAATGCACTTTTACTTCCAGGAACGGTACTTGTGGGATTTTGAGGTGTCAAAGTAATTTATCAGACTTGGGTACTATGGACCTTGGTTGGGCATAAGGGGGAACTGGTGGGCAGAGCACTTGCTCCTCTGCCTCAGATAAATGAACAGACATCACAGCATATGGGTAAAAGGAGAAGAAAGGGATCCCATCTGGAGCAGAGAGAGGAGATTTACATTAATACTTAAGGAAGAACCACAGGCACGCATGGCATAAGAAGCATATAATGGGCTTACCCTCTTCACTGACGGGGAGCATCTTTAAGAGGAAGGTGAAACTGAGAATACCAGCGAGTGCAGCTTCTTCTTCTCTCCGAAGCCAGGATAGGAGAGAACTGCGCTTCCTATACTAGCCCCCTTTATGGAAATGCTGAGACCCTTTCCGCACTACACTGTATAGCGCGATGATTCCACTTTCAACCTCCTCTGGAATCCTGGGGTTTGCAGTTTCGGGAGGGGCCGGCCGGCCCCTCCCGAAACTGCAAACCCCAGGATTCCAGAGGAGGTTGAAAGTGGAATCATCGCGCTATACGAGTGTAGTGCGGAAGAGCAGGCAGGTGCAGGTGTAAATGTCTGCGAAGGAGAGCCCACCAGGCGCGCAGGTGCACACAGGGAGCCCCGCTCGCCCAGCGGGCGCTCACACCGGGCTCCCTCGGCTCCACCGGGCTCGCGCTGCCCACCGAGCCCACGCTCAAAGTTACTTGGGCGAGTGGTCCGCCGCGCGCCCTCGCCTGGGAACGCGGGGCGGACGGGAGGGGGGAGGGAAGGAGTCAAGCCCACCGAGGAAAGGCGACCGCCCCGGGCTCCGTCCCTCCCCGCCGAGAAAGCCCGCGAGGAGGCTGGCTCCGAGGCGCTTACCTCAAAGAGTGGCCCAATCTTGTTCTTTTCCAGGTAGGCTTGAATCCTGGTTTGCTGGTGAGACGCCATCAGATTGAGCTCACGAAGCGAGGAGAGACCCGCGTTCCCGCCGTGCGTCTCCGGCGACTCCTGCTGTCCCTTTTCGGTTAGCTCTCCGGCTAACCGGGGAGGGGGGAGGAAGGAAGCGGCAGGGCAGAGAGACCGAAGGTCCGGCGCTAACTCGGGTGCCTGGACGAAGCCCTCCGTCCTCACGCGCCGCCGAGCCGAGCCCAGGCTGCCGGGCGGGAAAAGGCTGGACTCTTTTATCTCGCCATTCAGGCGGAAAGAGGAGCGCGCGGGCTGAGGGGGCGCCTGAGGTGGAAACAGCCCGGCTCTCCGTGTCGGCTCTGCGGCCGCTCGTTCCTTGGTTACAGGGAGTGGAGCTCCCGGGCTCCTCCGGCAACAGAAGCCGCCCAGCGAGCCGGCCCCCCTGGCGACGGCGCTCTCCCCGAGCCCAATGGCAACGGCTCTGCTCTTCGCCCGGGCCGCCAGACGGGGGAGCCGCTCCCCTCGCCAATGGGCTCCCTCGCCTGCCGGAGAGCGTCGAGGGCGGGGGGCTTCGCTGAGACGCCGGGAGGAGGGGGCTCGGCGGGAGGGGCCGCGTTGGCGAAAAGGAGGGCGCCGCGGCCGAAGCGCCCTGTCCGCCTGGCCTGGGGCGAGCCTCGGGAAGGCGCCAGGGATGCCAAGCCCCGCTCGCACAGCTTCCTTACTGGTCTCAGGCTCTCTCTCTCTCTCTCTCTCGTAGGCCGTTTCCGCACTAGGCTGTTAGAGTGCTCTTATTCCATTTTCAACATCCTATGGAATCCTGGGGTTTGCAGTTAAGGGAGGGGCCTTTGAGGATTGCATAGGATGTTGAAAGTGGAATAATAGCACCCTAACAGCCTAGTACAGAAATGGCCATATTCACCTGAGCTCTTCATCTGTTGCCAACATCCAAAGAGAACCAGCAAGGTTGGAGGAAGGGGGTTGGGGCCCTGGAGCAATTCCAGAAAATAGGGCCCCCATGAATGATCTGATCTAGGGGAGGTGGATCATCGGTGGACCCCTAATGTACAAAGTATAATAGCCAGCAGCACAACAGTGGCCATTTCCGCACTACAGTCTTATAGCGCGATGATTCCACTTTCAACATCCTCTGGAATCCTGGGGTTTGCAGTTTCGGGAGGGGCCGGCTGGCCCCTCCCAAAACTGCAAACCCCAGGATTCCAGAGGATGTTGAAAGTGGAATCATCGCGCTATAAGACTGTAGTGCGGAAATGGCCAGTGTAAATCCTTTGCTACTTCAGTGACACCAACCACCTGATTCATTTTTTTTTTTTCTGTTACTGAAGTGATAACAAAAGCAAGCAACACTTTTCTTCCCTCCGCACTGGGCCCCTAGCCAAGGATGAGCCTGGACCAATTGCACCAACTGAACCATTGGAAATCTAGGGGGAGGGAGAAATATCTTTGACACTTTCTATTCAACCTGGATTTTTTTAAAATTCTTCTCTTGGCTCACACAAAGGCTGCGGGGACTTTCTAATGTGAAGAAACTTTTAGGGCACTGCCAAAACGCATTCATGCTTTCTGGAGTTACTCTGCAATTCCGCTTTCTAAATGTTACCATTGGTTGGATACCAACTGATCCAGCTTGTTTTGAAAATCTGTGTGGAAAGTGCCCCCATTAATGATATTGTTGTGACGATTCCCTGGACTGTTTCAGAATAGCCTCACAGGCCTCTAGGTTATTTCAGAAGCTAGGGCAGATTCATGTGTCGTGCTCTACCGCCCATGCAAGTGTATATTTGACTTGAAACATTTGATTTACTTTTCCATAGTTCATCATGGCTGCAAACAACATCAGAAGAAAATCAAATGATTTTTGTTTTATCACAATAACATTAATAAAACTAGAAAAGTCATGTTTAAAAAGGCACTGGTCAGGATCCAAGGGTGTCTTTCTACTGATAGCAGCAATTCTGTCAGCAAACTGGGATGTGGTATCTCCCTGCATGAACACGTACTGTCCCCTGCACACTCCTAAAAGAGTGCCTTCCGAAGCAAAAAAATAACATCTTACATCCTTTTCAAACAAATAGATTAAAGATATATTTTATGCTTCTTCTTCAGGAGTAATGCAGAGTTGGAGCAAAACATTAAAGGCCTGCTCTTTGCCAGTGATGTCATTCTTCAAGGGCTCTTGCAGCAGGGTCTGACCCACTGACTGATATTTCCCAGAGTACTAGGCTATATGTGGGGAAATCTGTGCATGTAATACAGATCTTTCTTTTTAGCTGTGTGCATTTTGAGGCTGCTGTCAGGAAATCACAATGTCCATTTTTCCTATAAGATGTAGAACACGACGATGCATAGAACAAGTCCACAATTCAGAAAGTCACAGCATTTTGTTTTTGTTGTCATTTGCTTTTAGGTTATATTGCCTTCATTCTTAACACTTATCTGATTGTTTCTTTGAGTTTAAATGGTGAGGGATTTATAGGCTGTAAATATCAATAGATTTATATCCTACCTCTCGTCAAAGTCTGAAGTTAGCTAAATATGTTAAAGTTGTTCAGGTTTTTTTTCCATCAATGGAGAGAACTCTTATTTTAGTTGTTTTAATTTGAATTGTGTGCAATGTAGTGCAGTGATAAATAACCGATAAAGGGTGCCTTGTGCTAACTGAGACAATGTCATAGTTTTATGTGATGCAGCAAATTGTATCACTGCAATTCCACTGAAGCAATCATACAAATATATCATAGCACCATGCAAAGTTTTGCCTGACCATTATGACTGTAAAAGGGGAAAAATCACTTCTTATCTTTTTTGTGCATTTTCATCCTTTGTGTTTCTTCTAGTCCCACGTTGCCTGACTAGAGGGCCTGCCATAGCAATTCTTGCATCAGATTCTTCCTTTATGTGGATTCTGTTGTTAGTATTTTAAAGCTATTTATTTTGGACTCACATCGTTTCAGGGGGAAGGAACAGTGATTTCCTACACCATAGGTATTTTGTTTCCTTAAACCATGTCTTGTCAGAGCCATGCTAACTGAGCAAATAGCCCATTTTAGAATATTACTACTTCCTGGTCCAACTATCAGCCTTAAAAAAAAAAGTAACCCTTTCTCAGTCTGCTTGATGATCCATTATGCCTTAATCACCATCTTTTTCATCAACTAGACAAACCCCTGATGAGAAATATATGAACTATCTGCCTTTCCTACCAGCTGAGCTGGCTGCATGCATGGCTTGGGCTCTTTCTACTCTTCTAGTCTCAAAATGTACCCTATTTGTTGGCATATAAGACTCATTTTTTTTCCAGAAAAATACTGTTTGAAAATGGGGTGCATCTTATTTGCCAGCACATATTATATACCAGGAAACAGTATTTGCCAGCATATAAATGGGATGTATCTTGTATGCTAGTGCATCTTATATGCTAGCAAATATGGTAATCTTTTCCTACTTCAAGAGTAGGACACTACATACAGTATAGGGAAAAGGAGAAGGCTGATAAATTGTAAAGGAGAGAGAAAAAGGAAAAGTAGGAACACCAGAGCCAAAGTATTGATGGTTCAGTTTGTGCAATTGCTCCAGGACCTACACTCATTTGGTGCCCAGAGGAAAAGGTGTAGTTTGCTCCTTTTTTTCTTGCCAAAACTTCTTGAATATTAATGACATTTTGGTCATTATCAGTATAAATAATAAATGCATGGTATCAGGCTGTTAGGTTCCAGGGCTGATATACACACAGATGGGTTCACACACATGAAGATGAATATTTCACTGCTGTTATTATACTTTGTATTTTACTGATTATTCATTCATTCTGTGTTTTAATTTGTATGCCATCATTTGCTGAATAGCTCATGTACATGCACCATGGGGGCAAGGGCTTATTTTGGGAATTGCTGCAGGATCCCAACTGCTTTAATCCTAAATAGGTGAATTAGATGGAACACAAATGGATTAGATTGAAAAGGGTATCAGCTGACTAATTATTCATAAGGATGGCTGCAAAGCAGCATCTGCAAGTAACCCTATGCAATAGGTTATTTAAGTCATAGTTACCAATGCTGGGAAGAAAGTTAGGCAGCCATACGCTAATGGAGAAAAAACTCCTGCTATTGAATCATTAGAGCACCTGCAGTGTTTCTTGGCTTAATTATAGTGAAAGCAAGAAGCTGCATTGTTAGCAGTTTCCCTTCTGTTTTCCTTTTGTCTTGTAGGGAAGATGCACATCATCAATTTAAACTTCCAGTGATTGTGTGATAGTAGCTAAACTAACTGAAATAACCTAAATTTTAGATGAATGTTATGTCTAATTTCTCCATGTAGTCAATGTGCTTGGGAGCTATGGATGATAATTTCAGAATCAAAAGAAATTTCAAGGCATAATTTATACTGAGTTAAAATGAATATTTTGTAACAGAGCTGAACAGTAATGAAGACAATGACAATGATGTCGTTTAATCATTCAGAGTTAAACACTTTACTGAAAGGTAGTTAGAGGATGACTAATCCTGGGCCTTGCTTTTCATTGAGTCCCCAGTGAGGTCATCGGAACTTTCTCCCAGGTAAATGCATCTTTGCTGTGTTGAATGTTTTATGATTGTTAGTGTTTGCCATTGTTAACTGATGTCAAGTCAGCTTCAACTTTTGGCAACCCTGTGAATGAGAGACCCCAAGTCATCCTTTTACCAACATCCCTGCTCAGATTTTGAAGACTCAGTGCCATGGCTTCCTTGATTGAGTCTATCCATCTGTAATGCAGTCTTCCTCTTTTCCAACAGCCCTCTAACTTACCAAGCATTATTGTCTTTTCTGGTGAGTCATGTCTTCTCATGTTATGTCCAAGAACAATATCAGTTTAGTCATCTGGGCTTCTAGGGGAAGTTCTGGTTTAATTTGCTCTAGTACCTATCTATTGGTATTTGTTACCATCTGCATTTCTAAGTTGATTTGGAATTGAGCCTGAAGTGTCTTTTACAAAACTGAGTATTCTGTCCCCAGAAGATGCTGTTTTAAATTTTCCACTAGTGTTAAGTCCTGAGTTAAATATAGGACCTCCTTTCTTTGGAGATGAAAATGTTGGTGACAAGTTTTGTAATTTATCTTAATTTACAGTTAATATACCACATGGAAGGGGGGCAAACTTACAGTGGCAAATAAATGCTGTGAAATGTAAATGAAATTAAACATTTCAATAAACTGCAGTAACTCTGCTGTTTGTTTGTTTGACAGTTTATGCCTTTATAGCTTGCATCCTGATAGTGGCATACAAGGGTGTAAGTTAACCTTTGTTGTTGTTATATGCCTCCAAGTTGTTTCTGACTTAAGGCAATTCTAAGGTGAATCTATCACAGGCAAGTTTGGCAACATTCGTTCAGAGAGGGTTTGCCGTTGCCTTCCTCAAAGGCAGACAGAGCATGATTTGCTCAGGTCGCCCAGTGGGTTTCCATGGCCAAGCGGGTGTTCAAACCCTGGTCTCCAGAGTTGAAGCCCAACACATGAACCACTACTGACTCAACTTCACCTATGTCACTCTATGTCTATTTTTGGCTGCTATGGACATTGGTATACCCTCACTCCACAGTGATTATCATACTTTGGATAAATCATGAGAAGACATTAAGTTTTCACATAGCTAGATATGAAATTATTACATCAGCTGCTGAGATTTCTAGAGTACCCCAGCAGATCTCAGTGAATGATGTAACCAATTCATTTCTGGCTACAGTGACATAGCCAGATTCTTCTCTGATCCCTCCCGCTTTCCACCAGGCATTGAATGGCTGGGAGGGAGCTTCTGGCGGATCTAAAGCAGGTCAGGAGATTGTAAATGGCTCCAGGTAGCATATCACACACAACTACTACACTACACTTAGCCATGCAGGATTCCAGCCTACGTCACAAGCATCTGTTGATTCTGTTTACTTTCAATGTTTTTGATTCCATAATTTTGCACAAGTTGCTTTTTATCAAAGCCAGCCCTTATGGATAAGAACATAAACTTTAAATAAATTTGAGAAAAGGTTTATGTTTTTATCCCAATCCTGAAAGTGAAATTTCTGCACATACAGCTTGATACCCTAGTTAGCATAAGGCACATAAAAGTTGGTTGATTCTTCAGGAAGATGTTGAAATGAATCCACAAGAGGTACTCTAATAATTAGTGGGTCTGCCATTATTAATACCTCCTCGTAAGGAGCTAGAAATATGGCTTTAAAAGAATAAGCAGCTATTTAAGTGCTTAGGTTTAAGCTCTTTAAAGCTTGAACTTTGTCATTGTTTGTATTTTAGACCCTATATTGCTTTTACAGTATACATATATATGTGTCTATTCAGAAGTAGTCAATATTGGGGGTTTTAGGACTTCCTCCCAGCCTTGGTGTACCAAATGGCTTACAATGTTTTTTGTTTGCTCTCTTCTGAGCTTCTCAACTGAAAGTGGATCTGAAATGTCCCTTGCAAAAACTATATTCTGTCCACTTCCTGTGGTCCATCAGCTGTGAAGTATATCTACTATATAGATATATCAGGGCTTAGCAAGACATTGTAAGGAAATCAGAATCTACATTTTTAAAGATTTAAAAGGCTAATAAAATAGATTTTATGGATAATTAATTATATGAGCACTAGAAGAAAAGAGGATGAAAGGATGAAGGGGTGTCATGTCAAGGAGGGAGCGGGCTTGTTTCCCACTGCTCCAGAGACTAGAACAAGGAGCAACAGATTGAAGCTACAGGAAAGGAGATTCCATCTGAACCTCAGGAAGAACTTCCTGAGGGTCAGAGCTGTCCAGCAGTGGACTATGCTGCCTCACAGTGTCATGGAGTCTCCTTCTTTGGAGGTTTTTAAGCAGAGACTGGATGGCCATCTGTTGGGAGTGCTTTGATATGGGTTCCTGCATGGCAGGAGGTTGGACTGGGTGGCTCCTGTGGTCTCTTCTAACTCTAGGATTCTATGATTTGGATGTTTCTGCAAAGGCATCCTTCAGGACAGTTATATAAAGTTCCTCTCCCAACACACACATACAAAATGATCAGTATACTATGGGGAGAAATTATTTTCAGGTTTTGTAATATACCTGAAATATATTCCATTACATTAGGGCATATTTGCTGTGTTTGTATGTGTACATGGTGAAAATAACCTTTTTGGATACAGAACTAAACATGCTTGTCAATCTCATGGAAGTGGATTTTACATTTGAGTAAAATATGTTCTGGATAAGAATGTTTCTAATCTCAAAATATAAAACTGTTCCAAGTTTGTTTTTGTACAAATCTTATCATAACTATTGTTCCGTTAATTATTGCTAAAAACGCTCAACTATAAAAAGTATGTGAATCTGTTCATAGTTTTTATCATTTAAAGGTACAGTCAGTTCTGTTGGAAGTGCTGTGGTATCAAGCATCCTGTTCAGCCTGCAGCCTCTTTTGCTATTAAAATAGTGGGAGCATTTATACAGTTATAGGACTTCCTGCATGCCTCTAGCCATGTTTCATACTGTCTCTCAAGCTTTTTCCATTTTGCTCAACTGTAGGTGCTAATGCATTGGCATGGCCAAAGAGGCAGCCTCTCACTTCCTCAGTCTCTTCTCTTCCAAAGATGAGTCTTTGATTCTTTCATTCTCTGATTCTCTTCATGCCTCTGAAAAGCACTGTTAGGTAGAAGTCAGAAACCCTGAATGTATATTTAGATGCAGCAAGTAAACTCCTCAAGCAATTTAAAGGTTGCTTTGTGTTTTTCAGAAGTTACTGTTGGTGGGGCACACTAGAAATTCAGTGCATTTCTTTGCAAATCTCTGCTAATGGAGTCTGCTTAATAACATATCCAGTCTCCATCCTTCCCTAACACCCTGGGGAAACTACCCCTAATCCAACAAATACTGTAACTACTTACCACAGAGTAAGCCTCTTTAAATTCAAGGGGGCTTACTTTTGAGTGGATGTGTACAGGATGACTGTGTCAATGCGTTTCACTTCATTGTGGCTTAACATAAACCTTGCCCACAGAAAGAGAAGAAACACAATGTTTTTTTTAAAAAAAAATATTAATGAGGTTTTAACTATAATGATGGAATAAGCTGTTTACTATACAGTAGTGTTAATAATCGAGCTTTGTTGAGCTCAACAGCCTACATCCAGTTTAGCTGATTTACTCCACTAGTGTGTTTGTGCTGGATCATACTTTTCAGCAACTAGTTTTTAAAAAAATAAGAAAGAAAGAAAGAAAAATTATTTAGATTCTGCTTTGCATAACCTATATGTAAAAACTATATTGGATACCTTTCTTGTGCTAGCTCTGAAAATGTTCAACCTCTGTTTGCTCCAGTGCAATTACATAATTGGATATTGGCCAGTGGCCAGGTAACCATGTATAGGATTTCAGCCTGAAAAAATTTACTTCCATATATTTTTGAAATATTTCTGTCACTTATCCTTCTTTTTGCAAGCTTTCTGCATGCATATATCATGCAGCTATAATTCTGTCCATTCCTGAAACAGACTGGAGAGACCTTTTTTTCAATTCCTTTAAAAATCATTTTGATAATGTGTCCCATGTGTCACAACACCATATTAAACTACTTCATAAAGCTTTAAATAGCAAGGGTTTAGCAATTTCCTTCCTGACTTAAAAGGTTGTTCTCTAGTTTCTTATTTATTGTTCTTTTAACAATGGATGTCTGGGAGACATTCTGGTATAGCAAACAAATTGAATGCTCTGTGTTCTTCTTACTGCACTTCCCCATTCACTCTTGTTTTAGCCCTATGATGGAATATATTTTTGAATATCTATTGAATTACTCTATTTCTTGGTTATAATTGAAGGGAGATTAATATACTGTAATAAAAACCATCAAATATCATTTCAAAATAACCAAAGATATATTTTACCTTTGTCAAGGCTGATACCATTCCCAAATGAGAATTCTTAGTCAAAGTCAATTCTTTCTAAGGATATAATTATACTTCCATTTGCATCATCCTAAATTTGAAAATATTGAGGCTTGCCAAAGCATAACTAAAGAGTCAGTGTTGCAATGATGACCTGAGACTTGGGAAGTTCAGGGTCAGGAGCTGTGAAACTCTTTCAGAGAGTAGATTTTGGCGAGTCATTCTCTCAGGTTAACCACCTTCCCAAGGTTGTGTGTGTATGTGTGTGTTTGTGAGAGAACCATGTACACCACTTTGAGCCCATTTGGCTAAGGGTGGGGTATACATATGCTGATATGAAAATAACAAATGTCAGATAAATGCTCATTCTTATTCTCATCTAGGTGTAAAGTCACCAGCATCAGAAAAATGCCTAAACATTTTGGTGCTCTTCAAATGGGTCACATCATTATCAGTAAGACAGGTACACAATCAGATGGGTGCTTTCAAAATTATTGTTTGAGCACAGAGTTGATATATTATTCTGTTGTTTATTGTCTACTTACACTGAATAAATAATAATTTAAGAGAGATGGTGTGAACATATTACAACGCTGTGGGTGGAAAAACATTCTTCATGCACTGTTTCTCTAATCTTGATAATTTTTCACAGCATCTTTTCCAGACTTTTTACAATGAAGCTTTTTTGGTTTTTATTTTTGTTCCCTCCTTGAGAATTTTCTAGTAATAAATGCCAGTAAAAAACAATAAAATGGGAAGATGTCAAAGTGCTCCCCCTTAGTGACGGATATGAACTGCTGCCACATTCTCAGTCCAGGATACCAATGGGGAATCAGGAGTAGATTAGCAAAACGTCCACGGTTCTTCATGGGATTTAGGGACTGAATGCCTAGATTTTTGGTATTTATGTAGCAACCCCTCTATTGAACTTAAGCAGGTTCTTGCCACCTATATTAAGTCATGGGTGTGGGGACAATAGTCCCACTGTCTGTATAGCTATATAATCCTGTGTGCTGAATATTGGAAGTTTCCAGTAAAGTAATCAAAAAAACTCTTGTTGACCACTTACAACCGCTTTTGGATGCATACCCAAGGTCTACAGATCTCACGCTATACATGTATGACTTGAAGAATAAGTATTACCAATACTGGAAAACGCTTACTTACACCAGTCTACAATGGTAGCAATTGTAGGATAAACTTGGAAGACAAACAGCCATTTTAAAAAGATTGTTATTTAGTTATTTGTATTATTTGTATATCATACTTTATTATTGTGTGTTTTCAAGTCATTTCTGACTTATGGCAATCCTAAGGCTCATGGCCTTTTCTTGTCAAGATTTGTTCATAGGGGGTTTGCCTTTCTTTTCTTACAAGGATGAGAGAATGTGACTTGCCCAAGGTCACTCATTGGTTTCCATGGCTGAGCAGGGACTCAGACCTTGTCTCCAGCCTTCCAGGTTGAGATGATCCCACATCACTTTTTCCTGTACCAGCTCCCCTGTGGGAGAGGTGGTGGATATGGTGGATGTGCCTGAGACAATATCAGCTGGCAGAAGATTCCTCCTAGGTAACAGAAGAATGGAGGACTACTCACAAATGTTCCAGATACCTGTTTCTTGCTTTATTCTTGCTTTACACATATTTTATTCTTGAAGAGTAGATGGAACAGATGGGACCCTGAAGGAACCAACTTATCCCACTATGTCCAGCCACTGGTAACATAATAAACTTTGCAGTCCATTTTCTTAAATTTCCAAAGCAGATTTGTGTGAAGATTCTTAAAGAAGCTCTTCAGATGATGGAGATGTTACACTTCCCATTTGGATGTTTCTACAATTACAAAGTGTGAGTAAATAATTTAAGTCCAAGGTAAGCAGAAGAGTGCTGTTAAATTGGATATAAAACTTAAAAGTAATAAAACTACTTCAGCACAGAGAGGCTTGGAAAGAATGGATTAAACAATGAAAGATCTGAGATGTCAATTGAGGATGAAGATTCTTCTGGCGGAAAGTCAGAGATATGTAAAGACACTGAGGAGGCCATTCAGGAAGATCACCCAGAGAAATCCTCAACAAAACTATTGAACTTACTGGCCTTAGCAACAAATAGCAAACCTCGTCTGAATAAATCTTAAAAGAAAACTCTGTGATAGGGTCTCTATAAGTCAGAAACAATTTGAAGACACACAACAGCAACATTAAAAATATCAACTTGTTTTTGTATTTTGTTCACACAGGTGTAAAGGAAAACCATGGCTTCTACCTGTACTAGGCCCAAGAAACAATGAAACTGCAAATGAGCAAGAAACAAAGAACAAGCCCACCATTGTACTAGGGAAAAGAGGTGACATTGCTATATAATTTTGTCAGTGTTTGTCTTTGTAAATCTGAGAAGATTGAAACATTTTATTATAAGAACATGTGAGAATCTAGTGCATATAGTGGGGGTCTCTGACATTTATATATTTATTTGTATGTCTTATATTTAATGAGGGCTGGTTTAGTATGTCTATATTTAATAACTCAGAGAAGCAAATAAGAAAAGGACACAAGGTGGACTTTTTTGGCATATTGAAGTGTAAGCGATAATGTATAAAAGTAGCTTTGTCAAATGTTGAAATTCAGAGAGCTGGAAAAATGAGTAGGCGTAACTATGAAGGTTTTTATAGTCAAAAGTACAAAATGCACAAAGTCCAAAAGCATCTGAAAAGGAACACAGACAAAAAATGGGAGGAGAAACAACATGAATTATGGGTTTAACTATAAAGTGAAAAATGGGAGTAATGATGTGTAAGAATTATGCTGAATAGAACAGATTTGTCTACTTCAAGAATATGGAGAATACAATGGGAAAGGGGAGGAAAAAAGAAAATAATGGATTTTGTTACAAGATTTTCACCAGGAGCCCTATATGATGCTGTGCTGTCAATCAAAATGGCAGGGAATAGAATGAAAAGGTTTGGTCAGTGAACTATGATTATGAATAAAGAGGAAAGAATGGATGCAGTGACTGCATGACAGTAAAGTTGTACATGATTTTATACTGTGAGTCTAATAATCTTCTTCTCTTTGAAATAAATGGGAAAAGCAAAGGCTGATCATCACCGTAGCAGTGTCTGTGAACTGTAGGTAAGATTTAGAAAACGTATCTGCAGTCTATCAGTTAGGTAGGGAACAGGACTCATATTTTATAAATGTCATAGAATCATAGAATCATAGAAATCTAGAGTTGGAAGAGACCACACAGGCCATCCGGTCCAACCCCCTGCCATGCAGGAACACCCTCAAAGCAATTCCGACAGATGGCCATCAAGCCTCTGCTTAAAAGTCTCCAAGGAAGGAGACACCACTACACTCCAAAGCAGCATATTCCACTGCCGGACAGCCCTGACTGTCAGGAAGTTCTTCCTGAGGTTCAGGTGGAATCTCCTTTCCTGCAGCTTGAATCCATTGCTCCTTGTCCTGGTCTCTGGAACAACAGAAAACAAGCCCTCTCCTTCCTCTACGTGGCATCCCTTCAAATATTTAAACATGGCTATCATGTCCCCTCTTAACCTTCTCTTCTGCAGACTAAACATCCCCAGCTCTCTAAGTCTATCCCCATAGGGCATGGTTTCCAGGCCTCTCACCATTTTGGTCACCCTCCTCTGGACTTGCTCCAGCTTGTCAATATCCCTCTTGAATTGGGGTGCCCAGAACTGGATGCAGTATTCAAGATGGGGTCTAACCAAAGCAGAGTAGAGTGGTACCAGTACCTCCCTCGATCTAGACACCATACTCCTATTGATGCAACCAAGAATTGCATTGGCTTTCTTGGCTGCCACAACACACTGCTGACTCATGTTCAGCTTGTGGTCTATGAAGACTCCTAGATCCCTTTCACACATACTGCTATCCAGCCACGTGTCCCCCATCCTATATTTCTGTATTCCATTTTTTCTACCTAAGTGTAGGACCTTACACTTCTCTCTGTTGAATTTCATTTTGTTCGCCTTGGCCCAGCTCTCCAATCTATCCAGGTTATTTTGAATTTTGATCCTGTCCTCTGGCGTATTTAGCAACCCCTCCCAATTTGGTATTATCTGCAAATTTGATGAGCATGCCCTCTATTCCTTCATCCAAGTCATTGATAAAAATATTGAACAGCACTGGGCCCAGGACGGAACCCTGTGGCACCCCGCTAGTCACTTCTCTCCAGGATGAAAAGCAGCCATTTGTGATCACCCTTTGGGTTCGGTCGGTCAACCAATTACAAATCCAACTAATATTAGCCCTGTCCAGCCCACATTTTACTAGCTTCATTGCAAGAATGTCATGGGGAACTTTGTCAGAGGCCTTACTGAAATTAAGATATGCTACATCCACAGCATTCCCTTCATCTATCAAGCTAGTAACTCTATCATAAAAAGAGATAAGATTAGTCTGGCATGACTTATTTTTGAGAAATCCATGTTGACTTCGCGCGATTACCGTGTTGCTTTCTAAGTGATTAGAAACTGACTGCTTAATGATGTGCTTGTCGGGAGCTCCGGCCCGGCCGGCCCCCCCGGCGGCGGTTCAGGGGCTGCTGCGGATGCGGCCCTCGGTCGGGAGGATGGCCTGAATGACTCCCGCGTCGCTGAGGAGCTCCCCGCCACCGGGAGAGGCCGCCCGGACGCGGCGGAGGCTGCTGCCAACGAGCGGGATGCCGCGGAGGCCTCTGCTGCGGATGCGGCAGAGGCCGCTGCCAACGAGCAGGACGCCGCGGAGTCCTCGGCAACGGGGAGGGGCCGCCCGGACGTGACGGAGGCCGACGACGACGAGCGGGATGCCGCAGAGGCCTCTGCCGCGGAGAGGGGCTGCCCGGACGCGACGGAGGCCGCCATCACCGAGAAGAACGCCGCGGAGGTCTCCACCACCGGGGAGGGCCGCCCGGATGCCGCAGAGGCCGACAACACCGAGGAGGAATGCCCGAGCAGACTGCCAGGGTGGGCGGGACCCAGGCTCCCTCCTGGGGCACCGCCCACCCGTGGCCCCGATCCGGAGGAGGCTGCTGGCCCTCCTCCCACTTTCCAGTAGCGGCGGCAGGCCAAGGAGGCTGCCCGCTGCTCCTGACAGCTGCTGGAGCGGCGGCTGCAGGCTGACAGCTCTCAGCTGGCTGAGGGCTCGCAGCTGTGAGCCCGGTTAAGGGCTTGCAGCTGTGAGCCAGCGGCGGGATTGGCTGTCGCCGACCCTGGAGCCTTACTTAAGGCCAGCGAGGGGCAGCGGCAGGCACGGAGCAACAACCGTTGGCCCTCTGTGGGATGTCCATCTGAGCCTGGTTCCAGCCACGCCTGCCCCCGACCGTGCCTTCGTCCGGAGACTCTGCCAGCTCTGGGTGAAGTAGCCCTTTCTTTATTTTCGTTATACCTGCTGCAAGGACTCTTTGTGTTTGCCTTAGACTGCTGGCAGGGGCCTCCACAGCTGAGACTCCTGTGACTCCTGGCCCTCCCCTGCTCGACCCCAGCATGCCGCCGACAGAGCTCCAGGATCTTTCCAGGTACTGATGTCAGGTTGACTGGGTGATAATTATTTGGGTCCTCTTTTTTTCCCTTCTTGAAGATGGGGATAACATTTTCTTTCTTCCAGTCTGCTGGAACTTCTCCTGTCCTCCAAGATTTCTCAAAGATTATAGCAAGCGGTTCCGAAATGACTTCTGCCACCTCTTTTAATATCCTAGGATGCAATTCATCTGGTCTTGGAGACTTGAATTCATCCAGTGTGGCCAGGTATTCCTGTACCACCTCTCTACCTATTATGTGCCTCATTTCCTCTGCTTCCTCCCCTGCTCCCCAACTGCCAGGTTGAGTGCTTGTATCCTTCTGGATTCCAGACATTCTGTTATGAAAGATAATAGAACCAAGTTTTGGTACAATGAATTTATTATTAATGAAATGTATTTGTATAACAGCTATTTATTTGAAAGTTTATATTCCATTTTATAAGCCAGTGTTGAGGAATGTGTTCCCCCCTAGACCTGTTTGGACTGCAACTCCCATCAGCTCTAGCTAATATATCCAATTGTGAGGCATGATGAGAGCTGCAGTTTTAACAACATCTGGAGGTCTACACATTCTTCAGCCTTTTTATTGGTGCAAGGGGCTCTTAAAGAGACTTAAATAACCACTGATAAATGTAACTCACAAACTCATTATCCTTCTGTATTATTTATTAAAGTGCCTACTCTATGGATTATACAAAAATAGGAAACAAACACCCTCTCCTCAGCCCCGCCAGTTGAAAACTGCAAATTCAGATTTTTCTTAAAGTAGTATCATGTAAAATAATTTTTAAAACTAGGAAGAAGCTCATTAAAAAGCTATGCTTGATAATTTTTCAGAAGCTTAGTAGATGGAGGTTCTGATGGCCCTTATGCAAAGCAAAGTGGCTGAAAAGTGCCTTCAGAAGATTACAGGGAAAATATAAGGGAAAAGATGGCTGCTAAAGTATTTAGGAGCCAAGTTATATGGAGCAGTATCAACCCAATGAATCAAATCCCAAAACTAAATGCTAATCAGTGTAGACTTTAAAAAATAAGGGTAGTGAAGGCCCTTTTCACACACGGGCGGGGAAATGGGGAAAGCCACGCTAAAACGTGGACTTACTTCATTCCGTCGCCGTGCGGAGCAGAGCATTTCGCTGCTCTACACGGAGCAGCGTCCCGTGGCGTCCTCGGCACCTGGCAGCGCTCAAAATGGCGGGTTTTGACTGGCGGAGCCTCTCCACCAATCAAAGAAGCTTGCCAGCCGGAAATCCCGCCCTCCGCCCGATTTGCAGGGACGCCCTTTCACGCGTCCGCAAATACACACGGGCGCTGCGACGGGGCTGGACACCCGGTGCTTTTTTTTCTTTTCATTACAATGTGTGGATCCAGTCCATTCTCACAGGCAATGTCATGGAGAGTCAGGGCCCGTTGGAGGGGGGCATTTTTGCTGGGGTGGGGAGGGGTTGAACAGACCTGCCCCTTTTGCAAACCAGGCCATTTAAGAAATAGATACATTTTTATTAAAGTAATTGAGACCTATTTTACTTCTGAACATACGCATGGTTTAAACCGTTTTAGCCATCTAAAGCTCTTTTAACCTGTTAATGTTTTATCTTGCTTAAATTATTTATTGATTTTAACTTGAAATTGTCCAAATTGTTTATATTTTAAATCTGTTCACTGTCTTGAGATCTTATGATAAAAGGGCAAGATGCAAATATTTGGATGGAGGGATAGATAGATGGACTCTTCCTGTCTCACTGTTTCACAGTAAGAAAGTGCCACCCAACATAACAACCTGTAATTAGTTAATTAACTAAATAATAAACCAGTTGTTTTCAAGCTCTGGGGCAGAATATTGGACTACAGCCTTTGGTCTGAACCAGAGAACCAAAAGCATGGTTTTTCTTATGCACTTTTGAAAAGGAAAACATTTCCTGCACTCTTCACAGTGTATCTTTAGATGTAAATAGTACATTTTTCCACATGTGACAGTGAAAAAGCCATTGTTAATCTTTAAGGCAAGAAGTTGTGTTTGAAGAAGATTAAAAGACTGTACTACTTTCATCTTTAAGAATTTCAATTAATCCATATATAAATATTTGACCAGAGGAAAGTAATATAAAAATTACAGAATACCAGACTTTTCTGATGGATAAATAATCAGGTGGTCTCTTCCAACTCTACATTTCTATGATTCTATGATAAAACACATTGCTGTCACCAGCTATTTTAGATATTGCTATGTAAGGATTAAGCTTGGGAGATCTAATAGTAAGTCCCACTGTGTTTACAGAAAAGTTCCTGGCATAGATATTTAGGGAAGATAAGAGGAAAGAGCCTTATTTTATTAGAGACCAAAAATGTTGTCATCCCTTTCTACTGATGGTCCTGAATTTCCTTTCTCTGTCCCACCTCATCCATCTCTCTTGCTTCATCTAGCTGATCAGTACAGTGGGCCTCTGTCAGCACAGAATAATGATTCTCTTGACAGATCTCTGAAAAAACATCCTATTCTGTGACAATGTGTTTAGAATGATAGGTTCAATCCAAAGTAGCACTTCACAGAATTGTGGTTGCATTGGGAAAATGGAACAGGAAAGTGGTCTTTGTAATTCTTCTTCTTGCCCCCTTCCCCTATGTGGCTTCCTGAAAAAGCTACTGTGGAAGACTGGAAGGCAAAGTAGAGATGTATGGAAAAGGAAAAAATGGCAAAAATAATCTTCCTCTCTCTTTTGTCCAGCACAGAGCCTCTACTACCACAAGTGCCTTTCTTGAATAGAAAGACCTCTGTTCATTGAATGGCCAATCTGCATCCAATCTAGCCTACTGTCTTGCAGGTACTTAGACCAATATGCCAGTCTCTTCAGAGATTAGAAACATTATACTCCCAGATCTCTTCCCCTGTCCACCTGCCATAAGTTCTCACCTCATCTGTGAACAACACTTTAATGCTATGCACCTATGCTAACTATTGTAAATCTAACGGGGGTTTCCAGAGTGTGTAAACTTACCCAAGAGCCTAATAAATATGAGAAATCTGGTTAACCAGATCTGGAACACTTCACTTAAGCATTCCTAAGTATTGGAATATCAGGATATTTTTGTGGGACCATGAGCAAGCTGTCTGTTAATCTTTTAAGCTATTTATTATATGCAGTCATGTGTGCGTGTGTGCGTGTACATACACATGCATATAAACATATACACTCCTCTTAGGGAAAAACATAGACATTGCCTTCAGTATATCACACTGCATATAAGGCATCAAAGATCCATTTACATTACAGTATATGCAAGTAAAATGATACACTTTGCTAAGGACTGGACTTTTGTCTCATCGGCATCTCTCTAGCAGGCATCTATCTAGTTGATATTTAAAGGAACGTTGCCATCTTAAACAACATAATTTGCCCATTTTTCCATTAGGGAATACCATGTCATCTGTTGTGAAATTGTATATCTCTAAACAGACATCTAAACAGGAGTTGGCATTGCTATATCTTGCTATATCTAGCAGCGTCTGTTACAATTCTGTAAATATCAGCGATGGAGATTGGAGTGCATGGAGGGGGTGGAGGGGGTGGCAAGTTGCCTGGGGGTGTGGCTCTGGCACGCAGGGGCGTGGGTATGAGCCGAGACACCCCAAAAACATTGCCACGGGGGCAAACCACCCCCATCGCCCCCTGTTGCTATGCAACTGGTAAACATACAAATAACCCATTACAATCACAATGGAAAAGATATCTATTTAGCATAGCCTAGTCATTTCTCTTACCAGCATGACCTATCTTCATCAGCATGTCTGGGCAGTTATCAGTTAGGAACAGCATAGCCTGGGGCTGCATTGCAGGCTTTTCTCCCAATACACACTGCAAAGCAGTCTGACTTATATTTCTTCTGGCTTGTTTTTATATCCTCCCGAGCCTAGTCAGCTGTAATAAGTTGACATCTGGTTCAGTGAAATAACAAATGCTCAGTGTACCTCATTTATATAAGCAATCTTGTCTCCTCCAATCACATTCTTGGAGACAGTATAAACAAACTAGATAGTGGATAAGGAGCCGTGGTGGCGCAGTGGTTAAATGCCAGTACTGCAAGCCACAAGGTTGTGAGTTTGATCCTGCCCGGCTCCAAGGTTGACTCAGCCTTCCATCCTTTAGCAGGTCGGTAAAATGAGTACCCAGCTTGTTGGGGGCATGTATAGAAAATGTTTCAAAATACATGCTATTTGTAAGTTGTTCGCCGCCTCGATCCATATGGAGAGGCAGGATACAAATAAATAAATAAATAAAAATAGTGTCAGTGGTGGTTGCCTTCTATCAGATTGCATCAGCCAGCTGATTGCATCAGCAATTGCTCCGTACTCACCACTTGCTTTGAGTTTATTGTTGGTCAAGTCTGGTAGACATTCTCTTGTTTATAACTGTGTTGGTATACTGCATGGAACTAACTTGGTTCTTGGTTCTCAATAACACACACACATTTTGCAATACACAATGCTTTCTGCTTCATATTTTATATTCTATATATGTCTTATGAACATATTGTTATGCTTTCAGGACTTAAATTTAGCAAATTTTAACCCTAATCAGCCTACAGCCTTTTAGCACAGATGTAATAGTAAATCATAATTCATGTTGAAATAAGAAGAGAGGTAAAGACGAATTACCACCAGAGTGGGCAAGACAAAGAGAGAAGGATATCTTCATTAAGGAAATGGACTTCATTCTCTCTATGCCAAATCTGACCTTTTCCATTGACAAGTTTCTCCCCAGTTGTTTTTCGTAAAGCAAGATACCTGGGAAAACATTGCTTTATAATTCTATGAGCTTTTAATAAATAAAGAATGGCCAGTCATATTTTTCACAAACAGTTTTGCTCTGTAGCCAAGACCAATGATCATGTAGGAAAAGTAGAAACAGTAGGCAAGGAAGAAACAAGAAAAATACACAAATACAGACAAAAATGGGGGGATTTAATACTTCTATTGAGATACATGTTTAAAAACAGCACAGTTTTAAAAGCACAGGTAACTTAAAGGAGGATGGACATACTCTGCCAGGAAATATAAATGTAACCAGATGATATGGCTCATTAATTATAATCCCAGACAGAATTGCATCATTGAGCCAGTTGTGCTAGTAGCATAAGGAGTTCTTAACAAAAAAGGAAAAGGGGGGCCTACAGCCAACAGTTGCCTTGTTAAGTCTCTTTCTCAATGTTTTCATTGGTCACCATTCCCTCTGCAGTTTTCCATCCTTACCTCCTAGCTTTATCAGTCAGTCATCACAGCACTACTTGGCCATTGAGCATGCTTAGCTTTAATTGGACTGTATTGGATAGATCCTTTTCATACACACACACAAACACACACACGCACACACACATATATATATATATACACAACATCTCTGAAAGCTTTGGTATACTCCCAAGTCTTGTGATATATGATGCCACTAAGGTACACGCCTTGTATGAATGTCCTTGTAGGCTGAGATCACCTACAGAAGCCCTTTTATCTGTCCAACAATCCAAAGAGATTTGGTGAAACATTGGCCCATTCCGCACCGGACTATTAAAACAGAGGTCTTCTGCACCATGGAGTGGACTGGGGCGGACTACTTTTTGTAGTTCCGCACTTCAGTCCGGTTCGAAGCGACCGGAACTGGTGGTGCAGCATGCTTTTTAAAAACCTCTTTTAGTGCATGCCTGCAGATCTGCCGGGGGCGGGCTTTAGGCTGGCAAGCTTCTCCGGTTGGTGGAGAGCCTCCACCAACTGGCAGCCGCCATTTTGGACGCCGGCGCAGTGCGGAGCGATGAGCTCACACTGCTCCTTGTCCTGACGGACTCCCCCAGATGCTGAAGAAATCCGGTGAGTCCCATTTTTTCGCGGTTCCTTTCCCACGTGCAGAAAGGGCCTATATCTTTTCTATAGCAACTGCCCAACTGTAAAAATTCATTCCAAAGCAGAGGAGATTCATCCCTGATGACAATTAGTAGAAACATTAACTGATGAGCAATGACAACATTCTTTTTCGATGGGACTTCTGATAGCTTTTAGTTAAAGATGTTAAACCCTGCTCATTTTTATTTAAATTTTAATTTCAGTTTTTACTACATGATGGTGTTTGGTTTGATTCCATTCTTTTGTGGAAATAAATTTGGGGTGGACTGAAAAGCAGTATAAAATCCATTTAGAAATAAATGCATAAGCTTGCATAATTTGTGCAATCACATGCTTTGTACAGTTTGATCTATAATGAAGTCTCAGTTGATTGCAAAGGAAATTGACATAAGAGCCACAGTCAAGAAAAATTATATGTACATTTTTTACCTCCACTCAGTAATGCAGCAAGGTGTCTGGGTGGGTTCGAAAGCAGCTTGCAGTGCATAATGAGAAGTTATAATGCAAGAGAATATGTATCCCCCATAGTACACCCACAATTTTGTATATAAATGGACTTTCTGGATAATAGCCAATGTTTTTCAGATTGAAGTGTAAACATCTCTGATTAACAATCTAGAAGCTCTTTATATGTAGTATTTCCATATGCATCAAAGGCTCAAAAAAATCTGGTTGATTGTAAAACAGTACCATTTCATCACCATTTAACATCTATAAAACCCAAAAGAATACCATGCTCTGTGCAGTAAAAAAGCAAATACATTACTACCTTTGGGCTCATAACCCAATAAGATTTCATCATACTTCATTTCAGCAGATGTTTTGAACTGTCCTTGAGTCATCATTCTGCTCTGAAACTAAAACCTGTACCACATCAGTATAATAAATAAGGCAGAACTCCTGTATGCCCGAGGTAACCAAGTTCTGGGGTACATTTTACCATCTCAAGATACTCCAAAACCAACAAAAATGAAACCAAATTCACCTCCTGAAAAAAAGAACACTTTGTTTTTTAAAAAATCTAGATTTTTTTTGCTCAAACAAGATATGAGGGGGACACAATTCTGCCTGAATGTTTGTGCCCTTTTTTGCTTGAAAAATTGTGTCTTCTTCACAGTAGTGTATCTAGTGTAAACAGCAAGCGTGGAAATTGCACATCTACCTTCTTACCCCATCCCCACCCCCCACTCCTACATGCAGGGCTTTTTTTGTGCCCCCCAGGACATGTACCCTACTTGCACCACCTTAATTATGCCTCTGCTTCTTCAGAGTCACAAAAATAATTAAATAAACCATTGACCAAGGTTGTGAGTTGCATGGCTCTCCAGACATTGTTGAACAGTATTTTTGCATAAACTTCCATTTTTCCCCCCTCTATTAAAAAACAAAATAGATCTGGGCAGATTTGAGTTCAGAGTGAAGGGAAAACTTATGGGGAAGAGGTTTCTAGTTTCGTATAATTTATGGTTTTAAAAGATATGGTTAAAAAAGATTCATATCTTCCTCTGACCACAGATGAAAAAACAATATAAAGAACATGATTTTGATATGAGCCATAAATGGAGGGGAAAGGTTAGGCAGTCAATCTGCCTGCCCTTACTCTTTGTAATTTGTAGTTTCAGGCTGGGACTACTAGTTTTCTTTCAGTGCACCCTTACAAGTACAGCAAACTAGTTCCCAGACTTACATTCAAGTTGAATGCCGCTACTTATAAGATAATCAGTTTGCGGTGACATAATCAACCAAGGTGTCTTGGATAGAGTTTGACTTCTTTTTTATCTGTAAAATGAAGATGCATTCAAAATAGTAGTTCATCTAGGAAAGTAAATATATCATATGGATGGATATATCTCTTCAGTAAGGTCTTAGGAAAAGCTGGCACATTTTTAAATTTAGGAGAATAATTTTTATAATTAGCATGTTTTCCTATATTTCCAAACAAGTAAAAAACAAAACCCACCCAAGTTTCTAGTCACAGAGTGTATGTTTTTCATGAGAAGACTCTAGCTTCAAATTCTTGCATCTCCAGGTAGAGGTAAAACCCTTGTCTGAACCCTGAAGAGCTGTTGGACTGAATCAGTGTGAGAGGGCTCCATCTGCTTAACACATCCAGATGTACACACAAATGAAGGACTGTATCCATTGCAATGCATAACATCATTTGCAAATGCACATGTTGCTTACAATAAATGACCAGGTAGCACTAGAAGTCTTGCAGTCTCAATGTACCACATGAGCCAGGATTCTGGCATCAAACCTGACCTCATTTATAAAGCTCTTATAAGAAAATGAAGCAGACCGTTTTCTGCAGAAATGCCACCCTTTTGCTTTGAACTGTAGCATCATCTTTGTTTGGGTGAAGATGAGACTGGGAATTTAACTCACTAAGCTAGATCTACTTTTGAGTAAATCTGCCTGGGCTTTCACTGAAAGAAGCCCTTGCCAGGCTTTTCTCAGCAGCAAGAGAGCTAATAGATGCATACTGGAGTGGATTAAGCCAGTTATCACCGTCCCTTCAGACTTTATCATTAAGGATGTGAAAGGTCAGTACTGGACATTTTTAAATCCCTTTCTATCTGAGAACAGCTCATTAAAAAGGAATAATCTTTCTTTGCCACTAAAAAACACAGGAATTTGATATCTCAAATGAAATGGAGAAGTATCTAAAGCTCACAGTCAGAAGCTGTCATGCTAAATAGCTGGCTGCACTGAGATCTCTATGAGGAGGAACATATGTTGTATATACACAAGATTCCATGCCCTTTTGATGTAGACTTAATTTTTCTCATTAGCATCCTCTGACAGACATTTTAATGGGAGGTATGATTGAGTAGTTGGTATGCTATGAAATAACTAACTCATTAGACTGATAATACAGGTGAAGGGTTCCCACTTGCTGAAAGGAACACTGGGACTGCACTGCTAGCCCTTAATATTCTGTGGCTATCTGGCCCTTAATGTTGAAGCATTGGATCAGGATATCTGAGCCAGGGAAATCTACATGTGAAGAAACAGAAGAGTCATGCAAAATTGATGGCAAGATCAGCATGCAACTCCCTTCAAACACAGAAGGGGCTGATGTAATATTTTTTCATTGTGTTCCATGTATGGGCCGGGGACTCACCTTGCACAGGATGGACTGTTACATTCTGCCTGTGGCGTTTCACCTTCTCGCCAAATTCCCAGGCATACAAGGGTACTTGAGAGATAGATGTGAAGACTGGCCAGTTAGTGGGCAGGGCAGGATGTCAGGCACTTAAGTACCCAGCCACTGTTCTGTTGTTGTGACAAAGAGAAGCTTCCCCACTCTTGTTTTCCTTCCTGCTATCCCTTTGTTGTCCTGTAGGGCTGAATTAGACGTTGTTTTATGCATACAGTCAGCCCTTTACATCCATGGATTCTGTATCCACAGATTCAAACAACCATGTCTTGAAAATATTTTTTTAAAAATTAAAAAAGTAAATTTTGGTTTTGCTATTTTATATATAGGAAGCCATTTTACAACACCATTGTACATAATGGGACTTCATTGATGTCAATGGTGGGGGGGGCGTCCTGGAACCAAACCTAACAGATACTGAGAACCCACTGTATCTTCTGAAAAATATGCTTAAGGCAACCTGGTTTTATTCTGAAAGGTAGTTAATTAAATATGACTTCTTTTCAGAACACATTCCTGAAATGCATCGGGGCCCTGTGCCAGTCCTTCCCACTAAACATTTAGCCTCTTCTAATTGCTATATGCCTCCAAACGAGGGGTTTACTGCTGCTTTTTAAAAAAGTGAGTATAATGTGTGTATTTACTTTACTACCAAAGAGACTCAACAGTCAGGCAGGATCTCCTCTTTTATTTTAGTCCAAAAATGTCATATACATTAATGAAGCATCAATAGCTAATAAAATACCAGCTGAAAATAGACTGGTAAAGAATTTGGTACTACTCCATACTTTTTTTTATAGCCTTGGGGGGAAATATAGCTATCTAATAAAAGTATAATGTAGAAAAATAAATTGATTCACATCCATGTTTAATTGAAATTTCATTTTTATTTATCAATGTTACCAGTAACAAAAGTTGAAATATGTAGCTACAAGTAAGGTAGATATAGAAGAAAATACTAATATACTTTGTAGATGTTTTTACATACATATTTATACCTTTTTAAAAGTAGCAATGTTCTAGACTTCTTACTGGATAATACAAAAATATATTCTCCATCTGCAAAATCTAGTAATGCTAGAATGAAAAATGTGGGAAAAACTAACTAAATTTGTTTTTATCAAGGAACATACAGATTTATTGGATTTCTTACACTATATACAGAATGCTATAGACTTATACTGTTGTTATAATCTTTTAAAATTGGTTTATATGAATGATGAAGAATGTATTACGGTATGATTTGTAAAGATAGGACCAGAACCAGCAGTACTGAGCAATGACTGACGTAGAAATATGTTCCAGGCCCTATTGGAGTATGCTAAATTGTGCTTTTGAACTGTAGCAGCATTTCATCATCTCCAGAAAGCAAGGTTTCATTCTAAGCAAATATTTTCAACATAAAAACATTTATTTCTCAGCCCAGTCTGAGAAATTATGTTTAATATGACTTTTCAGTAGAAAATTTGGAATCGCTTTTACATTACAGAACCTGATGCTACAAATATATATCCTAGATACCTTTAAACATAAACAAAGTTTAATATCCTAAAAGGAACACATAAAAGGAGTAGTTACAGATGAGTAAACCAATGCTTGCTGCATTTTTTTTTTGAGAAGTAGAAGATCAGTTACTTGCTATATACAGTATACCAACATAGGCTTCTCCATATATAGACTATGTATATTCATACCCGGACATAAATCCTCACTGCCGTTCAAACCACTTAGAATTAAAAATTGCTACTGTAACATAGATATCCCAAACCTGGTGCCATTTATGCATCAGCAGATTAAAAACTACATTTCTTCTTAGCTATGATGAAAGAAACGTTATCAAGTAACATATTTAGTGTAGCATATAAATTGTTCTGCCTTTTTCCTAATAAGAATATGCACAGAATCTGTTTTTTCTGTGTAACTGACCTCTTGGAGGTTGCATGCACACCTGTCCATCTTCCAGCAGAAGGTAAAACCATGGGTAGATAGATTCCTGAACTTTCCTTCTAGAATCTTGTTTCTAACACTGACCAGCCCAGTAAAAATTATTTTGTTGGTTTGTTTGTGTTTTTGAATTGATTTTATTATTTGATAAACTGTTTTTGAAATCATATTAGATGAGTATGGTTTGTATGTTAGTCTTGCCATGTATCTTATTTTCTTGTAATTGGTACTGTTGTCCAGGATTCTTTGCAACATATATTCAGGTCCATTTTCTTAAATAAAATGGAGTATATTGTCAAAAATCAATGTTGGCTGGGGGTGTAACCCTGCTTTGATTTTAAGAACTTTGTATAACTTACTTTTCTAGGTAGCTTTAAAAAAGATACTGCTCTTTAAACTACAACATATATGCATTGGTGAGATCTTTCCTTGCTTAAAAAAGTCTTTATTCTCGCAGAATATTCTTTCAGAATTCCAAAATACAAAAATGTATAAGTATGTATGTTCTTAGCAGAATTTTCTAAAAACTCCATCAGCATGATTGCATGCTGAAGATTCACTGTCATGGGAAACACCTGTCTATGGTTGGCAAACAATTTCTTAAGAACAATGAACAGAATTTTGACTCAACAGAATCAGCCTGTCACTTCTCATTCCTCCTCTCATTGTTCTGAGCATCACTACTGCCAAATCATGGAAAGCATTCATTAAACTCCTTTGACTATTACCCATGTATTACAAATACATTTCACTCCTATTTGAGTATGCTAACTATTTCTTCAGAAAAATGATAATTTATAGGACAGCTCCAATCTAGAAAATGAGGGTGTTGTCAGGGGACAGGAGTATTATATATGCAAGAACTACAATCTACAGTAGCAACTTGAAATTGTTTATTGCTTTATCACTATCTAGATCAAAGCATCAGCTTTTGAAATTATCTGACACAATGTTTTTCCCTGTCTGCACTTCATCTTTGTGTTCATATTGTTACCAGCACATAACTGAGTGACTGGCACTTGTGTAGCAGTCATTTAAAATACAGTCTCATTCTAGTATAAATGTCCTAAGTTTAAAATCACAGAGCATACACCTCACATTCAGATATTCTTTTTCTCTCTCAGAAGTCTTTGTCAGTAGCACAGTGTATTTTAAAAGATTGCTGTATCCAATGCTAAGTGCTATGGCTGATCAGTACTCCAAGCACATTCTGTCACAGACTGTTGTGTTCATGTTTTTTTCAGTGTCATGGAAACTGTCATTTTGATTATTCCTCAGTTGGGAGTCTTTACTCCTCTCCAACAGGAGGTGGTGGCTGACACAGCTTGTACAACCTGCCAAAAAACAAAGAACGATTATTACAATAGCTGTTGAAATATTTAACCATAATGTAGTTACTTTCCAGTGATAATATACTAGAGTCAGAAGAAGAATAGAGACTGAAAAACAAATAGAGCCAGTGCTCTTACTGTTGTGGGTAACCTCCATTCAAAAACTAGCTAGAAAGATAGCTTTTTACACCAACAAACATAATTCTGTGATAGTTCTTTGCCATTTCAGGGACCTATTATCACCAAGACATAGTTTTATTTGTGTTTCTATTAATAGTTCCCCCCTTGTTAAAACATGTCAGAAACTGGAGTGGAAAGATTAGAGTCCCCCTGCTATTCACTATGCTAAATTATTCTAACTAAGTTTGTAGGGGCTGCAAAACCTACAGAGTTAGCCTTTAAAGTTCTTGTGAGGCACAACAATGGCTACATTACATGTTTGTTTAAGCCTACAACATCCAGTGCTTTCAGCAGCCTATTTTAATTTAAGTCATACACCTTGCTGCACTATCCTTTCAAAGTATAGTCAAACCCCCACCTCCACCCCAGCATCTAAAGTCACTCTTGCTATTAGTCTCGGAGTTTCTCAAAGACCTAAGCAACAGATGCACAGCCTGGGCAGGCCTACTGTATTTTACATAAAGTGCCCCACCCCCATCAAGTGTACTGATGTCTCTCATAGTGATGTGAGATTAGGTAGGGACACCAAGAGAACTATGTCCAGTAAGGCATGAAAATACTACACCAGTTCTGCTAAGAAGGTTATGTTTGACAATATAATGACCTTCTATTGATTAAATTGAGGAAAAAGAGGCTGAATAGCCCTCCTATCAGATTTGATACCCTGAAGGAAGGTAATTTTCATTAAGAGGAGGTATCACTGTGTGGTTAGTGGTTCAAATGGTCTATGCTTGGACAGAACCAGAGATATGTCTCATGCACATGCATGAGACTTTCAAGCCTTTACAAAAAGCCTTGACCTTCAGTGATTTGAGGGCAGTAGCAGAAATGGCTGCCACATAAATCGAGAGAGAAGAAAGGGACACACTCTTTTTCTCCCAGGGTGCTGAAGAAAGGAGTAACTCAAAGACACCTGCATGTGCCAGATAATTTCTCGTACCAAGAAATACTGAAAGAACTTGTTTCACTAATAGATAGTCTTTTGAGCTACCTGGATCACCATCAGTACCTGCAATGGAAGGGAAGGGCTGGCCAAATGAGCCAAACTGTCAACTAATGGATCTCCCAAGAATAGCAACCAATGTGGAGCAAAGAGTGAAGCATGGGCTCTGCAACCAGTGAAGAAGACCATCAATGAAGCTTCTTGAAAATAAGGTTAGTTAAAAAAAAGTGATGGAGCCTTAATGAAGAAGTTGATCAGTGTAAGATTGAAGAAAATCTTCATTACAGGTAAGTCAGGGAAGGAGAGCTGAGGAGTGGATGTTGATGAGTCAGAGCCAGTGTCAGTATTAGTTTAGTTTATTAGATACATTGCAGTGCAATGCTACACAAAATCAGGTTCACTAGTTTTGGCACAACTATGTAATCTTTCCCACAGATGAAGATGATGAAGTGAAGCATATTGAAGTGACTTGATTAAAGGGTTGAGTGCAAGACCACTTGGTATGGGCTGTCTTTGCATAGGTGGTGGTTGCGTGAGAACCAGAGTCAGAATAGTGAGAGGCTGAGTTCATAACTGCTGAGAGGCAGACAGTAATAATTAATTAATCAGCATATCTCTATTCCACTTTATATCAAAAGATCTCAGGACAGCATACAAGTAAAATCAGTGGAAACAAGTGAAATTTTTTTTAAAATTAAATAGAGTAAAAACACATTAATTTAACAAGTTAAAACAGGTTTAAAAGACTAAGACAGGTTTTAAAGTGTGTGCCTTAGCCTTTTGAGATAAATCAGTGATGCCCAAAGGCTTTAAGAAAAGGCTATATTTTTACTTGGCTCAGTTTTAGAGTACCTACCTCATGAACTTTTATACTCACCTCTCAAGGAGAAAGGTGCACAAAAGGAGGAAAGAGAGAAACAGAGATACTCTTAAAGCACAATTGAAGTGACATGGTGGCAGGGCATGAATGGTGACTGCAAGCAAGAAATTGTAAGAAGACTAGAACTTGGAAGGGCAGCTATGAAGAAACAACACAAGACCTTGATGTGTAAAGATATATCATTGAATACTGAAATTAGGACTGCCCATGCCATCATATTTCCATTTTCTAGGTATGGTTGGGATATCTGCACATGAAAAAAGCTGATAGGAAGAAAATCAACTCATTAGAAAGGTGGGGGTGGAAAAGAGTTCTGTGTATACTGTGGACCACAAAAACAAAAAACAATACATGGATCCTAGAGCAAATCAAGCCTGAAGTCTCCCTATAAGTCAAGGTGACTAAGCTGAAACTGTCATATTTTGGACACATTGTGAGAAGACATGACTCACTTCAGACAATTATGCTTGGTAAGATAGAAGGCAGTAGAAAAATAGGGAAGCCATATGGCTGGCAGACAGACACAATCAATCAAAGAAGTCACAGCCCTGAGTCTGCAAGACCTGAGTGAGGCTGTTGATAACAGAATGACTCACAGGATCACCATAACTCAAAGTCAACTTGAGAGCCATTAACAGCAACAAAATCTAATCAAAAGGAAGAAGTAGGGAAAATGAAGAAAAAGACTAGTTAAACACAGACCTTTAGCTGTTATGTCTATGTACACTTAATTGTACATTTAATTTACCACAAGATAATTATCACAAAAATGTACTTTTTTAAAAAAAATGCCAATCTGGATCTTCCTGTGAACATAGAAAAAAGGATTTGTGATATTACCTTTTTCTAATTTCTATACATGGTTTTGAAAGCTTGATAGAGAAGAAAGCTGACAGGAAGAAAATCAACTCATTTGAAATGTGGTGCTGGAGAAGAGTTCTACAGACACCACAGACTGCTAAAAAGACAGGGTCTTAGAGCAAATCAAGCCTGAAATCTCAATAGATGTGAAAATTACAAAACTAAGGCTGTTGTATTTTGGCCATGTCATGAGAAGACATGACTCACTAGAAAAGACAATAACGCTTGGGAAGGTGGAAGGCAGTAGGAAAAGAGGAAGACAACATTACAGATGGCCTGATTCAATGAAGAAAACCATGACCCTGACCTTGCAAGATCCAAGCTAGGCAGCTGAGGACCAAAGATCTTGAGGTCTCTCATTCACAGGATTGCCATAAGTCAAAGTCAACTTGATGGTAAAGAACAACAACAGCAACAACAATTATCTGTTTTTATACAACTGGGACTCTTAACTTATGCCTGCACAAGTACATAAAAATTCAACTATTCTTCCATAACAAAGCATTACATTTTAATCAACCTAGTATAAGGCAGGCTATAAACAACAAATAGATTGACAAGAAGTACAATTTTGCCTCTGGGCCAAAAAACATCCCCTGAAAGCCTTGGGATACATCCATTTATTTTCATTAAGCTTTTTACCTGGTTGACGTATGAGGTGTGTGCAATCCATCACTGAATTTTTAAAAAACCTCATAAATCTGGTCTTACCATATTTTTCATTTTAAAGTGTTAATAAAAAAAAGATAATCAAAAGAACCTGACAGACTTTATTAAGAATCTATAAAGATACAGTATGAAACTATTTCATTACTGTTAAACAAAACATTATTACTTGGCACATCAGGAAAATGGGTGATGGAAGATGAAAAAACCTGCCCTCCTTTATTCCTGGTAAATGTACCCACTGCTGTTCTCAACTCCACAACCACTGAAAGGGATCAGCAAGGTGGCTGAGATTGAACGAGGGGAAACTGACTTTCTGTGCTGACTCAGATGTTAATCAAAGCTGGAAAAATATTTCAGAGCTTGTAAAGTTCACCTCTCAAATAAGGTGTGTTTTAAAAAAGTGTTTGCAGTCTATAGGTTGTTGTGGGTTTTCCGGGCTTTGAGGCTGTGTTCTACTAGCATTTGCTCCTGAGGTTTTGCCTGCTGCATCTATGGCTGGCATCATCAGAGGATCTGGTGGCAGGGAATGAGACAGAGTATATATACTTGTGTATGCCCCCTGGTGGGAGGATGCAATTTGCATATGTTACAGTTGGCCTGTGTGGTGATGGGATATCCCCCAGGGTTGTATTGTTAGTCAAGGGATATGCATAACAGTGCATTAAAGTTACATCAGCAATCCATTGTATTGTTTCCTGTAGAGGGACCCCCAGAGTCTGTTTGCAATCTGTTTCAAAGTCTGGCTTTGAAGAATTTCACCAGAGATCCTAGACCCATCTTTGTCACTGGATGCCCAGACAGACCGGATGGCTTAAGAGTGTTTGGAGCCACTTTCCACTGGTTTGCAAGCTCTCACCTTTCCTGAACAAGGATAACTTAGCCACAGTAGTCCAGACACTGGTAACACTCCAGTTAGACTAATGCAGTAGTCCATGCACTGGTAACTTCTTAATTAGACTACTGCAATGCACTCTACATGGGGCTGCCATTGAAGATGACACAGAAATAGCTGGTGCAAAATGCAACAGCTAGACTTCTTACTGGGATTTTATTCAGGATTTTGTACAATACCAGTTGTGAAGGAATTGCACTGGTTGCTAATACATGTCTGGTCTGAATTCAAGGTACTGGTGATAACATTTAAATGGCTTAAATGGCTTGGGACATTGATACTCAAGGGAGCATTTGCCTATATATACACCTGCCTGAGAACTAAGATCTGTTGCCCCTCCCCATCTTACCAGTAGGGGAAATACACTGTGGGAGGGCATGAGAGAACAGTTGTAGATTTCCCTATCGCTGGAGGCAATATTGGTATCATTTTGGTGCCAAGTCAAAATCTGACTTTTTATTAAACATTCAGGCATAACTTATTTTATCTGTGCAAGTTCTATGATTACATTATTTAAAACTGTTTTAACAAATTTTAAATTATCTGGTTTTAATTGATAAACTATTTAATATATTTTAATCATTTTAAACTATTTACTATTTATTGTTTTAAATTTATTTTATTGTAAGTTCCCTTGAGATCATTGGATAGAAGGTAGGATATAAATAAATAAATTCTTTTACATTTCATACCATCACTAAAGACGCATCCTATGTTGTAAGTGAGGTATCACTACACAACTGGAATTCCTGTCGTACTTGAAACTCACTTTCACTAACTCTATCCTGGATATTTTTGGTAGGCAATCACAAAAATAATCAAGTTTTCTCCAGCACTTAAAAAAAAACCTCTCAAACTTTGGAAATAATGAGTATTTTCAGAAAGGCAAACTCCAAAACTGAATATCAGAATAACACTGTAGAAATTTTAAACCTAAAACAAAATGAATCCTACTCTTAACTATCAGTAAAAAATGAAGTGTGAATCTGGATGAAGGATTTGTTAAAGACTGGAGAAATGGTTTTGGTCACAGACACTTGACTGTAATGCTTAGTTACCTTGGAGCAGATGGCGGTGTTCGGTCCCTAACTCCTAAATTCTTGGCTGTGTTCTGCACTCTTGCTCCCTGTAAAACAGAAAAACGGTTTGCTTCCCATATAGCTAATATATATATGTATGTATGTATTTAATTAACCTTTTCCATGAAAACATCAAAAGTATTACAAATAAAAGAATGAATATATGACACAAAACACATATAAATGAAAAAGTAAAATGAGAAAGAAAGAAAGACGAAAAGAAAAAGAAAAAAGGAAAAGCAAACAGAAAAGAATCAACCTCCCCCTTGCCTAGCAATATAGCCTAGCAATTCAGACCTCTCAAACAAAAATACCCAATCTTTTCTTCTTCATACGAACTTTTTTCTTACTAATGTACCAAATATAGTATGTTCATATCCTTTTATTACCTTCTGTTACAACTTATTTGCATAGTAAAGAACATTACAAAGAAAATAACACTGAGACTACTAAATAATCTTAATGCTGCAATTTTTTCTAAATACTGTTTGCTGACTTAATTTATTATTTTCACTGGGTAATAGTAAAATCGAGTACATATTTCATAACATCCTAACATCTAAATATATCCATATCATTATAAACAAAATCCACTATCATTATCCAAAATCTACAACTGTATATTCACTAGTTAGAACTGTAAACCTAATATGCATTCTGTATTATCATTAGCTTCTAAATAAATCAATTTCATTTTATGTTCTAAATAATATTACTGAATTCATAGGTCCAATCCACTTGTTATCCTAAATCTGTGATCATAGTAATGTAATTTAAAATGTATATTCATTTTGAATTTGACACCTACTTCACATAAAACCATCTTTTCCCTACTTCTCACATAACATTTATAAAATAGTATTCTGAGACACCACCTTTATTTTAAACATCCTTCCATCTCCTTCAGTCTCACAGAATAAATCAGCTTGGTTTCATTCAGCTCTCACGCATTACATTCCAAAATCACAATACTGAAACAACAGTCCTGGTTTTTAAAATCTTTCTCACTCCTTCAGTCATGAAAACCGATTCAATTTGATCTTGTTTAGTGGTCAAAACAGTTTGCTTACAGGTCCTAATTAAATCCTTGCCCACCTTCTCCCCTGCTTTGGCACATAATCTCCCTTTCACAAACCAAAACCTCCTGATCATAAATCTCCAAGGAAGAATCTCTTGCCATGAGTTCTGCTTGTGCTAGTCTCACTATCTGATTTTTCTCTTGTTTTGCTTCCACGTCCAATTTTATCTCTCTCTCTGTATCTTTCCCTTGTCTTATCACTTGTTTCAGTTCCTTGAACTCTTGCCTCATGATGCCAATCATGTTCTTGAATTCTCTGTGCATTTTCTCTATTGTCTGTTGTAAAATATCCTCCAGCTGTTCCATATTGCATTTTTCACTTATTGCAGCAATTACAGGGTTAACAATTGACTTCTCTTGAATCTAGTCAGAGGCTACCAAGAAAATAGCACCCAACTGATAACATGTGTACTTTCTCATGCTATGTTTTCTCTGTTAAAATCCAATGCTTTCTTGCCAATAAAATGCAGTTCAGTCTATTCACAAAGTATAGGCACTTGAGTTCTTAGTTCGTCTCTTTTAAAACATTGACCTCCCCTTTCTAAATTCAGCTGTCCAGGTCTTGTGAGGCAAATAGTCTTACTTAGCTCTTGCTTGCAGAAAGAAGGCCGTGGCAAAGGCTTCCTCTGTTCTGTCTTAATCAGCTGGGTTCTTCACTTTTATGACTTCAAAGGTTAATTAAAAGTTCTTTAAAAAATGCAGGTTTCCAGCAGAGAGCTGTCAGATCTTCTGATATAAACAGCAACATTTCACAGCAAGGGCAAGATGTTACTCCCTCAGGCCTTCCCGTTCACAGCACATTTACTAAAAGTAAATTCATATAATGGGAATTCTGGATCCAAATGGCTAATCCTCTGCCCCCTCTTTATCCTATGTGTGGGGGGGTGGAGGGGGGAGGATAAAACTCCAGCCAGAGATTCCTGTGGCTGGCACTTTTACTGTGAAATGTCTCCTAGTTGTTGAGTTGTTGCCAGGAGCTGCTACCCGCTAGACTGCCAGAAGTCAACTCCTTATAGCGAATTTAATTTTAAAAACAGCTATTTTAAAAAACTTTCTCTTATTACAGGCCTAGGCATACACATTCAAAAACAAATTCTCAAAGGTAGAATACATAAATAATCATTTTTACTTGCAATACAAGAAATACATCATACAAAAAAAAAAAAATCAAAAACAGTGAAGAAACATGATTTCAGGGAATATAATCATATAAGAATATCAAAGAACATTCCTCTTACAAATTCAGTTTCCAAAGATAGAATTCTGATCAAACATTTTTTTAGGCACAAGAAGGTCTGTTTAGTTAAGACAAAAGAGGTATTCTCAGTGATTACTCCTAGGTTATGAAACTCCCTTCCAGGAGAAGCAAGATTGGCTCCCTCCATATTGTTCTTCCAGAAGCAGCCTCCTTCCAGAAGCAGCCTTATTAATACACACACACACACACACCTATAGTCCTCAAACAGAGGATGTATCAGATATTTAACTGATAAGAACAGATACGACACTTGATCTTATCCAAAAGGCTGACAGCAGCCTTTTCATACACATGGGCTTTTCACAATTTATTGGCTGCTAAGAAGGGAGCTTTTAGTGCCAGTGTGGTACTTATGTGCAAATTGTTTCTCATGATTCATCCTAAGAAACAGTAATTCAAATATTATAGTATATTTGTCTGTCTATCTGTTGACTGTCTGCACATCTATCTATCTACTGGACTAAAATCCAGGTATGAAAACACTTTTATTTGACCTAATATTCTAAGCCACAAGATGATTGCAAACCGACAATAGAACAGGAACTGGCATACAATCAGAATGGCATATATGATATTACAATTTCAAAAGGAAAATTCCTAAGAAATTTTGGCAGGTTGATTATTTAGCATGCAAAGAATTTAAAGTGATGGATACCATCAGTGTAAATGGACTGACAGGCCCTTTCCACAGCACCCTCTCATCCTGCAATGAGGACGGGAGAAAGATGGGACTGCGATAACACTTTTGCATGACATCATCACAGTCTCATCCTTTTCCTAGCCATCCCCAGGGGCCCAACTGCAGATTAAATCATTGACAGGTTTTCCACATCAATGACTGGTGATTGTGCCACCATCCCAGACTTACCTGTCCTGTAAAAGCCACAGAAGCACAATGGTTGAGCATCTGCCCCAGTGCAGCCTGGGAAATTACCCAGCTGCGCTGTGGAAGGAAGAGGCGTGGCCACTGCACTCCCTTCTGCAGGGAACCAGCAGGTGCAGTGGGGAGTGTTCCTGTCACGCTCCCCTCCCAGCAGAACTATAGCCGGGATCCCCACCGGACAAATTCGGGAAAAGGTAGGGTGAGGAAAGGGCCATAGTCTCAGCTCAGGGTGATTATCTACATTTGACAAACATGCCAAAAAATCTCTAACAAGAGATACCCAAGACAAAAGAAAAGCTGGTCATTAGTAAGTTGGCTAGTATGTTGCTAAATCAAATCTCTCTCTCTGAACTCATTGTGCAATCTGAGACCTGCTTGCTCTGAAGCAAATGTCACTGAGATCAAGGGCACATATTTCAAGATATCTATACATAAGATTTCAGCCTTAGAACATGCTAAGCACATGTTTTAAAAGGGAAACTTAATTGTATGAAAGTTGTATTTTAAATGCAAAAACTATGTAACAAAGCTGTAATAGGTGGTTTTAAAAAACCAAACCAGCTTCTAGGGGCTAGGGAGGTGGTGTGCAGAGAAGGAAGATTAGCTCAGCCAGGGATTATGGGAGTTGCGGTCAAAAAACACACTGAGATCACCAAGTTGTATATCCCTAGTGTGTAAGCAAAAATAACATCTTCTGAAATAGATTTTGTTTACAGAGCCATCAGACAGGGTTTTGCATAGGCATGACGCACACATAGGTATATTTTTCCCATGATGTTTTGCAGCCCCCTACACATGCGTGCACATGCACGCACACTTTTATGGTGATATTTTGATGGTATGTCTTTTAACATTCACATAAAACTGCTGGGATGCTTGGACTGAAGTGTCATAAGTATGTTGATGATATTGAGCTGAACTCCATTTTTGCACCTTCTAATCCCAAAGAGGTGATATGAATTCTGATCAGATATATGTGGTATTTTTGACATGAAAGGGTGAACAAAACAAAAGTTTAATGCACCGTAACATCTGCTTATCTGGATGAGGGTGTGCGACTTATGTCCATAAAAGAAGGCAAATCAGTCTCTCTGCTGCATATCTTACATTCTGGATTACAGTAATACACAACTGCTCACAAAATCTTGTACACTGCAGAGTTACAGCACTATTATTCCACTTTAACTGTCATGACTTCATCCTATGGAATCCTGGGATTGATAGGCTATTGAGCCACCAGAGTGGTTTGGCTGCAACTTGCAGGACAGAATCATGGCAATTAAGCTGGAATAAGAGCACTAAAATTCTGTAGTGTGAATGAGTTGTAAATTTGGGGCTGCCTTTAAGGGCCAGTCCAGAAGCCTAAATTCATGCAGAATGTGGCAGTGAAAGAGCTAGGCATTCTGATCACATCACACTTCTGTGCCAGTTATGTTGACACCTTTCAGTATCAGTGTAAAGCATCAGTACTAACCACAAAAGCCCTGAGCAACATGACAATAGGCTCTTTGACAAATATCTGCATTCATGTATAGATTCCTCAGCCTGAAGATTGGGAATTGAGACCTTATTCTCTCCAATAGTTTAGATAAGGCTTTTTCCTTATGTCCCACCCCCATCTCTAGAATATCCTGCCCAAAGAAATATGTTTCAGCCCTTCCCTTCTGGACTTGCAGTTAGTTTTGGTGGCCCTTTCATGGCCTAAGTACCCTAAAGCAGCGTCAGCTCTGGTTGTACTTGGATGGGAGACCACAAATGAATACCAGGAGCTGTATCCTATATTTCAGAAAAAGTAACTGGCAAGACCACCTCTAAATATTCCTTGACTAAGAAAGCCCTATGAAGTTCATCGGGTTGCCATAAGTTAAGAGTGACTTGAAGGTGCACAAACACAATGACCTTTTCATTTCAGTTTGTTTCTGAATGTTCTGTCATGCTGTACCTACTTTATTTGTTGCCATTATGCTAATGTTGCTTTTATTTTCTGTTGTTTTGTTTTACTTGATTTATTTGATTTATATGCTCTTGCTGTTTCAATATTTTAATATTGTTGGTTTTGTGTAATCTCATATTTTATTATTTTAAATTGCTTTGGGTAAGGAGTTTGAAAATCCATTAAATGAAGAAATAAAATGTTGAAAATATTGTAATTCAATGAACCTACAGTCTTGTTTCTGGATGCTATCTCTTAAACTGTTTTCTGGGTGCTGGTCTAATTTTTATGAATTATTCTGTTAATTGTAAGCTACTTTGAGTGTTGCTGGAAGTAATAGATAAGCTGAACATAAATGTTTTAAATACAATTATCAATAACAATAACTACCTCTGTATTTTTCAAGTTCAAGAAAATTGTTACAAAACTACCAGAGTTCTTAAACTAACATATTCTTGTTTCATGAAATGTAACAAATTCAACAGTAAACTATTACTTACAGAACACCAAGGCACAAGGCAAATGGGAATACACAAGAGAAACTTAGGGCAAACCTGAATTTTTGCTACTGAGTTTATATTTTTCCTATAAATATTCAGGAAGCTGAATTAGCTCAAGGCTATATTACTGGCACTAGGTGACAAACATAATTTCATTATTGTATGCTATACCAAATTAAAACAAATGAAAACCACAGCTTGTAAGCATCCTCATATAATCTTGAGGGAATTTAGCTACGACAGAATTCAATTCATGTTTTATACAGAGGGAAGATTCAGATACAAAAAGTGAATAACACTAGATAACAACAGAAAAAAACAGATTCAGTAGAATTAATGTAAATTAATGCAAAGTAGAGAGTCTCTGTACTAAAATTTGAAAAGGAAAACAATTTTTAGGTAACAGCTTTTGCTGTTTTTTCAAAATAATTGCAATAAATACCAAGAATATAAAATACATTTGGAATAAAGTAGCAGTCTGTGGGAATTCAGTTCCACTCTCCAACCACAATTATATTTTTCCTTTAACGTATGTATTTCAGTATTGGTTCATTACTTTATTACAGTCTCATCATTTTAAAAATACATTTATTTTAAAAAAATACAAAACAGCACTACAGTATTAGAGAAGGTTAATGAACAGAATATACCTACCATAGGAGCTTTAATTATTTATGTCTGTCCAAGCATGTATGCTGAGGTCTATTTCTGCAAGCAGGTTAAGACCCTTTTAATTAGGAAGACCTTTGATGGATATTTTAGAAATCATACAGTGGAACAGTTTTTAATTCATGGTGTAGTGATTTGAGGATTGGACTAGGATACTGGGGGACCAGGGTCTGAATCTCCACTAAGCCATGGAAACCCACTGGGTGACCTTAGACAAGTTACACTTTCTCAGCCTCAAGGGAAAGCAAGGGCAAACCCTCTCTGAACAAGTCTTGCCAAGAAAACCCGCTGACAGCTTCACCTTACGGAAATGACTTGAAGGCGCACAACAACAATGCTTCTAATTGTGTTTTAAACATATTTTAATGATATGCTTTCAATAGTATTACTGTTTTTTAAAAAAATGTAATGTAACATTTTAGGCAACTTCTATTTTAAATTACTGTAAGCTACCTTGGGTCTTTTGCTGGGAGAAAGGCAGGGAATATATTGAATGGATGAATGAATGAATGAATGAATGAATGGAGGGGGGCATGATCCCCACCAAGGCACTACCCAGTTCCACAATATTCTGTGTGTAGGGCTGCACAGGAACAAGACTGGTAATTTATGAGTCAGACAATAAGACCATGAAGAAGAAATCATGTATATTATTCACAGTTTACTGTCATATTAGTGGGCTAAATTATTCCACGTTACTGATTTATAGACACTGTTACTTTTTCTTTATTAACATGAATTAATGTGTCCATGGTAACACCAATTTACTGGCTTAGATCCAAACGTTTTACTCTAGGAAGAGGACAGATTTTCCTACACATAAGGAGCCCCATTTATGGTAGGACCTCTTCCATGAGTACCGCTCCCCTTTGTGGGTAGAAGCTCCCTCACAGAACAAAAGTATCCAAACCAGCATCTGGACTAGCGATAAGGAACCTATAGAAGGGCTGGGGTGGTTATTGGACCAGACTACCTTTTGCAGTGTATTAATACATCAAAAATGGCACCTTTATTAGAGTTTATACTGTAATATACTATACATACTCAACTATATAACGTAACTAAATTGAATTTTTTTACTCAGGATTACAAGATTATAAGTCATAACATAAAATTTTGATTTAGATATTTTTCTCCCATATTTGCCATAATCTATGTGTATATTTATTTCTTCTGTAGCTGTTCATTCTTAGCTCCAACTGTGTTCCTTTCCTCGTGTTATCCACTATTCATAGTAAACGCTTATGCTAAGTCATTGTCATCTAAATTCTACTTTTATCTCCCACTTTTTCAAATTTAGAATGTGCAGCTCTCTATAAACTGCTTTAATCTTCTGCCTTAACTGCCAAATCCAGGATACTCAGGACAAATCTTTTCCATCCTTCACATACTATAGCTATTTTCAAAATGGCAGGATTGTTTTGCAAAATCAATTAATCATCTGGGGAGCAAATGAAGCATAGAATTGGAAAAGTGTAATATATCATGAAAATAATGACAGCTTACCTGTTTGCGCATCACATCTGTAGCTTGCAGGATATAACGAGGAGGTAGGCCATGACTCCGAGCAAGAATTATAGCCTGCTCCAGAGTAACACTTAGAGTACAACTGCAATTTAAAAAGCAAAACAAATAAATTCAATAAAAATCCAATTTATTATTTGGAGTACAATTAAAATGTATTTAAAAAAAAAAACCAACCATATAGCTCTGTCAGCCCAACAGAACAAAAAATCTACGTAGTAGATTATTAGGACCAACTAAATTATCACAAAGTAGTGAACAAGCTTTTGCATTCTCTAGAACTCTACTTCTTTTAACTTCAAGACTGAAGAAGTTTAGAGAATTAGATCGTTTGCTCACTATTTTGTAATATTTTCAGTTGACCCTAAATGAGTTAATCTACAACTGTGGCCTTTTACTAAGTTCTGTATAATTATTATTCCACATAGATAAGTTTGCCACTCTATCCATACATTGTCTTCCCAATGATAGATAGATGATAGATATGATAGATATAATGATAGATATGGGGTCCACTCCATACTGACATAAATGGAGGGCTAAATGTGGAATTGTCGGTGTAGGTAAACCCTTCTAAAATTGGGAAAAAGATGGGATGAGGATGATAACATAGAAAAAAGCACAGAGCAAACTTCATGGGATGCGAGAACCTGCATTCAGCCTCCAAAAGGTATAGATTAAGACAATGGCTATCCAAATAATATCCATCTCTTTGCATCTTGGCAAGGCACACAGATTGTTCAAGAATGATCTGCTTCCACTGTGTACAGCCAGAGTAGTCTGCAGTACAAGAGGCTGTACTAGGTTTTACTACTCCCCATGTTGGCTGATTGGTTGGTAGAAAGAGTAAGGAAACAGCACATTCAGGCTTCTGAATCCTGTGATAGCTTAATCCAAGATGGCCAGCTCTTTCTTTCCAAACACTGAAAATGACATTAAAATGCTAAACCAAAACAGGGGCATTAGGGACACACAAACATCCTTGATGGTGTATGCATATGTAAATGGAAGGGAAACTTCATATCCAGACAGAGTAAGAGTTGTAGCAACAGTTGAAGTAAGTGAGGAACCTTATTAACATCAACTCCGTATTATTTAATCTCTTTTGTATTAGTCTGATTGACCCTGGAGAAGGCTTGTTGTTTTGTGTTGTCAGAATCATCAAGGGGCATTAGCCTGTATTTTTGGCGTCCAGCCACTTCTGCTTCCTCAGAGGGGCTAAATTTATGATGGGCTAATGTATGATGCAACAACATTCTCTTTATGGGAAATCATTTCATGGGATCAGTAAAGACTTTATTCTTATTTATTTATTTATTTGTTTGTTTATTTATTTGCTTGTGTGATCGGGGCAACAGGTGCAGAACATAACACACAGACACAGCAATGTATGGATGAACAAGACCACAACTTTGGTGGTTACAGAACACACAGGGTTGGCATACGCATGGGTAGGGATCCGGGCATCAGCCAACCCACCTGTTCATCGATGAGCCCATTTGCCCAGCCCAGGGGCAGAGAAGACCCCTCTGGACACAGCCCTCCTGCCACCAAGGGGTGCATGCTACTTGACACACGCTGCATCCCCTGACCCCCAGTTGGTAACCGCCTGTTCCCTTCCATGTGGCAGAAGCACCAACTATCCCAGATTCCCTGGCCATGTGACCACCTAGCAAAGTTGTGACAGGAACTAACAGCAACCATGAACTGAAATAAAAACACCATGATAAACAGGGTAGGAGGGCCACGGTCTGCTGGAGAGAGACTGGCTGACCACTGCGTCAGCTCCAGGTAAATACCTCTGGAGCAGACCTGAGTGAAGTCCACGTGCCATCACTCACACCTGCTCCAGCAGCCAATGAGCTCAAGGTGAAGCACCTTGACCTCATTGGCTGGGTGTACGTCTTGAAATCCAGGCATGCGCAGTTGTGCATTCCCAGCCAAAACCATGCGATGCCATGCGATGGCACCCCGCCACGAGGAGCTGCAGCCAAGCACCCCACTTTGCAAAGGCACTGAGAGATAAGTCTCTCCATGCAATTCTGCTTGTTCAGGCAAGGAAAACAAGGCGTATAGTGAGGCAGCCCCTTCACAGCATAACTAGAGAAAGGTCATATTCCCTAGGCAAAGGAAATTACTTATTTAAGCTATTGCTACATTGGTCCTCCTAGATACAAGTATAAAGTACCAATGGATACAGAGATACTGATTACAGCTCATGTACCAGTGGCCGCTGAATTTTAGGGGAGGATATTAGCCTGCCTATGTCTTTGCCCATGAGCATAAATCTCATACACTTAATGTGTGTGTATTCCTCATTATGATTTTGGCTGTGGAACTTTACAGAGTTAGAGCTCCTTTTCTCAGCTGTTCTGGAATCTCTGTGATTGGTTGTAGTGAAGGTGAATGAGTTGCTTAGTAAATGCAGGATGTGTGTTCTTGAGAAAGATGGGTGGGGGAGAATGGATGCATTTTTGTTAGAGAGATTATGTGCCTAGAATGGCATGGTACGAGAAGAAGAATGTGGAGGACTAAAGAATATAAGAGGTTGTAGACCATCTCCTCTTCTAGCCTCTCCTTCTCCCTGTATGAACCTGGCAGCATGGCTTCTGGACCCTCTTGCCTGACCATGCTGTTGCAAAATGCTAGATCAATTCATTCATCCATGACTTGATCACAGATGAAGGAGGTAACCTGGTGTTCATAACTGAGAGCTAGGTGAACAAGCTGAGTGCAGTTGGTCTAATCTAGATTTGTCCACTTGAATTTTCTGCACAACATGAGCCTAGGAATTGCTGGAGTGGGGAAGGTGCTGTGAACCATCCATTTAGCTCCCCATTAAGGGATTTGTAGTAACTACACTGATTACTTATCAGCTATGGCTCCAATTTCAAGGTCTTGCTTCTGAGATATAATAATAGTACCCTGTCTTCTACAATACAGACCCAACTGCTAATGTCATCAAAAGGAACAATGCTGGTCATTTTGTGGCCTACAGATTACCCTCTAGCAGCAACCAGGAAGTGAGACTTCTCCATGGTGGCCACTATCTTTTGGAATGTCCTTCTTCCTGATATTCAGGATGTGTCACATTTTAGGTGCCTGTTAAAAGACAATTTCTTCACTCAGATCTGTGGGTAAATTGGGACTGTACTGCAGAGGTCAAGAACTATCTTTTGAGCTTTGTGTTTTAAAAGATTTCAACAGATGGTGTTACCACGGTTCTGTCATGCCTGGTGATAGCACTAGATATCTCTTGATATCAAATAATTTGGCCTTTATTTGACCTTTCTCTGCCCCCCTGCTCCACGTGTTTGCAAGAGCCACCAGACGAGCATGTAGTAGGCGCGGCCGTTAATGGTTGTACATGCCAAACCTCATTTAGGCAGGCAACTTAATGCCTCTCCAATGCTTCAGGGACCACTCCTTCTTGCAAACCTGCCTTGCTCAGTGCGACTTTACACAAAGACGCCTGGCCGAGTGCCGAGCCAGTCCTTTATGTTGGGCTATTTGCATACTGGCCATACTATTGTCATCCAGCGCTAAGCTCATCATGTAAAACCTGACCTTTTCCAACGCCTTTGTCCCGCTCTAAATTTCCTTTGTTCTCACTGAGCATGGCATGGCCTGTAGGTAAAATCCACCCTATAAAAGGTCCCCGATTCCGAGTCCTCCTCGGATCACCCTGGACTTCCATCTAGCCTTGCTGCCGCTCTGTCCAGTGAAGTTTTCCCCTAAGTTCCCAATAACTGAGTCTGCACTCCTCGGATCGCTCTGGACTTCCATCCCGCCTTGCTGTCGGTTCGTCTGAAGAGTTCCCCTCAGCGGACCACGCTGAGCTTCCTCCCCTCAACCTCCGTTTCTCTCCAGGACTGCGTGAAAAGGTGTCATATTACCCATTTCCCCCGAAACTCTCCATTTCTATTTCTCAGTTAGTTAGTGTATGTCGTGTCTTTTGTGTTGCTTGTTCTCAATAAAAGTATTATTTGTTGCTTTAGAACTTGTCTATCCGCTCTCTGACCCGACGCTGTATACATAGGGTTAAAAGATCCCAGCTAAAGTTACCCTGCCTCTCGTTGGCTTAAGAGAGTAATCGAGTTAATTTTCCCATCTTACGTTTTTATTTGGTTATTTGGGCGTCCCTCCCGGGACCCCCACAATACAGGGTAACAATGGCTAATGATTGTTTTGTATTTTTAAAGCTTATTTTGGTTCTTTTTTAAAAAATGTTTTTAGTAATACTTTCAAGGTATCATTTCCTATATGGTATCCAACATATAAATTGATTAATTTAATAAATACGTAAATAAGAAATGTAACTGTTACATTGTCTCTCATATGGTGCTTAGAGCATGGTCATTATTTTTACTGCTGTAATAATACATTTGCACATTAATAGTGCAAACATGCTGAAATTGTTTCTGCACACAAATCACACCTCAATGTGACACATCCTACTGAATGTAAAGGGCAACACAGATTCCCTCATCCCCCAGGGGGTAAAATGTAACCCTATAGAACATATTAAACATGATCATATTAAGATGAAAAACTGATCCCATTCCCCTTCGATGTTCCAAATCAGTGTGCTTATCCGAATGATACATATATTTCCATCCAATGCATATTTGCTCAGATGTGAGTGGATCATTTGAATTCTACTGTAAATTGTTGTGAGCTGCTGGGAGGCAGGATTTTGTGTTGTCAAGAGATTCTTTTTTTTTTTTTAGCTTTATGTTAATTTTAATGGAGCGAAATCTATACAACTGATTAATTCATATAAGTTTATAGCAAACATATTCTATAGAGCACTGTGAAGATTAAAATGGACTGTTCCTATTCAGAAGATAAACTTGCTAAAGATGTCTGTCAGGAACAGATATAGGATTTGTCACTTCAGTGAAAAACTGGAAAACACATTGTAATAAAAATCAAAGCAAAAATAATTGCTATCTATTCAAAAGCTTAAATATTAGTGTGGATACTGAAATGCAAACAAACAAGCTTTCAAGCTTTTTTTTTTCCTTCAGCTTAGTGTGGTTAAGGCCAGTTCAATTTGGATTAGAGTAAAAAAAAATAGGAAAAAAGAGCCAAATATTCTAAAGGTTTAGTTGTATCTACTTTCAGTACAAAGGTGAAGGATGGCTGGGGTACTCATTTGCATTTAACTGAAATGAAAAACTGATTGCATATTTTGTTGATAATCTTAGTAATTTTAAAAGAACCTCAACCACTACTGCACTGACAGTCCTTTTAATCTAAATGTCTCCTTAAAGGATGGGATGGGATGGGATGGGATGGGATGGGATGGGATGGGATGGGATGGGATGGGACAGCTGAATTCCTGCACATTTTAACTCTGTCTCTTATTATCCTAAAGTGAACTCCGTCAAAAAAAATCCTGTTACTCCCTCATTTTTACCCAGCCAATTTTTAAACTGATGCTTGTTGCCACATAATCTGGCAAACCATGCTCCAAAACATTTAGCCTATCTGTGCTATTCCCGCATCCTTAACAATATTATCTGTCATCTTACTTAAGACAGGGCAACTTCTTTGTAGAAAGAGAACTTATTGCTACAAAGGGGATAACGATTGCCATCTTTTGAAAAAAAATGTGCACTTTCAAGAGATGCAGCCTGCTACACATGATGACTGTAAAACAGTTTGTTCTTCTGAAAAAGAATACAAATGGCAAAATGAGGAAAGAACTACATATTCTGTACAACACTGTGATATTTTTGCAGAGCATGTAGGCTTTATTTTCCTTCTCTTTTCTTTCTTTTTCTTTTTTCTTTTTAAAGCAGCTGTTAAGGGTGCTAAAATTAATCCATGCTTACCTCTCACATTAAAATCAGTTTAACTTTAAATAACTTCAACAGGTCATGTCCCATGGAAATTTCAACACATTATAATCAATTCATTTCTGCTGTGAGCCTGGCTGGATTACTCTAAAAAATAAGACTTTTGTATTAACTTTATTATATTAAGTTTGTGTCCTTGTTTTTTACCAATCTATCCATCTGCCACTTATTATGTTACTTAGTGTGATTTTACAAATCAATGTCCTTTAAATAAATTAGTTCTTTATTCATGGGGAAATCAACACCATTCCAAGTTTCATACAAAAAACAGAGAGAAAGGCACTTAACATGCATTCTTGGAAATGGCAGTTGGATTTTCACTTGTGAGTTGTCTTTCGCAGATTCTTCCAGTTCCTACACCTAAAATGGCTTATATTCCTCCCAAGCAGACACTGTAACTAAAAAGTGATTGGACATTAATTGTGGAAACAGCAAGCTCCTTGGAGTATCATGAACCTGCAGTGCTCCAGAGAATTTTTACCAAAGTAATAACCACCCTTTGTGGTCACAGTATATCATTCCTTTCTTAACAAATGTAATTTTCATGATATGGGCTAGGAATTCTATGAAGAAAGGGAGGAACATGGATATACACTATCTACATGTATGTATCTATACATGATCCTTTCTTCATAGAATCCCTAGTCTATATCTCTTGAACAAACAGGTCCTTTACAAGGTATATAGACACAATGATAAGGAGGACACTATTGCTGCATGAGATAGACAAGTTGGAACCCATCATGACAGGGCCTGGTTAACCGATTAAGCTGTTCCACTTCTGAGTAGCATGTGTGAGAATCTGAGAAGGACAAGTATAGGGAGATGTTCCCTAGATTTTCCAAGACTATTTGAGAAATAGAGGCTATTCCAGTCCTATATGAGTGGGACAAATCAACTAACAATATTAGGTTACATAAAACCTTCCCAACCAGAACAAAGCAATTTAGCCAGTATATCCAGATGAAGCCTTAGATGGAGTGATGGTTTATATCCTGTAATGTCCTACAGAGGGAGATGTTCAAGTACCTGCCCTACAAATATCTACCCAAATGCTATGTCTTTCAGCATCGAGGACACCACTTTCCTCCATGAACAGTGCTATACAATGTCTGCTAAGACAGAGCCTACAGAAGCCTTAGAGGATTCTATAATGCATGTCTTTCTTCATTATGATACAGATGTTATCAAATCTCTGTATATTAATCCTGAAATAGTTAACAATCATGCAGTATCTGTCCTAACATGACCTGTCCTAAAGGAACCTGGCACTGCAAACTTTAAATGTTCTAATTAGCTGGGAGAGCTAATTTCTATTGTATGCCACATTTTCTCTTATACATGCTGTGTATTATAAATGAATAATGGCAAATCTGGATCTTGAGAATGATAAAACGGAGAACTCACCTTGGGCTTCAAGCCCATGTTTGGTCTGAAGAGAATGCTATCTTTAGGAATTAGCAATGCACAGATTGCATTGTACAATTAAAGGCATTCCTAACTATTAGAATAGCAAAGAGAAAAACTAACTTAATAGAGAGTAAACAGAATAGAGTATTACTAAGTGAAAAAGTTCAGGAGGTGATTTAGTTAAACTTTGTATGACCAAACAGATTCAAGAAGGTTTGCTAGGCAAAAGTATCGTTTCTGCAGTTTTATTTGCTGGAAATTGATTTTCTTTTGGCATTTTTCACACAGAGTAAGCCCAACTTGTCTGTCCAGTATTCTTTTTGTCAGGGTTTCCTGAATCTTGAGAAATCTATTTTTCAACTATTTTTTCCTCAGTATTTTTGTGAATATTTTTCCCCCTTGACATTCACCTTGGAAAAAAATTGTAGTGTACCCACCAGAAACCATCTATAGTATAAATATTTCAAAGCTCTCTTATTTTGACTTTATCAAGGGTATCAATTTGACTTCAGAATCCTGGATTCAGTCAATACAAGAGACTCCCAAGTGCTGTCAGACTGAAGCGATTTAATTGGACTCTTCTTCAAATGACTGAAGAAGTGTTGTCTAGTGAAACAGTTATGGATGCTATTGTGGATTTGTTGTGTATAGCTCTCCTTCATGCCAGGGTCTGGTTATTCAGATAAAGAAAACAGCGCTTTCTCCTGGCACTGGAGAGACATTTGTGAATGTCTCAGATCCACTGGTACATGAAGTTAATCATCCTTTAGATTCATTCACATCTGATTTTTTTCACCAGTTCAGAGCCTTCATGGGAAAACATCTGAGTCTCATTTCTAAATTCAAATAAGACACAATACTTAACCTTTTTGGGGGATTAAGGAAATGCATTCCATTCCTGTCTGACCAAGTCAGATTTTTTTCTACAGACTGGGGTTCCAGAAGCTGGATGCAGATCTCAGGCCCTTTCCGCATGTGGAGGGGGAAACAGGGGGAAACGTGCTAAAACGGAGCTTACTGGCAGTCGGGTAAGTCCGTCGCCATGCAGAGCAGCGCAAGCTCGCTGCTCCGCAGTCCTCCGGCATCCAAAATGGTGGCTTTGGCATCCAAAATGGCGGCTTCTGGCTGGAAGAAGCTTGCCAGCCGGAAGCCCGCCCTCGGCAGATCTGTAGGCATGTACTAGTGTGTGCCTGAAAATCTGCACCGGAGCGCGGCGACTGAGCTGCACGGGGCTGTGCACTCCGAGCTTTTAAAAAACCTCTGAAAAGAGGTTTTTAAAAAGCACGCCGCGCCACCAGTTCCAGTCACTTTGGGGTGGATTGAGGTGCGGAACTATGAAAAGTAGTCTGCCTCAATCCACTCCACAGTGCAGACGACCTCCATCGGAGGTCGCTCTGCACCGTTTTAATACCCCGGTGCGGAAAGGGCCTCAGTATCCCTTCCTGTCTTTTTTGATCCCTTAGCGAGCCACACCAGTATGCTTAGTGGAAAAACAGAACCAATGCTTTAAGCAACAGGTTTTGCTTAGAGTGGGAACCCACAAAATCACATTTTTGGGTGATTTTGTTGTGTGCTTTCAAATCGTTTCCAACTTATGGTGACTCTAAGGTGACCCTATCACAGGGTTTTCTAGGGCTAAGAGTGTGCATTGTGCCCAAGGACACCCAATGGCTTTCTATGGTTGGAAAGATTATTAAACCCTAGTCTTCAACATGGTTTGGAACCATGTTAGACAGCAGGGGCACTTTAATACATGCAGTATATTTTTCTATATCTGCAGGTGGGGCCATTTTCTGATGTGGACCTATATCTTCTATTCATTCCTCTGAGCCTTCACAGTGTAAGGCACAAGCTGTTGATTGAACAGGAAGAAAATGTATCTGGGCTTTCATAGCCTTATCTGTGGACCAGCCTGTTGTTGTTGTTGCTGTTGTTGTTGTTGTTGTTGTGTGCCTTCAAGTCATTTCTGACTTATGGTAACCCTAAACCAAACCTATCATGGGGTTTTCTGAGGCTGACCATGTGTGACACATCCAAGGTCACCCAGTGGGTTTCCATGGCTGAGCAGAGAATCTAGCCCTGGTCTCCAGGGCCGTCATCCAGTGTTCAGACCACTATGCCACACTAACACAGTTTTAACCTCCTGCACTTATTATCAGGTTTAATACATACAATAGTTTTAGTGAGCCACAGTTGTTCTTCACTTCAGGCATAAAAGCCAATATGGTAAACATAAAGTAGTATATAATGTATTAGGTTCAAAAGGCAGCTAACATGATGCTACATGGCACAACCTGAGTGTAGTTCTTTGAATTAAAATCCAATTTTATGTAATCTATTAGAGTGTGTTATTCCAACTTGTAAAATGACTCCAGTTTGTAGAATTAGGCATTTTCATTTTCTGTTGCAGACTTTTTTCAAACAGAGACAATTCCTAACCACAGTGCAAGCTGGACAGCAATATTTTAAAGATTTATTTTATGTAACCTAAGAAGAAAAAATATTACATATTCTTATGCTAAGCCAATGGAAGCTAATTCATGCATTAAAGCATTCATCTACTGGAATTATTTGACACTATGGTGTGAAGAAACTGTTTCTCTAGTGTCTGTGGCAGTGAAAATAATTGTGGGATATATCTATCCTTTTGTCTGTCCTAAATCTTTGGAACCAATTATCAAATGCTACTGACAATACAATTGGTTAGAGTAAGCCCTGAAAGGTTTTTCCTAGTAAGAAAATTAAGGTCAAGCTATCTGTAATAATTTTTAACAGGACTCAGATGAGCACATTTTTAAAACAAAAAAGATTTCTGTTTCTGTTTTGTACTATTTATAGAAATAAGAGTTTTTAACATATATTGTTGATTCAATTAATTATGGAATTGTCTTCTAAAACCTTACTACAAAAATGATAATGATAATAAACTAACCACCACTGAGTGTAAATCACTTCTGTTTCAGTTGGTTTTCTTAGCCTGCATTTTTATGTTGCCTTTGTACGTGTGTGCGTGTGCACCTGTCCACTTATAGTGACTCCACAACTATCATAGGGTTTCCTTAGGTAAGAAATACTCAGAGGTGGTGTTGCCAATTCCTTCCTCTGAAATATAGCCTACAGCACCTGGTATTCGTTAGCAGTCTCTCATCCAAGAACTAAATAGCACTGCCCCTGCTTAGCTTTCCAAGGTCAGACAGGATCTAGTGCCTTTAGGGTATTTAGGCCAGGGGTGTCAAACTCAATTTCATCTTGGGCTGCATCAAGATTACAGTTGCCCTCAAAGGGCCAGTTGTATCTGTAGATAAATGTATCTACTCTTTTATCATATTAAATAATAATGTTTCTGCCCCCTAGACCCTCTCTGTGCCTCTTTCAGCCCCCAAGACGCTCTCTGTGCCTCTTTCAGCTCCCGAGGCCCTCTCTGTGCCTCTTTCAGCTCCCGAGACCCTTTCTGTGCCTTTTTCTGCCCCAGACCCTCTCTGTGCCTCTTTCTGCTTACCCCACCCCTGTGCCTCTTTCTGCTCCCCTGCTCCTCTCTGTACCTGGTCAGCTGGATCCCCATGTTGTGGGCCCCTGGCTGCCAGTATTCTGAAGAGGGGCCCAGTAGCCAGCACTTGTAATCCACATCTACTTCTAACTGTTCTTCTGTCCAACTCTCATGAGCCACACGGAGAACTGCCATGGTAACCCATGGCAACACTCTGACGGCAAGAGTTGGACAGAGGAGCAGTCAGAAATAGAAGCAGATCACAAGTGCTAGCTGCTGGGCCCCTCTTCAGAATACCAGCAGCCAGGGGCCCACAACATGGGGATCCGGCTCACCAGGCAGGGGGAGTGCTGTAGCTGCAGAAGAGGTGTGAGGGCCACATGAAATGGCCTGGCAGACCAGATTCAGCCCACAGGCCTTGTGTTTAACACATAAGATTTAGGCCTTATGTTGTTAAACATTCTTTGCCTTCTGAAGAGATATATAAGTTAGCACAGCAAGTCCTTGGTTGAAAACAATGCTTTTTCAAAATGCATAATATTGGTTTGGTTATCTAATCGTAGCCTTTTCTTCCCTTCTGTCTTTAATATGTTACAAATACATTAATCTTGAAAATGGTCCTAGTAGGTAGGTCACTGAATCGTAGCATTTTAAAGCTAGAAGGAATCATCTAGTCCTTATAGGAATATACAGCTAAAGCATTCCTGAAAGATGCTCATCCAACCTCTGTTTAAAGACCTCCAAAGTCTCTACCCTCTGGAGTCAATACTAATTAATGCCATATTAGAAAATAAGGAAAGTTGAGACTAGCAATAATGGCTTGCCACGGCCATTCACTGAGATAATTCCTAACAGCTGAACCAGACTCCTGATTCCTAAATCATACTCATAAGGGTTTACACAAGGTATACACAAAGCATCAAACTAAACACAAATATTCTGAGCAAACCATAATTCCTGGAACTGAACAACGACCACAATATTTAAAAATGGATCAGATATCATACCGGTGTACTCCACTATTGCACATGATGATATGGCAAGCTCCAAGTCTGCTGCAAAGCTCTGAAGAAACCGACAACAGTCCAACTCCAGATGCACCACAGGCCGTGTAAGCACAGGTTGCTGTGCGCTTAGATCTTATGAAAGATACCATCAGCCGATAGAGTTCATCCAAAGAATTGATGGGCCGCATAAGCTGAAAGTAAGAAAACTTCAATGATTGTAACAGCTTCTCTTTGTGGCAGTAAATATGAGTTACAAGCTCAACAAAAACTAAACTGTTGTTGTCCTTGATAACATGAGGATAAATTCAGAGTGCACGTGATATTCAGAATGCCGTACTACCTTTCTATCATTATGTACGAAATCAGTAGCTTGAGATGCCATCACCATAGCAAAAAGGATCTTATTTTTTTAGTAGCAGCACATTTAGCAAGTATATAGCAAAGCAACAAACTGTCATGCTTTGAACAACCATTAATTAGGTAATTAAAGAGCATTAACAGCAAAACAGGAAGTTTGTCTACCTGATGAGTCAAAGAAAGGGAACTAATTAAGGAGCTAAGATCCCAGAACTCACTCTATTTACCTAACACAGTCCATTATTTTTTAAGTACATAGACTTGTATGTAATAAATACGACAGCAGGAGCAGCATAGGTCATTTGATGATCCCTGTATCATGCACCCCTGAATCTCTGGAACCTGACAGAAATTATAAATATTAAGACCCCACTTTTATACCACTCACTTGAATGGTCTGGTAACAGTGTGGATTAATCACAAGATTAATCCAGCAGTTCAGCCCATGTTCTATAAAATAGTTTTTTTTTTTTAAAGACAGCATGTACAGGAAAATTACTCCTACACAGAATCAATTTAGATGCAAAAGTGGTTTAAGTACACACAAAACAGTTGGGATTACCTTATCTATATAAGCAGCTTTTGATGTTGAATTAGGTGGAAGATTTGACTGGTCCAGGTAGAATGCCCTGAGAACATAAAATCAATTTGTTAATTTTTCAAGAGCTTCTACAATGTACATCCATAAAGCAAGGAACCTTAGCCTATTTATCACAACTTTAAACCATACATTCACAGACACAAAAGAGGAACCATGACAATTTGTGAAGGGTAAAATCACACCACTTAATACTAACCTCCATTAAAAACAGTAATTTTGAGGTAAGCTGAAGTATGAGGTCTCCTGAGAACCAAAGGCATTTTACTGCCATGTATAAACCAAACTTTGGTGTTCCTTTAATGGTGTTAAATGGTGTTAAACCTTGAAAACAAGGTTAGTTAAAAGCTATAGAAAGAAAACTTATCTCTGTTCGTATTATAACAGTACAATTTTAGCTGTTTAGAATTCAATGACCTCCATACATGGTTGGATCACAACTGGAGCAGATCCCATGCAAACTATTGTAATTAAAAATAACATTGGGAGACAAAGGTTATAAATAATTGAAATATAAAAATAATTAATAAATAATGATTGAAATAATTCAGATACTTTAATTTCCTTGCAACAGCCTAGTGAAACTAGTGCAAATTGTTGCACATGAATACCTAGTTCCAGATGTTGTAAAACAGGAACCTACTGCAGATGCCCAGTTGTGCAAATAGGGCAACTGGGTCTTGTACAAGTAGTAGCATGCCTGGAGACCACAAGAATAACTGCACAGTCACTTGTGCAGCTGCAAGAAAAATGGAATTCTGCTAGTGCACTGTTTTCCTCAATTAATCTTTTGTTTGGTTTAGGTTGTAATCTTTACCAAATCCCTTCATTTTGTTCAGTTTTAAGACAGGGGTACTTTCACTTCTGGAGTATGTAACTCAGGCAAATTCTGCTGTTTGCACTTAAACTGAGTCTTTAATGCCTTTCTGAATGTACTTAGAAACAAAAGGAATATTAAGAATACTAAAGAACAAAATGAATGGTAGAATATTAATTTTCAGCAAAACACAATCTGCTGAAAGTAGGTGGCACCGCATATTAAAAAGATCCTTCAATAGTGATGGAGATTTGTTTTCCATATTACTCTAAACAAGCCAAGTGTCATAAAGCACAAACTGAACATTAACACAGTAAAAGGAAACAACACTTTATACTGCAATGCCACAGGCATTTTTAATTTAGTCTGCAGAAAACTGATTCACATAAAATAAAAATATATGCTCAGCCTAGCCTGACAAGTTTGAAGCCTTCAGAAAAGAAAAGCCTTAAACTATGAAGAGCAAAAATAGACAGAAGAGGAAGTGATCACTTTAGGAGGAAGAAAAGACAAGAGTGGTACTAACCAGTAAGCAGTCTATATACTCTTGGACTTGCAATATCCATGGATCAAGAAAAATGTCCTTTTTAGAAAATATACTAAGAAAAATATGTATATTTCCAGAAATAAAATAAACAGAATTTAACAAATGGTAGCACAAATAGACCTTTTTTTTAAGGACTAGACTATGCATATAAACCATATGAAGCTGGTACAGAATGAACTTCTTATTATACCGTATGAGAATTTTTTAAAAAAACAACAGCCAGTAGTACAGTGTAATGTATTTCTTCTCTTTCTGTTCTACACCTTGTCACACAAAATATCTTTAAATTCCTTTAAATCAATTTACTGGCTTTTTAAAAACTATGATGTATTTATCAGTGGCTGTGCTGGAGACCCTGATCAATGGGGGCTCAACAACAGTTTAAACAGCCGTAGGAAAAATTAGTAAGGACCACTGCTCTTCATTCATTGGTATTATGTGCTTGTTCATAGTTTTGTTTTGTTTGTTTCAGGAAAAAGAATTTCCATTGGTGTGATGTAGCACACGCACACACATACACAGAGCCCAATAGCTCTTTCAAGGCTTATCAGGTAGTAAGTATTTATTATTGCATAAATGTTCATGGACAAGTTGAAGATGATCCCATACAAACTATTATAATTAACAATAACTTGGGAGATGAAGGTTATACATTCATATAAGTGCTTGAAATAAGTCTGTTAGTACATAATCATGTAAACAAGAATTCAGTATTTGGGCTGCGGGAGAGGGGGCATTGTGATACCATCTTGTGTGTTGTGCATGCAGTGTTGCAGAGGATGTGCTAGAGTGAGCGAGTTAATAGGCTCATCCAACTGGGGGAAAGCATGTGAGTGTTAGCGCACAGTCCCTGATGAGTTGCCACTAGTAATCTTCCCAGAGATGCTGAGACATATGCGTCATTTTTTTCTTCATCCATTTTGATATCTCCTGGTTTTGTGTTTTTCTCACCCTCACCTGAGTGAGCACACAATGGATAAGTACAGCGGTAATTCTGCTGGTACAGCAACAATGTATTTTCATTCCAGGCATAATATGCTTATAAGATTGTTTTTCGCAACCACCAATCTGGGTTCCAAATGTAACCGATCTAAAAATGTAATTGTCTTCTCCACCAATTAGCTGACACTTACAGATAATTTGAAAGTACAATACTTGCATCGCTTTTTGCAAAATTATACTTGGTATTTCTGAGAACACAGTAAGCTAAGGACAGCATACAAATTTGCAAAGCACTTCACTTAATTACTAAATGCTTGTTTAGGACCTTAATAAAATTTTATGAGGAAACCTAATGGAAAATCTGGCCTAATGCCCAAAACAAGGCAGTATTTTCTAACGTACTTAAAGTGACAAGCATTAAATCTCAATACTTACTCCATGTGCAGAAAACTTTGTACTTAGCTTTTTAGAAATCTTATATATGCATATAAAAATAAATACTAAATAAAATAAAAAATAAACAAAAATTAAAAAATGTTCACTGCTGCTGAGCGCATTTCCAACATATAGCTGCCCTGAGAGAAACCTAGCACAGGATTTTCCAGGCAATAATTGTTCAGAGGGGGCTTGCCATTGCCTTCCTCTGAGGCTGACAAAGTGTGACTTGACCCAATGGGCGTCCATGGCTGAAAGAATTGAACCCTGTTCTCCTGGAGTCTTAGACACTCAACACTCAAACCACTACAACCTGCTGGTACTTTTTCTCCCCCCTCTCTCTTCCTGATATCTATATCACTTTGGGAGTGCTTAGCACTGATAAGTGGTATAAAAATGTAACTTCTATTGCCATATATATATATATATATGGCAATAGTATTACATTTGGGAGTGCTAAGCACTCCCAAAGTGATATAGATATATAGATATATAGATATGGCAATAGCAGTTACATTTTTATACTGCTTATCAGTGCTAAGTACTCTCAAAGCAGTTTACAATATGTTAGCTAATTGCCCCCAACAAGTTAGGTACTCATTTTACCGATCTATGGTAGGACGGAAGGCTGAGTTAACCTGGAGCCCTGCAGGATCAAACTCACAGCGTTGTGGCTGCAGTACCAGGGCTCTTTACACAAATACATATAGAGAGAATGAGAGAATAAAGGTAAAAGATGTGTTCATTAAATCCTCACACCTAATAATGAACCATGACTTCTGTTAAAAGAAATCACACAAATTAGTTTTGGATTTTTATGATCTTCTTCCAGTTCCCTGCATGAGGAGGGGTAAAAAATAAATAAATAAAGCTTCTATTTGTAATTCCCATTATGCCTGAATCCAGGAGACTATGGTTTGTTCAAGCTGTAGCTACCTGTAACAAACAAGGATCAAACCAATATTAGGCCTGAACTGTGCCTAAGAATATATCTCTGGGTTGTTAAAGTAGTTTTGAACGAATCTCTTTCTATATTTCTCTATCCGTGTCTCATCTTTTCATGTGAATAGTTCTGAAATCAGCTAAATCTGAACACTGTGAAAATGTATGCAGTAAGTTGCATTCCTCTATATGCTTATGTGTCTTCATGTAAACTCCACTGAACTCAGGAGAACTTAGCTATGAGCACACATGCACAGTTAATAATCTAAGTAACACCAAAAGCTGAAAAAAGTAACTAAGTGATAAACATAGACCATATATTGCAGAAAGCAAGGCTACAAAAAAGAACTCATTCAAGAAGCACAATAAACAAACACATGAAACTCAAAATCATGAACAGGATCCTGCAATACTACTCAGAAAAAACAGAGGCAGTTTTCTGGATGAAGCAGGTGAGTATACATACCTGCATTCAGAAATAATCTTTAAATTAATACTATTAATATATGTTCTTGAATTCTACCCAGTGGGAGAATTCTAGCGATGTATTCTGATCATTTTATCATCTATAATTTGCCTCTTGTTTCCTCTAATTAGTCCCAGAAAGGCTATAAACAGCCCAAACAGTCATTTGAAGACATCCTTTAGTTGAATGAGGGTAAATAAACTTAGGCTTAATCTATTTATAAATTTGTTTAATCAATTTAAATGCCATTCATCGTATCTAAAATGATATCTAAAATGAGTGAATGCAGATAAACACAAGATACTGTGCATGGGATACTTGCTATGTTGGATAGAAGTGAAAGATTGGTGCTGGATACAGCTGCATTACTCTTAAAAAAAGAAATATATAGCTTAAGGAGGCTCTCCTAGATTCAGCATTAATCTTTTGATTTCCTATAGAAATACAGGAAAGAATCCATTACTAATAATCTTCTTTTCAGTTGTCATTGACTTATCAACTGTGTTTTTCTTTACAGAAATGTTATGTATAGCCATGTTAGTCTGTTGGAACAAAGCCAATAGAGTCTTGTAGTACTTTAAGAAAAAACATAGTTCTAGGGGACCCTGGATGAAACAGGTTATTAAGATCTATTTCAATTTGACCTCACCCCTGGGTATTAGATAGAAATAGCTTTGGTCTCCTTGGTAAATGACCTACCCTGAAAACTGGACAGGGTAAATATCTCTTGTCAATTCTGCTCCCAACAGCTTTCAGTATCATTGACCATGGGGTCCTTCTGCACTGCCAGTCTAGGAGGGGACTTATGTGCATCCTAGTGTACAGTAGCTCCAGTCCTTCCTGGATGGGAGCACTCAGATAGAAGTGCTGAAGGAAGCTTGTTGGACACACTGGGCATTCGTGTGTTGTGTCCTCAGGGCTCAATTTTGTCCTCCCATGGTGTTTAAGATATACATGAAGCCACTGGGAGTTTATCTGGAGTTTTGGATTCCAATTCACAAGTATGCCAATGACTCTCAACTCTATCTTTCCATCCAGTTCCAAGAAAGCAGTTTCAGTATTTAACCAGTGTGTACTGTCAATAATGGACTGGATGAAGGTGAAAAAATGAAAGCTTAATCAACACAAAGCGGAGATGCTCCTGGTCTGTCGGAAGGAGATCAGAAAACAGACATACATCTGCTACTGAATGGGGTTACTCTGCCCCTGAAATCTCAGGTTTGAAGCTTGGGCATACTTCTAGACTCATCCCTGAGCCTGGAGGCCCAAGTTTTAGAAGTGGCTTGAAGTGCATTGGCATTTCCAAAGCTAGTGTACCAACCAGAGATATCAGATGTGGTTATTGGTAACACGTGCCTTGATTGCATCCCATTTGGGTTACTGTAACACATTCTTTCAAAACTGGAAACTTCAGTAGGTCCAAAACATGGCATCCACACTGCTGACCCAGACTGGTTATAAGGAACAAATATGTGTTGCAATATCACCACTGGCTATCAATCTGCTTCCAGAAAGAATTCAAAATCCCTGTTGTGAACTGTGAAGCCCTTGGATCCAGACTATCTGAAATACCACAATCTCCTTACATGAACCTACCTGAGTTTTAAGATCCTTGGAGCAGAACTTTCCCACCACTTGCACGGATATGTTTTATGGAACACAGGAGAGAGACTTCTCAGTGGCTTCTCCCAGGCTATGGCATTCCCTCCCACAGGAAGCTATGTTGGCCTCTGTTCTCTTTCTGCCAATAGGCAAAGACCTTGATTTAGATAGCCCTTTGGCTTTTAACTAGTTGAATCAGAAGGGTCTTTTTAAAGGGGTGCACTGGACCTTTACTTCTACAATATTTTAAACATATTTTAAAATGTTCTAAATTAACATGTTAACAGGATAGTTAACCTTTATACATTTATATTATACATTTAGTTGCATTTTAACCTATATAATAAGCTGTCTTGTATCCTATAGAAAAGACTGAATATAAATAATAAAATAAAACTAACATGTTTTATTTGGTGTAAGCAGACTACACTTCATGGATTGCTGCTTTGGGTTGCAAGTTTTTGACGGGGTTGGTGCACATGCGAAATCATCCCCTAGAGCTTGCCCTACCCCTGAGATGAAACAACAGCAAGTATTGGGACAACCTTAAAGGTTAGTCAATTTTATCTGACACAAACATTTGTAGACTGCAGCCCACTTCAACATATTAGAAATCAGAGAGAAAGCAATATCTCTAGAATAACAAAAATACAACTTCATCTGTACTGTTGAAATGGACATTTTCTGTTGCTACTATGTTGCATTAAAACATTATCTCTGAACATTTTCAGATTAGAGTTTCTTTCATGTTGGTGCAATGACGGACTGAGATTTTAAATATAAAAACAGATGGTAGACATTTCCTTGCATGGCTATCAAATGCTTCTGACCATTTTAGATTCTTAGCATTCTTAGCATTCAGATGAATGCAAGTGCCTGCTGAAGAGATCAAATTAGCTATCAGTAAAAAAGCATATTTTCCATTACCAAATCTGAAATTGTAATTAACTAGTCCTGGTTTCAATCAATCCATCTATCTCATTTGCTCTTGTTACACACTGAAGAATTCAAATCACTTAAGAGGGACAAGTGCCAGTATCATCCAAGTAAGATTATACTGCACAACAAAGAATTCAGGGAGCCTATTAGCTAATGAATTTATTTTTTACAAATGGATTCACAAAGAATGTTATTCAAATAAGTTGCATTATATGCCTAGGAAGGATAATATTTCTATTTCATTTCAGCAAAATGCAGAACAGTTGTAGCAATTAACACAGAGAGTTACTGTATGTATTCCTAACATCAATTAAATTTGGTATTATCAATATATCAAAATATATTAACACTCTAATGGTTTACTGGGGAACTTGTGGTCTTTGGCCCAGACAGTACCATTTCCAGTGTCTCTCTGGGCATTCCTCACCTATCACTATGCAAGACTCCATCCTAAGCCATAGTAGCACTATATTGCCTGCATGGTTGCCATATATAATCTCCCTGCTGTTGGCATCAACCTTCCTCAAGGAGCATCAGTAGGAGCTGTAAATGCTGCAGGCAGAACTAGAAGTTCACTACTCCTTTGCTCTTATGGACCAAGAGCTCTGCTAGGCCACTAATTAAAATAAGCAGCTGATGGTTGACCAGTTTTTCTCCAAATGAGAATATCAGCAGGCCTGCAAGGCCCATCAACTAAAGGAAGCCAGTCTGAGGCAGGAAGACATTAACATCCAAGTATCACTGCTGGAAAAGGGTGGTAGATGTGTGCCACAAAGGTGACTTAATATCAGGTGACAATGGGTAACTGTCAAGCAGCCACACAGGCACTGGTTGTGAGAATGAGAAAAGAAAGGGGAAAAGAAAAAGAAGCCAAGTATTGAGTTCCATGTCCAGAGGAGTGCTGATAAAGGATCTGGAACCAAGCCATATGAGGAATGGTTAAGGAAGCTGCATATGTTTAGCCTGGAGAGGACAGAACTGTGAAGTGATATAATAACCATCTTCAAATACCAAGAGGATGGAACTTATTTTCTACTGCTCTAAAAGGTAGGATCAAATGGATTCAAATTACAAGCAAGGAAATCATAGAAAGAACTTCCTTATGGTAAGAGCTGTTTGATAGGGGAAGAGACTGTCTCAGAAGATGTGCTCTCCTTCACTGAAGACTTTTAAAGAGCCTTGTTGGCCATCTGTCAGGGGTGATTTTAGCTGTGGAATACCTGAATTGGCAAGGGGTTGGAAAAGATTGTCCTTGTATGTCTTCCAACTCTACAATTCACCATGCCAAGAGTGTTCAAGAAGATGCAAAATACTATTATAGATATAGGAAAAGAGAGATATGAACATGCCTTTTGAATCCATGTTCCTCAAAATTTGCAGGGAGCTCCATTACTCCTTACTGAACATAAGCAAGGACGTTCTTGTAGCCATGATATGGTTAGAGGTGACCTTTAGTACTGAGGTTTTTTCCAGCTAGTCTGGCTGAGGAAAAGGACTCTGTATGTGTACTTGTGTGTGTGTCAACATTTTCATCATGCTGTCTACCACAACTCCAAGATCTCTGTCTTGGTCTATCACCATCTCCTCAGATCCCATCAATAGATATTTGAAGGTGATTTTTTTTGTGCCAGCAGGCATCACTTGTTATAGAACTTCGTGTCTCATTTCAACTTAATTTTCATTTATTTGGTTGCTAAATCCCTCCCCAGTTGGAGAGATCATTCTGGAGCCCATCACAGCTTCTTTTTTGTTTCAATCACCCAAAATAATTGGGTGCCACCAACTGATTACATTACAGTTAATGTTGCCAGGTGTGTGTGTGTGTGTGTCTAAATACATATACCTTCCATCAACTTTCCATCCTTGCTGGCATAAGACATCAGGCCAGGCTGTGGATGACACAGGAGATCTACCTCATCACTTCCTGCTGGCTCTGCTCACGACTGTTTTGTTAATTACTTTCTCCTTTTTAAAGGAGACTATTTCTTATTAGCAAAACCATTAATTACAGTAAATTTACAGCATTTACCTTCCCACAAGCTGAAAATAGGAAGCCAGCACACCATTTTTTCTTGGAAGTGCCAAGAAAGTAGAACTAGTAAAGAAGTCTAATTACAAAACGCAGCTGCAGTCAGGTTGAAGATATGTTGAGAATATATATTTATCTGCATTTTTAAATAATTCTCAAGGTAAGAGGTCTCCTTAACTCTTTGTAGCACCATGGTATTTCATCTTCTTACAGGCCATGGTGTACAAGCTAGAATTTGAAGCAAAGCAAAACAGAAAGATTTTTTTTTGCAGACTGGCTTTGATTGGCTCCCTTAGCAGGCAAGATGGCTTGCACAGGAAGGTAATTAGGTCAGTAGGTGGCCTGTCTTACAGACTTAAGAATGCAGCCTATTTAATTCTAAGGAGGAGCATGAAAGATGAACACAAAACATTCCTAGCTTCATGGTTTATGAAGTTCGAATGTAAGACCTGAACCAGGGTTTTTTAGGTTAAGATCTATGAATACCTGAAAAAGAGCAATAAATTAAATATCATCTTTTAATTAACAAATTAACTAGAATGATTGTAAATAAGAAGATATGTTACTACTTATTATTTAGTGCCACCAGTGTATGTTTAGTACTTTAACCAAGGACATGTCCCTTCTGCATTTGATGATGATCTATAATTCAACACAGACAAAGGAAGAGAAGAATTGAGGCAGTGTAAACAGGAATTAATCAGTAAGGATTCAGAGAACATGCTTCTCTGCTTAGACTTAGTTACAGGATGAATTACAGCGCAGCACCAGAGTCATACTGATTTACATTCAAATAACTTACTTACCTAATTTGTAGATCAGTTTACTGATGGTAATAATATATTAATATTAATTTAGAGTCCTAAAGATGTTTGTGGTTTGAGATACCATTAATATGATTTCAGTTACCCATGTTGTTTTAGAATTATAACCCAAAATTGAGTTTTTGAATATTGCAGATATAGATGGCAGATTACTTACCTGAGCTTCTGGTTATACTGTTTTACTTTTTCCAATGAAGCTGCATTAATCTGGGCTTGAAATTCTTCTACAGATACATTGTCTCTATAATAATAGCCTTCCATGCTTTCCAGTGCTAAAAGAAAATAGAAAAGGAAATCCAAAAGAAAAGAGAAAAGAAAATCTTTATAAAACATTTACTATTCGATTTTCTTCAATTAAAAAAATCTGAATGTATAGACAATGATGTTCCTAAAATGCACAAGACCAGATTGCATGTAGTCCATATGTTTAAAATGAAATAACTGTTCTGGATCAACTCTGACAAATGTTTTCTAAATTGATGAGTTATTAGTCTGACCTTGTTTTTCTGCTTTAAATGGAGATCCTAAGGAAAGACACTTTCTTTGTTCATTTCACCAGCATGATCCTATGACACCTTCTCAGGACACTCAAAAAAATGATGAATTAAGCAAAACATATTCAATTGATTTCTTCCCTAATAAATGACCCAGATTGTAAGGATATAAATCTTTACTTATCTCATTCTCACTGCAAGAGTGAATAACTTGTGCCATTTATTTGCACAAAATACAGTTTTGTGAGCATATATGTAAGGTTTTGCAGAAAACCCAAGCAGCGTCCCAAGCCGTGATATGTCACACCAACTAGGGCAGCATATGTAGGAGATAGCTTTGCTGGGCATTTTAAAATTCACAGTCCTCTCCCCAAATATTGACAGTAGTGTGTTGAAAAAAAAATTATGTCAACACAGGTTCAACACAGAATAGAGAATTTTTGGATTCAGACCTGACTGTTCTTCACCTTCACTCAGGACTCCCTACTTTGGAGTTTCCACTCCACTTACTCACACACACAAACACACACACATTGGTACAGCAGAGATTTGTGTATCTCTCTCACAGCAGTATTGTACAGAGCAAACTACAAGTAATTCTGTCCCCCTCCAGTGAAAATACAGTGGAGTGGGGGGAGGGGTTCTACTAATAGTATGCACAGGACTGCAACTTTTAATCTTTATTCATCAGTGAGCCTTTACCTACTCATTTAACAGGAATGTATGCAAATCTGGAGCTGATAAAATTAGAATTTATTAAGTGGGTAATCTCATTATTACATTGAAATGGGAACATGGTAGCTGACATTTGAGGGAAGAAGCATATTAATAAAAGATATTTCAATTAGGAACAGTGCCACTTTGATAATAAATATAAATTATAAAGGTTTATCCCCCTAGGGAACAATTAAAATGTCCCCAATAAGCAAGATTTTGCTGAAAACAGCTTGTGGGTTCATAACCCTAACCATATGCTGAATATTAATTCTGTTAAAAAGTTCTTCAAATGACCAGTTAATGAATAATGTATTTGCTGTACAGCCAACTTCAGCCTCTCCAAAATATTTCTTTTTGTTTCTGTATAAAGATAATTCAGGGCAAGGATCAAATTGTATGTTCAGACACTTGCATTAAATCAATAACTGCTGCATAGTATTCTATGGACTGAATTCAGGTAGGGACATCTATACATCCAAGCATCCCTCATGCAATGCAGATGTGCTTTTTCAGGTACTGCAAAGGTTGGTATTCATTTCCTCTCTGCACAGCACTGAAAGCCATCTCCTTACCACAATCCCTCAAAGCCACAGTTCAAGGTGAACCTGGGAACTCCCTGTCCCCAGCCAAACACACAGTAATTACAGAAGTGCTAAGGCCTCAGAGGACCCTGGCAAATCTCAGTGTTGATGTCATAGTTGCATGTCAAGAAATTGAGGGGGGGGGGTAGCCAGATCCTCTCTGATCCCATCCGTTCCCCTTGAAGCAATGAATGGTTGTGTTAGGTGACTTTAGGAGCTTTGTAGTAAGTTAGGGGTGGTATATGGCTCAGCATATTATAAGTCTGCATGTAGATATTTATGCTACACTAAGGGAATATTGAACTGAGATCTACAAGTTATAAAGATGATGAGATTCACTTGTAACAAACAAGCTTTCCATATTCATATTAAAATAAAAAGTTTTAAAAATCACTACAAATAATAGGGCAAAATCAACTCTAGTAACAGTTAATTCTAGAATGGAATGCATATCATCACACAAATTAGATTCAAATAATCACTGCAGCTTATATCAGAATACAAATTTAAACAGGCAATGTTTTGAATATTCATCCATAGTAATCCACACATCCACACATCCAGGTATACTTTAAGTTTTTGTTTAGAACTTTTTTTTTTATTTTCTGCAGACAGTACTTAAAACAACTTCAGATTTACAAGAAAGTATGCCAACAGATGAAAGCCAATATTTGAATTAATATATTAAAACTCAAATCAGCCTGTAGTGGGGGTGAATGTTAAAAATATATTTATACAATCAGTAAATGGTCTTTACATTAAAAGAAAGTTATTTTCTGGAAATTGCTGTTGCATGCATAAATGCTGACACAGTTGAAAATACTAACAATTACATTTCAGTCTTCTTAAACATACATGGTGCTTTTTAAAAAATTACCTTGTGCAAACAAGACTGGATAAATTTTAAAACCTCCACCATTCTGCAGTCTTTGAGGAAGCTGTTCAAAATTATAACTATCAAGATAAAAGTAAACTTTCAGAGCTTGCCGACTTCCTTCTGCTTGATATGTAATTGGCATATCTGTAAAAAAAATCATATTACAGTTTTATCCAAGGCAATTTTAATCAGAATATATATAGTACACATAGCATTTGAAGGCAAAGGAGAGATGGGAAAGGACTTGTGAGTTTAAAAAAAAAAAGTATAACTAGTATGATATGTTTTGTAGAATGAATAGGCAATATGTTGCAGGAAGATTCTGTGGCAAAAGATGGCAAATAATAGAAATTCCAGAAACAAATCCAGTTGTGATGCTTCCCCAAATGGGATGAGTCAACCCCATCCCTAAAAGCTGCCAAACCTAGATTAAAATGTGAGGACTAGCGTGTATATGTGCCTTCAAGTTGTCTGTCAACTTGTGCCAATCCTGAAAATTTCACAGAGTTTCATAGGGTTTTCTTAGGCAAGGAATACTCAGAAGTGATTTTTCCATTTCCTTCCTATGAAATGCAGCCTACAGCATTTGGCATTTGTTGTCAGTCCCCCATTCAAGTACTAACCAGGCCTAATCCTGCTTAACTTCCAAGGTCAGACAGGATCTGGTGCCTTTAGGGAATTTAGACCTTTTGAGAACTAGACAGCACCCTGTTTAAATTCCTGCCATGCCATTTTAACCTAACAAGATACTTTTGAGGTTATAATGGGGAAGAGCCCTGTATGCTGCCTTTCGTCCTTGGCTACAAATGTATTTAAGAAAGAAAGAAAGAAATGCAAGAGCAACTGACTGTTTCTTCTCCTGCTCTGTAATATTACAATAGGTAATTTCGACTGAAGTGTCACATTTTCCATAAAAATGTGTCACAGTTTCCATTTGTCATTTATAAGATGCATGAATAGTAACTTTGTGTCATATCACCATGTATTTAATTTCATCAGCTCTACTCTACCTCGTTGGTTACTGCTGGGTGGGGACATGGAATTTTCCCTGTGACATGTCTTAAGGCAACTGTTCCTGTGTTAAAGAAGAGAAGGGGAAAATTCCCCTGTGCAGTGCTATTTAGGCAGTATTGCCACAGCAACCATTAAGCTTTAGAGATACTCTAATCTACTGATTTAAACCAAATTAAAAGCCAACCTCAACTAATCAAATCCTAGCTTTCTTCAGGTTCTCTGTATTTTTGTCAGTCTAAAATTTTGATCCATATTACTATGCCCATACCTACAATCAAAACTTTCTACTGTGGAAATAACCATGGCTCTTTCATAGATGCAACAGTGGAAGGCACAGAACCATTGTAAGTACCTTGCAACTGGAAGTTCTTATTCAGACTGTTTAAAATGCTCTATATATTCATCTATATTTTACTCAAGTTCAATGAAACTATAACATTACATGTCAGAAGAGGTTGTTGGTTCTCTCTCTATTGCCTTCTTTGAAGTGGAACATTATATTTGTATTGATGTTAAAAGCTAAAATGTCTTTTTATAAGGCAAATGTTTTAGACAATATCTTTAAACTGAAGAAAATGAAAAATGAAACATGACCTGCATGCAAAACATTTGCACTGTCCCTGAGCAAAAGCATAAGATTTGCATTGCCTTGTCTGCTGGAGCTGCTAGAACTAGCTGTCACATCCCGGCTGCTTGGTGTCCATTCAGGTTTTGATCCCAAGGACTCTGCACCTGCTGGATCCCAACATTCTAACTTGTTAGAAGGCCTATAGTGATCACAGGTAGCATCAATTTTGCTTCACACAATACTGGGGAAGTATGGAAGGAACAGAACAAAAAGCTCTCATGAAACAAAAAGGATGAGATGATGTTAAAGCTGCAGCATGCTTCTGAACTTCTGATAATGGTTGGGAAACTGGGAATATTGTATGAGGATGTAAGGATATCTCTTCCAGAGCTATACCAAAAATTATCAAAGATTTCAAATGCAGGTGGTAGGTTAGAAAGGAGAAAAATTTGCTGCTACAAAACATTGCCAGCAAAACATTTTGAAGTAGCAGTGAAAGACTAAAATATACATTACAATACTCACTTGCAACTAAAGGCTCTTGTTCGGACTGTTTAAAATAAAATGTAACTTTCTCCAGGTCAAACAATGCTACCAATGTATCTTCTAGCATGGCTTGTTCATCACTCTGAAAATACACATACACACACACACACATATCTTGAATCCAGTAATTACTGAAGTACATGAACAGTAATATAAACTGCAAATGGTCACATTTGTTTCACTGAAGTAGTAGTTAACCCAATTAACTTTTCAATAACCAAAGATTGATTTGTTTGTAATGAATTTCTTCTGCTGTCAAAAGAAAATTATTAGAAATGATGAAATACACTGAAGTGTTAATTTACCATTTATCAGGTAAGCTGTGGCAATCAACTGCAATTCTATTTATTGTGGGTGGGAATGAGTATGATTAGAAATGCTGCCTAATAACAACCCTTAAAACCATACTGCAAACTTCAAAAATTTATGCCTGGATTCTTATTTTTGGCTCCTAGATCCAAGCACCAAGCAACTGAAGTTAGAGAACTTTGCCACCCTGCATTTACTGTTAAAGAGAAGAATAAAAATGGGCAAAACTTCCCAGTCTGACATGACAGTAGAGATAACAACAGGAGTTGCCAACATCTTTCCAAACTGAGAGAACAAGCAGCATGGGTTTGTGTGGAATCCCTGCTGGTATCGACAATCTCAGGTCAGAAGGAATGGCGGATTCATTTTCTCCCTGCTCTGTTCCCACTTGGGGACGTAAGTGGGATAGAGGAGTTCCTATGAGGACAGGAGACATTTGACAGGAGACATTCCCTGGTTCTTCATACCCTGCACTGGTTTGGAATCCCCTGGCAGAGAACTATGCTTTGTCACAAGGTAGACTTACAGCAGCCAAAATAGAAATCAAAGAAATTACTTCTAGTATTTATATTTTCTTCCACCTTCTCTGTTTTATTAGAATATCATATTGGAAAATATGAATTTACTAAGATAGCTGGTGCATATCAGATCCTAGCAGAACAACTTCTATGAAAATGAGAACTCTGGAAGTTTTCATACCCATCACCTCAACAATTTTGGTAATTTATACAAACAGATTTTCTGCTGACACATCTAACTGATACAACAGAAGACCTAACTACAACTAACAAAGGAGCACTGCATGTCATAGTTCTGGGGTCTAGTTGGATATTCTAGCATGAGACTCTTCACCCTACCAATTCTATTGCAGTTCCCTAGAATTTGTTTCCAATTTCCAGAGATCCATTCCTTCTGTTGACAATATCTTTCTGCTTTCCACAATAAATATTGCAAACTTCCTTTACATTGTCTGGTCTTGCAATGACAAAATCAACATGAATATATTCATTTAGCATCCTGTATGTGAACAGGATGCTCTTAGTTGTACCCGTTTAGATGATGTCTTGCAAAAGCTGCAAATATTAAAGGCCTGGGAGAAGCATCAAGTCATGCTCTAGTCATCCTCAAGATTCTTTAGTTTTGATTTCTACTTAAGATTTGATCATTCTCTCATCCACAAAAACATAATGTATACTCCCCCCCCTTTGGTTATTTACCTGAAGGAATGTCTTCACAATATGAACCTCTCTGAATCCACTAATCCCCGCAAACTAGTTAATCAAACTATTTCTTGCCTAGTAAGGAATTATCTAAATCAGAGTGGTATAGTTTCCATAGTAACCTTTCTTCCCTTCTCCCATCCTTTAATTTTAGTGAACTGACTGTAGCACTTTTTCACACCTTGATTTTGCTCTATTTTCCCATTATGGCAATAGATTCAAATTCCCAGAAAGCTCACAATTGTTCTAAAATGAAGAGTCTTCATTTATTAAATTTTTTCAGTATCTCAGCCTCATTAAATGGGCAAATTATGCTAAAAGTTGCTGTTGAACCATTCACAGATCATCTAAAAATAATCTGAAATATTACTGATTCACCTCCTGAGAATATGACATTTGGCTTGGTATCACTTTCTGATAATCATCTCCTCTACCCAAAATAGGTAACTCCACCTTTTTGACAGCAACAAGTTGAAGACCTTTTGTTTCCAACTCTCTTAACAGATCAACTCTGGGGATCTTTTATAGTTCCACACTTGCACTTTTTTCTGTACTTGCAACTCACTGTCCTTTTAATCTTCCCAGAAACCATGAATATCTTGAACCCATCCTTCTTTGTGCCAGTCAATAGAGATACAGTTTCAAACTAATGGATGATCCATGTCTCCTTTCCAGCTACAGGCAGCTTCAGTGATTTTGAGATATTCTTTAATGTGAAATATAATTTGTGGGCCCAGTGCATTAGACAATGTATCATTTTTGTTCTTGCTGCCCATATAGCACTATATAGCTCTTACAGTATTATAATAGTGCTGTATTCATAAACTTGACCCTAGCTAACATATGTCCACAGAATTAAAAATGGTGTTTTTACCCTCTATAGCTTTCCCAAAATTCTAGTTTGTTCCTTGAGAGCAAACTGATCTATGGTGATGTTTTCCACTTCTGAGTAGTTCTCTTCCGCTTTTGTAGATAATTTGGAGATAATCTTAATCCTAAACATTGAAAACATCAGCATTGTTTCTTCAGCTTTTAATTGCTTTCTGAAGAAGCCATTGGTAGGCAATGGTATATTTGGAGTTGTTTCTTCATGGTATGTACAGGTTGTTTCAGTAATTATTGTATTCAGTACTGCTATAGAAGTATAATAGTCCAGCCTTTCTGTTCTATTATAACATTGGTTTTATTTTATCATTCGTTGGTTAAGGATCATATTCATCACTACTGGACACAAAAGACTGCCATAAGTATCAGGAAGAACTTCCAGAGACTTCAAATTGCATACCTTAATTTCATAGATATTGCACAACTGGTACAATGTGGTGATGTTGGTGATGTTAATTAATCTTTTGAACAAGTCCAGATGTAGCACTTTATTCATGATATAAGTCCTTTCTGCAAAATCTGCTTTCAGAACCTTCACTGCTATATTTTAATTTGTTTCAGATATTGGAAATCCCAGCACTGCACTGGCTGCTGACCTACTGAGAAGGCTTTTCATGTGTTATTGTTAAATCTGCTGTTCTGAAGTATAATGGCTCCAAATTGTCTCTGAAACCCTTGACAGGAGATTGTTTTCTCTAGAAAACCTCTCAATCATCAATTATGGAGATTCAGCCATCAGGATTGAGATGACTGTCTCATTCTTAAAGACATTGTGGAGCCCCTTTCTGCCATTTCATAAATTGCTGCTGTCACACAAGTCTTCTATGTGATATACAACCCTTGTAATTCTATGTCGCCTCCACTTCTACCAGTAACTCATCTAATTTCAATTATCATACTATCAGTGTCCTCTTTTAGTTCATCTTGAAGTTCTTATTCTCCTCTTTCTTCAAGAAGAGCTATTATCTGCTTCAGATTTGTTCAATTCCCCCCCTTTTTTTGCAGCAGTTCAGTGTTCTAACTGTAGCCTATTTCTCTCTCTCCAGTACCTAAATTATTCTGTTCTTGATATTAGGTTGAAGTATGCTAAGCCTGGGTTTGGTATCAAAATGTTGCAGCCTTTTACCCTCACACACTTAAGAGAAGAAAACCAAGACTCATGTGGCCAAGCAACATCAGAGTGTGATCAAGATGACAAAAGTTATTAAGGAAGAAGAACACAGAACTATAGAATCATAGAACTGGAAAGGGCCTCATGGCTCATCAAGTATGACACCCTGCTCAGTGCAGGATCTCCAGCTAAAGCATCTCCAGCAGGTAGCTGTCTAGCCTCTTTTTGAAGATGGCCAGAGAAGGAGACCCCATCACCTCTCTAGGCAATTGATTCCATTGTTGAATTGCTTGTACTGTCAAGACTTTCCTTCTAATGTTCAACCAAAATCTACTCTCCTGTAACTTCATACTATTAGACCCGGTCCTGTTCTCTGGGGTAGCAGTGAACAGGCCTACCCCCTTCTTTCTATGACACCCCTTGAAGTATTTAAAGAGTGCAATCATGGCAACCCTCAGTCTTGTCTGAACATGTCCAACTCCTTCAACCCTTCCTCATATGTTTCATTCTCTATACCTCTTATCATCCTTGTTGGCCTTCTCTAAACCTACTCCAACTTGTGTATATCCTTATTAAAATGCGGTGTCCAGAACTGAATGCAGTACTCCATATGAGGCCTGACCAGCACAGAATTTTGTAGGACTATTAATTCTCTCAGCTTGAATATTATGCTTCCATTAATGCAGGCAACATAGCATTCATCCTTTTTCCTTTCATTTTGAGAGATATCAAGTGGAAAAATCAGTTTCCATAAGTCCAGTTGTACATCCTTAAATTTGGATCTAACAGAATATATGTACACTAAGGCTGGGCAAAGTACAAACCATGGGTTTTACGCAGTTTCCCAAGATTGTTTTTGGAACACTTGACACCTCCAGAAATTGTGTGCCACCCTTTTTCTAATCTCCAAAATCACAAATTATCTCTTCTGGCTGCTTCCAGGAACAGCAATTTATCTTTAAATAAGTTGCATGCATGCACACACACCCTGCACTATTTTAGTTTTTGGTGTTTGTGGCAATCAGTGTGGCCCCTGGTAGAAAATTAGTCCCCAGACCAGCCATAGTTGCCTAACTCTGATGCAGACTTCTGTTAATTCTGCTAAAACAATGCTATCCAAAGTGGTGATCCCTGGACCAATGCCAGTCTTGTAAGCCATGGGCTGCTGATCCATGGAGAGTTTCAAAGAAAGAAAGGAAAGATGATAGATGATAGATAGATAGATAGATAGATAGATAGATAGATAGATAGATAATAGAACTGTAGCCAGAGGGCACAAATATGGTACAAGTCTCTGGCAAATTAAAAAAAAAAGAAAACACTATTCTTCCATATTAGGTAACCTGAGAAGCACTCCTCTAAAGTGATTTAAAAAAAACCCTAAATGTATTAGAATCACCATACTTGAACAAGAAAAAGTGCATCTGAATCAAAACCAGCGAGACTCAGGACAGTCCAAAGATGACAAACAGGAGATAATAGTGGTACACATCCTTCTTGCTGACTTTATTAATCATTCAACTGACTTTGTGGCCCCACATGGAACAATTTCATTACTAGGAAAAACTCATGGTAGTCTATAATATATCATGTGGATTCCAAAATTCTGCTCTACTTCCTGCATATTGAAAATTGCTATTTAAAAAAAAAATGGTGTTCTATTTTTGTTACTGTTTAAATAAAGCACAATAAAATTAGAAAAAAATACTGAATGTCTTTCACCTCAAGCTTAACATGAATAAACTACAGTCACACTTTCCTCTATAGCTTTCTCTTTTATCTTTTAGCCTTCACTGAAATCAAATGGGCTCTAACTCAACACTAACTTGACCCATGGATTTTACATGGATTTTAATCTGGATTTGGGGTGATAGAAACATCAAACTGAAAAAGAGAAAGCTATAGAAAATTGAGGAATGAAGGCAAAATTATCCATGGAAATTTGAGATGGGAGGAGCTACGTAGGTTGATGGGTATGTTGCAAACATGCTACAGACAGCCAGGGGAGATTATGAGCTATGCTTACAAAGGATGAGGGATACTACATTTACATGTTTTGAAATCTGTTGGTTATGACTTCCATTGCTATCCCAGAATTGTGACCTGGCAAGTATAAGGTGGGGGGGAGCCAAAATTGGGCAGGAAAAGGTGAGAAGAGACATATCACATTATTTTTAATCTTAGGCCATTCCCGCACTACACTGTTACAGTGCTATTTATTCCACTTTCAACATACTATGAAACCTTGGGGTTTGCAGTTTTGGGAGGGACATCTAGAATTCTCAGCCAGAGAACTCTTTGGCCTCAGTAAACTACAAACCCCAGAATTCCATAGGATGTTCAAAGCAGAATAATACCACTGTCACAGTGTAATACAGAAATGGCCTTAGTCTCTTCTTTATTAGGCCTGCTGATGAGAAATTGTTCCTAAAGGGAAAGGGTTGCTGTGGTGAATGATTAGGAGCTAGGCCCCCTTCCATATCCAGGAGGCCTTGGCAGGGAGAAACCTATTCACCTGCCCTCCAGTAGAAGAGAACTGTTATCAGTCAAAAGTAGAAAGGTCTGCTTTCTACTTGACATAGTTTGCCAACTATTTAATTTGTCAGCGTTCCAGACAGGCTATAGCACAGAGCAGTCTGACTTAAATTCAGCAGCTACCAGCCTTTTTTAAATTAGAAAGCCCTCCTTCTTCTTGACAGAGGTTAATTCCATCTGAATAGGTATGGTTGGCAAGAACACAAAAGAGAACCTTTTCAGGAGCTGCCTGACACTTTCGAACTCCCTCCCAAGAGAAGCTAGAATGTCTACCCTCCTTACTGCCCTTCTGGTAGCAGGCAAAGACTTTTTTATCCAGATAGGTTTTTAACAAAGGGCTGAAAGTGCTGCATTGTTTTAACTTATATTGTACAATTTTAAAAATGTTTTATGGTATATCTTTTTGACATGGTTATGGTTTAATTTTGGTTTTAATGTTGATGTTTTCTATGTTTTAAACTGTAATCTTTTTAAAGCCTTGAGCCCCAGTCTTGGGGGAAAGGAAATATATGTCATGAGCCAGGCTGAGCATGCTGCTGATTCAGACTTGGACTCCGATTTAGACTTGGACTCCCAGCCGGGGGAGGATCCCTTGGAGGGGCCTTCGGGAGAGGGAGCTCCTTCAGAGTCTAGGGAGGAGTCTGCCAGCGACCCCACAGCTGTCCCGGGCACGGATCCCGAGCCAGTACCTGCAGCAGATGTTTGTGCTCCAGAGGCGGAGGCTAGTGCTTCTGACACAACAGAGGCTGGTGCTTCTGACTCCAGCCCGGAGTTTGCGGCAGACCCTCCCCCCACGTTCCTCCAGAGGCGGCTGGAGAAGGGGGTGGTTCGGAGGTCTCAGCGGCTGCGGGAGAAGCATCTGATGAATCGGCCCTAAAGTCTTGAGGGGCTCCTGCTGTGAGCTGGGCCAACGGACATTTGATCAGCCCGAGCTGAGCTAAAGACTGTGTATTTAAGACAGACGCTGTTGGAGTTGGACACGGGGCAACAACCGTCTACCAACTGGGAATCTGCATCCTGTGTCATGGGCTTTCTGTTCCAGGCTAAACTTTGCTGTTTGAGTTTGCTGCCCCTGAGACTTGGATGTTTGTTTTGGTGACATAACCTCTTGATTTATTTATTACTGAAACCATAAACTCAACTCCTGCCTCTGTGTCTGCTTGGCTGCCGCCTGACATTGACAATATATACATGAAGTTGTAGTAGTAGTAGTAGTAGTGAGTAGTAGTAGTAGTAGTAATAATAATAATAATAATAATAATAATAATAATAATAATAATAATAAATAACAACAACAACAAAAATAGTATGTTAGGACAACAACAGCATTACAAGGAAAGATGTAAACATGCACAGGAATTCTCACCAGGTTTGGTGACAAGAGTGACTGGAAGTAAAGAAGGACCCCTGCAGTGGATATCTGTTCTAACCATCTTCTGCTGGCTTCCTGTGTCTCCATTTCGCAGTCCTTGGTATTGTCAAACATCTGATTTAAGGCAGCCATAAGTTGCTCTGAAAAAGCACAAACTGTGGCCACCAGACTCTGGCAGAAAACCATGTCTCGTCTGAGCTGTATCTCACTATCTGAAAAGGGAACAACAAAGAAGAAAGGTAGACAAGGACATATAAGACATATTTATTATGAAGTAAATACGCAGACATATGTATCTTTACATCAAAAAGCACTGCCACTGTTTTTACATCTGCAGTAAAGGGAGCATCTGCTTGGCTGCCGTAACTTGTCAGGACATTGTGCTAGATTCCTCAAAATTTGAAAAACGTCATTGGTTGACATCCAAGTTGCAGATCCCAGTTACAAATCAAAATTCCCAATGGCAGTTTCACTAAGAGCAAAACAGGGACACCCATGACTCCTGTTGTACACATTAGTTGCAGTACAAGTTGCAGTGCCCATTTTTAGTTACCAAATGCCTCTCCACCACTTTATACCCATGCATTAAAGAATTATGTGAAAATCTTATTTGTATTCATTTAAATTTATATAATACATTTATGTCCTGCCTTTTCATCTAATACAGGACCACAATCTGGCTTGCTTGGATTAAAAGAGTTTTCTGTATTATCATCTTTACATAATTTGCACTTTGATCATATGTATGTCTATTAAAAAAGAATTCCCTTTGTATGGGATATATAATTCATTCATAATGTATTTAATACATTCATATTGCAAGGACACCTAGATTTTCTGTCTTGTACAATCCTCTTCAGACTTACATATCTCTCCCTTTCTACCATCTTTACTTAAGTTTATGTTCTATCAGTGATTCTTGCCCTTCCTTATCATTTATCTTGTTATATTTAGGAATAGTTCTCCCAATTCTAAAGGTATGGTCTATAATACTTGATTGCACTGTTTTACAAAATCACATTCATGTGTTTTCATTTGATTTAATGTAAATTCAATATTATTGGCCTTTGTCCACTCTGTTCATGTGTTTCATTTTCTTCCACATTTAGTAAGTATCCCTGGAGTTCATAATAGTATAAGAGGAAGGTTTGGGGGAAGATTCCATTAACTAATTTGAATAAAAAATACTGCACTGACATTTTTAAATTAAAATTACCTGTATATTCAAGAAGTGCCAAAAGGATCCTTGCTTTCACTTCTGGGGGAGAAAAAGAAAAAGAAATTGAGAAGACAAAATCCTATTTTGGTCTCATATTTGACTTTGTGTTTCCTTCTCTTGATTTTAACACCAGTCATCTAATGTATATGTCTCAAGAGAAGCCATCCCTGTTAATGCATGAAATCTTCCACTTCTAAGGCCCATCATCCCGGCATGGTAATGTGCCGCTGCTGATCTGGGACGCACACCATTGCATGATGTTGTTGCAGTCCTGCTGCTGTCACATCCCCAGCCATTGTGATCATGCACTATACCATTACCAGAAAAAATCCAGTAATGGCCCCCTTTCCCGTGGCAATCCCATTGGCTGCAGGCACTATCAAGCATTTCCTTCCACAGTACAACACAGGAAGAGGCTGGCTATACTATGGAAGTGAGTGTGTCCCAAATGCTACTCATCAGTCAGCAGCCAACTAGGTACGATGGGGAGCATTAAGGTCCTGATCCCATGATGGTAATGGCACTGCAAGGATGGGATTAGAATGTCATGCAATCATGGCATCGTGAGATAAGGGCCTCTGTTAAATAAGAACGCAGCAGTATATATCCTGGGTGCTAAATCATCATTCCAGTTCTAATAAACTTTGGCTATGGGAATTCATAACCAGATGGCGAGTCATCCAGTGGCTACAAAGACAACCAAACCTGAACTGTGTAGTCTGCAGCTTATTTGGAGGCCCTCGATGCTCCCATATAATACAACTCTTTGTATATACACTGTAATGAGAACAGTTATTTCCAGGAAGGTGCATGAGTTTTAATGGGGTACCTTCACAAGTTCTGTTACCTTGTTCTCTGGGGGTCCTGGGAGGAGCGCCCAAATAACCAAATAAAAACACAAGATGGGGAAATTAACTCGAGCACTCTCTTAAGCTAGCGAGAGGCAGGGTAACTTAGCAGGGATCTTGTAACCCAATGTCTAGGGGGTCAGGCCAGAAGAGTCATCAAACAGGTTCAAAAATAGCAAAATGATATCTTTATTAAAGGACAAACAACAGATAAGATACCACAAGAACACAGCTAACTTAGAAATTAGAAATAAGAGTTTTTGGGGGAAATGGGTTATATGACACCTTATCTCATAGTCTTGAAGAGATTGAGGGCTGCAGGGAAGAAAGCTCAGCGTGGTTCGCCGAGGGGAGCTCGTCAGACCGAACGGCAGCAAGGTGGGATGGAAGTCCAGAGCGATCCGAGGAGGACTCGGAATCAGGGAGTTTTTATAGGGTGGATTGTGCCTACAGGCCATGCCATACTCGGTGAGAACAATGCGAGTTTGGAACGGGACAAAGCGTTGGGAAAGGTCAAGTTTTATGATCGGCTTAGCGCAGGTTTGACAATAGTGTAGCCAGTATGCAAATGGCTTGGCATTGTAAGGGCATCGGCTCGAGGCCAAGCCACAAGTTGCGCCTAAGCAAGGTGTGTCTGCAAGAGAGGTCCCTGAAGCAACGGAGTGGCATTGATCTGCCTGCCTAAGTGGGAGTTGGAATGCCCAGCACTTACCGGCCGCGCCTGTGTACGTGCCTGTCTGGTGGCCTCGCAAACATGTGGAGTGGGGTGGCAGAGAAAGGTCAAATGATTTTGATATCAAAAAGAGATATCTAGTGCTATCACTGGGTAGGCCTGAACCATAGTAACAGTACCAAAGCATTCGGACAGAGTGAGCAACTGTGACTACCTGGATGTTTTGCATCTACAAACTCCCATCTGCCCCAGCTAGCATAATCAATGGTCAACTGCAGTCCAAAAACATATTTTTCCACAAGGCTACTACCCTGGTGCACAATAGCTGGACAGCTGCCATCACCCCAGCCACTGATGGACAGATAACAGTGCTCAGGCTTGTTCTGGGTGCTCTTATATACCAAGGGAGGAATGAGAAGCCTTATTTTAGGGGTGGAGGTTACTCCTTCTTCCCTGATCTCCGGTGATCACCACCACATGGAACAATCCCAGGACAACTGCAGCTGATCGGGGTGAGGGGAGACTGAACTGTGCCTGACAGGCTCCTGGCTGTTGTTGCACATGAGAGGAATTAGCTGAGCAGATGGAGCAGCATCCATCACTTCTCGTAAGTACACTGGTAGAGATTTACACTCTGCCAATGTAATGTAGGACTCAGGCATTTACATCTTTTCTACTCTGGCCAAAAGGTGAGTGCTTGGGAGACTCCACACCAATAACTTCATGTCAGACACAGGACTGTTAGAAGGATGCAGTCTACCATATACCCCAACATCTGCACAGGTATGTTGATGTATTTGGTCTCTGTAGTTCACACTGCTACAACATAAATGGATAAAATGTGCATGAGTTACAAATCCAGGAATCTCAAATATCTACAAACTCCAGAATGTCACACAGCTATTTCTGAACATTGTTCCAGTTCACCAGAACCTCAGTTGGCAGTAATTAACACTAATTCTGCTTTAAAACAATTTTGCCCTAATCCTGTCAGAAAACAGAACAAGGAAATAACTGTCCAGGAAAAAAAATTAAACAAAAGTGGCAGCATGGTTCTGCTTAGAAAATCCATATAGTCTCATTGCAGTGGGTGAATGAAAACTTTTGTCAAATAAGTTTTATTATTCTTTCAGATATCACCAAGGTTTTTGTTCATCTTATTTGGGTTTTTTCTTTGCCTTTGGCTCTAAGTATAGGCAATGTGGAATTTACTCTTTTCTCATTCTAAATCTGTGTTGATTTTGATCTAGTGTGCACTTAGCCTGCTTGAAGATCCTCCTTTTCAGGAAACCTCTTCTGCTGGTAGCAGTTTTATAGCCAAGTTAGTTTTCCAAATGTACCCTCATTCTGTATTTCTCTGTTTCACTCCTATACTCTGCTTTCTGCTGGTTTTCCCCCCCTAATTCTTCACATATGTACCTTCCACTTTCTTACCTACTAATCCATTTTCCAAGACCCCATCTACCTTCCAGCACAATCAGCCAAACTCATTATAATGAACAGGACTCACATTCACCTGATTCCAATCAGCAAACACACCTGCTGCATTGTTAACATCCATATGGAAATGCACACCACGCAGCTTCATTAATCTTTCTAATCTGTTTCTGTGACACATTACAAGTGTCACAGAAATTAATCCCAAGGCTTTAAATATATATATTTATGTTCAGTTAAATATATTTGCCACTTTCCTACAGAAACTGTGCAATTCTTGTTCTCCCTCCATCTGTTTTAAAGAAGTGCTTTTTGCTATGCACTTCTAATAATCTCCATTATATCTAACTGAATGGATCCAGTGGCATCTTAAGAAAATTATTGCATGGATTTTTAATTTTTATCATCATGACTTACTATACAAAGAAATCAAAAGTGGTAGATTGTCTAATTTACTTCCATTTTAATCACTTATTATAATTTAATTTTGTATTAATTTTGTATTCATGAATGAAAAAGAAGTTCAACAGCTTCTGAGAAACTAGAGGTGTTTTTCACTACCACAGAGATTCATTTAGGCCATTTCCACGCTACAGTGTTATAGTGCTATTATTCCACTTTCAACATCCTGTGGACCTGTGAGGTTTGTAGTTTACTGAGGCCCTCTAAATGCCCCTCCCTAAACTGCAAAAGGCAGGATTCCACAAGATGTTGAAAGTGGAATAATAGCACTATAACAGTGTAGTGTGGAAATGGCCTTAGTTACCTTCTAGAAGGAATCAGTATCATTTCAAGTATAGTATGTTCAGTTCACAAAAAATACTTTGGATGCTGGCCTAATTGTTGCTGTTGTTATTTCTTGCCCACCTCTGCCTGTGGATCGAGGCAAGGAACGAGATCAAATAACATAACACATTATGTAAGATCAGTTAAAAGAACATATAAAGCCAATAAAAAACCCACCAATAAATACTTTAAAAACCATAATTTAAAAATAACCCAGATAGGTCTGCTGGAAGAGACTGGTCTTTACTGCTGATATAAGCTTAGACAGCCTCTCAAGCCAATGAATCTCTTCCAGCAAGTTGTTCCACAGTTAAGGGAAGCAAAAGAAAATACCTTCTGGCCATCAACCAGTGTAGTTTTGGCCTCCAGGAAATGTCTCCCAGAAGTTTTGAGTGTACAGGGTAGATTATATGGGACAAGGCAATCCTCTGAGTAATTCAGACCCAAATCATGAAAAGTATTAAAGGTAATAACCAGTGCTTTATACTTTACTCAAAAACTATTTGGTAGCCAGTGGAATGATTTTAATGTTGGTGTAATATAGTCACTCTTAGATATGCCAGTATCTAATCTGGCTGTCATGGTTTGAACCAACTGAAGTTTCGGAACTTGATACACAGGTAATTCAATGAACAGCGCATTACCAAAGTCCAGCCTTGAGATTACCAGCAAATGCACTATCATTGTTGTTGTTGTGTGCCTTGAAGCCATTTCCAACTTATGGTGATCCTAAAGCAAACCTATCACAGGGTTTTCTGGGGCTGAGAGTGTGTGATGCACCCAAGGTCACCCAGTGGGTTTTTATGCCCAAGTGGGGAATCAAACCTTGGTCTCCAGGGCTATAGTCCAATGCTCAGACCACTACACCACACTGGCTCTCACTACCATCTGTAGGTCCTCCAATTCTAACTGAAGATCATTATGAACATTCCTGACCACTGCTTCTACCTGGGCTGACATTCAGAGGAATGGATCCAGGAGCACCCCCAAGCTGTAAATACAGTTGTTCATGGGGAGTGTAACTCCATCTAGGATTGCTTTGTGTACCTCCAAGCCTAGGTTTGGACCCTTGACAATAAGCACCTTCATCTTATCTGGACTCAGGTTTAATTTCTTTTTCCTCATCCAGCCCCTTACCTCTTCCAGCCATTCATTTAGAGAAAACACACTGTCCTTACCTTATGCTGTTACTGAAGGCATTGAGAAGTATATTCGGGTGTCATCAGCATATTAATAGCACCCTGCCCCATGCCTCCAGATGATCTCTCCCAGTGGTTTCATGCAGATGTTAAACAGCATTAGAAATAGAATAGCACCTTGTGGTATTCTATAAAGCAGCTCCTATTTAGAGGAGCAGCTATCCCTCAGCACCAACACCTAAAACTTCAAGAGAGATACAGTTGCAACCACTGATGGACAGAGCCTTTGATTCCATGATGCCTTCAAGGATCCCATGGCTGATGGTACTGAATGCTGGTGAGAAGTCCAAAGGCATCAGCAAGGACACACTCCTTCTGTCAATGCTCAGGTGAAGATCATCTAATAAAGTGACCAGCTCAGTCTCAACTATGTATCCTACTCTGAAGCCATTTGAAATGGCTCTAAAAAGTATGTACCACCCAAGACTGCCTGGAGGGAAGACAACTGCCCTCTCAATCACCTTGCACAGAAAAGGAAGATTTTATACTGATCTATAGTTATTAAAGTCCAGGGGAGTGAGGGAGAACTTTTAAAGAAGTGGTCTCATCACTGCTTCTTTTAAACAAGATGAAAAATTTCCCTTCCTGAGCAATGTGTTAATAATATATTGTAACTGAGATTTAATCCTTTACTTGCTCTTGCAGCTTGTCTACATCAGTGGTACTCACCAACTGAAACTGATCCAGTGTAATCATGCTCAAAGATTCACTAAGTTGGCTCTTGTCCAAGAGATTTTATCTGTGAAGTGACCATTAAAAGCATCACAGCAAACTGCTGTGAGGAGGTGATGCCTGAATTAAACCTCTCATCACCTGGAATAGCTTGGCTAGATGCAAATTTGCAGATGCAATACATACAGAGAAGATTTTTTTTTTTCACTGCATGTATTGCCACCATATAGGAACAAAGATTTTCTCTATGTTGTGTCTTGTCAGACCCAAGTCAGACTTTCTGCCATCTGTACTCCAGCCATCGTCCTTCTCACTTCAGCTCCCTGAGGTCCTGAGGTCCTCTGGATATCATGTAGCCCAATTAGTAATGGGCCAAAGAGGACATTTGGGTGTCAACAGCCCTAATCAAATCTTGATACTGACCAGGGCTTCAAAAGGATCATCAGTGGTACCACCCATAAAACCTTTCTGGAATCCTGCAGGATCTATTAGCCTTCAGGGTCAGACCATCTTAATAGGTTCACCACTCCTGCAGGGACAGATAGTACCCACGATACTAACTCTGACCAGAAAGTGATCTGTCCATGACAACTGGGAGATATTCTTCCGCCATCATAGAAAATGTGTGATTTGCTGAATGTCTTGCCCCTAAAACAAGTTGGGATAGGCCCATGTTTATCATGGATGCCATGAACTCCCAAAGTTTGATCTTGGTGATTCCAACACCAACTCTGAAACCAGTTCTGTGAGCTTGGCCAAAGAGTCTGATAGGCAGTGGGGCGGATGGTACATTAACGGAATCCCCAATCTATCTCTAGACTTCATGCTCAGGTATACACCCTCAACGTGGTTCAGCCTCCTAACAGATAATCTAGTCAGGTTAATATGGCTTTCATAGACCACAGGTACTCCATTGCCATCACACACTTTTTCTCACTTGCTCACTAATATAGTACTGTTCTGGGAGAACCTGAGCACATGTCAGGCTGCTGTTAACTTCCAGTCAAGTGTCTGTAAAGCATACTAGGTCAGCTGCTTCATCTGTAAAGAGATCATAGATTGTATATATTTTATTTTTAACTGATCTGGCATTATACAAGAACAAGGTGAAGTTTTGTGGGTGGCCTGGTTCACTCTCCATGTTCCTGAGGATGGCAGGATGACTGGAAGGAAATATAGGTATTAAGCATATCTCTTTCCTCCCTCTGGAACAGGAGTGTCAAACTCAATTTCATCTTAGACTGCATCAGCATTATGGTTGTCCTCAAAGGGCAGATTATAAGACTATATAGATGTATCTACTCTTTTATCGTATTAAATACTTGCTTCTGTATTTGACTATTACTAGTTTTAGTAATAACTAGTTCTGAAACTGCAAGTCCAGGAAAAATAATGGCAAGCAGACATTCAAGTATACAACTATTGTACAATTTTTTGAAAAATGAGTTTTGACAACATTACCAAGCACTATTTATTACATTATCAAGCACTATTTATTACATTAACTTTGTTTAACTTTTTGGTCCTAGTTGAGACCCCCTCTATGCCTCTTTCAGCCCCTCAGCCCCTCTCTGTGCCTCTTTCTGCCCCCCTGTCTCTCTCTGTACCTGCACCCACATTGCAGGCCCCCAGCTGCTGGTATTCTGAAGAGGAGTCCAGGAGCCAGCACTCACAAGCTACCTCTACTTCTGACTGCTCCTCTGTCCAACTCTTGTGAGCTGCATGGAGCATTGCCATGGTAACCCACGGCAATGTTCTGACAGCAAGACTTCGATAGAGGAGCAGTCAGAAGTAGAAGTAGATCACGAGTGCTAGCTGCTGGGTCCCTCTTCACAATACCAGTAGCTGGGGGCTACTCGCCAGGAGGGAGGAGTACCCCTGCTGCAGGAGAGGTGTCAGGGCCACATGAAATGGCCTGGCAAGCCCACAGGCCTTGTGTTTGACACATGTGCTCTGGAACAACATGTCACCCTACCATTGCCATATTTCCCTCTGCCCCAGACAACTTGCACTGCCGTCCCATTTCCTTTACACATTATGGCTGTATCAGCTATAACTGAATAACAATAAGTACAGATGATGCAGTTAACTATGACAATTAATACATTGATACAACTCTAAAAAGCACTAGACAGTCATTCCCAAATTGTACATACCTGCTTTACAGAACTGAGCAGTTGGCTAGTCCAGCATAACCCTACTCACACTGAGGTGGTGCCTTATAGCCAACTAGATGGTACCAGGTTGTGCTCCCAACACTACCTGGACTTATAGCTGCCACTCACACTGCCAGTTGGTTTATCAGTGTTATAGTAAACAGTATCTACACATAGCTATCCAGTCATGTAAAATTCTCTTATAATGTACTGATGGGATTGCAATATATAACAGTATAGCACACAGTACAGCACATCATAAGAGACAATTAAAATTCCTCTTGCTTCAATTCAGCCACTCCCACCCCATATACCTCTGGTTGTGATCTCATCACCTCAACCTCTCCTCTGCAATTCCATGTCCCTTGCTTCCAGCCTCCCCTCAAGAGGCTACAATAAGATACCATCCAGACACCAAATGGTCAATGCCCTTTGGAATTGCCCTTTAGCCACTACCTTGAGCTTCTGCCGGTGATATAGCCTGCTGGGAATTCCTCTGCAAAGGCACCTGGTGCTTGCTTAGAGCAAGTGGCTAATCTCACAACTCCTAGAGCCATCTCAAAGTCATAAATTCCTCCAATGTTTAATAGCTGTTACTCACAGCTATATAGAAATCATCGTTATCATCATCATCTATTACCTTTCCATCATGCCTAGGCTCAGAAGCTGATGAAAGGCTCTCCCTCCATCCCAACTGCCACTGCTATGGCCTCAGAGGCAGAGAAGAAAAGGCACTACCTGCTGGACTTCATCTCCTCTCACACTGCCATCCCCTTTTCCTTTTGGGTCATGTATTAATTAGATTGTAAGTCTGGCGACAGGGAAAAGTTTTGTTGTTCTTTTACTTGTAGAGGGTATGTACAGTGATGGCACCATCGACCTACCTACCTATCTATCCAGTAGAACACTATACATATTAGCTAAAATAAGCAAATATCCAGCCCTTCCTTTATTCCCAAAGATAGCAAAAAGAGCAGGTGGGCTGGGGAGCAAGATGGCACTGCAAAGACAGTCTCACTATTCAAAAGTCTACAAATGGCTTAATGCTGTTTTCTTCAGAGTCCTACTGTTCATGAGGTCCCTTGAGTCACCAAGGAGGACACTCTGGCTCTTCAAGATGCCTTTTGCTTTCACAAAAAAAGATAAACAGTGCTTTCCTGTTTGGGAGATGGGAAATCAGTTGATTCAGTGCACTCACCATATATGTCAGGGTTGCATACCAGGAACCCCCATGTAAAACAAAAATGTGAACATCCCATCCCATTGTGGTCAATGGAAACAATGTGTGTGTGCCTATGGCAGTGTGGGCACATGTCCATTGAATCCATTGACTCTAATGGGACACAATGCTTTGCACAACCCCACGTTCATGTGTGCAGAGATCATGGTGCACTGGAATTCCTTCAGTGCCACAGACCCAGAGTACCACCTGGAAACTGCCTTCTACATTCAGAGATACTCCCTTGCTATATGACGGGAACATGATTACAAAAACTTTGCATGGGATAGTTGTGGGGAAGACGGGGTTTTGCTCAGGCATACACACACTTTTTGTAACAATTAGCTTTAATTTATATCACTGTTTTCCTCCTCTGGAAATATTTCATAATCAAACCTTTAATATCCCATAGGAGCTTAAAGTATTTTTTCTTTATAAAAACACCGCGAATGTTCTTTTGCAATTTTGAGAAACTGAGTGGCTCCATAATAGAATGTCACCTAAATAAATAAGTACAACAGATCTGGTCAAAATAGCAATCAATTTCTTAAAAATATGGACCAAAGTCAATTTGCACTAGCTTTTAATTCCCCCACTGATACACCTGCTGAATCACTTCACTTAATATCTTTATAATTTTCCCTTCCACATTGGCCTATTCTTGTTCTTTTTGGTCTTTAGTGGAGACAAAATTAGATTAACAGATTTCAAGGGGGAGTTCCATGAACACAGCACTGTGAGGATCTGACCCTCTTATGCTTGCTCATTAAAATGGCAGAGATTACTACCATTTCTGAACACAGGCCAGGAGTCTCCCTTTAGCAAATTATATTTCATTAACTCAAGCTAGTCAGGCTTTTCTGGAATCTACATTACTCACCACAAGTTTTCTATAAAGTCTAACTCAGAAGCATGAAAAAACTCTAAATATTATAGAAGAGCTACTGACCTTCAACAAATTTTCTGATGTTTTGGGAAAGATTCCGGACACTGCTGGGAAGATTCCAAGGGTCTTGCTTGATATGAAGTCTCAGACGCTTTGGACAGCTAAGTTTAAGTTCAATTTCCTGCTGAAACTCTAGTCCAAAAGAAAATTACTTAAACTTGTTATAATACAGTGTTTCATCTGTTTTAAGTAGTCTTAAAATCTTTCCTAACCCTCAAAAACACCTGCAGGAGACCTGGCACTAATGGAAGGGAAATACTGTGGTATTAAAGGAACACTATAGTCACCCTTTTTTCTGCCAGAGTGTAAGTGTAAGTTTAAGCTAGCAGGGCTTTGGAAAAGGTAGAAAATCTGCCCATATTTGCACTAGACTGGTCTGAGCATAAGTAAATGAGCTTTCAGTTTCATCATAACCTTTCCTTGAATAGAGATTTTCTGTGTTTCTTTCTCAAAATCAGAGTGGATGAATTCAATGGGCTGAGGAGCTTATTTCACACATACAACACAAATCTCTCTTGTGATACTCTTATGTTCACCATTCACTACCAAAATATAGCACAGTGATGGAAATTAGCAGTGGAACAAAAACACTTCTGGTTGCTATGAAAACAATGTTTTCACAATAAAAGAAGGATCAGAGGTGCATATCTTGTTTTACAAAGGAATCATCCTTCCAGAGAGTGACAGGAGCACATTTCTAAAACACTGGAAAAAACTGTTTGGTAAGCAGTGTGGTTGCAGGGGCCACAAAAACAGCCTGAGGCTACATGTGGCCTGTAAGCTACATATTGCTCACCTTAGTCTAAATAAATGTATTGATTCAACATTCATGGAAAACTTAATCAGTCACCACTCCTCTGCAATGTTCACATTTTAAATATGCTTTACAATTTTTATCACTTCCATTTAGTAATTAATGTAAAAATAAGAAATATATTTTAGAAAACTCAGAGAATAATTTCTTTGCCTGTTCGTAAAAACAGAAATCAGAACTGAAAATAAATGCAGACAGGTTACTAGTCCATCTGATCAGTCATACCTATATAACTTTAAGTTCAGTCAAAAGAGCCACACTGTGATTAAACATCCTGAACAAAGCCTGGCACGTTTCCTTTTCTCTCTCCTTAGGCACCCCAATCCCTTCACAGTTTGTTGGCATCTAGTTCAGTCCCAAAAATTGGAAGATTGTGGCTATTCCATATGATCTGTTCAAACTAAAAGTGAAGGAGGAAATCAAAGCATAGAGTAGAATGAAGAAGGAGAGTGGAGGAAGGACACAGACTCAAATCCTGAACCCAGCCTTTTTAAACTAGAAGCTCCATTGACTGCCAGTTTGCTTTGAAGAATACCTTGCAGGCTTCGACCTGGTGTGAAGAACTTGGTCTGCTCAAAAGCTCTTGCTACTGCTGGTCCTTTCAGCAGAGTAATAATTGAATCTACCTGTTGAGTAAAAAAAGTGATTGGCAAATTTGAAGGAAACTGAGCCTCCATGTGTTGTATAGTGTTGACGTATATTTTAGAATAAGCCAAGCACAAAAGAACCTGAGCATCTGATAAAGTAAACTACCTATGTGCGAGGTCCTGTCATGATCACCAAAACTTACCCTGTGCAGTAGAGCACTCTGAGGGAGATGTGGAACAGGCTGTTTTATAGGAAGAAGAATGGTCAGTACCCTATTTGCTGCCTTCTTTGGACTCAGATTACTTCAGCGGGTCTATTCTGGTTGGAACTAATAATTTTACTGATACCTACATATTGGAGGCAAAGCAACTTTTAAATGGCCATTCTTTTAACTTATTTTCATTGTATTTGTAGCTTAATTATAATTCTAACTTCTGTATGATGAGAATTTCTTAGCTATGTCTGTTTTAAGGCTGTCTTGAGTCCCAGATTGGGAAAAAGGAAGGATATAAATAAAGCATAACAACAACAACAAATCCCTGGTGTAAATCAAAGAATGGAGGACACTATCCCAGCTAATTTTCAGAAATCCCACTTGTATAGTCTCAAAACAGTTAAAGACATCATTATTTTTGCAATTTAAATTTTTGACCAGAGAACGCATTTAAAAACTTTGCCGTTTTGTTATGTTAAATCGAAACTTGCATTTGCACTGAATAGGATCTGAGTCAAGTCAGGACAAAATACAGTCAGCCTCCATATTTGCATGTTTGACATTCACAGATTTGATTATTTGTGAATTTCTCCAATCCTTGTCCTCCCACCTCAGGTGCTTCTTTTTAGGGGGAAACTTCCCTCTTGGTGGTTCCAATCAGGTCGCACAACCCTTTAAAAACCCACCTCTGGTCCTCTTCTTCCTCTACTAGTCTCTGCCTGGCTAGCTAAGGATGGCTTTCTGCCAAAATTCTCAGCACCACAAACCCTGTACCCATGCTTCACACACACACACGGAAGGAGATGGGTAGGAGAGAGGAAGTACAGGACAACCATGCCAACCATCTCTTTTCCCTCACCTTGTTTAGACCCTAGATACCCACTTTCCCCACTCGTGCCTCAGCCTCCTTCCCACAGATACACAGATTTTGTTATTTGTGAATTTTTCACTTTTGCGAGGGTCCTGTGTCCCTTACCCAAGCAAATGTGGAGGGCCAAGTGTATACACCTTTATCCAGAACTTAATCTACATCCAAATTAATTTCTATGCTTTATTCTCAATCTGATATTACAGTTTTTGCAACATAGGGAATTTTACACCAGAACAAGTACAAAAGGGAAAATAAAGATTATGGCTATCAATTAAGTAAACACACTTGTGATAGTCTAAAAACAGCGGTTTTCAACCTGTGGGTCGCGACCTCTTTGGGGGTCGAACGACGCTTTCACAGGGGTCGCCTAAGACCATCAGAAAATACGTATTTCCGATGGTCTTAAGCTCCATTCCCTCCTCGGTGGTGGTGCGCAAGCATGAGCCACGCACTCGCATCCTCCTGCCCCCTTTGGCAGGAGCGCGTGCGTCCACAGTGTTGCCACAGCAGGAGTGGTGGTGTGCAAGTGCAAGCCACGCACTCGCGTCCTCCTGCCCCCTGTTCAGAAGGGACTGAAATCGCTCCCCTTCTCCACTACCAGGAGAACCTCCTGTCTGACGGGCCAGCTTGGGGGGCGGCGGCAGCACGGGGGGCAGGCCCCCACCTTGCCACGGCCCCTGCCTCACTCGCCACGGAGCGGGGCACTGCAGAAGGGCCGGGGGGCCGCAAGGCGGTGCTTTTCCGGGGGGGCGAGCTGCACCCAGCACAAAAGACAAAGGCGCTGGGATTCCTCCCTCCCCCCGGCCAGGGTCGACACTCTGGAAACTTTTCACACACTGCCCCCCCAGCGGAAAAGAGAGCGAAGCAGAAGCAGAGCCCGGGGGGGTTCTCAGAGTTTTTTCCCCGGGGGAGACACGCGGCTCTTCTTTCCCTCCCTGCCCGCCCCCCGCCTGTTCCTGGCCGGCGAGGCAGCCTTTGCCGGGGGGAAGACATTGTAAATAATAAACAAATAATTTTATGGTTGGGGGTCACCACAACATGAGGAACTGTATTAAAGGGTCGCGGCATTAGGAAGGTTGAGAACCACTGGTCTAAAAAGGAAATACATAACCAGAACCTGTTATCAATGATGCAAAGAAACAATCTGCAAGTAAAAGCCAACCTACTGATGTCAATATTCTAGTTGTGTTCCTGATCCCCAGTGGTGAATGGCAGTTTCTGGATGCAATTTATACCAAATACACCTGCATGATCAATGCATTGGTCTTTCTTATATGTAAATGTATACAACGTTGCAACCAAGAATCAGCATAGTGTGCAGAAAACTCAGGCCTGAAAACCAGAGCTGTTGGCAGATGAAAGCATTTTTTAAAAAATCATAAAACCGTTATTAACTCTATAACTTCAATAATTGAATTACCTGACCAAAAAGATGCTCCAAACAGCCATGCAGTTTGTCCTGCTTGTCATGAGAAATGCGTATACTCAGAGGAAGTTCATCACCTATTAAAACAATATTTGAAATTGTTGTTGACTTAAGGCTTCAACAGACTATTCAGACTCTATGTCCGGATTGTTGTTGTTGTTATTTTTGCATAGAAAAGCTACAAACGGATTGTGAGAGTTGTGCTGCTGCCAAGCAGGATGGCTCTGTTTTTGTTTCTGGGAGAACAAAGCTGAAATAATCACTTGACTGCTTCTCCTGACCTTATTAAAAATTAGTTGGGCACTATGCTGGCTGAGAGAGTCTGGGAGTTCTAGTCTAAAAAAGTAATTTTTCCAAGCTCTTCTCCCTTCTTATTCCACCCTGCTTCCTTTTACCTTTCTGGACAGTTTCATTCAGGTTAACCGAAACCTACTGTATAATTTATTTTCCCCCTACTTTGTCTCTGAAATTCTAGCACACTGTGGGGGAAAGAATGTAAAATTTACTGCTTATCAGTTTTATTTATTAGCCACAATTGTGCTCACTTAATGCTGTGCTCACAAATCCCTACAGAGAAAAGCAAAGCAAAAAAATGCTGCTTCTTCTTTTTTCCTTTTAATGGAAGGATAAAGGGAGAAAAAAATCTTCTAAAATAGCAGCCAAATGCTAAAAGAATGCTTGACTGTTCTGTGTTTGAGTAGTGAAAGCAGAGGATACACAGCATGTAAGATTTTTGTTTAAATACTGTAGATATCAGGAATTAGAGAGCGGGGATTTAGTGCTAACTGGTTATAGTGATATCACAGGTACCATCCAGTTATTGGAAGTATCATTAATACTTCCAACAATTAATGTCCCTCCAGCATTAATAAATGTAATATGTCTACTTTCACAAAATTAAATCTCTATTTTCTGGAAACTATTTTCTGGAAACTGTAATTTTAATAGATGGTAAGGAAATAACATTTCCCTACAACACTGGTGCTAGATTAAGGATCATTGCTGTGACAGCTTAGCAACCAACCTTCTTTTTAAAAAAAAAAAAAAAAAGTTGAGGGTTGGAAAAATCCCTCATCCCAGCAGCTTGGCAGAGATGGAGAAAATGAGGTACTTAAGAACAGAATGGTTTAACTTTAACAGATGATGCTTCTAACAGTGAATGAGGAACATGCACTCCACTTTCCTCAAGAAACATCTCTGAAATGAGAAACATTTCCCCCTACAATAGGAACTAAAACCAACTGAGAGTTGAAGCCTGAACTCATTCCCAAGTCAGGAGCTTTATGGTGCCAAACACTGGTCTTTACCTCTTTGTTCTCTCTCCAAATGCCAGTGGTATTCGGATGGAGGAAGATTAAAATGATTCTTACAATCCACTCTAATTATCAAGTATTCATTTTCCAAGACTACAGAAGGAAGTTATAGCTATAACTAAGACAGATTAACATTTCTTAAAAGATCTACTTCATTTGTACTCAAAATTGAAGCTTCTGCAGAACATGCACTCACACAAACTAATTACAGCATTTAAGCAAAAGAAAGACATTTCTTTCTTGCGCTTAAGTGAAGAACTGCACAAATCAGCTAACAAAACCCACACAATTTCATTCGAGAAAAGTACATTTTTTAAAAAATTACCAGAATCCATTTCATCACTGTGAAAGTAAGAACTGCACTGGCTACTGCAAATACTGGTAAAAGAAGCAATAGAATTCCTGTTGCTGTTGCAGTCACTGAAAAAAGGAAAGACATACACAAGGGTATAAATCCTTTCAGAACATTTACATTTAAATAGTGGCTTTCCTATCCTTTTTTCTTTTCTTGTCCAGACACCTCTTTGCACTACTTTACCGAAGTTATTTATGCCATTAAACAAGGCACACAGTACAATTTATTATCCTCCTGAGGTAGAAGGCTCAACACAGTATAATTTTAAAGCTTAACAAAATAATGCCCAAGGCTACAATCCAACAGAGTTAAGTAGGCTTAAACCCATTGAAGTAAACAAATTCAATGTTCCAAATTCTTAGGGAAGGAAGAATCTGTCAGTTTCAGTTTCTTTTTAGTTTCTCATCTCTCCTACCATAAATTTATTCATCCCACTTTCTCATCAGTTTAGGTTTTTTTACAAAGTCTGCATGAAAATTCATATGCATTTCTCTATTAATTTTTTCTGGCACAAAGCATACATATTGTAATTTTTGCCCAGGATACACATTTGCAAGGAATTTTCCTTAAAGTAATTCTATTTTGTTCTCCCACCCTTTGAAAGTATTCATATTTTATTTTATTTTATTTTATTTTATTTTATGCACTTGCTTCTGGTATACACAGTTTGGTATACATGGCTTTTGGTCAGGAAACTGCATCTTGCTAGAGAAGCTGAGAAGGCTTGGTTGTTGTTGTTGGGTTTTTTTGTTGTTGTTTTTATTTGTATCCCACCTCTCCATATGGATCAAAACCTGACTTGCTGAGACTGTGGCCCTTTCCACAGCTTACCTCTGTCCCAGCAGCATCTGGTGATGATGACAATAGTGGCTCTCCCAGGAGGGGAGCATGCTGGAGTGCTCCCCTCTACACCGGCTGCCTCCAGGAACCAGGAAGTGCGATGGCCATGTCTCTTCCTGCCATAGAATAGCTGGGTACTGTTCCAGACTGCACTGGGGCAAGAAGTGCAGCCATTGCGCTTCCAGGACCTCAGCAGACAAGGTAAGTGCTGGCACACAGCCAAAGGGCAGAGCGATTACTGGTCATTGATGGGGAAAACCTATCAATGATTTGTGGCACAATTGCTCCAGCTGGAGATAGGAGAAGGACAATGTCGTGCATAAGTGTTGTCCCTGCCCCGTCCTTCTCCCATCCCCATGTCAGGTTGGGTATGCAGGGAAAGAACCTGTACTTTGCACCTCCTTACTGCCAGTATCGTGTAGACAGGCATCTTGCCAGAAGCATAAGCCAAAGAGCCTGTTTGATCTGTATTGGTGATCAGCAAAAACATGTATTTGGAAAATGCAAGGGGCAATGCCATTTCAGTCATAATGGGCAAGAGGAAGTAAGGCAGTGAAGGTAGAAAGAGCCAACGGAGGAGAAGTGGGGAATGATATCTTGCGTCTGTTCCTCCTGGTTCCCCATCCAACCGACTTCTGGCTACTCTAGCAGAACCTCATCAGACCGCAAAGTAATTCGGCTTAATACTAGGTCACTGACTGGGAAAAGCTGTATGATCCAGGACTTGATCCCGGACAAGCAGGCTGACCTTGCACATATAACTGAAACCTGGTTAACTGAAGGGGGGGTTCAGTTTGACCAAATTATACCCATTAAGTTTCCAAGTGCAGCAGCAAGCAAGATCTGACAGGTGGGGAAGAGGAGCCACAGTGATCTATTGTGTATCCATTCTCCTACTGAGGTAACCTGTCCAACAGTCTCCAAGGTTTGGGTGTATGCACCTTGCAACAGGGTGACAAGATAGGCCAGGGATCCTGTTGGTATACTACCTGCCCCACTGCCCAACTGTCTCCTTGTCAGAGCTGCTGGAGGTGATCTTGAAATTATTAATCTTCCCCAAATTTAAGTTTTGGGGGATTTTAACATCCATGCCAAGGCATCCTCAACATGGCCAGCTTAAGATTTCATGGCTTCTATGGCAGCCATCAACCTGTCACAATTAATATCTGGATATATACATGTAGCAGGCCATGTTCTTGATCTATTTTTTGTTCATTAAGATGGTGATGGTCTCGGGGTAGGGGGATTGGGAAAAAAATGGTTGTTATAGACAGATCACTATCTGATAGGGTTTAAATTTGCTGGGACTCCTAACCTCTACAGGGGTGATGGACCTCTTATAATGGTCTGCCCCCAGAGACTAATGGATCCAAAAAGATTCCTGAATGTTCTGGGAGATTTTTCCAGCTGTTAGAGCTGATGATTCTGCTGATGCTTTGGTTGATATGTGGAATAGGAAAATGACTCACGTAACTGACACAAACATCCTTTACTTGGGTGCAGAGCATGGGCTCCTTGGTTTTATGAGGAGCAATGAAGCACTTGGGTAGATGTCTAGAGTGATGGTAGAGAAAGACTTGAAATAAATCCGATCGAGCACTGGTTAAGGCTCATATTAGAATCTACTTTGCAGCAGTGAGGGCAGCAAAGAAAAAAATATTTGCTGCCTCTATTACATTGGGATACAACTGAGGTACATACTTGCCTGATTTTGATGACTGACTTTCAGGTTGTTCAACATGATGATATGGACAAGTTGCTTGGAGATGTGAGCGTCTGTTAGACCCATGTCTACACTGGCTAATTAAAGTTGCCAGAGAAGGACTAGCCAATTGGGTAGTGGAGGCTGTACATGCTTCTTTGAAAGAGGGCTATGTTCCAGTCTCTCAAATTCAAAGAAGCAATTCTAAGACCTTTGCTTAAAACACCTTCATTGGACCCTACTTTCCTAGGTAACTATCAGCAAGTCTCTAATCCCCCTCTCTTCTAAGTTAGGCTCAAGAATGAGTGGCAGCAACAGAACTCCAGGCTTTAATGGAGGAAATGGATTACCTGGGTCCATTGCGATCTAGGCCTAGTTATAGGACAAACAGTGTTTGCTGCCTTGATGGATAACCTACAATCAGAATTGTACAAGGCAAGTAAGTGCCTACTGGTCCTTCTTATTACTGATGGAGATAAGCACACTTACCTATAAGAATCTCTGTTGCTAATAGTGTCATGACCAGAATCTTCTTGCTCATCGCCTGTTACACTGAAACAGACCTTTTTCCCATTGCGTTCTCCTTTTTCATTATCACTGTCTGTTGATGATAATGGTTCATGGGTTTTACGCTCTGTTCTTGGAGAATATGTTATTGAAGAGAGAAGACTGCAATGACATAAATTCATCTACAGTTAATAAAAGAAAAAAAAACCTTTATATATTATGAATACAGCAGGAAAATGTGTGAATTGTGAAATGAATATGATATAGACCTAAAATGCAACAGGCTTATAAAGTAAACAAATCTAATATAGTAAGATTACACAAAATCTAATCAAATACCATTCTGCCCACAATAACATTAGTTTAGCCCATGTTTTAGAATGTTATTAAATTAAATTACAATACATCACTAACACTGAGGCATGAGAAGCTATAATGCTTTAAATAAAACAATTACAGTAACTAAAACCCAACAGCTCATGCTGGCAAACCACTATTAACAAAATTCAGGTTAAAAAAAGAAAATTTGAAGATCTCCCCAATATGTAATACTCTGAGTTTGAGCATGATAATAAGCCCTATCTGCTAAGGCAATTTTTTTTCTCCTGTATCCTTTCAATGTCAAACAATTCTGATCCAATATAACTTTTTTAAAGGTAACAAAAAGATGTTCCAGCCAAGAAGACAAACAATGTTTTAGCCATCATTAATGGAACTATAGTTTCCAAGGCAAGGGAAGTAATAGTGCCACTATATTCTACAATAGTAAGGCCTCATCTGGAATACTGTGTTCAGTTCTGAGTGCCTCATTTTATGAAGGATATAGACAAGTAGGTGCGGGTTCAGAAAAGGGCCACAAGGATGGTAAGAGGCATGAAGAATAACACATATGAGGAACATCAACAGCCTGGTGAAGAGAAGACAGAGTGGTGGCATGACTGCACTCTTCTTTATATAAAAGATTATCACAGAGAAGCACATTATAATATGGGAAGCACTGATCTAGGCAGCACAAGTTCTTAGGCCCCCAAGGAAGTTTTAGATTGGGAGGCGGCACAATGCAGCCCCAACAGATATTTTGGCCACCCTCAGCTGCCACAGACTATCCTGACTACCTTTTTCTGGTGAAAAAAGGGGGTATGAATTGCCATTTTTTGAAGCTGCCAAGAGTGGCAACTCACCTTTTACACAAGTTGTATACATTGTTCAACATTTCTCTCCAAAACATCAAAACCAAAAATTGACCTTTCCCTTTTTTTCTTTTTCTTTTTGGCATTTTTGCCAGTCTGTCAGCTTCCTTGAGAGTCCCAGGGCAAAATATTGGCTCACAGATGTGTCATGGTTGCACACTCCTGCTCTAGACATATTGAAAAGAGTCTCGTCCTCTGAAATTGACCATCCAAACCAATATTTTCTACACTGGTGGACAGCTATTCTTCAAGGTCTATGAAAGAACTCTTTCACTACTGTAAGTGGCAATATTGTGGCTTTGGACTTGGGACACTGCACATGCAAAACCTGAGCTCTGTCACTGAGCAAGTAGCTTTCCACCTTCCTTCATGCTGCCTGGCTACAGATAATTGTTGTAGAAAGACTACAGCTCAAGAAACCAACAAAAAGATTGAGAAAATGGGCTACATTGAATCTTAAATTGTTAAGTGAGGGTTTGTTTTGTTGTTGCTGTTATTGTTGCTTTCTGGTACCTTGTATACTGCATAAATTGGCCCTGTAACACTAAAATGTGAAAGACGTCTGAGCATTAAACACACACACACACACAATGCCAGACAAGTCTGTCTTTATTTTTCCTCATCTTCCATCTTCCATGGATATTTAAAATAGGTTTCTGAATCTCCTGTTTCCAGTATAAAATTACTTTCTTCCAAATCATGTAATACTGGAAGCCTACTCAGTGTCCAGACAGAACAGTGATTTAAAAAAAAAAGTCTGACAATTCTAGGTATTAAAAGGTATTGTTGTTGTGTGCCTTCAAGTTGTTTCTGACTTATGAAGACACTAAGGCAAACTTATGAGGTCTTCTGGGGCTAAGTGTGTGTGACATGTCCAAGGTCAACCAGTGGGTTTCCATGGCTGAGCAGGGAATCGAATCCTGGTCTCTAGGGTCATACTCCAGTACTAAAACTACTACACCACTCTGGCTCATTAAAATAATTTCCTATTGATTTATTTTACATAGAATTTTTGTTACCAAACACTTTATGTAAAAGTCTCCTGTGTACTGTCAATCTTTTCAACTATGTGACTCAGAATTTATCTATTTTTAATTACAGAGTATTTATTCAAGGACAAAAAAATAGCAGCAAACACTGAGATTATATCATATACACCAAGGAGCAAAAAAGCAATGACACTGACCATTTAGTGAGTAGAAAGCTGCTGAGATATTAAAATGAAAATATTAATGAAAACAGATTGATTGTTTGAAAGAATGTGCAATATATTGCTTCATACAGTAATTAATCATATTTCAGCTTGATAGTGTTTATGCAGTAGTATTTCTAAATGAAATATATAAGAGAAGAGAGAATTTCAGTGGATCCTTAAAAATACAGAGCATACATTCAACATTCATACCATTTTTTCACCACTGTTTGCTACTTATTTATTCCTTAATGTTGGAATCTCTAAAATATATATTCCAGTGATTTACTTACTCATCTATTTGTGAAACACAATTTTCCACTTCTTTTAGGGCAGCCTGCAATTTGCACAACAATTTCTGATAGACATCTTGTGTTTCCAGATCTTCTTCTTTTAACAGGTATCTCAAACCATGGCCATCCTGTTGATTTAAGGAGTGTCCTGATGGAGCCGCCATGGTAGTGATTGTATGCTGTACATAAACCATGGGACTCAGTTTACCTGGGCATGATGGAAAGTTTAAAAACAAAAGTATAAACAAGTTATCAACTATACTGATTCCTGTAGCTTAATTATTTTAAAAAAACAGATTTTTCCTATGATTTTAGTCAATGATTCTCCTTGAGTTTAAAACACAAACCCTATTTGCACATATTTGGTATATAAACAGTTTGATGCTGGAAATCAAAAAAGGCATAGAATTTTTTTTCTGGTGTAATTAGAATTGGCTGCATACTATCGAAACACTTTTGTCTGCTTCTCAAAGATTATAGTCAGTATATTAAAGCAATTCAAGCACTGAACAATCATAGCTACTTCTTAGTAAAATCTCTCAGTGAATAACTAGTTATCAATAAGCACTCAGCAAAACAAAACACTTATATATATGATTGCTTCTAAGCAAAAAGGGAGTGTAATTTTTGCAACTCAGTCATAAGGTAACTCATTCAATCTATTGATACCCCATGTTTTCCCCAAGACTGTCATTCCACATGACTTCTCAATTATTGCTTCAAAAGGCAGGGAGATGGGGTCCCGGCATTAAGAAAGTAACAAAAATAGGATTGAACTATTCAGGAATGGTGGTTCTTATCTTGAATAGTCTACATTTTCCCTCAGCAACTCAACATGCAGTTGAATATGATTCACTAAATAGTGTCATGATGTTATGATTTCTGTAAACATGACTAAATAGCATCTTTCTAATAAGTACTAATTGGAAAGTAATAAAGCAAATGGCAAAGAAAAAATAACAGATGAAGAAGACAAATAGAAATGAACATGTCAAAAAGACTGTGAAAAACAGTAGTTTTATCTCACAAGCAGAGTAATTAGTATTTGCAAGCAGGAGTAACAACCAGTTCCACACCAACACCATACACAAACACACTCAGTGTCTAACAAAAGAAACATGCTGACTTCGTTTTCTTTGACAAAAAGAAATGAAATAGATTTACTTACAACAATAAAAGGTTATATTATATTTCATGATGAAAGTCTCTGAAAACATGTGCTCTTCAAACATGGAGGAGAGAGAGAGAACTGCGAACTACAAAATGATGAACAAATTCTGTGTAACTGCAGACTAACTGGTGCAGGAAGAGAAAAGCATGTGGCTAAGACAAATGAGCTGAAAATGACAAATCTCAGAGAGATAAGCAAAGTTGCACTTACTGAATTCAGAGAGGTTCAGAGCTCTGTTGTGGGACCTAAAGTTGTTCTCTGCCCCTGATTACTGCAGCCACTAAAAACCAGGCCTGCATGTATTTCCCATTACTCTGCCTCTTCATCTTCTGTGCGGGATCCAATGCAGAGAACTAACTATCCAAACTCATGGAGAAAATAGAGACAGCAGACATTGAGCCTTACCTTGGTCAGTGTATTTGTTCTCTTTTTCATGTGAAAGATGTTTTCTGCTATCTAGCTGAACACCAAAGGCACTGCCAACTGACGTTGAAGTTTTAGGATATGAGACTTCCATCACATTGATGTGGCAGTTAGTTGGACAGAAATCACTGCTATGCAGTGGGGAAATCTTTGACTTGGCTTGCTTGAAGGTAGGCCAAGCCCGATTTTTTAAAACCCGTGAAAACTGCAAATGAAAAATGGGGAGCATAAAGTTCATATTAACATCAAAATTAATATTAAAATTGTTATATCTTAAAAGAGTTGAATCTGAAATGAGCTTCACTGATTTACATTTCAAATTTGTGAGAAAATGTATTTGTTTATTTGTGCTTAGTATTAAAAGAACCAGTGAGGTGTAGAGGTTTGCCATTGTCTTCCTTTAATTAAGGCACAGAGAGTATGACTTGCTAAAGGTCTCCCCATGGGTTTCCATGGCCAAGCAGGGATTCAAACTCCAGTCATCATCATCCAATGCTCAAACCACTAAATTATGCTGGCATTTGAACTCTGGTCTCCCAGAGTCCTAAATATTTGTCATTTAGTATAACCGGTATAAGAGGAATAATCTGAGTATTGTGAAATATGCAAATCCTAAGAGAAAAAAGATGCATGTTTAAGATAAACATAACATAGAAATATAGGTCTTTAAATTGGTAATAGTCTTAGAAGTAGTCAAAACAACAGTGGGTGTTCTTTGTTAAATGTGTAAGTGGTCTAATGGGTTCCTAAACTCAGAAATGAATAAAAATAGCTCATGTTTTGAACACAATATTGCCAAAACTATAAATTCCTGTGGGGTTTGTTCAACCAGTTGTATGCCACAGATATTAAATGGTTTTCAGAGTATTTCTGTCCAGTAATCTTGTACTATTGTTCTTAAAAATGTGGAATTAATGCATCAAATGCACTAAGGACATTTAAATGGGAAGAACAGCACTACATATTTCACATTTAAATCTCCCACACATTATTTCTCACAGAAACCAAAAACTTGGTTATAATTCAATGAGACAGTAAGTAATATCTACTTTACTTTTCATGCATATATTGGAAAAATGTGGACTGTATTATGCTGGGCTGAAACTTCTGTTAGAAATAATGATATAATAATAAGAACCACAGGAAGTCACTAAGTTTCTATTTATAGATTTCAAACTTTCACAGTGAAACTAACAGCATAGATAAAGAATTCCGAGACATTTTTGTTGCTATGGTTACATTTACCTCTCTAAAAGACAAGCATAGCTGTTCTTGGGAGAAAACACATTACTAACAGCTATCAAGAGGTGTAAACATTTTTGAAACAACAAGTATGCATCATGTTAATGGATTTTGGAAAGGTTTTTTTTTTCCTGATGACTGTATGAGTTTATATTAAGGTAATGTCAGATACAGTAATTTCCCATATAGTTGCGCCCACATACTTCCCACTGACCTTATATGATCTTACTATTCTTATCCCAGACATTGCAAATTGTAATGAATTATTCTGGTGTAATCAGGAACCATATGAAAAGAACAACATAGTTGTGTACATAGAATTTCTGACTGAGCACTTAAAATTCCCATCTGAGTTACAATAGCAATCAAGTTGAACTGAGATGACAGATAAAAAGAAAGGCAAATAAGATAACTTAAAACTAAACTGCTATCAATATTTCTATTGATCAAGAAACATTATAGCCTTTCTTTCATTGCTAAATTCCAAAGCTGAACATTAGCCTGCTAAGTTCTAGTTCAGAAATATTCATACCATATAGCAAAAGACAAGTTGCAATCTACTTTCAGCCTTTCTGCATACATGTGAACATCCAAATGGACTAGTATGTTGCTAGGGGTCTCAGTAGTAGACCATAAGTTATAGACCACAAGTTAAACATGAATCAACAATGTGGTACAGCAGCCCAAAAACGCCAATGCAGTTCTCAGTTGCATCAACAGAACTACAGTATCCAGATCAAGGGAAGTTATAGTTATAATCTATTTTCCTTTGGTCAGACCTCAGATGAAACACTGGGTCCAGTTCTGGAAACCACAGTTGAAGAAGAATATTTAAAATATGCAACATGTTCACAGGTGGGCAACGAAGTTGATAAAAGTGTCTAGGAACCAAACACTTAGGGACTCGGGTATGTTTAGCTTGGAAAAGAGAATATTGTGATGTGACATGATAACAAGCTTGTTTTTTGCTGCTCCAGAAATCAGAACATGAATCATTGGATTAAAATTACAAGAGATTCTGCCTAAACATTAGGAAAGATATCTTGTCTGTAACACCTATTTTGTGACTAAATAGCACATTGCTTCAGAAAATGGCCCACTCTCCTTTGAAATTATTTGAACAACGGTCAGATAGCCATTTTCTGAGCTGTGTATTCCTCCATGGCAGATGGTTGGACTAGACTGCCCTTGCAGTCCCTTCCAACTCCATGATTCTATGATTCTGCCTTCTGAAGAAGACTAGTAATATATGGTATGTATATTAAATCCACCCAAGTCATCAAATTTCCCTTAACCAGATATTTAAGCAAGAACCTGTTAAGCTAATAAGCAATCTTTCTGTTCTTATGATTGGGGTGCCATAATGTGTATATATGTACTGTAACGTTTCATGATTTATGTTTTGTAGCCACATGCACAGCACTGTAGAAACAATGGGCTGGTAGAATCCATCTACCTTCTTTCTGCAACTTTCCATGCTCCACCAAGAGCTTTTATGTATGCATCCCCTATATAGTTAAAAGAACTGCTCAGGAAAATCCTTCACATTGCACTTTTACATGAGCACTGATGTCATCACAGAGGCCTAGCTAAATAAACCCATCCTCAGAACTCTATCTAGGTCAGTTGTGTGGATTACTGACGATACCACAATTTCCCTCTATTTCTTTTACTTTAAAGACATTGTTGATTAATATTTTACTTTTATTGATCATCAGTGAGGTGCATAGCATAACATAGAACATAAGAAGATATGTCCCTCAATTGGAAAGAATCTGACTTGGAGGAGAAAACAGAAGAAAGGAAGCAGGAATGGAGGCAAGGATAAACAGGGAGAGGACACATATTGATTTTGGTTCTACATGATTAGTTCAACTGAGTATTTTTGCTTATTTCAAGCAAATCTTTTTTATCCTTACCTTTTTGTAACTAGTGATCCTTCTGCAAATGTGTTCCATTTTCTCATTGCAAATGGTGCCAAATTTACTTTGCAGATCAGGAGATATCACTTCATTTAAACTATTTAGGCTGTTACAGTTTTCCACAAATTGCTCGTCACTTTTTGCTAGCGCTTCAAGAATCTGTAAGTTAATTGTAGTAGGTTCCTTCAATGTTAAAAAGTGTTAAATTAAATGCAACAGACTATGTTAGCGTTTAAAAGCCTCTCCAGACTTCTTTAAATTACCAGGACCCAAGCTTTATGGGTCAAAACCTACACTTTGGATTGTGCTTTGAATTGCGCCTGGAAATGAACCAGCAGCTAATATAGCTGTTGCAATAAAGGAGTTGCGTGCTCCCTGTAGCCAGCGCCAGTTAACATGGCTGCAGCTCTTTGGGCCAGCTGAAGTTTCTGAGCACTTTTCAAAAGCATCCTCACAAAGAGTGTGTTACAATAGTCCAAATGGAATATAACCAAGACATGTACCACCATGGCCAGATCCAATTTCTCCAGGAATGAGTGAAATTGGTATACTAGCTTTAATTGTGCAAAATTACTGCTGAGACCTGGGCCTTAAGACAAAGAACGAGATCCAGGGGTGCCCCCAAACTTTGAACCTGCATTTTCAGGGACACTGTATCACAGGCAGAATTCCTATTGCCAAATCTGACTTTTGAGAGACCAGGAGCACCTTTGTTTTGTCTGCATTAAGATTTAATTCATTTGCCTTCGTCCAGACCATTACAGGTGCCAGGCATTAGTTTTGCGTAGGAACAGTTTCCTTGGACTTAGGTGGAAAGGAATAATAGACGTGGGTATTGTCAACATACTGGTGATATCTGATCCCCAAACTCCAGAAAACCTCTCCCAGCAGTTTCATGCAGATTTTAAATAGCATAGGAGACAAGACTGAACCATGGGGGACTCCACAGGTAGATGGCCAAGGAGCCAAGCAGGAATCCTCAACCACTGCCCTCTGAAAGTACACCTCTAGGGAAGAACAGTACTACTAAGCTCCATCACAGAGAGGCAACACGTAAGAATACCATGGTTGATAATATTGAAAGCAACTAAGAGGTCCAGCAAGACCAACAGGGACACTTTCCGCCAGTCCAGTTCCCTGTGTAGGTCACTCACCAAGGTGACCAAATTGGTCTCTATCTCAAAACCAGGTAGGAACCAGACTGAAATGGTTCTGGATAATCATTCAGGAATCCCTAGAGTTGAGAAGTAACCACATATTTGAGCTATACAGTGGTGTGTATACCTGGTTATCCATCTTAGATAGACAGCCTGGCTATAACTACATTCTTCCGCTCAAATCAATTTCTTTAACTCATATTGTATTTTCCTCAAGCTTATACTTGCATTTTTAAAAATAAATTCTTAAAAAGAAAACAAATTAAAATTTTAAAAATTTCAAAGGAAAGGTGAATTTTTAAAATCAATCATACACACACACATATTCAGAATAGCATAGACAGATGCAAAAGCAAACTTTGTCCCTAAATTATGTAGAAGACAGAATTTCAGCAAGATACACTGTCAAATTCTCTGTTCTACAGTCTAGAGCTGTTAAAGATACAGAGACCCAATCATATTTGCATCTGGTCAACACAGCACAGACTTTTAACAAACTATGGCCTTCTGTTAAACCTATATTTCTCTCAAAAGTACCCCAAAACTTTTTCCTCGAAAGTATTGCATGAGGATCCAGTTTACCGAATTTAAATCCTATTACTATGAAATACACAAAATAAAATATCACAGGGCCTAGTCTAAAATGTGAAAGATTGATATTTCAATAATTTTGCCTACATGATATACTTTTTTCCTTGATGCCGTTCACTAGAATTTGAGACAAGTGTATTAGGCATATTTTTTCTACATTATCATTCCTTTAGAATCAAAGAATTTACACAGAGTATGCAAAATTATAGCAAGAAAGTATTTTAACATACAGTTTCTGAATCAACATATTAATTAAAGGTTTCTAATTGCTTGTAAGAGTTTTGTTTTCAGTAGGCTTAATGTAAAACAGTTCAAAAAATCTATCCTTTGGTTATCGCTATAAAGAATGTGGTTAAATCCATACCAAGTCATGTATATCCTGTTATTTAATTTCAAATATATTTTTAGCAATACTAAAACACTGCCATTCCTAAATGACTATTTTAAAAATTTATAATGCTTAGTAATTAAGGTTTGCAGCTTTGATGAAAAGAAACGTGCAAGGATTATTACAACTAACATTCAAACATAGCTACCCTACTTGTTTTTACATTACTTTTCTTCACTACAAGATGACTTGCTGAACAGTTCTAGACTTCATTTGTGCCAGCTAAGGATCTATAAAATACGTAGGAAATTCAGTCACATTAGTACAAGATATTCTAACAATATGAAAGATAAATTTATGGGAAAGCTTCAGTATGTCTGTAGAACACTTTCCCAGTGCAGCCATTGCGCTAGTGAAAGTACACTATCAGAAAGTCAAAACATTAAGTTTAACACTTTAATTTATAACTGCAACTTAATTATCTTTCTGGGCGAATGACCATGATTCATAACCATTAATAACCATCAACACTATACAGGTCTATCTGGGCAGATAACTACGACTCATAACCTTTAATAACCATCAACAGTACACAGGTCATTGACAAAGGATAGACTTGAAATGAAGTAACTAAAATCCTCCCCATAAACAAGATATGTTGCTTCAGTGACAGAAGGAACAATAAATAATTAAAGAAATAAATATTTTATGCTTCATACCTTTGCAGTCAAGCTGAAAAAGCCCTTTGGTTCAATCATCTTCTCCAAAACATGACATTTTATTCCAGCTGTACTGTCATACTCGTAAACAACACCATATTCCAGATGAACATTATCAACAGTTAAACTGACATGGTCCTTCCGTCCATCAATGATTGCCATAGTATTGAATTTGTCAATGACTTCTAAAAATAAATGCTTAAAGTCAACATCTTTTGTTTCCTATTTATTGACTGAATTAACTAATACAACTAAAACAATTAATTACCATTGTTAAATAAACTAAGTTAAAATTCAACTGAGTAGGTAAATTAACTGAAACAGATTATAGTTCATTAGTCATCTCTCTAGAAGATGACTAATCTGTAGTAAAGCTTTATATATATATGTATGTATATATGTATATGTGTATGTGTATATATATATATATATATATATATATATAATGTATGTGCGTGTGTATATGTGTGTGTGTATGTGTATATGTATATATATATATAATACATATATATACATACATACATATATATATATACACAGACACACATATACATACATATATACATACACACACACACACACATGCAGACACACAGGCACACACACATATAAATATAGGTACAGATATACATATAAATATATTATTGCCAAACCAAAGATGCCAAAGATAGCTGAAGATGGTTAAATCTTTTTTTGGGAACAACTTAACACAAAAATGCTTAAAATTATTCAATTAACTTATGCAGGACTGTACTGAACATTCTAAAACAATCTGGTACATAAAATGGTTATAACTAAGTCCACATGCAAGTAAATCCTCTAATCAGATTTCTGTAACTTTACATTATTTTGGATATTGAACTGAAGTGAAGAAATCAACCTTATAACCAACTGACTCACATATGTACTTCACACTGATGTGCTATCCGAAGAAGAAGACACACATTTCCCTCTCTGATATGATACACGAAATATTTAATATATTTAGTCTCATGTGCCTTATGTCAAGAGAAATTCCTTTGACAATGTACTGGGTATTTGCTTCTCCTGCTTTGGTGGTAAGTGTTACATTCAAAATTTTCCTTTACTATGTTCAACAGGAGACAAATAATCCCACCTTCTACTTTGCAGTCAAATGCATCTCCTCCGTCATCCCCTAAAGGTTTAGAATTTGTTTTCTGCAGATCTTCCTGGGCACTTTCAATGCTGTTATATACCCACTGAATAGAATCTTGCTGCAGGATAGTAATAAAAAAGAATTTAAAAGTTTACATGTTTATTAAAAACAGGAAAACATATCAGCTTTGCCAGAGGAAATGAGTAATGTTCTTACAAGTGTCAAATCAAAATGTGGGTGCAACTTTCATCCTCATCCCCACCAAAAGGTGAGCAAAAGACTCACACAAAGTATCCCTCAAAAGGTGAGCAGAAGACTCAGACAAAGTATTCAAAGCAAAGGAGCCTATGCTTCCTGTCTTGCCATGCTGTGCTGTGAGGCAGAGCTATGGACACAGGGACAAAATGAGAGCATTGCCCTCACCCTAATAAAAATTCTCCTCTTTCCATTAAAGTTTTCCTTCACTCCTCAAATTTCTTGCATTGCAATAACATAACCTCCAACATTTAATGGGTAAAAACCGGAACACATGTGGCCAAGCGACATCAGTGTGTGGTCAAATTTATTGATTAATGAGGAAAGACACAGAGGCTAGGAGAGGCTGTATCTGTTTATTTTTGCTTAGGCCTACTAGGAAGAGCAAGACTCTGCCTCTCCTCTCCTCTCTGCTGAGTTAATTGTACTTTCAACTCAGTTTGCAGCAACTGAAGTAAGTTGAAGACAAAGGGATAAAATGTTAGGAGAAAAGAGAATCTGGAAAAATTTTAAAACAGCTATAAAAGTGGGACAACAGAGGATTAATCAGGATTGTCCTTGCCAAAGTGGTACAGCTGGAGGGTATACGGTAACTTAAAACCTCTTTTGAGCATTTACAAAGAGAATTTAGGGATCCAAAGAAAAAGAGAAGGTATAGATACCAAGGGAGTGTGGACAAAGTAAATAGAAGAGTTCTAGGTACAAATGATTTTCAAATGTGTCACTGTCCGCAGTACTAGAAATTTGGGGATTGAGGGAAAATTCAATATGTGGCAGAATTCTTATTTGGGTTCAATGCCTCATTTCCCTGCCCAGCTACACACTACTTTGTGGACTGGTAATATAAATATAAAATTTATATATAAATATATAAATCAAAATAGAACATGAGCTGTCATATTGCCCTGATGTAGTTTCATTGTCACTTCAAGAAAATGTAGCAATGTTCTGGTTTTGTTCTATGTTTGTAATTAAAAATTTAAAAAAAAGAATTTAAAAAATTTAAAAAAGAAAGTGCAGCAATACAAGACATTCATTTGAAATTGCCAAAGTTAGCAGGCAAATTCCTGGTGTCCTACACCACAAGAGCTTGGAAAAACTACCCTTTTTAAAATATAATTCCTTCATGTCAGCTTAGAGACTCTGGGAGCTATAGTATTAAAACCTAATTTTTCCAAAGTCTGTTCATTTCTGAGTGGACAGCGGAGAGGGCAACGAGTTATTGCAACATTACATGAGAAAGCAAGGAGCACCAGCACAGTTCAAGTTCACTTAGCTTTTTCATACCCTTAACCCAGCTACCCCAGGAAACCATATGTAGTGAGAGACAGCAACTTTATTAGCCCACAGTCATACCAAATTGTAGCCAAACTCAACTAACAGTGGGATGCAATGATTCCATCTGTTCTTTATGTGATTCCTGACTCATCAGGGTCAAGTAGTAATTGAGAAATAAAACAATAGACAAGGAAAAATTAATTGTGAAACAATAGTAGACCAAAATAGCTTGGTGAAGACTGAACATGCTAAATGCTCATAGAATACGTGGTATGGGATAGATAAATGGTACAGAAATGGAATGGGATATCCTAGGAGAGAGCATGGCTCACTGACGGGTTAGCTGGCACACTGAAAAGGATTACCCTAAAACATTCTGTGTCCTTCTTTTTAAGTACCAAAAAGATCTCACTCATTAAAAATAAGTCTCATACTTCAAAATCAGAGTCTTAGTTCACACTCAGAAGCATTCCTAAAAATATCTATTGCCTGAAGAAGAATATGTTAGGTTTTGATTGAAATATTTGAAAACAGGCCTGTAGATCCAGTGAAAAGATCTGCATGTCAGTTATATTAGATATTTCAGTTGTTTCATCCAGAAATTATTTCAACAAGCCATCTTTTGGAAGAACATTCCTGAAACCTGTAGAAATCTGTCAGGTTTAGTGTTTACCCCAACAGTTAATTATAGATTGTTCGAGAAAGACTAGATAACTTGTCATCATTTGTTCTAAAACAAGATGCATTCTTCTTGTGTAGAACCATTGCTAGAAAGTCTGGCAGTAAAATATGTGTACTAAAATTATTTTCAGTTATTTAATAAAGTAAAAATCAATCATACAGTGAGTTACAGAATTGCTATCATCCTCCATTTAAATACTGGATGAACTATGAAATACAGCTGGATGAACTATAAAAATAGCGTGTGTTCTGACAGAACTGAAAATATAAGCCTCTGAAGAAAACTGTGTGGGATGAAATGGAAGTTAAGCAAAAAGAATTAGAACTTTTGTATATACCTCCATATGATCTTTCAGAATAAACCTATTTCTTTTTCAATATCTTTTCAAATATACAATCCTCCCTCTACATTCGCAGGTTTGACCTTTGCAATTTTGATTATTCGCAGGGAGCACACATGGCTTTTCCCCCATTTGCTTTTTCCCATTCCCTTGCCTTTTGCCTGGGTGCACCTGCCCTCTTTCTCTGCACTTGGATAAAAGACAAGGGAATGGAGATGAAGGCACATATCTCTCTCCACCCATTTTCTTGCCTTTTGCCCAGGCACGGAGAACCCACACTGGGGCAAAAGGCAGGGAAAGGGAGGGAACACACGCCTCCTTTCCCATTCCCTTGCCTTTTGCCTGGATGTGGAGAATACGCACTGGGGCAAGAGGCAAAGGAATGCCAGGGAGGGCACATGCACCCCCATTCCCTTTGCCTTTTGCCCAGATGTGGAGAAGGAAGGCACATGACCCTGAGCAAAAGGCAAGGGAATGGGAGGGGGAACACTGGAAAGGAATGAGAGGGAGAGCGGTGGGGAGTTATTCACAGTTTTTCCACTTTCACAAGAGTTCTGCACCCCAAGCCCTCAGAAAAGTGGAGGAGTCACTGTATTAGTGAATAATTCAAAATACTTTTTACTTATGATATGAGGCTGCAGTTGACTTATCTTTGCATTTTATAAATGTGTATCATAGTGAAGAGCTTTTTAAAACTTTTTTTGTTCATGTTGGAAGGTTCTGCAGCCAAAAATGCCAAAAGAAGGTATTGATGATTTGTGTGTAACTGAAGAAAAGGATGACAATCTTAATTCTCTACTTTCATTGTGTTTTATCTAACACTGTTTATTCTGCATTATGTGAGGCTATGGTCTATGCGCTGCAGTAGTGCATGGCTGTGTCCATCCATCTTTGTGCAGCATTTCTATCATGAAAGGTTCTGAAACAGAGTTGTTCCAGGATTTTAAAGGTCACTAGAATGACCCAGAGTCATTCTGCATCAATATTTTGTTTTAACAGTAACACAAGCCCTTTACTGCACATTTTCTATCCAGACTTTGCCTTGTGTTATTAATTCTTCTCCAAAAAGATGATTGAAGAGACTCTAAAGAGGCATATTTAGTACCAAGTACAATATCTATCCTTCTTAGGTCAGTATTCGCATTGCATCTGTTTCATTAGACCCTGACTCTATAGGTTTCAGTTGCAGATAAGCATTAAGAGATGGGAAAGACAGAAAAGTCCAGGGTGATATCTGTACATTGGAACCTTGTGTTTAGAAGTTGGTCCCTTTTGGTTTTAGCAGAACTTAATTCAAACATGTGCTTCAAATTACATCAAATAGCAGCTTTTGAAACAGTTAACTGTGAAGTGCTCTTTTGGTTGTATTGTTTGTATTCATTTCCCAAGGGAAATATGTGGCTCATTAAAATGAGAAACTAAAGCAGACATACAAAATAAATAAAACAAGCAGCATCTTTACATGCATTGGACGTCTGTATTTCCGGCAGGCTGTGACATGGGCAATGACACTTGCATGGGTTTCTTTGCTGACATTAATTCCGTTCACTTTGATTATGCACTGTCCTGGGTGAAGGCCAGCAGCAGCAGCCACCGTTCCTTAAAAAAAAAAAAAAAGTTTGAAAAGTTGCCAAGTTAGAAGTTACCTTCTTGGAAACAATAAACAAATAGCTCCAGTGGCTTCAATATCTTCTGTATTTGCTGATCAGTTCAGAAACATGTTGAAGCCAGCATGGTGGTCCTACTGCAAAGAGCTTACAATGCATTAACTGGTTGTGCACAAGTGTTCCACATAAGGATTCACCCCTCAACCAGTTTTTTCTCCTTTATTTGTTGGATTTATAACCTGCCTTTCTTGGAAAAAACTAGGACTCATGACAGCTTAAGTTGCAAACCATTGGGTCCCATATTGGGAGAAAGATGGGACATTAAATAACTAAATAAATTCAAAACACAACAATAAGACACAAAGCCCCTTCCGCAACAAGGTAGTTGTTTTACAAATACCTGAATAAAAATATCTTTGCCTCCTTTTGAAAAGACACCAGAGAAGGAACTAGACTAATGTATCTTAGTAGAAGTTCCAAAGCCAGGGAATGGACCCTGAGGAGGCTCTCTCCTGCATTTCCACCAAATGAGCCTCTTTAAGGCAAGGGCGCTAAGGGAAGACTAGCAGGCATTGCTGCCATGTTTACTAAACCTGACAATTTGTTGGAAAAAGGAGTGTCTTTGGGATACACATGCTTTTCCTGAACAGGGCCATAAAGGAGACACAGTTTTACAACGCAGGTCTTGTGAAAGTTCAATTGTAGTGCTACATTTAGGCCAGATTTATTTGTAATTCTTTTAATAGGCTACTATAAAAACCAAGCAGCAATGTAGTCGTACATTATCTTAAATCTTTTATGTAAGTGCTAAATAAAAGTCTGACAAAATCTCATACTGAAGGCCATAAAAGATTTAAGTACTCTCAGCCATTTTAAACAGAAAGGCAGGGAAAGATTTGATAGTGGTAGAAATAAAGAAATTTCTAAGCATGGAAATACTATGTCATATGTACATCTATTTTAAACTAAGTCTTTTTCTGTATCCCAAGAAACCCTTAGACCTTGATGCCTAGAACAGGGCAAGCAGATTTCTCTGTCAACTCCATTCCATGTCAGTCTGACAAAAGTACTAAAAGAGACCTGAGGTGTTTTGTTTTGTTTTTTTAATCCAAAACAATAAGCAAAGTTCAAGTCCAGGGACATTTCTATGTATTCAGATTCTTAATTTTGAGAACATTTTGTTGTAGTGAAAATCTAACCAGTACAGAAAGTTTTAAAGAAAAACAATGTTTTTTAAATTTGAATTACTATGACTATCAGTCCTAAGGTCCATTTGTTGAAATTTTCCCGTTTTTCCACAGTGGCAAACCAGATGTGTCTTGGAGGACTAGTGGCAAAGCCTGAAGACAATTGCTTCTTTCACTGTTGCCTGCTTATAAGCATCTGTGTTACATCTTAGAGTGGCTGCCTTTACTTTTATATTTCTTTATTACTGCAATTCTTTGCTCCTTCACAGAATCACAGACCAAATTCAAAGGAAATACAATCAAGGATGAATATATGATTCAAGAATTTAGATCTAGCTAATTCTATCTTAGGTTTGTATTTTTTATGCTGGAAAAAAAACAAATTTACAACTAATCAAATCCTAGTTCCTACCTCTTCCCACAGCATGGACAACCGAAGGACCAAAACCTCGAATTTGAAATCCAAGACCATCCACAGAGTCAGGTATCTTCACTGTCCTAAGAGAAACCTCAAGATGAAAGATCCAGTGCCAATATATTTATTTCACTGGTCCAGTTTTACACAAACAGCAAGGGACTGTTTACATATTCCAGGAAATGCATTCTTCATGGGGGTCAACCAATTAAGCATTTCTTCATCGTTGACAGACAAACTGTCATTAAAGATTTGACTTTTATTTGACCATTATTATAATTCAGGAACAACATTAGAAACTGCATACTCAGTGGCAAGAACTTAAATTCCAATTCAGCTTTTTCAATTCAGACTTCATCCAATGATCTTTGTCCCCTAATTCCAATCATTAAAATTTATCAAATATTTCCAGTTTAATGCCATTTGTCCATGCTTTTGTAATGCATTTTACATTTTCCCAAACCAAAGAAACAACTTACTCCCTGGGTTTTGTGCTCACAAGTACCCTGAGGGGTTTTCTGCTGCTTAAACATGCTTTCAGAAAACTATCCACTTCACTGAAGGGTCTCAGAAAAACAAGGTCACCATTAATGGTAAAGATTTTTTTCCCAACTTCCAGACCTGCCATCTAAATAAGAAAACAAAAGAGAGAGAGAGAAGTAATAATTTTTAAAACACTTGATGTTACCAATGTCCCCTATTCTCACTGAGGGAAATACTGAAAAACTTATCAAGTGGCCCAAAATTGTGAAATATATACATATATTACAATCCATATCTTTTTTCTTCCTGAGGGTCAAAAAAAGATCTCTGCTAAAAGTGACTGCTTGGCAAATTCAGAATTATTGAAAACATGTGTGTTCTCTCACTCAGTGGGTAGATGAGTGGTGTGCAAAGGCCTTGACAATGACAAAAAAAAAATACTGAAATTGATGCTGGATTACTTTTATATACCTTTTCATTTACCAACAAATACAGAACTTACTGAATATTTAGGTTTGTGAATGCATATTAAAGGGAATACAAGTAAAACAATACTTTCAAGTGATTAACTCTTTTGATCAAAAAACTTGACCTTCTCCAATCCAGAAATCCTTCATCTGGCAAAAGAAAAAAAAACTGTCTACATTTATAAAGTTCTAGACTTTGTGAACTACTCAAGGGAACAACTTTCAGTTTATTCAAAAATGTAACATTTGAATGATGGCAACTATGATCTTGTGTCCAATCATCATCACTTAAAAAATATTTTTCAATATTATTCCCTATGTTATGAAAACATACAGAAGAACTCTAGACGCAGCTATTACGTCTGCAGTATTATACCCTTTATAGTGCTGTCCCAATGAATACCCTGTGGTATATTTCTGAATGTACAGGTTTGTACCACACAAATGTGCCTCTTGGGGTAAAGGAATGTTTTGCTGACTTGGTAACAATATATACTTCTGCATCTTTTAACATAGTAAAACCTTGCTGGTATATGCAGGAGATAGAAACCATACACACATTATTCTTACAGGCACCCATCATCCAAAATATCACTTTACATATCCCTAAAACTAGTTCTTCAGCTATTTAGAATCATTTCTTGCAACTGGGGCCAAGGGTTCATGGTTCTATTCCCTTCTAACACATATCCCCATATGATCAAATGTCACTTTGGTAAATTATAAAATTAATATCAATAAGACAGTTTTCAGCTCCTCCTGCACTGGTAACACATTCTCTAATCACACTAAAAGGCACTTTAGCACAGACTAGAGGGGCAAGCAACGTAACACTCTGACCTATTCTATGAGTTTCTTAAAGTCTTACATTTTAAATGCTAAATAAATACAATTTGGTAGCCACTAAACTATATAATTTATATAAATACAAACATTTTCTATAGTATTTCCCCAAACACTGCTAGTACAAAACACAGTAATGGGGCTAGATACACATACACACACCCCAAAACAAACCCTCAAATGGTCCAGATCACAATTAAACTACTATTTCATTTCTTTTCTGAAGTGTAATAACTTCAAACACACAAAAAAAATTTAATACTCCTATAAATAGAAAATTTTAACTTTCTAAACCAGATGGTCCAGGGAATCCTTACATGCAGAGATTTTCAATGCACACATGGTGCTTCTCTCTGATCAAAGCCTTCCTCATTGCATGCCATAATTGAGCAGCTCCATGCAGAGGTATCCCAAACATTGAAGTGAACAGGAAAGCACACTAGGAGCAATTGTCAAAGTTCTAAAAAAAATATTTGCAGACAGGAATGTCTATAGAGTAAAATGCACATTATTATGAATTAAAATAAATCACCTCAGCATTTGATCCTTTCTCCACTATTTTAATTATTGGCACTTTGTTTTTGTCTTCCAAGCCAAAACCATAGCTTCCTTCAGTTGATTTAATCTATAAAAGAGAAATTGTTTGACATTTGTATAAAATGAAATATTTAAAATATCATCAAATGATCAAATTAAATAAATGTACCACAGAGCAAATCCCTCCTTCCACATACTCAGGCAAAAAGGAAGTGAATGGGACAGGGCAGCTTCACATGCGAAGTAGGAAGGCACACTGACCCGGGGCAAAAGACAGGGGAATGGGAGGGGGAGGATGGGGAGAGAAGGGGCAAGGCACACGCGCACTTCGCAAATAGTCAAATTCACGGAAGACAAATGTGGAGGGAAGACTGTAAAACATTTTTAACCTTCCAGAGACCACTTGTAAGCTTCTTCAAAAATAATCCATTTATGTTTTCTTTCACCAGTCTCTTCTTTTCTCATAATTTCCATTTTGGTGGCCAAACATACAGAGCTATGCTTTTTACTTGTTGAGGATAGCTGGTAAGAGAGGCTAACCCGATCTCTCCTTTTCCCTTTGTTTTGCTGTAAGTAAGGGAAAAGAATACCAGCATCCTCACCACCCCAGGACAGAGGTCTGCTTGCTGTTTGCTGTGAACCTCCCTGGTGGACTGCTGCCTACATCAAACATCTGCACTCCTGGCAGAACCAGGCAGCATCTCCTAGCTGATGAGCTAGAGGACCACTTGTTCCCCTGTGTAAGGGGATAAAAGCTGGGTGCCAGGAGTGCATTTACACAGTCAAAACTTGTATTCCAGCTGTGCCCATTCCCTGAGATGTCAGATGTGGCTATAGCGACACTTGCTTTGACTACATCTTGGTTGGACTACCATAACACACTCTACTTGGGGCTGCCTTTGGAAACTGTTTGGAAACTTTAGCAGGTTCAAAACATAGCAGCCAGAATGCTGACTGGAGCCAGTTACAGGGAGCACATAACTCCCTTGTTAAAACAGCTTTACTTGCTATCTGTTCATTTCCAGGCACAATTCAAAGTGCTGCTCATAGCCTCTAAAGCCCTATACAGTTCAGTTCTGAATTATTTGAAAGACCGTATCTCTCAATACGAAGCTGCCAGAGCCCTAATATCTGCAGAGGAAAGCTTTCTCTTGGTCCTGCAACCATCCCAGGCTTGTTTGGTAAGGACATGGGAGAAAACCTTGTACATGGTTGCTCCCACCCTCTAGAACTCCCTTCCTCAGTAAGCTAGGCTGGCCCCCTCCTTGTTCTCCTTTTGCTGGGAGGCAAAAACATTCTTATTTAAGCAGGCTTTTAATATGTAAGCAGGTGGCCTTTTAATTTATCAAGATGTTTTTGAATTTTTTGCAGGATTTTATAATTTTATATGTTTTTCATGTTTTTAATTGTTTTAAATGTCTTATTAGTGTATTAAAATTTTTTGGAAGCCACCATAGGTCTCAAGACATAATTAATTAATTAATTAATTAATTAATAAGAGAGAGATTCTGGAGGCAGCTACTGTTAATCTTGCTTGCTGTAGAAAGGCGCATACAGCCGCAATAGAAAGACTAGAGAAGAATCCAATTTTTTTTCTCAGTTCAAACTTTATTCCTTAGTTTACTGCAGACATACTGCTACAACCTGGCACTAAAAATCTCCACTCCTTCTTTACTACTCCCCAGTGCCAAAGCTGTGAAAAAAAGCTCTGTAGCTAGACAAGAAGACAAGGAGGAAAGAGGGGAAGAGTGTGCATAAAAAGACTTTGTAAGAAGGAAGAACTTTGTCAAAGGATTTGTTATCTGAGGAACACCTGCAATGGAATTTAAGCAGATAGATAGCAACACATGGTCAACCTTCTTGAAAGTACTGTTTCTTCACTTCTTGTAATTAAATATAAGGTGCCCGGATATATACACAGAGAGAAAGACAACATTTTAAAAAACCTTACCAGCAGTGATTTTGCAATTACATTTTCCACTACTTTTAAATCATGTTTCATGAGCCTGTGCTTCATGTTTGAACCTTCCATTTCTTCATCCGCAAAAAAACGAAAGAGAAGTGGTTCATCTTTAAATTCACTTTTTTCCAGCACTGTTTGATACAAAACAACATTAATGTTTTCTCTCTCATTCCACAAACATCTTTTACTTTCTGATATTCTAACTAGGCCCAAGCACACTGAAATTAAAAAAAATCCCACATATCGATTAATTAATTCATTAAATAGTGTATATATGCCCACAGTTATGGAAAGAATAGTTTTGCATATGAACGGAGAAAATTTGTTTCATACACTGTCATATACCATACTACAATTTTTGTGGTACATTTGTTAATGAAGATCCCAAAGGCTTTCCTTACTTTTTTCAAACTACAGACTACATATTTAGCAATCATCATCATCATCATTATCTGCATTTAAGTAATCAAAAACTACTTTTTAATTAGACCCAATGAAATTCACTGGAGTTGTTAAAGAGAAATCAGAAGCTGCAGGTAAGATAGATGGAGGCAATAAGAGACCATCAATACTGAATCTTGACAGATACTTGTGGGCATTGTGTACCACCAGCATGTGAAAGGATGTTTGGAGCAGTACCATGGCAGGCATAAATTGCTTACTAGCTAGAAGCATCCAGCATAGACCAATGATCAGTCTATGCCCACAGCAGGCACTGCTTGCCCCTTAAAACTCAGTTGCTGCTCATGGAAACCATGACTAGTTACTAGTTTCATCTCACAATCAGTATATACTTCAGCAGCTCCAGTGCATTACTGTGTGACTCTTACAGGAAATCTAGATGAGCTGTGCTGGAGAGATTCCCCAGTAGTTGCCAATGATTAAATAAGCAATTATTTTCAGTACAAAGTGTTCCTCATTGTTCCTTTAATGCTGGGGGTCCAACAACCAAAGAAAGGATGCAAAGGGTACAACTGTTGGCTACAAGACAAAATCTTTTTATTTGGAGTAGGCAGAACTTGAACCACAGTGTATGAATGGGCACTGATGAAATTTCAGGGGACCATCTGATGTCTGCTATCTACAGTATGTGCTGAACAAGTTAGACATTGGTCTCAACCCAGCAAGCCACCATTCTTTATCAACAGTATCCAGTTAGGATAACTTCATGCAGACTAATTATTCATTAATTGCTAGAAGAGCCTAGAGAGCAAGGGTGGGGTAGGGGCTTGAGCATTGGACTATGACCTTGCAGACCAGGGTTTGATTCCCCTGCTCAGCCACTAGGTGTGTCATACACTTTAAGCCCCAGAAAACCCTGTGATGGGTTCATGTTAGGCTTGGCATAAGTTGGAAGTGACTAGAGGGCACACAACAACAAAAACAACAACAGAAGATCCTAAATATACACTCTTGCTTTGTAAATTCAGTGCACACTGATGGACCACAGAGTTTCTAGTTTTTAAAAAAGCTGCATAAATAACTCATATAAACAAGCCCACTTTGTTTTACCATAGAGTCAAAGAGAAAGAAGTCACTGAATCCAGCTTTCCATGCTAAGGAAGAGTATTACTAAGTGTCTCCAAAAAAAGTTTGCTCACAGTTCTCCAGGAAAAGAAGCTTTTCGGCTTTCTGTTTCCATTGCTGAACTGCTCATATAGAACATAAGTAAACCATGACACTACCCCTCACTGCAGTTTTTATAGCATTGTGTTAAAATAATTCATACTTGTATTCATTTATATGGATCTCCTATAGGAATGTGTCAAGAGTAGCAATGAAGTTTCTGCTTTGCTTTTATTGATTTAAAGCTTAAATAGAATATAAACCTGGAGATAAACATTCGGAATGGTGAAGCAAAGTTACCATTTTTCAAATGGGACATTACCACATTTATTCAGGAATAAATTTGCATTTAATTCAAAGAGTGAGTTGCTCATAATAGTGAGTTCTCAGCTATTTTGCCATAGGATAGAATTAGAAGAATAATAGTTTATTCAGGAGAACATATAGCAGCATAGCATTTGAAAAAAGGTGGACAATATATTTTCCAATATCCCAAAGAACAGTGCAGAAAAGTTAGTTCTTATTTAACTAGACACTAATTTTCCCAGATTAAAATCTGAAACTCAAACCCTATCACAGTCACAAATCAATAAATAACATATGTCCATCAGTTATTTGCAGCATATTCTGGGACGTATCCACTCAGGATGGACCTAAAGGTGTTGAAAGCAAAAGTTGCCTTTAGGATAAAATACTACATTTATTAAAAACACGCATGAATGACTCGAAGAAACGAACCATATTATTCCAGGCACAAGAAAAGGATTTTGTGGGAAGTTTGCAAAACAGAAAAGATTAATGCTGACCCAACGCAATGCTGAAAACAAGAAACACTGCATCTTTCAAAACATTAAGCTTAGGCAACCATCCTTTTCAGCAGACAGAGAAGTATATTCTAAGCGAGGATTCTCAGCACTAAAACACTGGAGAAATCATTTCCCTCTGTACACGTTATCTATACACAGTCAGAATTCTAAAATCTACAATGCTTACCATGGTGCATAAATCCGTTGTTACAAAGTGCAATTCCAAAGATCATTGCCTCTTCTCTTGTCCTGCAATCTCCCTGTTATAATATATAATAAATATAAATATCATGCACAAAAATTTTAAATCAGGAAAATAATTTATCACTTTTGTATCACAATTAGAAACTTGACTGCACACCATTTCAGTCCCACAGCATCATGACAAATACAATGTTAACATATTTTGGAAACAATAAAATATATAGTAACATATCTGTTTTGTACTTAGCCTTTTCAAACTGATGTATGTATCCATTTATCCTTTATTTGCCAAAATATTCAAGAGACAAAACTTTCTCAGTGGCTATTTCTGACCATGGAAAGCTAGGCTGATTCTCTCTCAAACAGGAAAGATCTTTTTTTATTTAGGAAGGCCTTTGGAAACTGACCATGCTTTGTGTCAAAATGGCTTTTAACTGGGTGGGTGGTGTACTTTCTTCTATGGCTTTATTTACTTTGCTGTTTTAATTGTCCTTGTTTTATTTAACTATAACCTACTCTGAGTCTTAATTTTAGGACAGGATATAAATCAAGTAACTAAATTAATACATTAGAATATTTGCTTTTTCTGTAAACTATAAACAGAATGGCCACAGACTAAAATATAAAGTTACACAGTATTATGATTTTGCTCAATGCAGGTTAGTCACCAGATGATGGCAGCATGGAGCTGCAGCCGGGGAAAGGCTGATGGACCAGAGATAATATCTTGCCTACCTATGGACTAAAACATAATCCTATAGATCACTATCAATATTGAAGTTCATTTTAAACCATGCAGACTCTATATGAGAGCCAGTGTGGTGGAGTGGTTTGAATGCTGGACAAAGACTCGAAGAGTTCATGGTCTGAATTGCCACTCAGCCATGGAAACCCACTTGTGGGTCACACACTCTCAGCCTTTGAGAAAGTCAGCCAAGTCACACACTCTCAGCCTTCGAGAAAGTCAGTGATAAACCTCCTCTGAATAAATCTTTCCAAGAAGCCCTATGATATGGTTACCATATGTCCAAGTCAACTTGAAGGCATATAGCAAAAACAACAAAGATTGTCCTTGATAGGTAAAGTACAACTGCCTGCAATACAGAGACTCTACTATCCTTGATTTGTAATCTCAGAAAATCAGGGTTTTCAATCATGCAGAGAGCCTCTATGACCACAAGGGACCATCCATTGTAGGCAGTCACCCTCCATGTGTAGACAGCATCAAGAATGATGGCTGAGATGACAGAGCTATTATGTTGCTCCCTGCTCTCCATCCTTGCATGTAGAAACTGCGTGCTTTAAAATGGCTAAATAGTGCTTTTGTTAGGTTTGGAAATAAGAAAACTTTTGAGATTCATAGACATTGGACAGAGAGGCATGGGTGAAAGCTGGCTCTAAGTGTGATGGGACCATGGAGGGAAATGCATTCTGTTGGATTTCCTCCACTCTCAGTAGACCCTATCAGGATTAAATGAAAGTGGTACAAAACAGAGTCAGGACTCCAAGCTGCACCCCATTTTAACTTCCCACCATGCCTCCTACAAGGCATGGTGGTAAATTAAAATAGATGCTTGATCTAGTTGCTTGGATTTGTTGGGAGCGCTAGCCAGAAAATCATTTAAAGAGAGGAAGATGGGACACACATCTGCAGTGTTGCTTTTGAGGGCATTGACTCTCTAGGAGCTGCTCAAGAATATCAGGTGTTGATTCTAGCCCTGGCTCAGGTATATAAAGTGATACAAGCTAGACAGAATAGAAAAATCTGCCTGCTAATGACAATAAAATAAGCATTTCATTTTTAAAACTAGTTTATGTTCCTCAGAACACTTCCCTACCTGTGCAATTAACCAGTCTATCAATTTATTAGCCATGACAACAGATTTGTATGTTCTTAGATGGTAATCTTTATCCCTGGGGAAGAAGCACATGTAAAAAATAATTCATTCTCAAATTTATACATTTGACATTTTAATGCCACTTGATAATACCCATGATTAATCCAAACATTTGCTTATTCTGTCCAAATCCATATTCATTTTTGCTAAATTCAGATAATAAAACATTATTCTGGTTGTAATGATTAATGTATGGCAGACATACAGCAAAATTATTTTTTACAATTATTTAACATCTCTTTATTTTCAGCAGTCAACCATCTGTACAAAAGCAACACATGTCATACCCACTGAACATTTCTTGGTTATTACATTTCCTCCATCCTTTCCCATTCACCCCAAAGAAAGAGCAGGAGCACGGTTTTAACTGATATTAAGTTGCACATTGTACTGTGCTCTTTCTTTTGCCTTCACTCTTCTCACTTTGGGCAGAAGTAAACAAAAACAAAACTTCTTTCATTTACCTAAATACAAAATCTCCTTCATGTTGATATGTTAAAGAATACAATTAGAGATAACAATATTATCATTATTCCATAAACTAATTTTGTATCATTTCTGTTTCAAATATACTGTCACAATTCTTTCAAATTGATGCTTATGTAAAATTGAAAGAACCAAAGAAAAACTGAGTTTAAGAGTAACCTGTTACACAAAAACATGCAGCATAAAGCAGCTTTCCCAGTATATTCTTCTATTAACTGTGCCCTGTTTATGAAAGGTTGCTGTTCTAGTCATTCCTCTCTACTTCAGCTGCTCCAGTTTGCCCTTTATCTAAAATCCATTATCAACACACTGATTAGCCTTGCTGATCTAACTTTATGAAGCAAAAAATTTGAAAAGAACACTTACCTTACCACAGGAGTAAATAGACTGTGTAGACGACAGTATAATCTTACACCCTGTTAGATATATAAACAGACCTAATGTTAAATCTACTTTGCTAATTAACACCTCTACAAAACCAATTAACCCAAAATAAGGCTTGTATAAAATATTGCCTTAAATGTCAGTAATACAGTGAAAGAGATAAAGCAGACAAAACATAGACCGTGGTATACCAAGCTTAGGGAATTTCTCACAGATTCTTCCGCCAGCTTCTGAAAGTAAATATTTATTAGTTAATGAATCTCCAAATATTGGCATTTCCCATATGGGTTTTATCTTTATATACAATAGCAAGATCATTTCTCAAATATGTCCTCTTACCCACCAACTTCCCATATACATTCTTACTTATCAAACATATGAAAAGCGCATGCATGCACAGAGAAAGAAACACACACACACACACACACCATTCTTGACCCAATGAACTGGACAACAAGTTTCTCAGTCTTAATATTGTTTCTTATTTCATCCATGTCAACTCAGTTGGGTGTGAGGATGAATGCATTTCCTAATGTAGTAAGAACCATACAAGTGTTCTATTTCAGTCAAATGCATACAGCTGGAAGCTGATTCTTGCTTGATTATACTCATATGAAAAATAATTTTATCCAGACATTCTCAGCAAATTAAATGAATATTGAAACTGAACACTGAAATTATTTTTTTTAAAAACTCTCAAGAATCCCAGTAAATATAGTTAAATGGATTTTCCTACTTTGTAACAGCTGAATCCTCTGGGAAAAGCTTCATCATGATTCAGATACAAATTTGTTTAAAAATACATTTGCTTTTGAAACAATGGATCCAAAACGTATTAGTTCATCTGGAATCAATAGGAATGTCAAGGGAATGGGATGCAACACTAAATCAAAACCATCAAACAGAGGGTCTACATACATAACTGATGAACATAAGGGAAGGAAGAAATTCTGTGATGCACAATGATGCCGATGCATGCCCTGCAGCATTTACCATGGCTGTTAGGTTCTGGGCATCACCACATTCACACATACCAATAAGAAAGCAATCTTAAATTATTACAATAGATGTGCATGAAGCTCTTTTCCTCCCATTTTGGGAGTGAGAATTTGTTGCTGGCTTATGAATTCTTTTTGGATGCAATAAACCATAACTAAGGATTCAGACATCACTCTAAGCTATCCCTGCCTGCTTTGTTTACTTGTTTGCATGAGGAGAAATGTAAAGTAGGAACAGGTAAGCTGCACACGCCAGTAAGAACTTTATTTATATTGTAACTTCAGTTGCATAGGAACGTGGGAGCAGGGTGGTCAATTCACCCCGGAGGGCAATGTTTTGGGGGCATCCCAGCCCGTAGCCACACCCACACACTCCCTGGCCATGCCCTTCATGTCATAGCCCCCCCTCCTGCCCCCCCACACATTCCAAGCTCCGCCACTGTGTAACTTAATAAGTCAGGAGTTCTGATTTATCATTATGTGAGAATGTCACTACTATCTCTTCCATAACCTGGGTATGTGTCAGTAAATAAATATTATACCTGTCTCACTAAAAAATATCAACAAACCTTCAAATTTAAAATAGAGTTGGACACAGATAAACTTACCAGACATCTTTTAAAAAGGAAGTCTATTTTTCCTATATAAAATTAAAATGGAGCTACATACAGTATTGGATTATATTACAAAATTATCAGTCCCCAAAAAAATTCAAGGTGGCTCATGCAATTCTACAAAAATCATGCATCATTCATTACATTTAATAATTTTATCAAATTAGTTTGTCACACATGGGTTTTACAAAATTCAAATTGATCAATGTTAATAGATACTGACAACAGATATAAGAATTAAATCAAATAGAAGGATGCCTGCTTAGTTTTCAGACAGAAACTCTTTCTCTATTAAGTTTATGCTTATACCTTGGAAATTACATCCTGCATTTCACTTCTTGGGTAGTATGTGCCATCATCATAACGAAATCTGTACAGCATGTGTTCAGGTTTAAATTGATGCTTGTCAGTAACTAAAATAAAAGAAAACATAAAATGTAGATGAAACATTCTTCTGCTTTAACACATAAAAAGAAGTAAAAATAGCTAGGACTGTGAGCTATCCCAAAATATGAGCATATTTAATGTCTTGCTTTTTTCACAGTGGCTGTTCACCAGGATTATATTCTAAGAAACCTTCTACTATGTTTCTCACATTTCTTTCCATTCAGAATACAGTACACAATCAGTTAATTTAAGATTATTTATGCCAGTAGGAGAACTCTGTTCTGAGCCTTACCAGCAGGACCTTCCCACTTCAAAGATCCCTGCAAATTACCATTTAACATGCCTTCTGGATCCTTAGTAAGGAGCAAGAAGCTTTGGCAAGTTATAGGCTGGAAAGTTAAAGTTTTAAGGCTTTAGATTCTAATGAGGTACAAGAAATAGCCTTCCTCTTATCACATTCCACATCATCACTGCTGGAAGATAAGTTTGGAGGAGGGGAGGGAAGATAACAGAAAAGTTTTTCTAGGTGCTAACAAGCAGAATGCTTTCAGGATCTATCACACTTCCGGTAACAAAGTTGAGAACACAAATACTTCTTCGTGTTGTTGAGCTTTACCAAAAAAAAAAAAAGGATGATGACTGTATGGCCCTCCAACTATTGCACAACTACAGTTCCATCATCCTTCTACACTAGCTACATTGGCTAGGTCTGATGACAGTTGTAGTCCCAACAGTCACAGAGCCACACATATGTGCAGTCCAACAGCAATCAAACAGAGGGTCTATCTATACTGACAAACATAGAAGAAGGAGGAAGTTCTGTGGTGCATAGAAATTCTGTGGTGCCTGTGCTATAGCAAGCTAATTCAGGATCACTCCAAAAATCAGATTTTCCCTTTTAGTAGAATACATTCTGAATTGAAACAAAGCAGTGTTACCAAACCCTAAATATTGCAATTTTATAATCTCATTGTTTCTCCAATCTTACTTTGCCGATGGTCACCAAATAAGTTTTCTCTTCTTTTACGTAATTTTGCCATAATCCATAACAGATTTTTAGGGATCTTTCATCAAGTTCATGTTTCACTGTTCTAGTCTTCCTGGCTCATAGCAGCTACTACCTACTGTGTACACATGTGCACACATATGTGCATATAGCTGTGTATGAATATATTAGGCTGACTCTTTTCCAGGAAAGTTTAGACTAGTCAGATAAGTGCAGGAAAATGACTAGGCTTTTTAAATTATTTAATAGTGCAGTAAAGAGCAATGACAAAAGAAGTGGGTGGTAACAGCTGGAAAAATAATTACATGTAACATCTGGAAATATTTAAGTAGGAAGGCTGTAAAAGGGGAAGACATAACCTACATGTTGCTCATCCTTGGTTTAAAGTCCAGCCTGAATTATTGAACTCTAATACTGAAATAAGTTAACTAGGGTAGTACTCCTATTTTGGTGGTAGCTAACTTGCATTTATTAATTTGCTCTGTGCATCAGCAAATCTTTTTTTAAAAAAAAAGACAGGTGTGGCAACTAATGGCTTAACATTATTTAGTAGATTAAACAAAACATCCAGGAAACACTTCATGTATGCATGAACCCTTCTTTCTATCTACACACATACGTGCGCGCGCACATACATACACACACACAATTAATTTGTACCTTCCAAAATTGTGGTCAAAGGAGGGTGATAAACTATACTAGATGAGATTATACCTCATTGCAGTTTAAGAAAAACAAGAACTCTAACAAACCTACCTACAAGGTCCATAACAGTTCTGAATTTCCCAATTATTAGCAAAAATTATTTCCATGCTATACATGTGTAACGCAATTAAAATAACAACAGCAGCGGCAGCAACAACAATAACAACAAAGTTCAAAGGTATAATTAGAAGTTGCAGGTAGCAAAATAACACAAATTCAAGTAATTCTCTCTCAAACACATACTCATTCACCCTTTTTCTGTGCAAAAACAGATGGTTCCTCCAAATTTATTTTAAGATTTCTATTCCTGTGGAAAACACAGCTTGGCCTGAATGTGCTCAAATAGTATATCTGGCATAAATTTGTTGTTCTAAAATACTTAATTCACCATAAAAACCAATAAAATAGTTTTAAATTTCAGTCAAGTCAATCTAAAATTGAATTCTGAGTACAATTTAAAAGCAATTGCAGTATTAACATCAACATCTTTCTTCTAATGAAAACCTTATACAATATTGATATACAAACACATACAAATGCTAAAGATTCCAGTACTGAAACAATGAAACAATAAACTATTATACGGACTTTTCTTCATGCTGCTACTTTAATTCATGTACATCTGCATGAATTTAATTCATGTGCATAATCCCACCTCCCATCCCCTTTTAACTTTAATAGCTTGACAACATAAAGCAAGTTACATAAATGCGAGCTACCCCAACACCTTGATTTGTTTGTGTTATTTAATGAAAAGTTAAGTTATATTCATTTTAAGCTAATGAAGAATGAGGAATCAGATCAGCAATTCTGGATTAAATTTAAAAAATTATTTCTGATGATATTCCATTTTCCAGCCAACAAATTTGTCTCCGAACTGTACTCATGATCATAAAACAGATGAACCAAAACAATTATTATAGTAGAAACTATTCAACACCATAAAATTAAACTAAGCAACAACACAGGATTAAAACTCTTGTCAAATAACATCAGTCATTTAAAAAGCAGTGGTGGATAATACATGCAATCTGTGGGAGGTGAGAACCATCTAATTAAAATAGGCTAGATTTTTGATTGAAAACAGGAAGATCACTACATAGACATTCCAAAGCGAGAAGTTTCACAGGAAGAGTGTCATGATAGGGAAAGCCCTGAATCAAAGAACGACATGATTCATCTCAAATGGTAGGGTGCCTACAGTAAGTACTTCTGACTATGGAAGAAGGAGCACTTCTTCAAATAACAAGGATAGATACTATTTATGGCAGTATAGGAGTAGGAAGCAAGGAAATTAACACTTTGCTCAAGTATTGGCAATCACTCCTTTTCTGCTGAACACGTACTGGTTTAAAGTTCAAAACTAACATTTTGAATTATGACTAGAAGTATACTGATACCTAATGCACATGTTTTGGTAGCACATGTTATAGGATTCTGAATGAAGCATAGATTCTAAACACTTTCTAAAGGCAGTTTCAGGTCATGGATGCTATCATACTTGAAATTCAAGATTTTAATCCAGTGCTTCTCAACTAGGATTCTCTGGAACTCAAGGGTTCCATGAGAAACGGTTGCTAGTGGTTCTATGGGAAATTTGTGATGGATTTTTTTTTAAGATGAAGATATAGCATTTCTTTATGCAGGGGTTCCCTGAGACCTGAAAATTACTTCAGAGGTAAAGATTGATAAAGCCTCATATATATTGTTGTTGCACACCTCCAAGACATTTCCGAACTAGGGCAACCCTAAGGGGAACCTATCACAGAGTTTTCTTGACGAGATTTGTTCAGAGGAGGTTTGACTTTGATTTCCTCTGTGGCTGAGAGTATGTGATTAGCCCACGGTCCTCAGTAGATTTCCACAGCTGAGTGGGAATTTGAACTTGGTCTCCAGAGACCTCAAAGCAGTATACTATGCTAGCTCAGTTCACAGTATATATAGTGAGAGCAAAATCTCTTTTGTTCATTAAGGCTGGAGGCAGTGTCCCAAGGGTAACTAAGAAAAGGCATGCTTGGCTATAGACCTTCCACAACCTGCAAAGCCAAACCTTCAAGGAGAGCATGATCCCATCAAGAACTTGCCACATACTAATTTTTACATCATCAACAACTTCATTTATCTGAACTGAGCTCCACTTTCTTACTCTTTACTTATGTTATTACTAACTCCAGGACTCAATAAAATGGCAAATCCATGGTCCCCAGCAAATGAAACTTGAAGAAACCATTAGGATAACACAAGGAAATTCTGACATATACAGACAAATGTGGAATTTTAAAAGTTAAATATTTTAAAATGATTGATTTGAGGAGATATATTTACCATGATGGATAATACCATTCTCTAGCAAAGCCTGACCAAGATGAACACCTTCTTCAGGTCTGTGAATCTCTCCAGTTTCTAACAACCAGGACACAAACTCACTAGTTAGAAAAAAGAACAGTTAACAGAAAAAATACTTCAGTATATTTTAAATCAAATTATCTGAACTTATAAATAAAAGCAACAGAGTATAGTTTGTTTTTTAGTAACACAGTATGTATTCAAATTTCTACATGCCTACATAAAAATAAGCTCCACTGGGTCTTTTTCAGTTTTCAGCTGACCTGTGGGCTAATTTTCTCACATACTCTCATGTGCTGTTCCTCAGTTGGCCTTCCACATTCGCTAAAGTTAGGGGCACAGAACCTTTGCAAAAGTGGAAAAACTGCAAACACCAAAATCTGTTTGTGTCTGTGGGAAGAGGGCTGAGTCATGGTGGGGAGAACAAGCCCAGGGGCCAAACCAAGTCAGGGAAAGGAGAGGGAAAAGAGTGGGTTGGCACAGTGGCCATAGACCTCCTCCCTCACCAATCTCCTTCCTTTGGTATGTGGTGGGGCACTGGGGAAAGGTTTGTGGTACTGAGAAATCCGGCTTTGGCGCATCCTTAGCTAGCCAGGCAGTTGCTGGCAGAGGAGGAGGATGACCAGAGGCAGGTTTTTAAAAGGCTGTGTGGGCTGATGAGAGTGGCTGAGAAGGAAGGATCCCCTGCAAAAGAAGTACCTGAGGTGAGTGGGGCAGGGGTTGAATAAATTTGCAAATAACCAAATCCTTAAAAGTCAAACCTGCAAATGTGGAGGCCAACAGTACTAAATGTCTGCCAGAAGGATTTTGAAATAAACTCTCTGTAAACAATGACCTTTTCTAAGTAGAGATGCACAGAACTGCACATGTCTAGATTTGCACTGTAAAAGTATCTTGGGGAGAAAAACAGATAAACATTATAAACTGTGGATACTGCAGCCCACCTGTCCTAGATTTAAAAAGCGGTGCCAGGAACCACCAGCAAAAAAACAAAACTATCAAGTCCAAAGCCACATTGCTAGAAAGGCATGATTCTTCATTAACACTCCATGGAAATACCTACAGCATAAAAAGTAAATAAATTTTCTATTTTTTAGTTTAGGAAAATATGAATTTGAACTGTTTGAGAGGTGCTGCTATCTGTACTCTTTCTCCCTATATCTTCCTAAACACTTTTGCTAGAAGAAAGGTGTGAAGGCCACATTCAGGTCACAGCCAATGGGATTTTGTGCCTGCTGAATAATATTTAAATAATTCTTGTCTGAAGAAAAACAGATTTGTATTCCAGTTCCTCAGATGATTCTATACCTCTTCAGACTGGCATCCACCATCAAAAACATCCTTTTTGGATTTGTAATTGTTATACACTAGTGCTACCATTAATTAAGTATTAGGACATCATAATACGAATTATGATTTCTCTGCCATCATGAGAGGATGGCAACAGATGTCTACTTGCAATATAATCCATGGTTTGGTTTGGTTTGGTTTGGTTTGGTTTGGTTTGGTTTGGTTTGGTTTGGTCTGGTAGAGACTTTTTCTAGATAGTACCTTTCCTATGGATTGAGCTCTCTTGCTTTAATTCCATTCGTGTTTTGATATGAAAATCATCTTTGCACTACCAAAAGTATACATTATCTAGAATCATATGATTTAGGCAAACTGAAGAACAGTTTTATCCTGTATAATCAGGAACCCATTATCAAATAAACTAAATTACCATTACAGCCCTAGGTGTGTATAGCCACACAACACAGATTAATTAAACAAATAATTGAAATAAGGATTGAAATGGAATTGCAGTGTTCCTCAGAAACTGCCCAACAATGTCTGCTTATAATAAATTATCTCAAAAAGTAAGAGCTGGTCACTGATGACTTTAACATAGATGTTCATGCTTTAATCTTAAATTGCTGTTCAAGTGGAAATCTGCAGAATCCTCTATATAGGCTACCACTTGTTACCAATATTCCTTTGATGTTGACATCTTGAGCAATAGCATTCAGTAGACCCCATCACAGAGGTATTTGTGGCTGCAGGGTCTGTTCTGCCTTTTAAAGTTTCTGAGTCATAGAGGTGTTTCTTTGCAAATTTTGTGCATGGTGTTTGAGTACTTAGTCAGAGACCTCCATAGCTTTTGTGGTGGATAATAACACATGCAGAAAATGAACTAAAGATGATGATGGGTACAGAGCCTTCAGGATATTTAATAGTAACCTGCATAGATCACCTTTCCCCATCTTCATAGCTTGAAAAAGTACTTAATAAAAGACTACTTTCAAACTTTGAGGCTTGCCATTTCACAGTAATCCAAAGGAAATCTAAATTAATCTGCATCTGTAGCTGCAAATATATTGCTAGGCCTTTGCTAGGCCTTGAGGTCTCCTGAGAGGGGAGAAACAGACTGCCACATACTTCTATGACAAAAGTCTGTGAGATTTGCAGGAAAGGATGTGGTATTCCTAGAAGCAGTATATAATCCATTTTTATTGCACAATCCCTCATCTACTAGCCTACATGGAATAACACTCCTCTTCTGGAGTGTCATCTGATACAGTCTGCAAACAGAGCTGAAAAAAACACAATCATTTTGTTATCTTCATGGGCCATGATAAATTTACAAGATTAAATATTCTGAGCATATGACAGAATTGCTTCAAATTTACAGACAAGTCAAACTAGATATGTTTATGCTGTTCCTTCATAATAGAGTCTTGAATATCCATGAAAAGAATAATAATCTGCAACACATGACATATTCTGACATTCCAAATCACAGAAAATAACAAATACTGCCTGTATGCCAGACTGAGGGTCAATTCCTAAATTAAATAACATAGTGATTTTAATATGATGTCCTCAATGTATGGAAGAAGGATTCAATAGACTATAGAATCTGCTAATTTCCAAAAACATTATTGCAATTACTTTGGCCAATGTAGGAGCCTAGGAAAAGCAGTTATTTCTTATCACCTCTCTGATTATGAATTCTCCATTAATTAGAAAGGCAAAAAAAATTGTTAAAACAAGCTCATACTGAAGTAAAATCTGAAACAAACCTTCCAAGAAAGCATTTTGGAAATGTGGTTAATTTTCTCTTCCGATCTTTGATCAAGTTCCCTTGTCTACACATCATTTTATAAAGTTTCTCTCCTTGTTCTGAGATCATCACCCAAGTATCTTGTTCCATACCAAGTTTCAGCCCTGGAAAACAAATCAAAATTAATTAATTTTAAAAATGTTTCTATCTACTGGCATCTATAATACTCTTTTTTCCCTCCAGATTTCAACTCAGAGAAACTTGGATCTAAGATAATATGAACATTCCTTCATCCTTAAAGCCAATAATTATAATGTTGAATTATTTTTATAAAAATAGGATGGTATCATATATTAAACTGCTGAATTATTTCACACAAAAATGTGGTTTCATTTTCTGTAGACTACAAATATAAAAAAGCAATACTAAATTATCCCATCATAAGGATCTGTGAAAAAATCCCACAGACAAATAGTGACTAAATCATCTTTTCAGATGTTACAACTCAACAGAGATGTGACCTCCGAATGATTTCAGAAGTTGGAATAGGGTGAATTTCAGTCTACTTGTAGGATTCCCATGGTAACTGGGGACACAGCTGCAATGCCAGGTTGGCAAAATTAGATAATGAGGACCAGGCCTCAAAGCAATACAATACAAACCAAAGCCAATATTAGTTTCTCTTACACAAATGCTGCTGTCTGTTACAACCTGATACTTGACTGAAGACTAAAAAAACTGTGCCTCAACTATTAGCCCTTAAAGCATTGTGTTGAAGAGCTGCAAGGTAAAAATCTACAACATTAAATTTGTCTGAATTTATGAGAGCCTTCACAGTGAGTATTAATTATAAAGATATTCATTGACAGTGATGGAAAAGCTATCACCTCAACAAAGAATGAGGCTCAGCTAACATGACCTACTTTCTAAATTATAACAGCCATCTTGAATCTCCTTGAATCCCCTCCCACATGACAGGCAGGGTATAAAGGCAATAAATAACTAAATAAATAAAATAGAAGTTTTTGGGTTTTTTTTAACATTAGAGATAATATTGGGTGCCTAATGGCACTATCATTAAGCATTGGAGTCACTAGGCAATGAGACAGAGTACCTCCATCAAGCTCTGCACATACAAGCTGAGTTCAACCTGTAACTTTTTCCCTTCACCCAAAATATATCTGTTGGTGGTATTAGAAGCAGCAGAAAGAACTGAACTGCCATTCCTCTATGGTATCCATAATACTCCAAAGGCAGTGTTCCAAGAACCAAAGGATATATAGAACTGAACTGAACCATACTTAAAGCTGACCCATTGAAATCAAAGGAACCTTAGATAATAAATATGAAATTGATTTCACCATGTCTTCTCAAAGTATGACTGCATCCAAATCAGCATACAAATATCCATGGTTTTGTGGAGGATCCAAGTATTTTATTACTGATAAAATATACTGGCCAACCAAGCAAGTTTTCCAGCATATCTCTAAATCAGTAGAGATATGGAAACCACATGACCCAACATCCTTGCATTTGAGTTTGCTCACAATAAGAATAGCTATGATATATGCTTCCCAAAGTACCTGACGAATCTCCTGACCGCTCAGGTATCCCGGAGAACTATCTGTTACTGAGTTCCTTGCTGATCTTTTTCACACAGGCCCTTTCCACATGATGATTGCATGCCAGCATGGGGACACAAGAGGAGTGGGACCGCAACAACGCTTCCATGTGACATTGTTGTTGTCCCACCCTTCTTGCATCACCAGCCAGTGCAATTGCGAGCTATATCACTGACAGAAAAACTCTGTCAATGATCTCCCAATTGTGCAAGCCTTCCATTGCAGTTAGCCATGCAGAAGGGCCAGAAGTATGATCTACACGCTTCCCCCTCTACTGCAGCATGGGAAGAAGACCAGTTGCAGTGTGGAAAGACAAAGAATGTCCCTCCCACTCCCTTCTGTAGGCAGCCAATTTGGTGTGGAGAGGAGTGTTGGGGACATGCTCCCATCCTGGCAGAGTCGCCACTGGGATTGTGACAGGATAACGCGCGAGAACATCACTGTGTCAAAAAGGCCTTAGAGTTCTGTCTGATATTCCACACAGGAGGAGAATTTGCTGATGAGTATTATGAACACAATTCAAAGATATTGTCATGATAGTCTAGATCAGTATGCAAAGGGATCAAGCAGCACCTTTGAGACTGAGAGAATGAAGTTGGTAGCATAAGCTTTCATACAGATTTATGTCAACTGCATCTGATGAAGCAGACTTAAGTCTACAAAGTCTATGCTACCAACTTCTTTCTCTCAATTAGTCTCAAAGATGCTACAAGATCTCTCTGCACGGACATCCATATTTTGAATCAAATAAATAATACAAACTTTGTCAAAATTCCAATGTGTGACAATATCTACAAAATGCTTTGTAATTTAAATGGGGCAGCAGAAGAAAAAGGATGCCTTTTGTATACACACCCTGCCTTTTTTTCAAGTAATAGGTTCTAAATTCATATGTTTTCCACCTCAGAAGACCATCTGGATTTCTTTTTCAGTTGTGGTTATGTAAACCTTTTCAATTAGTCTGTATACATGAAAGTGAGTGGAATTTTGGTAAATGCTGTCTTGCAAAGTAAACTAAATAATCTAAAGCCACTTTTTTATTCATGGTGAATGGAATGCTGTTTTCAGCTACTTTTAGCAAAGGTATTTTAATTTCACAGACTGTTTTGTTCATGAATCATCTGTTATTCTGTTTGTAATTAAATCAATGTATCCTGTTTTATAAAAGAGGTGTTTACACAGATGTTTTAGAGATGGTCGGGATGAGACGGTAGAAATATATAACTTGTCAAAATGAAATCACTGGAAAAAAGTTTCAAAAGCTTTTCTTCTACAAACTGGTGTGATAAATCATTTTACTCTTACTTCTCTTTTGTTTCCTTCAAAGCCTCTGGCTATACTTTTTCACTGTGTCTTGGGGCCTGTCTATATAATGGCTTCTTTGTGTCTCAGAAGCACAGTATTTACACAAACCTCGTGGGAGATACAAAACACAAAGCACAGCATCATTTTTTGTTATGGTTTGAGCACTGGATGATGTCTCTGGAGAACAGGGCTCAAATCCCCACTTGGCCACCAAAATACAATGGTGATCTTGGGCCAGTTCCTCTCTCTCAGCCTCAGAGGATAGGCAAAGGCAAAACCCCTCTGGACAAATCTTGTCAAGAAAACCCCATGATAGGTTCACCATAGGCTTGCCATAGCTAAGAAACAACTTGAAGACACAACAAAAATAGTAATTTTGTAACATAGATTGGTTTTTTTGGAGAAGGCTCAACTGTCAAGCAGGTCATTAATTCTGCCTTTTAAAGAAAACAACGGAAATACAGAATACATTGCTTTAGAATAAAAACAACAAACACCAATTGAAGCAGCTAACAAGCTCACTCTCATGAAAGTAACAGCAAAATAATAAATGAAATATTACACAAGTGAATAAATTTTTAAAAATACATTTAGTAAATGCATTTACATATCAAATGTAAAGGTGACTGTAAGGTCTTCCAAAAAAAATGTCTCTCCCTACACACTTTCAAATGCAAAAGTGATAGAGATCTGTTAGAACAATGTTTCTCAAGCTATCTGATGTGGGGGACTAATTTTTTTTCTGATTTGCCAGGGATCAGTACCAAATTTGTGCCCATCAGCTACAACTGATTTTGGTTTCCTGAAAAATGCTCTGTGAATTTGCACTGGAGCAGAGAGCACTGTATTAAAAGATGCAGGATCAAGACAAATACACTCAAAAGAAAAGGCAAAACATTTGTACATCTACAAATCTTGAGGCATAGAGAATTTCCTGATGTAAAAACTGGAGTTAGAATGTACAGTGAGGTGGCTTTGTTTGCTGATGACAAGAAACTTTCTAGGGTAGTGAGAACAAAAAGAGATTGTAAAGATTTCCAAAATAATTTCTCTGAACAGGGAAAACGAGCTTCAGAATAGTAAATGAAAAGGTAGTGAAAATGGAGACGCGTACCAGGATAAAAAAAAAATCCTGAAGTCATATACACACTGATTTATGGGATGCGAGGTGGCATCGTCTGACCAAGCGATGTGGGCATCATGGCTGCTATCTCTAGGAAGATAGGAACCCAATGTGTGGCTGCTGAAAAAGGAGGAGGAAGAGGAGATGGAGGAGGAGGTAGAAAATTCCAAGATGTACCTAATTCAAAAATAAAACCGCCAGTATCATACCGTCCTTATATAAATCCATGATGCATCCACATGTGGAATAGTTCAGACCACTGCACTAAAAAAAGGGTATTGCACAGACAGAAAGATGCAGAGAAAGACAATCAAAATGATCAAAGGACTGGAGCAATTCAACTATGAGAAAAGACTGCAATGTTTGGGACTGTTTAGCTTTGAAAAAAGGCAAGCAAGAAGAGACATGATAGAGATTTTCTCATGAACCTGGAATCCAAGATCATCCGCTGAAACTGAATGGTGGGAGATTCAGTATAATGATGGTTGCAAATCAGATGGGTTTAAAAGGAGACTGGAAAAATTCATGGAGGATGGGCCACGGCTACTAGTCAGTATACCAATTGCTGGAGAGTGCAAGGTAGAGATGTACTGATGCAGATAATTACTCAGTCTAATCTACCATAGCTGTTCTACTTGGATCAGGCCAAAGGCTGAAGAATCAAGAAAAAATTTTGATGTTCTTAAAAAGCTTTTAAAAGTAAATAGAAAAACCTAGAATACAGAAAAATATGGCTTATGCAAAAAGACAGGTTTGACAAGGGGGCAGCTATAGGCAGCAAAAGACGACCTTTGTTCTCCTCTCATGGAGAGGTCTCACAGAACTAACTTTAATAAATTAGAAATTAATTGAAAGCACACAACAATAATAATACAAAATACAAATGGCTGCTGCAAGCTCCTCTGCTCTATTTCCAGAAGGTAAGCTCGACTGTTGCTCAATGAAACAATTAAAGAGTGTAGATGTTTCCTAGGACATCTAGGATGATAGGACAATCTACCTACTGCTGAAATTTGCAATCAGGACAGCCATCACACTCAGGGTGAAGCCAAAGTACTTCTCCTATTCCATGATCATTGCATAATCCTTGACCATGAATGCTCTTTTACTCCTATAAGTCTTCTTCTTTCTATCCAGGAGTCCTAGTTGTTCAGTGCAACTTATCCGAAGGCAGGCTGCACAGGACTGATTGCATGCAGTCTTTGTTATTCACAGGAGGGCTCAAATATAGCTTCATTTGATTTTATTTTTCATGCCTGATCAGTTAATACACTTCTTACCAATAATTCCTGAGAGGATTCAACCACACAGGAATCTTGGTGGTCCAATTCTACTTGAAGGTTCATGGGCTTCCTTTCTCCCCACCTAGGCTTAAGGGTGCTTGATCACCCCTGTTCTGGGGCCCATGAACACCAGCATCCACTGAGTCATATTTACGATCCCATAACATAAATGTAATCATACGAGACACGAAATAAAATATTCTTTCTCTGAAATGCTATTCTCTACATTCATGAAATTACACCATGGGGCACACGGGCATTTTTACCCTATCACAAGCACAAACATTTTATAACGACACCAATTTACTGTAAAGTTTAAGTGTTTTTCTGCCTTTTTCCACTGCAAAGTCATTAAATATCTCACTATATCATCCAAGTATCTTTCCTTATGGTTATATCCCAACAATAAGCTACAAATGCTTATGCCTCATGGTTTCTGAGATACTTTTCCTGTAATCTTCCATGTCCTCCTCCCAAAGCAGCAGAGGGGCAGCTGTGGCCATCCAAATGGTCTTAGATCGAAATTCCAATAATCCCAGCCAAAAACATCCTAAAGTCTTTTCCCACCCCTGCTTTAAAAGAGTGTTAATTCCTGTTTGATGTCCTGTTCTTTCTTCCAACTGCCTGGGAGCTGAACTGGGACTCCTCACCAAAAGCAAGTCTTGGTAGTTCTTTTTTCCATTCCCCACCTATTTCCCAATAATCCCAACTCATATGAGAAAAGAAGATACTAGAGTGTGACTTCTGGTAAGTGAGAAATAAGAGGACTTGACAAAAACCAGCTGGGATATATATATGCTCAGTTTGCAGAAGGCACAGGATAAGAACCACACAGAAAATCTTCTTCCAGGTGTGACACTACCTAGCAAAATGCTACAATGTGATGTTTACTTTCCCACCTTTTCTTCTTTCTCGTTCTTTTAGAATAGCTTCCAGCCATTCCTGTTTTTCTTCAGGGGTTTTAGCCATACACACAAACCATTTGTTCTTTGCTGTGTTGTGTATCTTCCAACCATTGAGAACAATGTGGCCACTGCTGTGATAGTCAGCTGGAAAAGGATAACAGAAAACAAATCTTTAAATATGTATACAAATGTTCAGATCAACCAAAAGTGAGGGATGGTCTTTTTAAAAAGATACAGTGCCTTTTTGAAGTATTCACTCCTCTCCCCTGCTTTGACTTTTCCACATTTTTGTTGTGTTACAACCTGGAATTGAAATGGACTTAATTGGCATTGTTACTACTTCAAGTACACAAGATATTCAACAAGGTACAAAATAACTTCTATTGTGGCATAGAAGTTAAATAAACAAAATCAAGTTGGCACTTGTTAGTTGCATAAGTATTCACTGTCCCTAAGACAATACTTGATAGAAAAACCTATGACAGCAATTACAGCTGCAAATCTTTTGAAGCAAGTTTCTATCAATTTTGTGCATCTGGATTGCACAATGTTAACCCATTCTTCTTGGCAAAATTATTCTGACTCAGGCCCTTTCTGCAAAATGATGGCATTCTGGCATAGGGACATGACAGGAGCTGGACTGCAATGATGCTTCTGCAAGATGTTGTTGCAGTCCCATCCTTCTCCCATCACCAGCTGGTACAATTGCGGAATAAATAATTGACAGAGTTTCTCCATCAATGACCCCTGATTGTGCCATGCTCCTATACTTACCTGTCATGCAGAAGGGCAGGAAGCACAACAGAGTCATTTCCTGCCACAGCACAGCATGGGAAAGAGCTCGGCTATGCTGCAGAAGGCAGACGCGTGTCAATCGCACTCCCTTCTGCAGGGAAACGGTCGGGTGCAGAGGGAGCATTCCCATTGCTCCCTTCCCACCAAAAGGCGCTGCCAGGATCATGACCAGAGGATGATAAGATAAAGTAAGGAGTGGAAAAGGCCTCTTTCAGGTTTGATGGGGACTGTTAGAAAGCAGCTACTTGCAAATCTTGCTACAGATTCTCAACCCAATTCAATCCTGGGTTTTGACTGGGCCATTCTAAGAAATTCAGGTTCTTGTTTTTTTAAACCACTCTAGAGTTACTTGGCTGTGTGTTTAGGATCACTGTCTTGCTGTAAGGTGAACCTCCATCCAGTTCCAGATCCCTTGCAGATTGAACAAGTCTTGCTCTAGAACTGCCCTGGATTTCGCTCCATCTACCTTTTCCTCAATCCTGACTGGTTTCCCAGCCCCTAATAACTGAAAATATCCCTATAATATGCTGTTGCTACCACCATGCTTCAGTATTATGATGGTATTCTCAGAGTAATGACTACCATTGATTTTGTAAACATTTTGTAGCAAGGCCCCAAAGTTCCATTTTGGTTTCATTGCATCACAGAATCTTTTCCAACATGTTTTCCATGTGTTTCACATGCTTTTTGGCCAAGTCCACATATCAAAGCACTTTAATATAGATTCATTTCTGCAACTGCTTTTTTCTCGCCACTCTCCTTAAAGCCCAACTTTGTAGTGTCTGGGTGACAGGTGTTCTACAGATATCTTCTCCCATCTCATCTGCAAATCTTTCCAGTTCCTTCATTTTTCACCATTGATTATATTTGTTCTTCCTTGAAGCTTATTTAAAAGTGTATGTTTTCATAGCTGACAATGTGAGATTGTTAAATTGACCATATCTTTGTTAATGCATTGTACAAATTGCAAAAAAACAAAACAAAACACCTATTCTGTGCCATTTCACATTTGCTGAGCAATAACCTGAATAGTATTTTCCCCCCTAAGATTATAGTCCAAAAAACATTGATACCAGAGTTCTAAAACAAAATCTTTATTTGTTTTCCAACTATTTACTTAAATTTTGGCTTCCTGTCCCACATAAGGAAAATAAACATTTCATTATTTTATTTGGTCAATTAAACAATTTCATTTTGTCTCTAAATAATTATATCAAGACTACTTCAATGTCTAATTAAACATCAACAGTAATTTTTTGGGTTTTTTTGTCATATTAATATATATTTCTTTATCAGAACAGATCACATTTCCCCCAATATTTGAACTGTGTATTTCACCTGATGTAATGGAATAGTGGCAATGGCAGAATGGGAATTAAGGGATAGGCAGCTATTGCTAAGTATTTTTTACCTTTTTTCTCTAAGTAAGTAATGTAGACAACAAGAAAAGATTAGTAATACATTTAATTGCTATGCTATTATGAAATAAAAAGGCTAGTATTTGACTGTTAACTCTCAATATTCCATCTTTCTATACTTTAGTTTGAATGTTTTATAATGTATCTTATATCTTTCCCCACCTCATTTTCCAATATATTTGTTTATCATATTTGTATACACAAGGTGATTTCTGTTCCCACTGTAAAATAAGCAGAATAATTACAAGCAAAGAAAGAATGTGCTCCTGTCTTGCTTTTTAAAAAAAGGCTACATTCATAATAAATGCTTGCATTACATAGATCTGCTTCTTTTCATGATCTTTCATGGATCACAACAAATTGGACTATTGTCTGAGAATAACTTCATTTTACCATTAGTTTCATTCCTGGCTTTGACCAGCAGCCTAGAATCATGTCTACTAGCAACTCAAGTACTCAAGTGTAAACAGTCGAATTCACAGAGCTGTAGGAGACCAAATGGCTATGTAAGCCAGCAATATGCATCAGGGGATTTCATACACAGCTCCAGAACTTTTTGGTGACCCCTTCCCACTGCTCTGATTTGCTGCTGCAGGGGTGCTCCCCCAAAGCCCACCATTTTTTCTTTAAAATAACATTCATTCATGTTTCCATCTGTAAATAAGGTGTACAGGGAATGCACACTTTGTTTAAAAGGGAAAAATGGATGGTTTGCTGGGGGAAATTTGTTGATGCAGCAAGAGTGACACAGAGAGGTAGCAGGTATCATCAGCACATGTGGCCCATACATGACATAACAATACACTAACATCAAGCAAAACCACCCATCTAACAAGAGATCAGCCAACACAGTGAAAACCAAAATGTATCACAAGCAAATAGACAGTGCAATGCAAAAGAAATGGCAGCTTCTACCACAGCAGGTAAAGTGGTCCTGTACTTTCTAGGTGGGACAAAAAGATAATTGGATGGAGAATCAGTTATTGTTATAAGCTCTGTACTACAAATTACTAGTTGTGTCATTGCTACAATGCCATATTGCCATGGAAAAGCAGATCATAGGATAAGAGTCTAAAAAAAAAGCTACAGGCCTGTGTTTATAAACAGAAGCTCTGTTCTCATTCTTTTAATCAACTGCACTTCAGCTAGCTGGTGCCAAATACATGTCATATAAATTAGTGCAAAGAACAGGATGTAATGACAACAGAATAATTTTAGAAGGATCTATTTATATTTAAACAGATAGTCTAACTAGTGCAGACACACATACCTGTACCATCATCTACATTCTCCACTTCCATCACCTCTGTGTTTATTCTGCCCCGGAAAAGATACCGATGCCCTTCAGAAGATGTTTTGCTGTTCTTTAGTCGTCTGAAGTAAGGGGTGGAAGTACAAGAGCATTGTGCAACCATTAACACCATTATTTCTTACTCCAGAATCATTTAATTGTATTACAGAAACTACCCATTTTACTTTAGCAATGGTTACTGTCCAAAATCCCTAGAGGCTGCAATAGATCTGAGGTGGATCTAGATTTACACACGTAAAACTAGTTCAGCTGTCTTTCTCTTTCATGATAACCTCTCCCTCAAGACCAGTCCCCTACACAAATTCCAGTACCCTACACAAATGCCGCAGAGATTTGGGAGACCCTGTTGCATGGGAGAGGTTGTATAAGGCAAAGAAGACCCTGAAAATCAAGCATGACAGGGGTGGGCAACTGTGGAAGGCTAGGGGGTCACACTGATTCCCCCAGGAGATCTTGGAGGGCTGTTCTCACCTACTGCTACCACCACTGCCAAAAAAATTAAACAAAAAAATTTTTTTCCACACCCAAATGCCCACCTGAGGACATATTTATCTTGTCTGGGGACTTTCCTGGGCCATTTTCAGCCCAGGGAAATCTTTTTTTTTTTTTAACAACAGAAATGGAACAGAAGTAACTTCCAGGAGGCCTCCAAACATGGCAGAAATGCCCTCCACATCCCCTACAGGTCATTTTGTGGCATTTTTGAGCAAAATAAATAAATAAATAAATAAATTGATCCTTTGGAGGCCCTGGGCACTGCATGTAGCCTGCAGGTTGTACTTTGCCCACTGCTGCTCTGTGAGCACAGTCCTTCTGCCCACAGAAAGTATATTATGGATCCAAAGGAAGCACGACCTGCAAAGTTTAAACTTTTAGTCTAAACCTCTATTCTAGTAGCCAGCATGGTGCAATAGTCTAAGCATTCCCTGCTCAGCCATGGAAACCTACTGGGTGACCTTGGGCACATCACACACTCCCAGACCTAGAAACCCCTGTAGCAGGGTTGCCTTAGGGTTGCCATAACAACAACAACTACAACAACAACAACAACAACAACACACTGGACTACTGAACAGTACTTTATATTTCAAAAATTAACTGTATGTGTTTAGTATTATATTATTTAAGTAAAAACATCAGAAATATTTTAGCATTAAAATACAATAAAAAATAAAATTACAAGGTCAGCATTCAAAGTAAAGGCCAACAAAATATATCTTACCTGTGCTTCCTCTTGCAATAGACCAAAAGGTTGTCAAAGAGAAAAAACACTCGTTCCTGTATATTTCCTGCTGAAATTTTCAGCAAAACTCCACACATGAGCATTTCTGTACATGTGTCTGTGATGTTAGATCCCTAACCAAGAAATATAAGAATAACTGATTAAATCTTAGAAGTCTAATAGATATTGGCACACATATAAGACCTTTCCACACTATACTGTTGCAATGCACACTTTCAACATCCTGTGGAATTCTGGGGTTTGTAGTCTACTGAGACCGGAAATCTCTGGATGAGAATTCTAAATGCCCCTCCCTAAACTGCAAACCCCAGATTCCATAGAATGTTGGAATTGGAATAATAGCACTATACCAGTGTAGCGGGGAATGGCCTTGGTTTCAGGTAAACAAGCTTACAATGAGAATCTAAGCCAAAAAATCTGAATAGCTAAACCATTTGTATAAATTAGAATTCTGCCAAAATAGGAATTATAAGATTTTAAAGTAATAGCTTCTAACATTTTTCATTTATTCAGTTACCAAATCATTTATTTAAAAGGCACTCTAAAAAATAAGCTCAAAGAGTACATCAATTAGAGTGCTTTCACAGCTGGTCTTTTTGTTAGCATTTTGCTACACCTATTTAAAGTTCCAAGCATCTATTCAAAGTTTCTTTCCTTCACCATAAGAATATTAAATATCATACAAATACATAGGGGTTGGACTTAACAGCCCTTGTGGTCTCTCTCAGCTCTATTATTTATAGATTTATAGCTCTATGATGCTATTTTAAACTGGGTCAGACCATTATATGATCCAGTCAAGTAATATCTTCATTGAGAATGAGCCATGAGCTCATGTACTTCCACTAACTACAACCTTTTTCCATGGTCTTACTAAAACACAATGATCAATGGAAGTATTACAAATTAAATTATATATCCTGCATTTGGTCAGAAAATCAACAGCCCTCATTCTAGCTCTAGTTCTCCCAGGGACAGCTTTGAACACACTGAAAGTATGTTTAATTTTCATGTTTTTTACAGTTGCACTGTGGCATACTGCTGGGGGAAAGGAACAGGCACATGGAAGAAAAATGGAGAGAGTACTTTTACTCATGTAAACCTGTGGATCCAGCCAGCATTAAAAAAAATTATGCCATTATAACCTGAAGGCAGAATGCCAAACCAAAAATGTAATTAAATATCTAAGATAACAAAAATAATCAAGAAAAAGAACATTTTTTGGTTATTTAACAAATCACATCATTTCTCATTAACCTGCTTTCTACAAAACCTGCATGCATTTGGATTATTCTACATGGTATCATGGCTTTCTTCTCCAGCAAAACAAAAAACTGTTTTGCTTTGATTCCACCATTTAAACATCCACTCAGATGTCATCCGAAACATCTGCTTTGGGCCTATTGAATTTAACATTCCAAAGTTGGATTTTTTAAAAAGATAGCTGAAGCTTTCAATTTTATACTCTTTAAGATAATATCTGATTTCTCACAAAATTTTAATCATAAGCAACACAATCTCAGTTTTGTGACACTTGTGGGTAGGAATGCAAGTCATGCTTTGATCCTCCATCACATTCTAAATATAGTCCTTTTCCTAGCTAAACAATGTGCTAAGCATTTTCTTCTGACAGAAAATCTCTAACAAGTGTGTTTCTCTGTTCTTAAGCATTCTAACAAACCAGATGTTTAGTTAATTAAAGCAGCCCTTGCACTATGGAATGATTTATTGCAGAGAAGACTCATAAAATTTGGCTGGCTCTTGAACAAACCATTTAAATTCAAGCAATTTGAAGCTGAAAAATATCATTTAAAAAAAGCCTACCCTGAATTGTTCAGTGATTGAGTATTAATTTGTAACCAAAATATAGCTTCAAGTCCGATTACCAGCAGAGGTATAAATGTGGCATTCCATTCTTGAAAAAGTAGCATAACTTTGCAACATGTTCCAGGCACAGGAGTCACCTTATATCAGGTTAGACTTTTTGTCAATCAAAGCCAGTTTTTTTACTCTGACTGTTGGTAGTTCTCTAGGATAACAGAGGTCCTTCTTATCATCTGCCTCTTTTTACCTGGAGATGCCAGATGACACCTGCTTTGCATACAGAAGGGTCAAAGTTCAATCCACAGCATCTCCAGCTAAAAAGGTATCATACAATCATAGAACTGGTAGTGACCACATTTTAAATTGTTTTAATTTTGTAAATAGCTTAATTCTATTCTAATGTTCACGTCTGGTATATTTTAGTTGCATTGCAGTTGTTTTAAGCTTAAGCCACTTTGAGTCCCAGTTTGGGGGGAAAGGTGGGATACAAATAAAGATGAACAAATAAGGTCATGATCATCATCTTGGTCATACTCCTCTGAACACATTGCAGCTTGCCAACATACTTCTTGAACTGTGGCGTTCTGAACTATTCCAGGTGAGGTCTGACCAAAGCAAAATAGACTGATACCATGATTCTCACATTACATCTCTCAATCTGGACACTATATTGTTTCTGATGACACCTAGAACTGCACTGGCATTTTTGGCTGCTGCATCATACTGCTGATTCACATTTAACTGGTGGCCTACTAAGATCCCTGGATCCTTTTCACATGTACTGTTATTGAGCTGTTGTCACCCATCATACACTTTTGCATTTCATTTTGCCTGCCTAGATGTAGTACTTTACTGTTGAAATCAGTGTTACTTTTGGCCCAGCTCTCCAATCTGTCCAGGTCATTTTGAATCCCAATCCTTTCCTCTGGGGTATTAGTTACCCCTCCCAGTTTGATAACATCAGCAAATTGACAAGCATGCCATCTATTCCATCACTCAAGTCACATGTAAGGATGTTGAACAACATTGTGACCTCCCCCACCCCCCATAGTCACTGCTCTCCAAGATGAAGAGGACCCATACAGCTTGGGCTATTTTAAAGACTGTATGAGCCCCTTAGAGTTCTAAGGTCATCTGAAGAATCCCTTCTCTCTGTCCCTCCACCTTCTCAGGCTCATTTGATGGGAACAAGGAAAAGAGGCTTCTCACTGGCTGCTACCATACTTTGGAACTTCTTCCCTGGAGGCCAGAATATCCCTGTTCTTGCTCTTCTTCCAGCAGCAAATCAAGATGTTTTTATGACATCAGGCTTTTAGAAACCAATTAAGGTGGGCTTTTAATGCTGTTGCTGTTTGTTGCAAACAAGGATGTTTCTGTTTGTATATGTCATTTAATTAATTTTAATGCTTTAATATTTTAATCATATATACTCTTTAATCTCTTTTTAAGTAACTCTTACATTTATACTTTCATTAATGACTTGGTATAGTTTTTAATTGGTATTGTTTTTAAATGTGTTGTTAGCTGCCTTGATTCCCATTATTGGGAGGAAGGCAGGGTACAAATGAATAAAATAAATAAAACATTAGTGAGTATTCTTTGGGTTCAGTCTATCAACTAGCTACGAAACATATAGAAGGTGGTGAGAAAGCTCTCTGGAAGCCACTGCCAGTACAGAAAAAAAAACAAAAACACGTGTACTCCTTCATTAGAGGAGACAACCTGTATGTGAGCTCTCTCCCACCACTGCAATAGTGGGATGTCAACAGGTGGTACTGTTGGCAATGTGAACAATCTCTGCACAGAGTTTCCACTTGTATACCTATGCTCATTCCCCCATATGGAAACTCTGAAGTGTGCACTGAACAATATCCACCCAAATATTATTCCAACATTTTGATATCCTATTCATATCAAAGATGGGAGACAGTTCAAATGCAAATTATGCCCTTTCATTTTAATTAATGCAGACTCTTCTGAGAAAATGAGATTTATGGCCTCATTTTAAGAGACATCTACTTTTTACTAGTCAGTACTAATAATTTGATTAGTTTAATTTTGTTACAGTTTGGGCTTTTCCATAAGTAAATTTTTTCTTACTCTTCTTTAACTTGTGCATTGATCATAGTGTCTGTGACCAGAATGGTAGCATACCGATCGTTTCATTCTTTATTATTCATTCAGTTCTACACTTTATCATACAGTTCTTAGCAAGACAGACACATTAAAGCTGGGGATTATTAATTTGGTGAAACTATATATTCTTGCAGTATATGTAAGATAATATGATACACATTATATGTAAGCAAAATCCTATATCTCTTCCAGGATCAAAAGTCTAAAAATTGAGCAAGTCATACTATCAAGCACAAAACACAATCTAGGATTATGATATTGATAGACAGTAGGCATAAAATTTCAAGTAATACCAAGATTTGAAATATATAATATACATACTTGAAATTATGACACATCGATTTTATCCAACTCCATTTGGAAGCAGAACAAATAAAACACAAATTCAGAGTGAAACAACAGCCAAGTTTACTATATTTTCATCGCTCAATTAATCAACAGTCTACAGATCTTGCTTTGAACTTCTACTTCCTCTACATTGCTTCTTACCTAGGTGCAGTGTTTCTGCTCCACTTCTCTAAGTCCTCTTTTTCATTCACACCTATGATATTCAGACCTGTTTCCTATCTGCCTTAAAGAGCTTTATGCCAAACCACTTATTCATATCTTCATTCTTCCTATTTTATTCAGGTTTCTGTGATATTACAGAAACAGCCTGAATGGCTAAGGAAAAGAGTTCAGACTGGTAAGTAACTGTGGCCCTTTCCACACGGGGAAATAATTCGGTATGGGGTGACCCCCGAAGAGCGTAATCCACATGTTGTAGTGCTCTGGATCGGACATATTTCTGAGGCTCCACACGTTCAAATGCACGGAGGCGGCAGCATCAGTCAGCGTACGGTCTTTTTAAAAACCGGGAGAGAAGGTGGTCTTTTTTTTTAAATCGCTCTATGGCGATCGTTCCCGGATGTGTGGAAGCAAAAATACTGGCTGATTCGGGCGTGACGCAATAGGTGGGCGGGCCATGACGTCAACGGTCGCCCCGCCCCAATAGAGAGCAGGAGGGTGCCATTTTTTCCAGGAGTCGGACGGCGTTAGCAGAAAGAGTTCTCCTCCTGCTAGGAACGGGGAAAAAGCTTGCAGGTAAGTGTCTTTACTTTACAAAAAAAGGATTTTAGGGAGTTGGGGAATGTTGGGGACCCCGGAGTGACCCGTTCGGCCCCCTGGCTGCAGTTTCAACTGCGTGTTGCGCGACCTCTGTTTTGGGCCCGGGGGAGCCGCGCGTTGCCACGGGGTCAGGCGGCTCACTTACCGTCCGTGGGGGGAAGATTGGGAGGGGCGGTGAAGAAGACATACATTTCGACATACAGTGGAAAGGTGGAAGCGAGGTGACCATGGCTGGGTAGCGTCTTTTTTTTTTCTGTTCGGGTAACGGAAAGCCGCACGCGGCCATGCATGGAGCAAGGGGGTCGGGTTGTGTGGGTTGTTTGGGTTGTGTGGGTTTTTTTGCTTGTGTGCTGTGACTGCGGAAAGGAGAATAGCACCTTTCTTCCGCTTGTTGCTTGCCGCCCTTAAGTTGTCATGGCCACTGCGGAAGAAGGGGGCCGTGGAAGGGTGGGGGAAGGCCAGGGTGCAACAAGGGAGTGCTTGTGCGAGGAACTAAAACACCCCTCTCTCCACAGGCACGTCGGTCGCTGGTGCAGGACCCCCGGAACGCCACCACCGCGAAGGATCCGCCGGCAGGAGGTAAACTGGGCGCCCCTTTCCGGCCACCCGGCCGAGGGGGCAGGGGGCAGGGCAAGGGCGCCACCAGGTACTGGCATTGTGCCAAGGGAACCTTCTGTGCCCTAGTCAGCATCGCCTCCACGACCTCTATTGTGCTCATGGTGTGTGCTCCAGCCGTTGCACGCGTGGTCGCAATGTCAGGAGTGGGTTGTTTGGTGGGGCAAGGACAATTTGGAAAACCAGTTTTTCATTAAAGATAATCTGCCCAAAAGGAACTCGTGGAGCCCCATTTGTGCCTAATAGTGCAAAATCAACACAAAATGAAAACGCCTGGGGCAGGGTTTTTTAAAGAAAATTTTTTTAATAATAAATACCTTCAGAACTATTTACAATGGCAAAAAACAAGGGGCAGGGGAGCGTCGAGGAATGTGGGGGCGGGGGGGGGACGAACTGGGAACAGGGGGAAAAGGGGGAGGAGAGAGACTTTAGGTGTCGTGGCGCCGCGCGCCCCAGCAGCCCCTCTTCCCTCTTCTGGCGACGGTAACCCAAAGCCTGTGTGGAGAGTGAAACAGAAACGTGGCCATCAACCCATTTTCTAGAATAGCTTTGGGAAGAACGCCCCTTAATTCCTCCTCCACAGCTGTGCGTTGACAACCGCACAGCACCGGCCCTGCCAGTGGCAACTTGCGCGCGCAGACCACGATCCTTTCTTACCTCCCTCCTGCGCCGTGGCCTCCTCAGACTCCTCAAGCCTTTGCCCAGGGCCTGTTCTTGTCCCTATAAGGAAAGGAACATTTTTATTCATTGCTAAGATTGCCGCGGTGCAGGAGTGTCAGTGGAGTAGGTGTTATTTCGTGTCACTCGCGATGTTCTCTCCCCGTCAGCACCACCCATGCTGGGGCGCCTGCGGCCATCCACAGCACGAACATTGTTTGGTAGTGCGGTGGTCTCATGGCGGGGGGGGTTGCCGTCGTGCAGGGCCAACGAGCGGTAAAACCCGCCCCTCAGTGCCCGCAAGTGCCGTGCCACCTCTGCTCGGGTCCGCTCGTGCCCGCGCCTTGACAGGCGGTAGGCCACGGTATCAAGGTGCGGTGCCTGGCAAGGGTGTTCGCGGTGCATCAGCTGCCTCACCCCACCGCTCCACCTTGCCAACGCGAGCATTTCTTCCGTCTCCTGCTCCCCCATTCTCCCCCTTCCACCATTTCTGTTGGGTGGAACGGGAGAAGCCACGTCCTGGGGTTTGGCCAGAAAAATAAAAAGTTCCCACATGCTCTCCTCTCCCGCCTAAAAATTGCTGCCATTACATTGCTCCGCCACTAGGGGGATCATTGCCCGTACATCCTGGGCTCGCGGGAATGGGCGTGCTCTTTCCGCGACATCCCCGTTTGCTCTCAGTGCGTGATCTGGGTGGGCGGCCATCTTCAGGAAGGGAAGGGGGCATTGCGGAGGAGGTTAGGACCAGGGAAGGAAGGTTTAGAGGGTTGTGGATGTTCACAGTTCCGTGGACGGCCGCAGGGCCTTTGTCGTTGCGTTGTTACATTCCCCAGGCCCATTGTTTGCTTCCGGGGGCAATGCAGCATGTGCGGAGGGAGGGGCGGGTGGTACTTGTGGGCGCTGAATGGGAGGAGAGCGATTATCCCGGACAGGGAGGGCGGACGCCTACCGGACGTCTGCATGACGAGGCTTGATTTTTCCCCTCTTTTCTGGGCCGGCTGGCGACCTGGGGGTGTGGCTGTTTTAGGTAACGGGCCCGTCCTGCCCCACAGAATGATTGCCTCAACAAAAGCTGTAGCTGGTCCCCTCTCGGATGCCATGGTCCTGCCCCCATCACTGTCCGTGCGCGCAAGGGGGCAGGATGGTTTGGGCTGCTTGGATTGGGTGCGGAGACTGCAGAAAGGGGAAGAGTACCATTCTTCCGCTCATTGCTTGTCGGTCTGTGAAATGTTGGACAAACTGCTTTCTTATGCGCAAGGACCAAGGTGGGCAAAGTGTGATCCACGGGGTGTTTGCGGCCCCGTGGGTGTTTCTGTGACCATTGACTGCCCCCAAGCTGTGGCTATGCTCTCCAGCTGTCCCATTTTGGCAAAGAGGGTCCTCTGTTATCCTACTTTTCCAGCTGCTTTTAACGTGTCCCAGTTTCTCTCTCCTCCTCCCATTTTCTCCCTTCTGTTATCTGCTTTCTTGCATTGCCCCACATAATTTGATGAGCCAAAGTAGTTTCTCCTAGGCTCTCTGGCTGGGAATCCTTAATGCCCTGCCCTAAATTGCAGACCACGGGATTACATAGGCGGTTGAAAGTGGGATGATAGCACTGTAACAGTCTTGTGTTGCAGTTGCTCCTAGCTTGCATGTGCTTTCTCATTAGTGACTTTCCCCATCGTGACCACACTCTGCCATTGCTCGGTCACAAGGCTCCTGGTTTTTAACTCGGCATTGTAGGAGAGTGAGGAACACTGGAGTGGTTTTCACGTGTGCATATGTGTGGTGTGTTTTGCCCGTGCACAGGTTTGTGTGAAAGCAGAAGAGACAAGCTTAAAAGGTGCTTTGGAAGGCAGGTTTGGAATCCTCACCCGTATTCCACTTTGTAGGTCTCTGCCTTGCTTTGGAACCATTTCCTGACAGCCTCGTGAGGGCCCGCCCAGCCAACAATTCTCCAGACGGGGAGGGGATTTCTTTTTCTTTTTTGCTTTGCCACATCATAGCTGCTCAAAGTGGACATACAGCAGAAAAATCCAGGGTAACTCTGCCACAAATCAAAGGGCTGTCATAAAACTATTCCAAATTTCAAAACCATCCCAGCCCCCCCCACGGCCGTCGCCGCCACCATCAAGGAACAAATGGAAGCCAGATGTTTGCATGGCAGAAACATCGCCGTATAGGATTTCAGTTCTAAGCCTGGCATGGCTCTGGTCCCGTCTCGGAAGTCATGGGCCTGCTCCCGGCATTGCCCATGTGCGCAATTGGGGGCCGGGGAGTATGGGCTGTTTGGATTGTGTGCAGAGACTGCAAAAAGGAGCGGAGTAACTTTCTTCAGCTTACAAGAACAGCAGTTTGCGGTTCTGGCCTTGGTATGGTTAACAGTCACAATTTAGCTTGTATAAGATTAAGTCTTTTTTATTTTTCATAAAAATACTAACTGGCACTATTTCGTGTGCTGACTGGGTTATTAATGAAGCATCTCATGATGCCAAACTACTGAATTAGGATTGGGTCTGATATGAAATTGCGTGTTGCTCATGGTCATTTCTTCAAATATCTCCATTCCCACCCTCACACCGTAGCTTCAAAATAATTTCCATAATTTTTCTCTCTCTTGTCTCTATCAGTCACGGGCAAGGCTGACTTAGGTGGAAGGGCAGAAGGAAAGGCCATAGCTGAATAGCAGGGGAACCCGGAGTTCGAGACTGGGCAGGTATGCATAGCCTGCCAATAGGAGCTTCCATCGCTGTCCCTGTTAATCATTGTTAATCCCAAAGGTGCTCCATGACATCTTGCTGTCTTCTGGTGGTGAAAAGGGCAGGCTTTGTGTTTGAGAATAAACCAGGGACATTTGGCCCTTGGTCGCCAACTGCTTATAGTCCGCCCTGCCTAACCACTTTTCCTGTCGTGTATTTCGTTTTAGGACATTGCCGGGGGGGGGCAATCTTGGCTCACTCTGCCAGTAATTGGTCCGCGCTGATGATGGAACAAGGCAGAAGCGGAAGAGAGAACTCCCCAGGAAGCGGAGGCATGCTTGAAGGGAACTTTTCAGAGGCGACCGGATCGTCCATGGAAGAGGGGGGTTTCCAGTTGTCGCGGAGGGCAGCAAGGGGGCGTGGCGTTGCGTGGAGGGCCTCCGAGATCAGGGACCTTCTCGACGTCTGGGGGGAACAGAAGTTTCAACGGGACCTCGGGAGTCCCACTGGAATCTTGAGGTCTTTGTGGAGATTGCCAGGGAAATGAACAGGCAAGGGCACAAGCGCACAGCCGAGGAATGCCAGACAAAGACAAAGAGAATGAGGCTGGAGTACAGGGTGGTGGTAGCTGCTAACAAGCGCACGGGGGCAGAAAAGGTCACATGTCCCTTCTTTGATGAGCTCTCACGCATCCTTGGCAGCGACGCAAGCGCCAACCCACCGGGTAGTTCAGAGCTTGGTCGTGGAGGAGGAGAGCGGGCGAGTCGAGGAAGGGGCGGACAGACCGCGGGAAGGTGCGAGTGCGGCAAGCGCAGAGTCATATCGGGTCAACCTCCTAGGCACTCACACAGTTCTCCACCGGCCTTTCAACATAGCTCTCCCTCTGCCTTTCAGACGCTGAACAAATACTCACTCAACTGAGCCAGGATCTGTTTGCTGGAACCGGGAACGTGGCCTCCGACGAGGAAACATATGGTAAGTGCCACAGAGTGGCGGTGCCTCTGGCATCCCAGGCCAGGGGTGGACAGGATTCCCCCCCTTGATCTAAATATAAACAGATGGGCGGCCCATGGCGGGGAAGGTCTAATGAATGTTTACCTTCAGCAGGGAGCGAAGAGGGAGGCTCCACGTGGGGCCAGTTGGAACCAAGCAGAGCAGATATCGACTTATCCACGATGACAGGTAGGACGCATGCCGCATGGAAGGAAAGCACATAGGTTTTGCACGAGCATGGGGTGGTGACCGGCACAGACCTGGGGCGGAGCGGTGGCTGGGAATGTGCGACCGCAGTTCAAGACAACCCAGTGCGCGGGAGTGGAACGCCCCCATATTTTCTGCCCGCATGCAAGAAAAATCTTCTCTCCCAAAATACCCAGGTAGCGTGGATAGTTGCATCGCCAGGCCACCAAGGGCCACCACAAGATCCGCGAGCACAAGCAGCAATGGACAAGGTGAATCCTGCCCGATGCACCTCCCGCTTGAGATACCTTTCAATGCCATGGGGCCGGCCGGCAGTGCCAAGCATGCCCGGGATGGTGGGAGTGTCCACCAAGATGCCATAACCAGCTGTGTAACACTTTCTTTCTCCACCATCCACAGAAGAAGGTGCCAGCGCGACATCCAGCACACCAGGGGCGGGGAACAGCAGGGCGGGTTTGTCACCAAGAAGCAGAATGCAATTGTTGAGGCAAAGGACCCGGCAGGCGGCACGCGAACACAACCGGGACAATTCCGCTGCAGCCATGGACTGCTTCAGGGACCAATGTTCCCTGTTCCTGGGGCAGAACGAGCAACATTTCCGAGAGGAAAGGTCCGACGCATCAGAGGACAGACGGAAGATGATCACACTGCTAGAGGGGTGCAACACCTTGATGGCGTCGATATCGACATCACTGACAGAGATAGTGTCATTCATCTCCAGGGGAAACACTGTGGATGCAGACGCTCGCCAACAGGCGCCAGGTGGCGGCGGTGGCGGTGCATCGCAAGGGGACCCTGAGGACTCACAGGCCGCTCCCGGCAGGAGACCTCGAACTAAAAAACCAACGCACCGCTACAGCCCATAGTGTGTTCTCTGCCCACCTAGACACAGAACTGGCTTCCTGGGACTGACAGTCTAGTTCCCGGGTTTTTGCCTTCATTCCCTTTATCGGAATTTGTTATTGTTGTGCCATAGTAAAATGTTTTCACAAAGCATCCATTGGTTTGTCCCTCTGTAGATTCTTCCTGTAGAACCCAGGGATGGGGATCTGTCAACAATCCACGAGATGCCCAGAACAGTGGGGAAATAATACTCCAAACTAATAAATACCAATGAACCCTATCTGACCTGCACTTACTTCTGTCATCATAAAACATCAGTCTCTGACTGTTAACCCATTGTTTTCCAAGAAAGGCTTCCTGAGGTGTGGTGGCTAGTATTATCTTAGGAAAAAGTCTCTGCTTATATCAAAAATTGGAATTAACATTAACAGTGGATTACATAATTACAATTAGCCCTCCACTTTTGTGGGAGTTGGGGGCACAACACTCCCCCAAAAATGGGAAAAATGAATAAAAATAAAAATTATGAACCCTTTAAAAAACCCCTTGAAAATAGTTAGCTATTTAGGAATCTCTAGATCCTCCAGCGTGACCCTATGGTCTGCTTCTAAATAAAGTAACCCACAAATAATCAAATCCACAAACCCGCAAAAGTGGGGGGCTGACTGAACTATCTCATTCAAACAAATCTACTTGCACAATAGTTCTTATATTAAATGTTCTTCTGATTTTTTTTTTAAAAAGTATGCCTAAAAGTCCCGTGTATCAATGGCAGCCTTGATCTGTTGGTGAGAAAAATATATTTATGGTAAGAAAACAACTTTTTTAAAAATGTTTGAAAATGTGAAACTTATCACTGGTAAAGCTAGGCTGAGAGCCAGGGTGGTGTAGTGGTCTGAGCATTGGACTATGACTCTGGAGACCAGGCTTTGAACCCCCGCCTGGCCATAGAAACCCACTGGGTGACCTCAAGCAAGTCACACACTCTCAGCCGCAGAGGAAGGTGAAGGCAAACCCCCTCCGAAATACTCCAAACCAATAAATACCAATGAACCCTATCTGGCCTGCACTTACTTCTGTTTGTCCGGGGCCTCATTAGGTCCAGTTAATTGTCAAGCCTCCTGTCCTTTCAAACTTCCTTTCAAACGTGAGGGATCTGATAAGGCTCCCCTTTTTAAAACGTAATTTTGACAGATAAAGGCTATCTAGCTCCTTGGCAAATACTAGCCCTCTTGCCCTCTCACACTGCAATTCCACACATCTCTACAGAAGTTTAATCAAGTTTTTTGAGACTGCATCCCAGGTGTATGCAGAACTGCGGTTTACATTGCAGCAAGTTCCATTCAGTCCAAAAATAAGGAAAGCCTGGAAGATTGCTCACACTCTCAAGACGCAATCTAAATATTGGCAGTGTGGTTAACACCAACCACAAGATTCATCGCTGACCCTCTGTAATCTCAGTCTCCTCAGGGGGGAAAACACAGTGAAGGCCAACAATTTCCACCTGCCCAATGTTGCGGGTTGCTTCTCATGGTGATCTGGTGGAAGGGAAAACCCAAAATTGTCCATTGATTCACACACACAGGATTTGTTCCCACCTCTCAATCCTGTAGCCCTGTGATCCAGGATGTGTATCTAGTGTCTAGTACCTAGTGTCTAGTAAGAACTCACACATTCTCTGTGTATTCCCCAAGTTTAACCAGACAGGCAAAGTTCTCACACATGGATAATTATGCAAACCTTTATTAGAGAGATATAAAAAATAGTCAAACACTCTAAAAACATTTAACATTGAACTGGACAGCCGTACTGTGTTGTCAGGGGAAGAACTGTAGGGCAAGCAGTGCCCGGGCAAAGATTTGGTGGCGGGCCAGAACAAGGCCAAAAGCAGCCACGTCAAACAGGTCCCACCGGGCAATGCTAGGAAAAAAACCTCCACCCCTACTCGCTTTCACTAGCTATCAGGGTAGCGATTGCATCCCTTACAAGTTCCCCTTCCCTGATCCTAGGTCCAGAGCCACGGCCGCGGAGGTCTTGGGCTGCGGCCTGTAGTGCGAGTGGTGGGGGGGCCAGGCCAGGGTGGAGGATGTGTCCCTTTGATTAGCAGATGTTGTGCAGCACGACACAGGCACTAACCACAGGAACAAAGTTTTCCTCGGACACAGTTAGCGGGGCAGACAGGCAGCCCCAACGCGCCTTGAGCCTCCCGAAGGCACGCTCCACAACATTGCGGCAGCGATTGAAGACCCGGTTGAAGGCCATCTTCCTAGGGTCCAATCTTCCTCCGTAGGGCTTCATAAGCCACCTGCATAGTGGGTAGGCGGCATCCCCCAGTATCAAAGGCCCAACGGGGACATCCCCTATGGTCACGGTAGGATTCCTGGGCACAAACCTCCCCGCATCCATGGCCTGGTACAAGGCTGAGTGCCTGAAAACGAACGCATCATGTGTTCTCCCCGTGTAGCCGAGCACGATGTCCTGGAACCTCCCTCGTGATCCACCATGCCCTGTAGGAGAATGGAGAACGAGCTCTTCCTATTGATGAATTCTTCCCCTCGTCCCTTGGGTACCCTCACCGGAATATGAGTCCCATGCACAGCGCCAATGCATTGCGGGAAGCCCATCTGGCGAAACCCATGCATAACCTGGAATATTTTAGAACAGAGGGAAAACAGGTCTGAGAACACATCAATGCCAAACTTGCATCTTCTGTTCCCCAAGTAGAAATACGCCTCACTGCTTAATAGTGGACCGGTTGTCACTTGGGTGACAGCACAAGTTTCCAGTTGCAGCCACAAAACTCAAAATGGATGGGAATGGCCCAATAGGCAGAAAGGTGGAAATCAGCTATAACTCTCCAGGAAACTTCCAAACCTGATATGATTTCAGTGACGAGGTCAAAATCTGATTTTTTGATGTTAAATTTTTTTACTCCAGGGAAATAGCAAAAGGATTTCTCACGAGTCCATGTTTAGACTGGTGATGTTCGAAGAGGCCTGGGGAAACTTGGGAATGTTATATGCAGTGCTGATGCCGCGAAGCCTGTAGCAAATGAAATGAGGAGCAGGAAAACCTGAGGTCCCATGGACCACATCTCCACATGCATTTGATACAATTGCAAGAAACAATGCAGCCGGAGATAGCCCTCAGAGGGGTTGCTGGCAAGTGTCCCGAGGCAGGAGAGCAGGGGCCATACAAGGTACCCCTGGTAAAATTCCAGATTTTCATATATATGCCAATATATAAATACAGGGCAATTGAATAGGTGTCCATGGGATTCCAAGGACTTTCAAGTGCTATCGTTCACTTCATTCACTTCCACTGCCATTTTATGGAATGCTAAATAGGGACCACTTTCAGTAAGATACAAATGCAGAAGAAAAATGCGTGAGAGGCAAAGCTGGAAAATGATCCTCCATTGTCATGAGGGCCAGCATGCCTCCCGCGACAAACACAGATATGCATGCACATCCAAGGCGCTAGGGTGGTCATTAAAGGGGTGCTTTTCAAGCATCAGTTGGGCCCCTCCCACCCAGGCATACAACCCTATGAATCCACCTCTGTCTAAAAGGCATTGACCCTCCTGCATGTCATACCATGCTCCAAGCACTCAATCTCAGCGCTTCAACTAGATGCTAATAAAAGCTGTGTGCGCAATCAGCAAATTGATTGCACTGAAAGAGAAGTATCTACTGTATGCCAATGCGGTTTCATGTAATTAGTAAATATTATGGGGGATACAGCGGGACATGTGGGTTCCAGCCCTCGCACTGCTGTCATAATGCAAACCCCCCCAGCCATGGTGGTTGCTGCTGTGAGTTGTGGTCCGGCCACATCTGGAAGGAAACAGTGGCTCTTGACTCTTCCCCCAGTGCTGCTGATGGGAAAAACTTCCCCCGTTACATCCCAGGAGTTGCAATCAGAGGAGCTAGATGGGATATGCATCCACACACCTTTTTCCCTAACATCTCACTGCAGCTTTATCTGCATCTGCAACTGCAGGCTATTGGAAGGGGGGACACCGCAAGAGAGAGGGGGTACAGCTCCAGGCTACCAGTGGGGGAATAGTTAACCCACCGCCCCAGTAGTACCTAACCTGTGATAGTCGCCAGGGCAAACCGTGGGTCTCAGCAGAACATGTTCGATGGCCAGGCAGACCTCTATCGCTATCGCGGCCACAGTTGAGATTCCCAAGCCGAAGGTGTTCGCCACCTTCCGATAAATCAAGGGGGTTGTCAGCCACCAAATTGTGACGGCGACTCTTTCCTCCACCGATATGGCAGTCCGCATCTCCGTATCCCTTCTCTCTAGATGGGGGCGGAGGTGGTGGCAATCTCCAGCAGCGTCTCCTTGGACATGCGGAAATGGTAGAGCCACTGATCCTCATCCCATTTCCCCATTACCTCCTCCACCCACCAGGTTCTTCGCATCCGCTGCCGTACCCACCATCTTCTCTGGCGTGGAACGCGTGGAAAGCGCCTCCGCGCTCGCCCAAGAATCGCCGCGTAGAAGCCCAAAACCACGACCGTGTTGTGCATGGAGGCCAATCACCTGCACCTCCTCGAGCACTCTGCTGCCCATTGGCGTCTCAGTTTGGCCACCACTACACCAAGAATCGAGTGCAAGGCAAGAAGGGAGCTCGCAATTTGGGCGAGCAACAGGTCCAACCCTCGCTCCATCTCTCGCAGCGAGGTCCAGAAGTCCTGAACCGCCACGCAAACGCTATCAGTCCCCCAAGCGACGGCGCGAAATCAAATTTGGCGTGATTTGTTTTCGACCAATGGGCGCGCTTTGTTTTGGCCAATGGGAGAAATCTTCGCGAGAGTACTTGCGGGGCGGGGCGCGCGTCCACACGTGACCAGGCGCGCTGGCAAACTTGAAGAAAAAAAAACACGCCACTCACAGCCATGGGAGGGCGGGGCGATGAGAGCGGGGGGACGTGGACGGGTAACGTGTGTACTATGCGGTGCGCTGTGAATCGAGGTAAAAACTGTCCGCTCTGAGGCGGAAATGAAATAATCCGTCGGGAACCAAATTAATCCCCCCATGTGGAAAAGGCCTGAGTTTCTACATCACATTTTGTTCTTGAGTGCATATTAACTTTTGAAGAAATACACAGTTTTAGTTGATTTTCATGTTATTGCACCTCAGTCAAACTTCTATGAGCATGATGAAAGCACTAAAAGAACTTCCACACAGATTTCTGTATTATTTCATTATTATTATTTCAGTATTATGACACAGCTACTGTTATACCATCTGACTTGTAGGTTCTATTGTACCACTTATATTCTAAAGCAGAGCTAGACAAAGTGCTGCCCCTTCATGGCTATTTTTGTGGCCCCAGAGTTCCCCAGGAGACACTTCCACCTTCTTTGGAGGCTCCTTAGGACCTGCAGGGATCAAAAACAATTTTTGCAATTCAATTTTTAAAAAGTTGTTCCCAGATGCTCCAAAATGCCTGCTAAAGGTGCATTTCCATCATATTTTGCAGGTCCCATGGGCCAGTTTAGGCACAGGAAATAGGCCTCTTTGAAACCCAAAATAAGATGAAAATTCCAGAGGCATTTTTTTTATTTTATTTTTTATTTTTTGTGGGAACAGGTACAGCCCTCCAAGGTCTCCTAGCAAAGTTAATGTGGGCCCCTAGCCTTCCATAGTTGCCTACCCCTATTCTAAAGGCATACACAGACACAGGCACCTATTTGTCAGCAACAGAATTACCCACAGACTTGTATATACAGCTACATATTCCAAAACAGTTACCAATCAGAAAAATCCTGTTAACATTTCAATTGAAGAAATAAGCTAATTCATATAAATATATGGTAGAAGAGCATCATTAATCCAGTAGATTGATTTTTTTTATTTTTTTATTTTATTTTTAGTCCTGGCTGAGAGTCTTGATTTAAAAAAAATATTCATTACGCAGAATGAAGATGGAACTAGAGTATATAGAAAATACAGGATTGTTGTGAAAACTAGCAACATGCAGTAGAATTTAATGTGTGATAATGATGCAACTGAAAGCCAGTGTAATGTAGTGTAGTGGTTTGAGAACTGGACTACAACTCTGGAGACTAAGGTTCAGTTCCCTACATAGCAATGGAAACTCACCTTGGGCATGCCACACTTTCTCAGCCCCAGAAAACCCTGGGACAGGTTCGCTTTAGGGTCACCATAAATCAGAAATGACTTGAAGGTATAGAACAACAACAACAACAACAACGCAACTATTCCTGTCTCCTATCACCACTTCTGTCTCACACAGAATTCTGTTTCCAGTGAACACGGAAATTCTCAGTGCCAGTTACATCAGATGATACTTTCTTTGATTACTCTTTACTAAGGGAAAATAAAAAATTAAGATGATTTTGGTGCTGGGCAGGCATTATCCACGTTCTGTAGAAAACTCCAGTTACAGATGGGAAAGATCACAAGGGGAACCTCAATGAAATCCCACAGCCTCACCATCTGTTTTCACCCAGTGTTATCCAAATCATGCCCCCCTCCCGCATGAGACAAGGATCAACCATGAAATAAGGATAAAGGCTAAACAACACTATCCATAGAATTCAAGTAATGTTTTCATTATGGGTATTCCACTGACAGATAGAAAGAGTAAGGAACTGAGACCTGTGAGTAATTACAGTGGTGAGGAGGCTAGGCAGGAACATATTCCCTAAGCATCTGTTTCCCCACCATATCTGTCTCCATTCATTTGCAACAGGAAGGAATTTCACCTTATTTCTACCTTCAGATTTCCCCACTGGAAAATAGAAGTGGTGTCGGAAATTATCCAGCCATAGGCTGACTAAGTTCACAAACACAGTATTATTCTTACCACTGAGAAAAAGGACAAAGCACTTTATTCTAATTGTCAGTTATAGATTGTTCCCAATATGTCACATTATGTACTGCACTGAATACAAAGAATGTACCATGTGCAGACAATGTGCCATGTGCAGATTTTAAAATGCCTCCCACATTTGACAAAATGACAAATTTTGTGACATTACCTCCCATCCCTCAATGTGAGACTGCCATTCTTCTAAAACCTCTAATTTTTCCATCTGTCTCTTGGCCTCATTTATGTTGGAGCAGACAGCTTTCATGGTTTGGAGAGCTTCCATTAACGGAGAGTAGTCACTGTGCTTTTTGGGAGTGCGCTTTAGCAACTCCTGTTTTTAAAAAACAGAAAAGAAACAGAAAAATCAATTCCTGTACTTTCAAAGTAATTAAAATCAATTTCTTCAATTTCACTGTTAATTACAGACTCAGGCTTCAATTTCATCTATATTTAATTGGAAATAAGTGCCATTGAATTCAGTAGAACTTACTTCCAAATAGGCACACACATAGGATGAGGACATCAAACTGACTGGAATACTAAAACTATAGTTAGTGTCAATATCATCTTTCATTAAATGTGCAGTTAACTCATTCAGTAGATTCGATAAGATTCAAAGGTGCTGGGATTTGCCTGTTTCAGTGCTTTCCAAGCCTTTTTTGTTCTGTCTGTTTGTTTATGACACCACTAGACATAGTACAAAAGGCACACATTCTGCAAAGGCTAGGAAAATAATTGAAATAGCCTTTATTATTAACCTTTATAAATGTTTGTAAATTTGTATTTAAAGCCACAGCTCAAATGGATCTCCTGGTTGCATGGGAAATAAAAACTGACCCCATACCACATATTAAATGTGCAGGAACTTGATACTGTGTTGCCAAGCATAAAGCACAACCCTTGCTGTACCCTAGCTTGTGCACTAATAATTCTCTGTTCTACTCCAGCAGTCTTGGTGATTTCAAGGGCTCCACAATGGTACAGGTCAGTCTTACCTGTTAAAAAGTATGCTCAGAGAATTAAGTAGCGGAAGGAATGGAACCTGGCCTTTCAAAAAGAACTGTGGGGGCAACATGAGATTCAGCAGATGATTTGCACAAAGAGGAAAGCAGAAGTCCCACAGACCAAGCAGGGAGCTTCTTTCCCACAAATCAGTTTCACAACTTCTTCTCGACTGGTTTCCCTTTAGATATCTGATGTGAACAACTGAAATTATACCAGGGCTGCCTGCATGCTAGACTCCACCTCTTCTTTCTATGTACAAATGGTTTTTTTAAAATTACTAATCTCCTTTATTTCAGGCAAAAGCACTGTGATTCATGAGTGTCAAACACATTTGACGAAGAGGATGTTTTCAGTGTAAAATATCTGAAAGAGCTAAAAACAACACATACCTTCAAAAGAAGTGGGTACTTGCATATTCTCTGGATTGGTGTTACTAAGTAACCTTCTAATGGTACATCAGTATTCTTGCGTCCTCCTAGCAGCATGCAGTTCTATAAAGGAATTTAAAAACTTAATTGTTTTGGAATTGAATTTACCCATTGCCATGTCAACATATCACTCCTAGCTCCTACTTGCTGGTCAACTTTCAAGAACCAGATGAGCACGACAATCAGCTTTATACCAATAACTGAAGACAATTTGGAAGTTTCATCAGATCAAAATTTTGTGTTTTAACATTTAAAAAATTAATACCAGTTTTCTGTTAGCCCAAGGTATGAAAACTATATCACATTAATTTTATTTATTTCTAACAGCATTCTAATAAGATTCACTTCAAATTGCTTGTTATTCTTTTCAAATCCAAACTGGCTTGGGACCTGTGTGTATGAAGGAGCATTTCTCCTCTCCATGTTTCCTTGTCTATTAAGATCAACAAAGGAAACCCTACTCTCATCCTGTGATTTTTAGAAGTGAGTACTATGGGAACACAGGCCAGGACCCAATGGCAGACCTCTGCTCAACCCCACTTCCTTTGTCAGATTCCCATGTCCCTCATTCAAGCCTCCCTGCACGCTAAAAATTCTGCCTGGAAGAGTATAGTAAGAAGGAGAGGGGATGAAAGTCTCAGTTCCATTGGCACTGGATAGCAACATACATTGTTGAATCTTGGTCACAGAATAGAATTTCCTTGGTAGGTTCATTTGGATTTATTTCAAAAGAGGTACATAGGACTGAAGCCTAAGGGAAGCTATCTGTTTTTTCACACTGACACTGACACCCACAAAGTATGTTAGATATTCTCTTGTTAAGCCAACCTTTCATGAAAGAAATCAATCCAAATCTTTAGAAATTATTTTGCAACAAATTTTCTGAGACATTTGTCACTTAATCTTGCAAATTTCCATTGGAATGCATTCAGGACTGATCCAACCAGTACTAACATAGTGGCATAATGGAGTGCAAAAATTCTAGGCCTTCTAAACTTTCTGATATACAAATGTCTTGGAGATAGAGAGGAAGCTCCCCATTTTTAGATTAACTTGGCAGTTCATTATCTGGATCTAATAACCTGTCTAATAGTATTGAGGACCTTTCCCACATATGTACCTGTCAACCAAACTCTAAACTGCTGACATGAAACTTGTGTGAAAAAGTAACACACAATGTATTGATTAGACACTGGTAGAAGGGGTGCAGGATGTCCACTATACAGGACCAAGAATATTGTAGAGGAGACTGTTATCTAAGTTCTAACTCCTTGCCGTTCTCTCAGCACCAGTTTCAATACAATGACAAATTAGGGATTCCTATCTTTTGCTCAGGTCACAGACACCATTGTAAAAGAGTGGAAGTGAAATAATTACAACAATTAAAAATGAAACAGATGGAAGAGAAAATACCAAATTACTCTCAATATTGTTTAGCACAAAACAGAGCAAAAATGTAAAGAGCAAGGTAAAATCTTAAACCAGTCCTGTATAGCTCATATTGTAATTTGGAAAAAATTATACAACTTTTAACCCAAGCATATAGCACTATTCTGTGAAATCATCACAAGATGACACTGACTATATGATTCAGGCATATTCTCTGGAACCCTTCATTTGATGTTCATCTAATCTATAGCCATAGAGTGATATGAAGCCCTTTCCCTTCAAAGGATTACAGTACTAAGACATTTGGGAGTTTGAAATTAGAGGGAGAACAGCTCCAGGGCAGCTGTCATGACAGAAGTCAATAAAAGCATGCATTGTATGGGAAAAATACATAGTAATAACCCTTTTCTCCATGTTTCATAATATAAATCGTCCAAGTGAAATGGGTTGGCAACACATTAAGAGAAGGTGTGGTGCTCTGTATAAAACATAGTTAATTTACAGAATTCACTGGCACAACATACAGTGATGACCACTAGTTAACCTAGTTGAGTTTGGAGAACATCATGGCAATCATAATGGCTACTTGGAGTCTCCAGTGCCACAGGCACTAGTTGGTGGGAAAAACGAGAGGAAAGGTCTAGTTGGTGGGAAAAATGAGAGGAACTAGTTAGTGGGAAAAATGAGAGGAAAGGTCTACCGAAAAGGTGGTGAGCTTATGGCCTTCTAGGTCTTCTATTACTGCAGTTCTCACCATGCATGACCATGGTTGGCTAGTTGTAATGAAAGTTGGGATCTTCTTGGTGGTATATAGTTGCCTGTGGTGGAAAGTGGAATGCTGGACAAAATGAACTTATGGTCTGGTTCAGCAGGACTACTCTTAAGGGAGGAGTATCTTTAAAATGAGCACTGAGAAAAGGGAGTATATTATCAAAGTACATAAGTTTACATTGCAATCCTATATGTATTATTCAGAAGTAAGAATGAGAATGTGAATAAATATTAGCTTACCAGTAGAAAAGTCCGTACTGTTCTTATTTTGTTGAGTTCAAGCAAAAGTTTCTGTGCCTTCTCATGATTACTGCAGTATTCATCATAGATACGAAATCTATCTTTCTGGTTGGGGGGGATATTTTATATTAGTGAGGTTGTCCCCAGGTTGGTTGGTTTGCATTAATTTTTGTTTTTGTTTTTTAAAAAGAGTTAATAACAGATTAAATGAATATATAACTGAAATTAATTTCTGTAATCTTACACAGATATGAAAGAAGATAAAACCACGAAATAAAAGATTACATGAGTTAAATACTGAAAGCCAACAGACTAATTCAGGAAAAACAAAAAATGAGTGTCATTTTATTTTAGCTTCATAGATAGTAAAATAAAGGAGCAGATTTTGCTCCTTCTAAAGATTAAATTCAACCTATTCCACCATACCTGTTTCACAACACAATAAAGTGTAATGATTAAAATTCTGTTTTGTTCTGAATTACAGCTTGTGCACGTGCCAAACAGCACACAAATGCTTCTCATTTCCACAGTAATTGCACTGTAATGTACAATAAACATTCTTTCCTCCTGATTAAACAAAAGATGAAATCTATTCAGAGCAAGTGAAAAAGAATTCACTACATTTAATTCCAGTACAGTTTGCTAAAGGGTACTTTAATGAAGAATCACAATGAAATGCACATTCTACAGAATGGACAATAAAATGGTAAAACTTTCCTTTTAGCACTGAATTAAGCTTTCAAGTGTCCTGAAAAGACCTTAAATTATGCAATCAAGTCTGTTTTTGTGCTCACAGTGTAGTGTACATGAACTACCATGCCAACAATTTTTTTGTCTTTTAAAAGCAGCACTGCAGAAAAGATGATCAATTAAATATGAAGCTTATGTTACCAAAGTTGACATACAAAATGAAGAAAGCAAGTTCCCACTTCATGTTGAGCATTAGGTTCAGGATGTAGACACTCCTCAATACTAGACAGAAAATCCTTGTGCACTTCAAGAATATCTTCAATATTTGAAAACAATGTCTGTAAGTATAAACAAAAATAGCATAAATATATAGAAACAAATAACAGTTCAAAGGTAGCAAGAATAAGTAAGAACTAACCTTAACTGTTTCCTCTGTAATGTTTTTGTCAATTTTTGAAGCAGCCCATTGCATTATCCTGTGAAGGAATGCCTGGGAAGAAATGAAAATTTTAAAAAATGGTTAGCTGAGGAACTGTATGGAAAATCAATCAATATTACTGAATTAATAAAGTTTCATATGAACTATTGTAGGCAATAGTCTAATATATGAAATGCACAAAGTGAACTGATTCTTAAAGCAGTAGCTAGGCTTGGCTGTTTCAGAACAAAAAGAAAAGAAGTGATTTTGTGGCACTCTTCACATTATCAGATTCATTTTTAGCTTGAACTTTTGTGGAATAGAACTCACTTCCTTGGATACATGACAAATAATTCAGATCTCTGCTGTATATGCTCAGCTACACAGGATGACACCAGAATGCATTTCCCATATTTCATATTTCCTTTCACTCCATGACAGGTAAAAACTATATTGTATAATATATTATGAACAAGACAGAATAAGCAAGGCAGCTTTAGTAGGAAAAAAAATCTTTAAAAGCTTACAGAAGCCATACTATTGCAGAAGCCATTTGTCTTTTTGAGGGATGACTGGAACAATGATGGGAATATTCACTAACTTTTCCACTCAAATCATATTCAGTTATGTGGCCTGAAGATTATGTTTTATTTCCTGTAAGGTTTGTTCTTCATTTCACTTTTTTTCCACATAATTAAAGTACATAATTAAAATACAGGGGATTATTGTTCTTCTTGATTTTATTATATTATTATACACCCCGAAGACTTTTAATTCTTATAGGGGAAAAAGACATTGTCATTGTGTTGTTAACTGCCATCAAGTCAACTTCAACCCCATGAAAGAGAAACCTCTAAGTCACTCTATTATCAACAGCCCTGCTCAGGTTTTGCAGACACAGGGCTGTGGCTTCCTTGATGGGGTCTATCCATTTGTAATGCAGTCTTCTTCATTTTCTAGTGCCCTCTATCTTACCAAGTATTATTGCCTTTTCTAGTGAGTTATGTTTTCTCGTGATGTGTCCAAAGCATAACAATTTAATCATGGCTTTTGGGGAGAGTTCAGACTTGGTTTTCACTAGGACCCATTTATTCGTCTTTTTAACAGTCCGTGGTATCTGTAGAACTCTTCTTCAGCACCACATTTCAAATGAGTTGATCTTCTTCCCATCAGCTTTCTTCAATGTCCAGCTTTCACAACCAAACATAGAAATTGGAAACACAATGTCATGGATAGTTCTAACTTTAGTATTCATTGATATATCTTTACACTTGAAGATCTTGTCTTGTTCCTTCATAGCTGTCCTTAGGTCCTCGTCTTCTTCTAGTTTCTTGACTACAGTTTCCATTCTGATTAATGACTGAGCCAAGATACGGAAAATCTTGAATTATTTCAATGTCTTAATTGTTATGTAAATCATCTATAGTCATTATAGTCATTAACATTCAACTGTAAACTCGTCTTTGCACTTTGCACTGTCTTTGACTGTCTTCAACAATTGTTTCAAGTCTTTGCTGTTTTCTGCTGGTAGTATGGTGTCACCTGCATATCTTAAACTGTTAATGTCCCTTCATCCAATTTTCACACCTCGTTCCTCTGAGTCTAAATGTGCTTTTTGTATAGGTTCAGTGTACAAGTCAATAGACCTCCTTGCATATTGGAATCCACTCAGTTTCTCCATATTCTGTCCTGACAGTAGCCTCTTGTCCTGAATACAGGTTACACATCAAGACAATCACATGATGTGGCACACCCATTACACAATCAAAAGCTGTACTATAATCTATAAAGCACAGGCTGATTTTCTTCTGAAATTCTTTGGTGCACTCCATTATCCACCATATGTTTGCAATATGATCCCTCATGCCTCTTTTTCTTTTGAACCCAGCTGGGACATCTGGCATTTCTTGTTCCATATATGTTAAAAGTCTTTGTTGTAGAATTTTGAGTATCCCTTTGATTACAGAGGGGATTAAAGCGATTGTCCTGTGGTTAGTGTAATCCCTCGTGTCTCCTTTCTAGGGAACTGGAATGCATATTGAGCATTTTCTATCTGTGGGTAATTGTTTTGTTTTCCATATTTGTTGACAGATTTTAGTTAAAATTAAAATAGATTCTGTCTCTGTAGTTTGAAGCAGTTATATTAGTATGTCATCTGTTCCTGGTGATTTATTTCTTGTACTCTTTCATTTCTCTTTCTAAAATTGTAGGTTCATCTTTAAATGGTACTTCATTGAATGAATCTGTTATTCTTTCATCTCTTTTATATAATTTCTCATTGTATTGTTTCCACTTCACATCAGCTTCTTAATTCTATGGTATATTTCTAATATTTTTCCCTGCAGAAACTTTTATCTTTATCCTTTTTATAACATTGTGTTTATTTTAAGGATCTGTTTGCTTATTCTATCAATTTATAAGTAAGTAGACAGATTTTAAACTTAAAAATAACTGTTTTACTTAATATGTTTCTAAGGCCCTTTCCACACGCGGGCGAAGAAACAGGGGAAACCACGCTGAAACGGAGCTTACCTTAAACCCGGTAAGTCCGTTGCCACGTGGAGCAGCGCGTTTTTGCTGCTCCACACTCATTGGCGTCCCGCGGCATCCTGCGGCGCCCAAAATGGCAGCTTACGACTGGCGGAGGCTCTCCACCAACCGGAGAACCTCACCAGCCGGAAAGCCCGCCCCTGGCAGATCTGCAGGCACGCCCTTGCGCGCGCCTGCAAATCCACACCGGGTGCTGCGGTGGGGCTGCGTGGGGCTGTACGATCATGCTTTTTAAAAACCACCAGAGAAGTGGTTTTTAAAAAGCACGCAGCGGCGCCACTTCCGGGCCCCCTAGCATGGATTGGGGTGTGGAACTACGCAAAAGTAGTCCACCCCAATCCACTTTACGGTGTAGACGACCTCCGTCAGAGGTCACTCTACACTGTTTTTAAACCCCCGTGTGGAAAGGGCCTAAATCTAAAAAATAAACAGTTTTTCAACATGTATACCCAAATTTCTTTTGTTATGAAGAAATCACTGATGCCTCACTCACTTATAAGTCCGACTTGAAAATATTATAGTTGCTTCTCATAACTCTGAACACTGTGCTACGATATATACACATTTTTCTAGTATATTCTGCCTGTTCCCAGCTACTTTCAATTTTGAAAACCAGTTAAAGATATTGTAGTAAGTTAATATGCTCAATGAACAGCCTAATGTTAATGTTACTTGTTTTCTTCAAAAAAAGTATTATATGCCCCATTTCCTGATTAAAGAGTTATTACTAGCAATATGGAGTATCATAAAGGGAAAGCATTACCCTATTTTATTAAGAAATAAGGATGCTGTTAGCCACATCAGCCCAAGATTCTAAGCCAGAACTCAATGGCTGCGTAATGAGCATGTTGTCCAATCAATCTCACTTGGTCTCCTCCTGCAAACAAGCTCACTAAAGTAAGTAGAAATTTGTGTTTCTTCAAGTCATAAACCTAAGAAGAACCTATCATGAGGTTTTCTGGGTCTGAGAGTATGTGATGCACCCAAAGTCACCCAGTGGGTTTCTAGTCACTCAGTGGCCAAGCAGGAATTAAACTCTTGTCTCAAGGGTCATAGTACAATGCTCAAACCACTACACTACACTGGTTCTAAGTAGAAACTTACCTGGATGGAAAATTTTAGTGTCATGTTTGTTTGGTTTCTATGAATTTTGAAGCATAGACCCTTATCATTCATATGGCACTGCCCTCTTTGCTGTTGTTATGTGCCTCCAAGTCATTTCCGACTTGGAGGGACCCGAAGATGAACCTATCATGGGGTTTTCTGGGGGCTGAGAATGCGTGGTGCACCCAAGATCAGCCGTGGGTTTCTGTCACTGACCAGTTAATCAAACTCTGGTCTCCAAGGTTGCATCCCGTCTCTCAGCCCACTACATCATGCTGGCTCTCAAGGAGAGACCAGAACTGGAGGCAGCAGTATATATAAAATTCTAGTAATTTTTCACTCCTCCAGGAGTACACCTTTCATAAAGCTAATGGGTCTTTCCTACCTGAGCCCAAGTCATCTCTAGATACTTTGAATTGCAACATAGATAGATCAGAACAAGACACTGGTGAACTGGAGTGCTTGCATGCAGCCCAAATCAGAGGGAACAGGCAAGTCCAGGGAATGTTGTCACATGATGTCACAGTCTGTGTAACAAAAAGACTCCTGTGATTTTTATCTTGTGAGCCTTGGCTCTATCACACCGCTATCTTTTCTCTTCCCTAAGAAGCTATATGTTGAAGATAGGCTTTGAAACTGGCTTACAATCCAGGCTTTCTAGAAGAGTGAGAAGCGAGGTTGTGGATCTGTGCATAACACTAAAGTTTTCCTTCCCTATAACACTACACTTTAACTACTCACATTCTGAGAAAAAGCCAAAGAGGGACAATCAGAGTTCATGTACCAGCACCTCACTAATTACTAGTAGAACAAATTTCAGCAATTCTGACCAGAGTTCTGTGCTCACACAAGCATTGTTGCATATATATAAGGATTAGAAATTTAAATTTCATATTCAGAAAACCAAAAATATCAGTTTTAGGTCTATTGAACAATCCTGTAACATCACTTTGACTGAAATAAGGAGGCCATGCCATTCAAGATTAAAATGTGAAATATTAGTAGCCATACCTTTTCGACAACTATATTGCAGAAAACCCTTGAAGCTCAATTTACAAATGTGAAATTATTTAGACAGATATTTTTCCTACTGAAAATGAACAAATTTATTATTTTCCAAATCAATGGCCAAACACACAATGCTGAATATTATAAATGTAGCATGGAAACAGGCAGAGATCACAATGAAAGAAAAGAAACAGAAACAATTGGCTTTTTACCTGTTTGTACATTTTATATTTATCATAATTTTATATTTATAAAACTTCAAAACACATTTCTTCCTTTACGTTTTCTCTTCTTTCTACCAACAGAGCTTTGGAAACATAGAATATTACTCTTAAATCAATTTCCTCAACCAGTAATGCTGTTAATGAATATTTGGTAACCAAATTGAGAAGAATATACCCAGGCACATTATATGCAAAAATGTATTTGTGCTCCCTGAAGCATTTAGATATCACAATTGCATTATTAATCTATCAAGCAGCATAAATATTAGTATAGCATCTCAGCATGCACAGTTACTCTGAAGGATGTTTGATTCCAAACAGGCAAGTATATTTGGAAAGAGTTTGCAGTAAAACATGCAGCATGTGGGGGGTGCAGGTATGGTGTGAGGGGCAGGACTACGGCACACAGGGGCAGGGCTACGGCACACAGGGGTGTGGCTACAAGCTGGGATGCCCCCCAAAATATTGCTGCCTGGGGGCGAACCACCCCCACTGCCCCCCTTTCCCTACACGACTGTACAGTGCTATTATTCCACTTTCAACGCCCTATGGAATCCTAGAGTTTGCAGTTTAGGGCCACCCTTCCTAAACTGCAAACTCCAGGATTCCACAGGATGTTGGAAGTGGAATAATAGCACTATAACAGTCTAGCGCAGAAATGGTCTAGGTTCCTGGATTTGCAATTTCAACTGAGACTAATGTTAATGGGAACAGTCAGTTCCACAGGAAATCACAGGAGACTGGGGAATGCATTCCAACAGACCTGACCTAACCCCAAAGTTAAGGATATTATTTAACCCTTCCACCAATTTTAAAGTAATTTAAAGAATAATCAAAGCTTACCTTTTCCACACTAGAGAAACCCCTACCTTTCAAGATGATAAGACTTCAATTGCTCATACCTAACACACACACACACACATAAGCAAGGAGAAGAATCATCTTCCAGCCACACCAAAACTGAAAGATTCCAGTTGCTTCATCCCCCTCATGCCCTTCAAGCAAAGGAAGACTCATTCTTCCAATGATAGTGAGATTCCAGTTTCTCTCTCCCCATCCCCATGCTCCACCTTCTAAGCAGGCAAAGGAAACCCCTTGCTTCTATCCAAGAGCACAGTTGATTTCTCCCCCTTTCAACTATCCCAACCTAAGCAAGTAAAAGAAACCCAATCAAACCAGGTTTTCAGGCTGCTCAAAACTCCATGCCCAAACTCCAAAAATCCTTCTTGTCCTCCCACTTCACTCAACTGCACAAACATGTGGGGAAAGCTATTCATTGTAGGTGAAACTTAATTCATTTATTTATTTCTAAAGAGGCACTGTAAATTGGAAATGTCATAAACTGGGGCAGTGCAAATGTTGTTAGCAAGGTTTTCCACCTCATACAGATTTTCTTCAAGCAAACAACAGTAAATATTTTAAAGTCCAGAAAATCATTTTAAATTGGAATTCAAAGAAACATAAAATTAATTATCCATATAAATATTTATGACAGCTGTGGTAACTAAGGTCTTCTTGTAGTAATCTAATGGTTTAGACAAGCACATAAACTCTTAAACAATGTCTGTCAGTAAGATCTCAATGTATAAACACTCTAGTTGCTTCTACACTTATGTTGATTTGATTCTGTTGCTTTGTAAAGACAAGGTAGTTCTGAATTTGAATTCTCAGACATATCTCACACATCATAGGCAAGCACTGACAAACTCATCACCAATCCGGACCATGCAGCAGCCAGAAATGAGGAACCAAGCCTGTAAATTCCAGCTGGCTCTCTACAAAGTGAAATTTCTGAAAGATATTGAGTTAGATTCTGTTTCTATCAAGGATGGTCCCTAGGTCTCTGGGAATTCCTTAAATGGTTTCCAGTATAGTGTGGTATGTTTCAACTGGAGAAGTGAAAAGAGGTTTATATTGGAATTTCTATTACATGAGGTAATTATGTAAGTATATAATTACATAGTAAATTATTTTATAGTAAGAGTATACAGAGAACAGATTTTATGACATCTATAACATAGCTGTAGAAAATGACATTTTCTAGTGACATTCTAATGACATTAGTTTGATCTCTAATCTTTATATGGATGCTTCTATCTCTATAATAGATGCTTGTTCTAAAATGCTCTACAGCAGTTGTTCTTAACCTGTGGTCCAGGGACACCCAGAGGCTGTCATGTCCTCCCTGAGGTCCATGAAGGCTCAAAGAAATGTTACAAGCTTTTATAGTTAAAAGAGAGAGGGAGGGAGGGGGGAGGGAGATAAATTTTATGGAATCATTTGGATAAAAATATTATAACAGGAGTGGGTGCATTTACTTATTTCTCCCTTCTATCCAAATTTGAAGGCCCTTGATGGGCAACTTTAAATAGATACTTGATGCACTTTCAGGTTTTAAATCTTGAGTTTAGTCTGGGTGATCTATGGCAACAAAAGATATTTAAAGATGGTCCCTGGTAAAGGAAAGTTTTGAGAACCACTGTTCTAGAGAACTTTTAAACTACAACATGTGGATATTAAAATTTGTAATAGATGTGTAATTTCATTTGATGTGCTCTAAAATATTAAACATGTAATCTGAATCAACATAAACTCTATAAAGTTGTAGTTATTTGTTGTTAAGATGGCTTTGACTTATTGCAACTCTATGGATGAGAGATCTCCAAGAGTCTGGCCATCAACAGCTCTGCTCAGCTCTTGCAACCTGAGTGTCATGTCTTCTTTGACTGAGTCAATCCATCTGTAATAGGATCATCTGGTCTTCCTACTATCTTCCACTTTACCAAGCATTGTCATCTTTGCCAGTGAATCATAATATGTACAAAATAGAATAGCCTGAGCTTTCTCATTTTGGCCTCTAGGGAGAGTTCAGGTTTGCTCTTAAGACCTGTTCACTTATGTCTTTGGCACTCCATTCTATCTGTAATATATGTTTGAAACAAGGTTATTTTATCCTGTCAGTTTTTCCCATTGTCTAGTTTTCATAACCATAGATAGAAAATTGGAAATACAATGGCATGGATGAGTCTGATTTTGGTGTTGCACTAGTTCCTTCACTGCTGTTTCTGGAAATCCTACTCTTTTTCTGATTTCTTGACTTCAGTAGGCTCTCCACATTTGCAGGTCTGACTTTCATGGATTTGATTATTTGCAACGTTCTTCCATCTCTGCCCCCAGTCTCAAGTGCTTCTTTTCTGGGAGAACTTTCCCTCTCTGTGGCTCCAATCAGGCCATGAAACCCTTCAAAAACCTGGTTCTGGTCCTCCTCCTCCACCACCAGCCATTGCCTGGCTAGCTATGAACAACTCACAGCACAATTTCTCAGCACCACAAACCCATTCCCAACGCCCTACACACACTCAAGGAAGGAGGAGGGTGAGAAAGAAGAAGTATAGGGCCACCATGCAGGCCCACCACTTTCCTTCTCCTTTCCTTGATCTGGTTTGGACCCTGGGTGCCCTCTGTCCCCACCATGCCTTGGCTTCCATCACACACACGCACATCACATCACACGCACATTTTAATATTTATTTTTCCACTTTTGCGAGGGCACTGTGCCCTAACCCTAGCAAATGTGGAGAGCCAACTGTATTAACTTACTGCCACATTTTTAAAAATCAAATACAAATAGGACTATACAACTGTAATTACACATATTCATGTCTCCGTTCTATAAACAAAATTCCCTAGTTATGTATAGTAAATAGGGAACTGAGAACTAATGAGAGTGAGGAAAACTATCACGGGTAGAACTGTCAAGAGATAAAGCGGAAGAGCTTTGGACATAGTTAGAGCTACGGCTCTATTCCAAAAGTAGATAAGCCTGCATCATTAATAGCACAGTCCTACACAAACCTACCCAGAAGTAAGTTCCCCAGTGGGATTTACCTCAGCTAAGTACATATAATGATTGAGATTTCAGTGTAGCAAACCTAAGCAAGACTGCAGTGTATATAGTGCTACTGACCAGTAACTACACAGCAATCTTCACATTCTTAGTAATGTATATCTCTTGCCCCACCCCACACTACAAAGCTAAGCCTTCTGAGGGAAGACTACAATGCCATCTGCTGGAGTTTTTAATATTCTGTAAACTTTCAGATTTTGGGGGTTATAAATGTAACTGGATACCTAAACAAATAAGAGAAACCTTTCAACTTTTAAGCCAATGAGATTTAAAAAGCCAGTTTTGGGAACCATGATTTTAAGTTGGCTTGTTTACAAACTGAGCATGTTGTTACACATACTGAGTAGAAACTTGTTTACAAACTGAGCAGTTTGCACAAACCCTCACATGTATATGGTTTTTAAATTGTTTTAAACTATTACAACCAGTAACCTGACTTTTAAAAACTTGTTAAACAGTTCAGTAAGTCTTAATCTTTTAAAAATTATTTTTATTGTTTTCAACATTTTAAAATAGTCAGGCTGGTCCTTCTGACTATGTAGGAGAAGAGAAAATAGATGCTAAACAGCTCACTGACTGCTCCAAAGTCGTTCAGGAGTGGCTGTATTCAACACTCCCCTATATTAAGAAGTATTGTAGCTTACAGCAGATCACATCTATCTGGAACCTCAGATAGAAAATTCCACATTCTGTCCCCTTCATCGCCTGGAAGAAATGAACAACACTTCTATCAGAAACCCTGGAGAGCTGCAGTCAATCCTTGTACACAATGTTTAGCTGGACAGACCAACAATCTGATTCAGTATAAGATAGCTTCCCATGCTGCACATGTAAGGTACAGATTATATATATTTTACACAACATTGCATGTAGATTCAACAGCCAAAAAGACTGGGAACCAGAACTTGGGATCAGAGACATTGTCAGGGAAGAATGCAAAAAGAAAGGACAGGCTCATTCAAACAGAGAAGCATAAGTAAAGAATGACAGAATTAGTCAGAATCCTGAACACGACTTTTAGCAATTGTGCTTAGGGACAAAGAGAATTGTTATAATAATGCAAAGAAATGGAAGAAAACTGACTTTAAAAAGGTACTACTAAAGGCCACTTCTATAAGATCCAAGAAATCAAAGGAAAATTTTCAAACCAATAGTGGAGATTCTATATGATCAGCAAAAGAATACACTGCATGATTGATTGATCGATCAATCAATCAATCGATAGATGATGGATGCAATACACTGAAAAACTCTGTAAATGAGATGAAAGGATGAATGATTTTTTTAAGGAAGGTTTTTTTTAATGAACCCACAGGTTTAGAAAGGTATGTAGAAGCTGCTCTCCAAACACCTAGCAGACATAAATCAGCAGGAACAGACGGCATATCTATACAGTTGTTTCAAGCAACAGAAACAGAATCCACTCAAATCCAAACTAAAATCTACCAACAAACATGGAAACCAAAGAATGGCCCACAGATTGGAAAAGTTCAATATACACTCCAGTCCCCAAGAAAGGAGACACCAGGAATTTCAGTAACCATTTAACCATATGCAAACAAAGTGATGATGAACATTTTACAAGAAAGACTTTTACCATATATTGTGTAAGAAATGCCAGAAGTTCAAGATGGGTTCAGAAAAGGAAGAGGCACAAGGGATTATACTGCAAACATATGTTGGATAGTGGAGTGTACCAAAGAATTTCAAAAGAAGATCAGCTTGCGATTTATAGACTATAGAAAACTTGATTATGTTGATCATGAAATGCTATGAATAACTAGAAAAGAAATAAGCATGCCACAGTGCTTGATTGTCTTGATGCATAGCCTATACTTAAGACAAGTACAAACCCCAGGATTCCATAGGATGTTGAAAGTGGAATAATAGCACTGTAACAATGTAGTGTGCAAAGGCCTCTGGAGTTCTCTCATTCATGGGGTCACAGTAAGTCAAACCTGATTTGATGACAATTAACAGTAATTTGAAACATTCACATTTGAGAATACATTCATTCTGACTTTAGTAAGAATTCTGTGAACATAGTAGAGTGAACTTTTGTTTTTTTTTAATGTCAGAATCTCAAATACTTAAAGGATCAGAGCAGAAATATATGGTCAACTCCTCGAGCTTATATCTATTCTTCTTGAATTTTCAAATGCTGACTGGTATGTAATATGATTCATTTGAGAAGAATACTTATTTTTTAAAAATCAATTTACAATGAAATGGGTCTTTTTTTTTCCTGGTATATGAGCAGATATGTATATAGAAGTACACACCAACCATCTAAATAAGTTATAAAGATGTTTAAATACCATTGTTTTGTACATTATTTTATTAAAAATTGCAACATTGAGTAATGGGCTCTTTCCTATCAACTAAAGCCTCATCAGTATGTCAAAATGAAAAAGGTGATGCAATGCTGTTCTTTTTCAGAAAGTAACTTCCACAGGGTAATATATCGTTCTGTGAGATACTTTTCCAGATGTATGCTAAGTAGTCTGGGATAAGAAGTGGGAATCCTGCCAATTTTACAATTAAAACAATGTTTTCTGTACTTTTATGTCAAAAGCATTTTCAGGAACCATACTGTGAAGAACTGGACTTTTTTCTTCATATAAAAAATTATTTGTTTGTATTAAAAGGTCAAGACTATGAGTACTTCATATTTTCATTATACATATAATATTTGCCACACTTGATTCAAGGCATACATTGACCAAAGACACATTTCAGCACAGCTGGCACTGAGTCTTTATTGGATCTACATCGAAAATTCTGACAATCACTTCTAGCTGTTTGATTTCTCTGTGCAGTAAACTCAGGCAGAATTGCAGTTAGATAGCAGGAAAGCTGGATAATAATAAAGCACTTCTTCAGACCTCTTATCTATAATACTTGTTGTATTGTCAGTACTGCACAAAACAGTCCTATTTCCAAGTCTCAATATGGTAAGGATTTACATGTTTGTGTCTGAGAGCGAGAGAATTGTCTTTCCTGAAATCCAGGTTATAAATGACTTGATATATCAGTTTTGAGCAACACTCCAAACACTAAATACCTTTCAACTTACAGCCTTCTCTGTGCATTCTCACACAGCATCTGTAAAAAAGGTGCCAGCTGTCACCCCTTCCTGAACAAACATTGCCTAGACTTGCAACCTCCAGACTAGATCACCATAATGATTTGTACATGCTGAAGATGCTGAAAACTATACCAGGTCCAAAATATGGTTGCTAGATCATTCTCCAGGTGAAAGTCTGAAGGAAACAAACTTAAAGCAAACTTTTAAGTAAATCTTAAACAACTTTACTTGCAGCTAGTTAACTTCAGAACACAGTTTAAAGCACTTTATACCTTAAGACACTGATAAGAAGGCAAATCATTTATTTCATTTCTACAATGGCCTACATACCTTAAAGGCACAGGGTACTGTCTGATATTGGAAGCTAAGTAGGGTCAGCCCCAGCTAGTACTTGAATAGGAGACTACCAACAAATACCAGGTGCTATAGCCTATATTTCAGAGGAAGGAACTGGCAAAACTGCTTCTGAGCATTCCTTGCCTAAGAAAGCCCCATGGTCACCATCAGTTTGCAAGTGACAAGGAGGCACGTATGCACACATGGATGCATGAGGAAATAATTTCAGCAATTTTATCCCCACTCTACAAGAATATGATATAAGATGAATGGTAAAATTCTTTTGTTTAAATAAGTTAAAATAATAAAAGATAGAAACATTGAATAGGCATAAAATACATCTTGCCAAAAATGCCACTTTGAAAGGGCAACAGGCTCTAAAATTCTCAACTTGGGGTTTTGATTAAGAGGTCATTCTAAATCAGTGAAGGTTAGGTTTAACATATTATATAGTCAATATCTTGATCAGGTTTGAGAACAGAATTCCATTCTCGAGGCCAACATAAATGTTGATATGAATATCCAGAGACTAAAACCATGAACTAATGGATGTGAATTACAAGAAATTCCACCTAAACATTAGGAAGAACTGTTTTACTGCAAGAGCTGTTCAATGGTGGAATAGACTGCCTTGGCACGTGGTAAACTCTCTTCTTTGAGCAGAAGTTGGATGGGCATTTTTAGGAGTGCTACAGTCCTATATTTCTGCATGATAGGAAGTTGAACTAGGTTGCCTTTGCGGTATCTTCCAACTCTTAGATTCTATTATCCCTTATGAGTTCCATGGTGTAGTGGCTTCTGTTGCCAGGTTTTTAAATTAGCAATAAGGAGCACTCAAAAATACAAAATACTCAGAGGCAGTTAGTAGGCTACAAGCTGAACATGAGTCAGCAGTGTGATGCAGCAGCTAAAAAGGCCAGTGCAATTCTAGGCTGCATCAATAGTAGTATAGTGTCTAGATCAAGGGAAGTGGTGGTACCACTCTATTCTGCTTTGGCTAGATCTCGCCTAAAATACTGCATTCAGTTCTTGGCATTACAATTCAAGAAAGATATTGACAAGCTGTAACATGTCCAGAGTAGGCAACCAAAATGGTAAAAGATTTGGAAACCATGATCTATGAGGAGCAGGAGCTGGGTATGTTTAGTTTGGAGTAGAAAAGGTTAAGAAGTGACATGATAGCCATGCTTGAATATTTGATGTCATATTGAGGATGGAGCAAGCCTGTTTTCTACTGCTCCAGAGACTGGGACACTGAGCAATGGATTCAAACTACAGGAAAAAAAGGTTCCATCTAAAAATTAGGAAGAACTTCCTGACAGTGAGAGTTGTTTGACATTGAAATAATGCTGCCTTAGAGTAAAGTGGAGTCTCCTCCTTTGGAGGTTTTTTTAACAGAAGCTGGATGGCCATCTGCAGGGAATGCATTGATTGTGTTCTCTTGCATGACATTTCTGGATGGTCCTTGTGGTCTCTTCCAACCACATGCTATTTCTAAGTATAACTTATCTCACTAGGTTAGTGTAGGATTAAAGGGGGGGAAATGGGGGACCAAAAGGGTGTGAGAATGCACTTCACTGTGGAAGGGGCAATAGGGTGTGAAATGGCAGCTCCTCACGCTCCGCTCCCTCACTGTGGCACCGGAAAAGTAAAGAAGGTCTCAGCTGCAAGGAACTAGAACCAAGCAGCAGATACTCACAAATCAAGCCGACCTCCCCATTTCCCTTGGAATTTCCCTGAGTAAGGCAGAAAAGGAGAGGGGAGGTGGGTGCTACTTCCTTTTGAAAATGAAAACATCCTTCCCCAAAGAAGTATTCCTACTAACCTCTGCTGCAGCAGAAGGAAAAACAGAGGGGGAGGGAGGAGGAAAGGGAATCTAGCAGTTCCTTCAAAACTGATTTATATTTTAGGAGCATTTGTGCATATCAATGCACTTCCTCAGATGCAATGACTGAGCAAGTGGACTGATACCCACAGAAGCTCATACTAAAATTTAAATCAGTTAGTCTTAAAGGAGCTGTAGCTTCTCTCTCCCCTCCGCTTTCCTTTTCATCTGTCTCAAACAGGAATTATAATTTTCTTTATTCAGTATCTTTTCCTTCCCTGAAGAACGGTGAGTACAGTGCGGACATAAGAGTGGGAGGGGTATTATCCAGGGCTCATATTGTTTAAATGTGTTTAAATCTAGATTCTAGGGAGTCTACTCAGTACTTCTTAGAGCTATTAGCTAGCCTGGATTCTAACAACAAATAGCAACGACTTGGAACAACTATTGAAGAAAGACAAAGAAGAAAGTGCAAAGGCATGGTTACAGTTTCTTTATTTTTACTGGCATGACTGTATATATAAAGTTCAATAAAAGAGAATTTTCACTGTCTGCCTTTCTTTTCTGGTCATTATTATTATTCCTTTCATTTCATGATTGCTAATGAAAATAATTTTGTTGTAGAGAGGAGAAGGACATTTAAAAATTATCCACACCAAGTGTTAAATATAACAGGTATGTCAATAAAGAAGGGGATCATGTGTACTGCCCAAAGTAATGTTTCATGGAACTGTTGGATGGGCTATGCCCATTGGATCAGAGTTCAATAATATTAAAATACTGAGTTGGTTAAATTAATTGCTCCACAGAAAGAAGGTAGCAGATGTAGAGATCGATGATTCAATATATTAAATATGTAATATGAGACATTAATTTTATGATTTTATAAGGCTGCAATCCTATACCCAGTTTTCTATTAGTAAGACCTATTGAATTCAGCTGGATTTACTTTTGAGTAGGCATACATAGAACTGTATATTGTAAAATGTCTGTAACTGTGTATTTGATGGATTAAGCTAAGACAACATCTCAGAACTCCAAAGGATGCATTCCTTTTCCCTGGAATACAGCACAAAAGGAAGCGTGATTCAAAGCACAGGAAGATACCTGCAGACTTTCTCTTCCTAGGATGTTACCAAAAGAACCCAGATTTGAACCAAGAACTTCATGTTCACAGGTTTGCAAGCATATAGTCCAGGACTTTCACATGCCAGAAGGAAATGGGGATGTGCGATATCTGGCTATGTACTTTTGGAAGCATTATACAGCTCATGAGAAGGCTAGGCTGGATACATATACTACTTATATGGCCATCTGCCCTTGCCTAATCAATAAAATCTCATTTCTGATTTATTACATGTTCTTAGCTTTTTTAAAAAATTGAGTTGCACAAGTCCCAAGTCCCAGTTAAATATCAAAATCTAATTCTGGCACCTTAGCGCAAAGATCATGGCCAGAGAGTACAGAAGTTTGGTTTCTAATATTAGTCTATTTCTAATAGCTAGGAACATTCCACATGCACTTTAGTATCTTTTTTCCCCCACAAGGATGGTCCTACATCTCCTACAGCTCCCAGAACTCTGTAGCCACCATATTCACTGGCTGTGTTGGCTGAGGAATTCTGAAAAACTGTCATCGCAAAAGGTAACTTTGCTAAGCTTTGGTTATATGTAGCTTTAGTTATATTCCAAGCTTTGGATAATGAACTAACTCATAATTATTTCCCTATCTGTGGGAGCAGAGCATGTGTCCAGTTATTGCAACTACTATTTCTGGTAGGTTCTATGAGGTCATAAAATTGGGAAGAACTACCGCAAGACTTGTCCAACCATATAAAGAAAAATACACTATCCCACATAGTTGCCAGCTGCTAACTGTAAATTGCAGAGGCATTTTTCTTCCCCTGTTATTCACAGACAAAAAGGAAACAAAGTAATTTCCTGACCATAGAGGAAAAAATAGAGTTTACCTTGGGAACAGAGAAGGTTAGAGACTTCAACACTCTTTTGTTCCTATGCAAAACATTCAAATGGCCACAAACTAACTAGAACTATAAGTTGATGCCCCTGAGAACTGAATATTTATCTTACCACCATAAGATGAACTACTTTAGCAGACAAACAAAATAATGAAACTGCTTAGAGAGATTCAGAAACAAAGACAAAATGCATCTCCAAAGAAGGACAATATACCTACTTCTAACAGACTGTCTTCAGTGAAAAATATATTAGCATGAAATTGTACGTGCCCTTTACTGAAATACATAGATCACTAGCTTCAGTGTTACTTATTGCAAATTCTTTTCTCAAAAACTATTTTTAAAAGAGAGAACAATCAGAGAACATGCCTGATAGAAAGGCAGTGGGAGTTGCTTTGTATTAATATATTGATGCCATGGCAGCATAGGGACATGAATGGCAAAACACTGCTCTCTCAAAGTAGCTCTGTATCAAATTTATGCCATCAAATCAGGAAAGACACCTAGGTTGTTACTACTGTTCACATCTGGCAGTTTCAGGGAGGTAGGTATGTAGGAATTTGTGCCAAAGATTTCTGAAATCATCCATAGGCAAAGCTAATATTTTGGAAAATGCATAGTATTTATTGAGATAAAAGAAAAGGGGTAGGGACTGAAGTGTTTTAAGAGGAAAACTGCTAATCAGAAAGAAGGGAATGCTTAAATACTCCGTTACTTCTTTCTACTTCTCCCCTCCATGAGTCTTTTTACCTCTAGCTGGCCTCACTTCCTGTTTTGGAGAACAACTGGGAAAAATATTTAAATATGCTTGAAAGAGAGTCATTTGCAAGTGAGAACCAGTGGACAGCTGAACAATTAAGAACTCACCAGTTCTTTCCTGCAGCTGTCCTTCTTAAGCCCTATATTAGCATTATGTGAGAGAAACCCCCTTATTTTCTCTCTAACTTCTAGACCATGAGTGGGAATTAAGCAGCCCTCATCAGCAAGGATGCACTCAACAGATCTTCTTGTAGAGTGTTCACATGAGAAAGGTGACTGGCATCCTGTACCTTTAATAGTTATGTGTAAAAGAATGTTTCATCAGTGAATGTCCTCTTCCACAAAACTATTAAAGGCACAAGTACCCTGCCTTCTTTTTATTTGGCCACCTTAATCTATAGCCAATGGGCACTTGTTTGAACACCAGGAAATAGTCCACAGGTTAGAGCTGTAGTCTCTAACCTATAGGTGGGAATTGTGTGTCCTTCTAAATGATGGACTACAAGTCCCAAGAGCCCAAGCCAATGTACATAATAGTGAGTAATGCTGGGAATTATAGTCCAACAATATCTGGAGGTCCCCATGATTCCTCTGACCTAGACTGATCAGTCTAACTGGCTAAACAGAAAAACTTATGGACAAAGTATAGGTTTTTTTGAGGTAGCTTTTGGTGCTTGTACAACTAGCATTTTGAGTAATACAATAAACACACATACAAGAAAACAAATGCTATGAAACATAGGAAGCAGCTGGCTTATACCATATCTTGTTCTTTCTTCATCTGGGTTAGTACTCTGACCAACAACAGCTGTCCAGGATCCTAATCAGGGTTTCATTGAGGAGGACTGACATGAATAGATAATTTAAAAAGTGAGTTAATGTGCCCCCTCCCCAATCTTTTGTCAAAGATGACTGGGAGATTCTGGGAGATATAGTCCAAAAAATTAAATTTTGAAGCTCTGCAGATAGAATCATAGAATCGTAGAGCTAGAAGAGACCACAAGGGCCATCAAGTCCAACCCTCTGCCATGCAAGAATACACCACCAAAGCATTCCTGACAGATGGCCATCCAACCTCTGTTTAAAAACCTCCAAAGTAAGAGACTCCACCACATGCTGAGGCAGCATATTCCACTGTTGCACTGCTTTTACAGTCTGGAAGTTCTTCCTAATATTTAGATGGACTCTCTTTTCCTGAAGTTTGAAGCCATTGTTCTGTGTCCTGGTCTCTAGAGCATGAGAAAACAAGCTTGCTCGATCCTCTATATGACCTGCCTTCAAATATTTAAGCATAGCTATCATGTTGCCTCTTTACCTCCTCTTCTCCAAGCTAACCGTTCCCAGCTCCCTAAGTCTCTCCTCATATGGCATGGTTTGCAGGCCTTCTGCTATTTTGGTTGCCCTTCTCTGGACACAGTCCAGCTTGTCAGTATCCTTCCTGAACTGTGGTGCCCAAAATTGGACACAGTATTCCAGGTGGGTCGTACCAAAACATAATAGAGTAGTATCACTTCCTTTTACCTACCGGTAGACACTCTACTCCTATTGATGCAACCTGATTTGGTGCATTGGCTTTTTTGCAGCCACATCACACTGCTGGCTTATGTTCAGTTTGTGCTCTAGGACTCCTAGGTCCTTTTCACAGGTACTGTGGTCAATCCAAGTGTCACCCATCTTGTATCTGTGCATTTCATTTTTTCTGCCCAAGTGTAGTACCTTACACTTCTTCCTTTTGAAATTCATTTTGTTAGTTTTGACCCAGCTCTCTAATCTAAGATTATTTTTAATTCTGATCCTGTCCTCTGGGTTGTTAGCTATCCCTCCTAATTTGCTGTAATCTGTGAATTTGATAAGAATGCCCTGTGTCTCTTACCTCTTCCAAATCATTGATAAAGATGCTGAATAGCACTGGGTCCAGGACAGAATCCATGGCACTCCACTCGTCAGTTCTCCCCAGGATGAAGAGGAACCATTAATGAGAATCCTTTGAATTCAGTCAGTTATGCAATTACAAACCCACCTAACAGTAGCATTGTCTAGCCCTTATTTTACTACCTTGTTTGCAAGAACATTATGGGGAACCTTGTCAAAGTCCTTACTGGAGTCAAGATATGCTATGTCCACAACATTCCTTTCATCTACCAAGCTAGTAACTATCAAAAAAGGAGATAAGATTAGTCCATCATGATTTGTTTTTGAGAAACCCATGTTGAGTTTTTAGTGATCACAGCATTCCTTTCTAAGTTGTTACAGACTGCCTGTTTAATGATCTGCTCTGGAATCTTTCCTGGTATTGATGTCAGGCTGACTGGGCAACAATTGTTTGGATCTTTTTTTCTCTTTTTGAAGATGGGGGCAATATTTGCCCTCCTCCAGTCTGCTGGGACTTCTCCCGTTCTCCAGGAATTCTCAGTTCTAGGGGTCCTGAGAATACTCCTGTTAATTTAACACTCTTGGACGTAGTTCATCTGGTCCTGGAGACTTGAATTCACTTAAAGTAGCCAAGTATTCCTGTACAACATCCTTAGCTATGCTGTACTGCATATCCTCTACCACATCATCTGCTCCATTTTCTCCAGGTAGAGCATTGTTTTCTGTTGGGGAGAAGACTAAGGCAAAAAGGTTATTCAATAGTTCTGTCTTTTCTCTGTCTCTATTAGCATTTCACCATTCTTTCCATGCAGAGGCCCTTCAAATGGATCACTTCAAATTGTCTATTCCATCAAACTGAAGACAAGTCTTCTTTCATCTGACTGGTCTGCTTTTACAAAAATAGAACAAGGCAATGCACAAATTTCTAAAAATGCTGAAGAAGCAGGATAATTACATTACCAGCACAGGAAACATCATAATTCATGTCACTGGCTTCTTTTCATGCACCATTGCAAAGTCTGAGGCTTAAATGTATATTCTGTCCAAAACTATATGTGAAAAAGTATGTATTTCTTATCTAGACAGATTCACTTTTCATGATAAAAGAGTGTTCATACATATCAAATGTGTTCAGCTGGGCACATAATCCATATATAAGGTGTATATAACCCATATTGTATTATCATAAGAGAAAAATATACCCAGCTCAGTGACCATAACATTTTTCTCATACACAAACTCATTCCAAAGTATTTTTATCAATATTCTGGCCCTAAAATCTATAAGCATCATGTGTATGACACCTGGGACAGGAAGAAGAAATTAAAATATGAAAAATGCCAATATAAGGAAAGATGGTGGTCATTCTAACCTTTATGCACAGAAAATGGTTGCTGGGGACTTCTTCTTTGCAAAGTAAATTGTGACATTGTGAGTACAACACAAAATTAAAAACACATTTCCTCCAAAAATATTTCCTTAGTCTGCCTTACAATACTAGATTGGGCCATCCAGTTATTCTAAATGGTGGGAGACTGAGAACAAATCAAAGAAAATTCTTCTTCGTATAGTTAAATTATTACATTCACTACCATCATTTATTATTAGATTCACTACCATTGGTGGTGATGACCACCAATCTGTACAGCTTTTCACACAAGAGATTATACAAAATAAAAAAGGATAAGGTTATCAGTGGTTACCAGCCATGATCACTGTATATACTACCTGCAGTCTCAGAATCAGTATTCCTCTGAATATCTGTTACTGAACAATGTGAGAAAGAATAACGGTGCTATTGTGATTTTGTCTTGTTTTCGGGTTTTCCATAAGCATAGGAACCGAATGCTGGACTAGACATACCTATCATCTAATGAAGCTTCCTTTTATGTTCTCATGCTGCTTCTTTCTTTCTCTCTATTCTTGCTACTATGGATTCTTGCTGCCCTATATATCTATTAGGATGCAACAGCAAACTATAGTTTAAGATTATAAGCACAATTCTGCTCTCATGAAGATAGCATCAAAAAGACCTGCTTCTGTTTTCAACTAACCACAGTATGTTGTTATATTTCATAACAACATTTCACAGCTGGATACAAAAGCAAACGATTCCAACATCCTGGAAGAAAAAAAAGGGGAAATGAGGAAAGCCTCAGCTCCAAACCAGTTCACATAGTAAGAAATCACACACCCTTCAACATTTCACAGATGAAAACTGGGGAACATGTGGCCAAACAACATCAGATAGTAGTCAGGACAACAAAAGTTATTAGTAAGGCAGAACACACAAGCTAGAAGACGTAGCAACAGTTTGTTTTTGCCTGAAGGACAAAATTCTGCCCCCCTCTTTTTCCTTTCCTCCCCTAAGTTAATTGCATTTTGAATTCTGTTCAATTATTGAATTGAAATAATCTGAGAAAAAAGGGCAAAAGCGGAAGGACAAAAGAGAAACCAGGGCATTTTGCAAGCTGCCAAAAAAGTGGGACACCAGAGCGTTAATTGGAACTCATGCTGCCACACTGGGACAATTGGAGGGTATGAAATCATTGTTTAGAGCAGGGGTGGGAATAATGTGGCTCTCAGATGTTGTCGAACTGCAACTCTCTCAGCAGCCCTAACCAGAATAGCCAATGGTAAGGAGTGATGGGAGCTACATTTCAACAGCATCTAGGGAGCCACATGCTTCAAACCCTCATTTAGTTTATGTCTTAATGTAACCAATTAATTATGTAACAATTCCTCTCTTTTATGCAGCAATTCCTCTCTCATGTGCAGTACTACTTATGCAAAAATGCATCAGAAATTCCTTCCTATTTAGACTGCCATTCATTTTCTTCTAACTGCCTATGATTCTCAGCTGCTATAATTATTTATTCATTCATGCATCAATAGCAGTGAGTTGTTGTTATTTTCTCCTTTGTGCTCTGGATTTTCCTCCCTACCATTGCTAAAAATGCTGGCAAAAGGTAGTTTCCTCATTGCTGTGCTAAAGATTTTAAAGAGCAGTATGCTCTGCTTCCTCCATTACACTAAAGTAGAGGCACAAGTTCTCCTTTCACTGGTAAATCAATTCTCAAAGGGGGTGCTATTATCCAGAACAAGGCAGCTCTATGGTGCTTGTTAGACTTGGACAAGAGCTGCTCTTTTCTTCTCTGTCCAGTTGTCTGTCAGGAAAGGAGGCCAGTGTCTCTAAGCCAGCCTGTAGCAGCTGTCCAAACACTATCCACTACTTGCAAATACTGCACAGATCTCTTGGAGTTTATGTGTGTGCGTGTGCCTTCAAGTCGCCTGTCGACTTATGGTGACCCCATGAATTCCATAGGGTTTTCTTAGGCCAGGAATGCTCAGAGGTAGTTTTGCCAGTTCCTTCCTCTGAAACATAGCCTACAGCATCTGCTATTTGTTGGCTGTCTCTCACTCAAGTACTAGTCAGGGCTGAACTTGCTTAGCTTTCAAGATCTGATAGGATCCTTTAGGACATTTAGGTTTATACATGGACGTTACCACAAACGAATAGACTGGGGTCTTCTAAACTAATGCATTGGTACTAATATCTGCTAGCCATAGAGAACAATTACCACTCCTATTTCCTGATCTCCAATCAGCGTTAGTTTACATTGATTTTGTTGCTGTTGTTTTGCAATGCATATCATATATATGAAATTAATATGTCTGTATTTTATCATACAAATGCTCCTATAATGCAGTTCTAGCAGCATAAAACAATTCTGTTGGTGCAAGAACAGAACATGCTTGTGAAACACTGGCATGTAATGCAATACTTATTTCATCCACAAACAAAAAGTCATGGGGAATTAACTTGAGCTTTTTCTGAAAGCTGTGCCTTAAAATTTGTATTCCATCTGTCTTACCTGATTTACTCACCCTCACTAAATCTTAAGCAAGGAAACATATTTTAAATAAACATACCTAAGACAGAGGGCTTTTCCGCACAACAACGCTCTCCCATGTCATCCCATCACAATTCCGGCAGCACTTCTGCCAGGATGGAAGCATGTTCCCAATGCTCCTCTTCACATCTGACCAGCTGCCTCCAGAAGGGAGTGCGAGGGACACACTCCGTCCTTCCGGGCTGCAGGGACATGCTCTGTTCTTCCCAAACTGCAGTAGAGGAGGACGCACAGAGATCACACTTCCAACCCTTCCAAATGGTTGGCTGCAATGGAAGTCTTGTGCAATCGATGGAGTTTCTCCATCAATGATATAGCCTGGAATCATGCCAGCTGGTGAACTGAGAAGGGTGGGACTGCAATAATATCCTGCAGAAACGTCATCACAGTCCCACTCCTCTCCTGTCCCTATGCTGGAATGCGGTTGTCATGCAGAAAAGTCAGATTTCTACCTGAGAGATTCTAGTGCAGTGAAATAAAATATGTCTCTTGCTTTAAACTTTAACATTCCCACCAATTTTTGGCTTTATTTATTCCAAGCACAATGTGTATACAGTAGTTTCCCCATATAACCTCAATAATTGTACTTCTAAAGAAAGCAGGTTCAATTATATGTATTTAAAAACAAATCTGTGATACAAAATTGGGTAGGGAAGTCTAACGAGATTCAAATTAGGAAATTACCAAACAAAACCAAACTGTATTACAAAAACACATATACATTTTTTTTCCTAATACTGAAAATAGCAGTATTTCAAAACTAATCTTTAACCACTAACTCTAGGTCAGGGTGGGCAATTGAAGCACCCTATTCATTCTAAATGTTCACTCCAAATACAATTTTGTTCATAAAAATCACATCAATTAGCACCAGCAGATAGCTTAAGATTTACTAAATATTTATTAAGAGTTTGTTACATTTTTACATTTGTTTCAAAGAATAAGACATGTTAAGAAATAGATGTATAAACAATCTATAAACAATGTCAAAAACCAATATGTTCTAAGCCAAGAGAAGAGAATATATATATCATCTGACAGCTTGTTGTGAAGAATTTCATGACACCTTGCAGACAAAATCATTTGCTACAGGCCTGGTGGATGGAACCTTGGTCTCTGCTTATCCATTCATAAAGGATACTTTTCAATTTTTACATTCCAGGGTTTGGAGAGGGTTCTTGCAGAGGTACAAGCACATATGTATAGAAGCCTTGGCCCACTGTGGTTCATAAAAGCAGCCAGGGATGCGGGAGAGACTGACTGAATGGATAAGGAACATGCTGAATGCCTTTGCATCAGGATATATGGGACTGCCTTTAAAGCATTCAGGTACTTCCATGGTTGAAAATGCTGTGGACAGAATGTTGACAACAACCAGTTACACACAGCATATGATTGAGCCTTGTCACAAAAGCTTCATTGGCCATCATTCTATTTCTGGCTAGAATTCCAAGAGCTGGTTGTGACATACAAAGCCATATACATCTTGGATTCAGTCTGTCCAATGGACAATGTTCTCCCACATGAGCCTGCCCAGGATTTGAGATATTTATCAAAGGTTCTTCTTTCAACCAAGGCATATCTGGTGGGAGCATGAGAGAAGGATTTCTTGGTGGCCACTCCCAGATTCTGAAACTCCCTACCAAGTGAAGTTATGCTGGCCTTCTCCTGGTTGTCCTTCTAGCAACAGGCAAAGAGCTTTTTATTCAGAAAGCCTTTTGGCAATTGTCTAGTACTGCATAAAAGAGTTTTTTTTTTCCAAAAAATTATATGGATGCTTTATTTTTCCTTACAGATTGTTTTTAAGTTATGTCGTTAATCTAACCCAGTTTTAACATTTGAATCTGTCTGGGCTTTAATTGTATTTCGTTTAGCCTTGTCAGCTACCCTCAGTCCCATTTTGAGTACAGAAAAAAACAATGTAAATCCAATAAATAAACAAATTAATAAATTACATTTCATGCACTTAAAAAATTATGTCTCAAGTTGGATATGATTCCTTCACATTATGTTATTCCTTCCTTCACTGAAGCAAATTGGCTGCTACAAATGAAAAAGATTTTGCATCTAATCACCAGCAAGATTTTTAGGCTGAAAACTCTTGTACAGGGACTTCTTTGAGGATTCTGGGCTGAGTGCCATAGTTGCATTTGTGAATGAAATGGCATGAGCCATGTACCCATTCCTTTTCTCCCCTTTCACCCCCCTCACCTCCCAAGATTTCACTGAAGCCCTTTACTGCTTCCTTTCCCTGACAACCAGAAGAATCAGCTGCTTCTCAGTGATGCAGAAAGGCATATCATGGCTTCATAAGAATCATCTGCATATTTCTTCTCTGAAGTTTTAACATCTGTGTTCTACACCACCTTGAAATACAACTTTTAGCTGAAAGAGCAGGAAAACTCAACAGCAGCCTAACAGATTGGTCTTTGTCATAGCAACAACACTAATATTACATTTGTATTCTTTTCAAGTTATTCTCATAGCAAGCTTTCCCAATAGTATCCTATGAACTGTCCAAACATCATAACATGTTTTGCTCCAGAGGGGAAAATTCCAACACTTTAAATGTCTTTCAATTTGTTACTGGCAGGACTGGCAGCTGCCATAGTATTTATACACCAGTTAGCTACAGTGGTCAAGACCCCATTTCATATAGTAAGAATTCTACTATTGATGCCAGCAATCAGAACTCTCCTTCATACAAAGCAGCAAATCTACTGATGAGAAAAGCATAGTTTAAACTCTATCTGTTCCCGCGTATAGCATTGTGGAACTCAAGTGTTTTCAGAACATTCATCTGTTAATTTTATTTTGGACTTCTGATTACCAGTTAGTTTTTAGGAAAGGTGAGTGAAGACTTGTATTTATCTGACATAAAGTTTTAGTTCCAGAAACCATGTTTTTAAAACTATAAACGTAGTCTTCTTGTTAAGTTAGCATGAAATCACTTTGCTAATTAGATTTTTTACAGATTATCTAGAATTTAATTTATATTTATTCATATTTCTATAATGGAAAGACATAAAACTTAGTGATGGATAAAAGCTATATTATACAGTTCAGAAAACAAAGAATCATTGAAGGATAACAAAATAGGAAAAAGAATGTAGTGAAAATTGTTTAGAAAATACTGAAAGGATGTTTTTATGGCGGGGGGGAAGCAAGCACCTCTGAAGTCACTATATGCTCTATTAGTGTTACTGTTGCTTTAAGGCAAACTTCCAGAAGCCCCCTAGCACAAATAAAACTGTCACATGACGAAAAGCTAGAAAGGAGCTCATATGGCTTAAGACTGTCATATCCAGTTGAAAGTGCTGGATATGCCAAGTAACATTAAACTCTTGCCAAATAGTCTAACAGGACTCACTCCTTTAGAAAGTGGTCTACTACACTACATCCCAAGCTATCAGATGAAGGGACCGGCAATGTTTTTGTCCAGTGTGCCAGGGACTGGTAGCCTATTTGTGCCCATTGGCTACAATTGTTTCTGCTACAGGGATTAGCAGTCAATGTCTTGGAGACTGATATTGATCCACAAACCATTATTTTCAATAGTGCTGATTAACTGCTTCAAAAATGTGATAAGCCAGACCAAATATCGTATTTGCCGTCATATAAGATGCACCCATTTATACACTGGCAAATACTATTTGCTGGCTATAAGACACACGTATATAAGACACACCCCATTTTCAAGCACTATTGGGAGGGAGAGTGAATCTTACATGCCAGCAAATAGAGTATCTTTGAAGGCTTTCCTGCTCTTTCTGCCTCAAAGCTGTACCTTTCTGACACTACTGTTCCCAGAGACTTTTCTGCAAGGTTACCTACAAGAAACAGAAATGAGGGTCAGCTACAGCCCTATATACTGGAAAGTCTGAGCAGTTCCTTTTGTTCAGCTGCTCTGCTTTCCATTTCCCAGAACTCACTGTGATCCCAGTGCTTACTTATATAACATTCTGCCACCTCTGGCCACTTCTGATACCATCTAATATTCTACGCTCATTAAGCAACTGAACAGCAACTGAAACAGAATGATTGATAAAAACTTGTTAAATAGCTAATTAAAACTTGGTAACTGAAAGGTAACAATTAATAAAAGGCCCCAATAGGTTCTGGCTACATTGAGTTTCCTTCTAGTTTCTACTCATGTTGCTAGAACAGAAGGTGGTCTCAAAGCAAGAGTAACATATAATGGGCCCTCGACTTCTGTGGAGGTTTAGGAGCACAGGACCCCTGCAAAAGTGAAAAAACCACAAATATCTCTAGGCCCCACAAATGGCACCTGGCTCCAAAGCTGCCTCCCCAGACTGGCCACCACCAGTCCCCAAGCCTTCCCCTAGAAAAATCCCTAGATCATCACAGGGGGCGATTTTCCTGTCCACAAGTCCCTTTTCGGACCATCCATCATTATCCCACCACCCCTTCTGGAAAACAGAGTTATTGACTTCCATATGCACTAATCCCTTTTTGGAAAGTCCTTCATTATTCTCTCTCTCTCTCTCTCTCTCCCTCTCCCTCTCTCTCTCTCTCTCTCACACACACACACCAGGAAACACTGCTATAGACTTGCATATGCTCAAGTCCCTTTTTGGAAAGTCCTTCATGATTCCACCTACTCCCACCTACCCACCTCAAGGAGCAGAGTTATTAACTTCCTTATGCACAAGTCTCTTTGTGGACAGTACTCATAATTCTCAGCTTCTGGCAGGTGATAGGGTTGAGGCAATTTGTTTATAATCAGATTTGTGGAATTTATACCAGCCAAAGTTGAGGGCCAACTATACGTTACATTTTACCATCCTTGGTTACCATTATTGGTTAGCAAAGGGTGTCAGGGTTTTCAGTGAGAAAATCAAACTTAGCTCTGTTCTTGGTTAGCACCAGCCTTTCCCAATGATGGCCTTCAGATATTTTGGCCTGTAACTCCCATCATCCCTGGCCACTGATTATGCTGGCTGATGCTGATAGTAATCAAAAACACATGGAGAGCATGTTAGATTGGGGAAAGATACCCACCATTGCATAAGAAGTTCTGCATGTGTTCCTCTGTCCCCACCCATCATAGTTCACTGGAAACTTTTTAAATCAAAAATTCTACTTTGCATTTTTGTATGCAACAGATTGTTTCATTAAATACAATATGACTATTTGTACAGATATTTTGGTGTTTAGTTTCCATCAGAGATTCCAAAGTCTGTTGAAATCTTGACATTATCTGCACTGATAGTTGCAGAATACAACCAAATATACAACATTTCTAAAATAACTCAGGGACACCTGAATTCAACCAAGCGTTTCTAAAACTCTAATTATATCAATACACTAACTTGAATACTACAGAGTATTGGAATTACCATGGGAGACAAATATTTTAGTTTTCCTGAAAATATCCGTAAGAAACATTGATCTATGTGTAAAAACGTTGTTCTTCAGAAAGAAATTGTCAGCACAGCAACACAACAAAGTGCAACAAAAATCCATGTTCATTGTTCATTTGTCTGAAGAAAATGGTCATAGTTGTTCAGGGAACAAATACAAAATATATGAACCATAACAAAAACAATAGGAAAAATTCCTTTCCTTGTTTTTAGGCCAGCCTAGCTGCATTCACAGTTGTGTATCCAGTACACAAAAGAATCTGTTTCCTGTGGAGACAGCATGATAGTATGTGGAATGAAATTAACACATCTGTGTAGAATGAAAGGACCAACTTCCAGGCATTATTCTTAATAAACATTTCACACAGTGAGAAAGAAAAAAATAAACAATGAAGAAATTGTTAAAAAATACAAACTATTCTGTGCACTTCATCTTAATTCACATAGAGAACTATTGAGGACAGAATGTGGAAGTTAGTTTAAGTTGACCAATAACTCTACAAATATTATTTGCCTGTCTTATGTCAGTAGTACATACAAAAATGTAGCAACAATATATGCAACAGCTGCACAACTCCCTGTCCCACATCTTGATGTTGGATTTGTGGCTTCAAGAGTGCTAGCACACCAATGTGCTTCAAAATGTAGCAAACTAGACTCAAGTTCAATTTCACAGCTGGCAGATGAAACAGGGATGAAAAGATGGAATTCAACAGCACTGAAGAAGAAACATGATATCTAGAGACTCATGTGTTGCCAATGTGCTCCAATGTGCTGTTAAAAACTACAGATATGCTTCATTAGAAACAAGAGCTAAAAATCCAACTAGATCATTACTAGCATCTGCTTTTCATTAGATGCCAAACAATGGAAGCTGATAGCTCAACTGTCAACGGAGCAGTGAATCTGCTGGATTTTAGTCTGAACTTCAAATAAACTATCCAAGGTGCTGAACCTATTTCAGGGATAGGGTTCAGTTGGCAACAGGAATATAGATGAGTGTGAAGTTCTGTGTGAGCTGAGATGGCAGATCAGCTACTAGCCCCAGAATTTCTCTTGTTGTGTGCCTTCAAGTCATCTCTGAGTTGTACCAACTCTAAGGCAAACCTATCATGGGATTTTCTTGGCAAGATTTGTTCAGGGGGGATTGCCTTTGCCTTCCTATGAGGCTGAGGGGGTATGACTTGTCCAAGGTCATTTTCATGGCCAAGTGGGGATTCAAATGCTAATCTCAAGAATCACAGTTCAACATTCAAACCACTACACAATGCTGGCTCTCAGAAGTTGTCTATCTTATTGCCTACCTCTGCAGAACATGTTCTACTTTGTTTTGTTGAACAAGAGGAAAGCAGAAGTGCAAGATAGTCCAAGCAGAAGAGAAACTTGCCATGATAATACTCCAGTTCTCTATTCTGAGTTACTCCTGTCTGTCTTACTTATCAAAAATTGCTCCTGCGTTAGATATCTCCTAAGTTCCTAGTATTTCAGTGACTTGTTTAATGTTTATTTTTAGATTAACAATTTCAAATTTGAGTTCCTTAAAGAACTCTCAGGTGTGTGCCAACTGGACTTTATCACCTCTGACTTTCTTCTTCAGATACTCTCTTGCAAAAATAACTAGTTTATATATAGGTATCTATATTTTGTGCAGCAAAAGCATAAAGAATTCAGAATACTTTCAGTACGTCTTCAGTTTTTCTAGCCTTCTTGAGTAGTCATTCCAGCTTTTTAATTATCAGTCCAATGTATTTTTTGCTGACTAGCTGATTCTGAAGTATATGAAGAAGATTTAATAGTGTTTTTTGCCAAATTCTTAACCCTCCACTCTCCCAGTTTGCTTTATTAACTTAAATCTTCTAAGTTTGTTCTCTTTTGCTTCCTCATTTTGGCAAGTTTTTCATGTTTTAAAAGAAGCTTTCTTGCCTCTTGTAGCTTCTTTAGCACCCTTCAGATGTTCTAATAGCACTAAATATGTCAGATGTTCCAGTATATAAGAAAGCAGGGTAACACTGCACACTGTCTTGTTCCTTGGCTCTACATGAATTCGTTAAAACACATCTTAGCTGACTACCTTACATTGGTTCAACTTTTCCTAGCTGAAGTAAAAATACATCTATATAAAATTTATAATGGAGTAACAGCCATTAAAATTCATTTATGAGATTATGGGATACATTCATCATAAAACTGTAACCCACATAAAAGCACTGTCCAGTGACAGCAAGATGATTAGATTCCTAAGTCCAATCTAATAAATGTGCCTTCATCTATGTTTGGAAAAGCCATGGTATACTTAGTTCAGAAAATATAACTGAAGTGGAAAAATATTTTGGAATTATGTAAATCTTTCTCTTTTGTGTGTGTTTTTTTATATATATATTTATAAAGTTGATTTCTGTGGCTTTAAGAAAGTGTCAGATAACCCCTTGGCATATACCTATATATAAAGAGTCTTTTAGATTCCTTCCATACATGCGCACAAACTCACACACGCTCATGTAGCTCTCTCTGAAAGTGTATCCTCTTAGGCTTGTTTCCTAACTTTCTTAAATTGAGTATACCTATTAAAGTGATTTTAAACAACCCCAAACTATTTTAAAAAGGTTTGCTCCAGAGACTAAGACAAAGAACAATGGGTTCAGACTACAGGAAGAGATTCCACTTAAACCTCAGGAAGAACTTCCTGATGGTCAGAGCTGTCCAGCAGTGGAATATGCTGCCTCAGAGTGTGGTGGAGTCCCCTCCTTTGGCAGAGGCTGGATGCCCATCTGTTGGGAGTGCTCTGATGTGGGTTCCTGCATGGCAGGGGGTTGGACTGGATGCCCCCTGTGGTCTCTTCCAACTCTATGATTCTATGATTCTATGACCTCTCTAGCTCGCCTCTATTCAAGTTTCTTTTCAACCTCCCCCTCCCCCTTTTTAGCTATGAGCACTGGTAGCTGCTGACATCCATGTCAGTTTCATGGTTAATCTGCTATGGATTTCAGTCTGATTTTTTAAAAGAGCTATCCAAGGTGCTGATCTCTATCCTCAAAACAGGTTCAGCACTTTAATGTCTGGAATAAAGTGCACATCAGATTCATTGTGTGGGAGCCACCAGCTTCTACTGGTTATAAGAACATAAGGACAGCAATGGATGAGACCCAAAATCCCTTGTGTTTCCTCAAAGGAAAATCAGATGCCTACGGGAAATCCACAAGCTAGTATTGAATGCAATAGCATCCTCTTGCTTATGCACCCACGCAACTCGTATGGAGAGGATAGTCATGATGACTTATCTTCCATGAATTTGTCAACACAGGCAGCATCACTACATCTTGCAGTTACAAATTCCACAGTTTAACTTGCTGTGTGAAATTCTTCTTTTTTTTCTGACCTAGTGTTTGGTGACCCTCCCCATATTCTACTATTATGAAGGCTAGAGAAACAAATCTCCCTACTATACCAGTGCAATATTTTATACAGCCTTACAGCATTCCATTTTATTTACCTTTTTTCCTAAGCTAAAAAGCTCCCAGTGTTGTATAGCATTTCCTCATAAAGGAGAGGGGATTACTCCATACCCTGTACCATTCTGGTTGTCTTTTTCTGCACTACTTCATCTCTACGATATCCTTTTTGAGGTTTAGTGACCGGAACTATACATTATTCCAAAAGGAGTTGCATCACAGATTTCATAAAGGCATCTATTTCTTTGGTAACAATTCCCAGTATAGAATCTGCTCTTTTAACAGCACACTAGGTCAATGTTTTCATCAAATTTTATGCACCACAGTTCCAAGATTTCTTTCCTTTGGCATTATCTGGCAACTTGGCAACCTCATTGCTCATTCCTAAATCCAGATCATTTAGGAAACATTAAAAATCAGTGATCCTGGTGTAGCTCTTTAACAGACTTCATTAGGTACATCCTACCATTGCAAGAACTGTTCTTTTGTTCCTGTTCTCTTCTTCCTGCTCATTAACTAGCAACCTACATGTATATGTAAAATGGCCTCCATTCTTATTCCAGGACTACAAAGTTTCCTCAGGAGTCTTTAATGAGGGGCATTGTGAAGCTGTATCCTCATTTAAACTTAAATATGATAGTGTTGGATTAGGAAGGGATTTTTCACACAAATAGACCCATACATACCACACCCTCCAACATTTCACAGATGCAAAACAGGACACATGGTCAAGAAACACCTAAGTGTGAAGATGGAAAAAGTTATGAATGAGGAACAAGACATAAGCTAGGACAGTTTGCTTTTGCCCAAGTCTCCTGGAAGGGCAATATTCCACCCCCTCCTGCCCTCCCCCTGAGTTAACTGAATACAAATTGATTTTGCACTCTTCGTCCCACACCGCCCGAGCATTGCGGATGGCGGGGGGACGGCCTTTGCCGCCCTCCCGCGATGCGAGATTGCGTCGCGGTGGCCGACGGGAGGAGGCGTGGCTGGGCATGGTATTTAGGGCCTGCCCCGCCTCCTCGGCGGCCATTCGTGCTGGTTCAAGGCGACGAAGCAGGAGGACGTCCTTACGCTGTTTTCTTGCGCCAGGTGGCCCTCGGCGGTCGTTCCTCCTGCTTCTTTGCCGGACCCAGGGACAGCCCAGCCTTCGCAGCGGACTCGGTGTGGGACGGCGTTGGGCGGCTTTTCGGCCAGCTTCGGCGCCTTTGCGGCTTCTCGGCTTCCTGGGCTGTGGCTGGGCGGGCGGCTCGCCCGGGACGAGGAGGATCCAGCGGCCGCCTCAGCGGCCGCTTGGGTAGGCCCGCGGCAGCTTTGCGCGGCTGCCGCAGCAGGGCATCGAGCGGCTAGGGCTGGGGTGTTTGCGGGCAGGGGAGGCATTTTCGCGGCCTCTTTGCCACCGTCCCGTGGCCTGGGGGGAAGGGAGGTAGGGTGGTCCGGACTCGGCCTTCAGCCCCTTCGGCCTGCCGGGAGAGCCGTTCCCTCCCCGCGTGGGAATTTCGGGAGCCTGTTGCGGCCGCGTTGGCCCTTGTTTGGGGCCGCAGCCAACGCGAGCGGGCGGGCCGCGCGGGAGCCTGGGTTGCCGAGCCTTACACGGAAGCGCCGCCGCCGCCCGTAGCGGGTAGGCCGCGGAGGATCCAGCAGGCTGGCCTCCTCACCTGCGGGGTGGGGCGTCCCTACGGGGAGCATGGGAGGAGGGGAGCAACAGGCGTCCTCGCCTGCAACTTGGGGAATCTGTTTCGCCATAGTGGGCCTTTTTGAGTTGCCCCCCCTCCGTGTTTGGGGCCGCCGCCGCCGTGAGAGGGCAGGCCGCGCAGCAACCTAGGTGCTGCTGCCGCCCGGAGCGGGCAGGCCGCGGACGATACAGCAAGCCGGCCTCCTCGCCTGCCGGGTGGGGCGCCCCTACGGGGAGCGTGGGAGGAGGGGAGCAACAGGCCTCTAAAGGCACCTAGTGGCAACCTCGTCTCGGCTGCAGCTTGTCTCGGCTGCAGCGGGCCTTTAGGGTTTTACATCCAACCTTCCCCCCCCCGGAACGCGGGGAGCCTGTCGGGGCTGCAGCAGGCCTTCCGGTTTTTTTTTTGTTTTTTTTTTGCATCTACCCCTCCCCTCCCTGCAGCGGGCCTTTGGGGTGTGGCATCAGCCCCTCCCCTCCTTGTATCCTCTCTGTTCCTACGGCGCGTTTGCTCCCTCCCCCTGCGGAACATAGGGTGGGTGGGCATCTGAGAAACAACCCCCTAGGGAGGCGGTAGGGTGGCGTAGCTGAGTCCCCTGGGTAGGATTGGGGTTGTTGTATCGCCCCCCCGCTTCCTACGGCGGCCCCCCCAGGTACCAGGGAGGGCGGGCGGCGGGCACCGGCAGGGGCCCGCAGCATCCATCCTCCCTCACACATATAAAAAATAAGTAACAAGCAAACAAACAAACAAACAAACAACTTGAGGCAACAAAGACGCCAGCCCCAGGTTCCCACCCTAACAGATAAAGGGCCCAGGCATCTGGCTGCACCATGCCCTCCAAACGGGCTGCCACTAAAGGCAAACAGCCGCCCAAGAAGGCCACACCGGCAAAAAGGGCGGCCGTGAGCAAGGGGGCCACTCCTAACAAGAGGCCAAGGACGGCCAAGACTGCGGTGGCCCCGTGCTCGTCGGCAGCATCCTTAGAAGAGGGGTCCAGCAGGGTGGCACACCTTTTTGACAAGTTAGATGCCATTGAGAGAGGCTGCCGGGCATCCAGCCAAGGTAGAAAGGGGGGGATGGAACTATTGCTGTTAAAACATGTGACTTTGACCAGCTTGTGGCTAGACTAGATGCCCTTGAACGGCGATGGGGCGAGGGAGAGAGTTCATCCGCGTCGCAACCTGGCTGTTCGACGACAGGGCCCCCGGAGGAAATAGAGGCGGTAGCAGAGACGGCTGGTGAGTACATCACACCTGAAAGCGGCACTCCATGGGTAGCAGGCCCCTGGGAAGTTCGAGCACCGCCAGGAAACATGGTCTGGGGCCCGCCAGCGCCAGAGCCTCTGGCTTTGTATCCACCCTGCCCCCCGGGGGGACTGCAACCTCCACACAGCAGGTTCAGGTGGCAGCAAGGAGCTGCAAAGAGTGTCAGGGAGCCTCCCTGGGTGGGGGAGGGGGGCAGCAGGAGTCCGCCAAGGAAAAGGGAGCAGAGCAGCGGGCTGGGGGGAAGCCTAGAAGTCTTGGCAGCCACCTCAATGCAGCCACGGTGGAGAAGATACAAAAAGGGGAATATGTAGACGTGTTTTCCCTTCTGTACTGGGATGTAGATAAAAAAGAGAAGGACGACATGGATGTGGGAGAGAGGGAGAAGCTGAAGAAGAGAAAGGTAGAGAGGAACTGGACTAATTGTTTCTCAGGATACTTAATTTACATGGATGTGGTCCTCAAGGCCAACCCTTCACGGGCACACAACCTGGTGGCATACTTGAATACCATATGGAGGGCTCAGTTAGAGTATTCGGGGATGGGATGGTTACACTATGATGAGCGGTTTCGGATGTTGGCGGTGACTGACGCAAGTTTGTGCTGGGACCGCATCGACACCGAAATGTGGATGCAGTCAATGGGGCCTGGTCGCCCAGTTTTTGGGGAACGGACCCACTCTGGGCATCTTGTGCAGACAGGCAAGACGGGGGGTCCTTTCCGCACCCAGGGCCCACAAGAACAGCAACCCGTTCAGATCTGTTGGGAGTTTGGGACTCAGGGGTTTTGTGCACGGCGCCCCTGCAGGTATAAACACCTGTGTGGGATATGCTGGGGCCCGCACTCGGCCCGCAACTGCAACAAACGAAAAGGCAGAGGGTCTGGCCCCAGGGAGGGGGCTGCAAAGCGAGGCCAGGGGAATCAGCAGCCATTTCAAAAAGGGGCCCAGTCCAATTAAGTTGGAACCGCTACAGGCCTGGCTCTGTGTATATCCGAACCGGGCGGCAGCTCAGTATCTATACGAAGGATTTTCAGCAGGTTTTAGAATTCCAAGTAGGGGCCCCCGCATGTTTTACATGGCCAATAATCTTAAATCGGTTATAGGAAAGGAACACATAGTTAGGCAAAAAATAGATAAGGAGGTGGCAGAAGGTAGGGTGCTAGGCCCATTTGATCAGCCCCCCACTCCTACTGTTAGAATTTCCCCCCTAGGTGTAGTTCCAAAAAAAAAAGCACCGGGCGAGTTCAGGTTGATACACCATTTATCATACCCGAACGGGCAATCTGTTAATGATGCTATTTCGGCGGAGCTTTGTTCCGTGAGGTATACCACCTTTGACGCAGCCGTTCGAACTGTTCGCAGACACAGAGTGGGAGCTGAGTTAGCCAAAGCAGACATCAAGTCGGCTTTCCGCCTTTTACCTGTTCATCCAGACGACTTTGAGCTTTTGGGTTTCGCTTTTGAAGGGAGGTTCTATCTTGACCGATCTCTCCCGATGGGATGCTCAGTGTTGTGCTCTGCCTTCGAGTCCTTTAGCACCTTTTTGGAATGGGCCACCAGAAAGAAATCAGGCATGAGGGGTGTAGTGCATTATTCCTGTTCGTAGGCCGTGGAGGTTCAGAGCAGTGTACTTTCCTTTTGTCTGAATTCACTTCTTTGATGGATGAGCTAGGAGTGCCTTTGGCACATGAGAAAACAGAGGGCCCCACACACAGGCTCACGTTTCTGGGTATTGAGCTGGACACTCTCAACCAGACCAGTAAGCTACCACCTGTTAAGGTTCAGGACCTGCGGTCAAGGGTGGCTTCCTTCCTAGGCAGGCGCAAGGCAACACTCAGGGAACTCCAGGAGATCCTAGGGCATCTCAATTTTGCTTGCAGGGTCATAGCGCCTGGCAGGGCTTTCCTTAGGCGGCTCTGTGACGCCACCAAGGGCGTCACCAAGCCTCACCACCGAATTAGAATCACCAGGGAAATGAGGCTGGACTTGAAAGTTTGGCAGGAATTTTTGGCAGATTTCAGTGGGGTTTCCTTTTGGCGGAATGAAATCCTGGTGAGAGATGCCCAGCAAATATCATCTGACGCAGCTGGTTCCATCGGCTTTGGTGTCTTCTTTGGAGGTAGGTGGTGTGCTCAGAGGTGGCCCCAGAGTTGGGTCGAAGCAGGCCTTACTTCGGATCTTACATTCCTGGAATTTTTCCCTATACTGGTCGCGGTTCATATTTGGCCGCGTGAGCTGGCTAACAGCGCTGTCCATTTTTGGTGTGATAATCAGGCCATGGTCAGCGTGATAAATAAGCTGTCTTCAAAGTCACACCGGGTCATGAGATTGGTTAGGGCATTCACACTTCAATGCTTGCGCTTCAACATTCTTTTCAAGGCTGTTCACGTAGCAGGCGTTGACAATTCCCTGGCAGACTCTCTTTCCCGTATGCAGATGGATCGCTTCCAGGAGCTGGCTCCAGCCGCTTCACCCCTCCCAGAACCAATGCCTGAGAGCCTGTGGAATCTTGGCGGGGTGAGGTGACCAGGATGATTGGTATGTCTATTGCACCTAGCACCATGAGGAGTTACAGTAGAGCGGCCAAGGAATTTTGCAGCTTCCGTAAGTCTGAGGGACTACAGGACGCCTGGCCACTCCCTGTGGACCACATATTACAGTTTTGTGTAGCTCTCTCGCAAGCTGGTCTTTCCCCTCATTACATCAGGTCCAAAATGTCGGCCTTAGCCTTTTGGTCTAAAACAAGGGGCCTGACGGACCCCACGGGTGATTTCAGGATACGTAAGTTTATTGAGGGATGCGTCAGGCTGCACGGAAAGGTCCGGGATGGCAGGCAACCGCTTTCTCCAGGTATTCTGAAGGGTCTGGGCGAGGCGTGGAAAAGAGCATTGCGGATGGCGGGGGGGGCGGCCTTTGCCGCCCTCCCGCGATGCGAGATTGCATTGCGGTGGCCAACGGGAGGAGGCGTGGCTGGGCACGGTATTTAGGGCCCTCCCCGCCTCCTCGGCGGCCATTCGTGCTGGTTCAAGGCGACCCACCCTCCCCCCTATGGTTTCAGTGTAAGACAGCTGGTCGCTTCGGGGCCGGGTAGGAATTTTTTCCTCCCTTTATGGGGGGTTTTTTGCCTACCCTACACTGCGCCTGGGGCGGGGTAATTGGCTCACAGGGTGGTGTCTCAATGGGCATTAATCAGGCTGCCACTACTCCCGTAATCGTGCAGGCCGGCAAAGGGGGGGGGCTTGAGGTTCGGCGTGTACCTATGGCACCCCCTTTCGGGGTGGAGGATAAATCCTATCCTTGGGGAGGGCCCTGGGATCACCCCACTTGCTGCGCAGCGGGGTGTGGACTTGGGGCTCCCTTCCAGACAAGGGCTGGCCAAAAGTCATCTTGCACCTTCAGCGGTTGGCTTTGGGGCCCGGTATCTCGCTCAACGGGCTAGGGGAGATGGTCGGGAGTGGCCTCTTGGCCCTAGTCCGAAGGTGCTGTAACCCCCCCCCCATTATTCTGCTCAGGCCAGAAACTCAAGTTTATGTTCAAGTTTAAGTTCAACCCTTGTTAATTAGGCATATTAATAAATTGCCCTAGTTCAACCCAAGCTCTGTCTGCGATCTCGTTATTTCGTGGGTAGGGTGGCAATGAACTCAGTTTGCAGAGATTGTAGTAAGCTGAGGACAATGAGAGAACGTGGGAGAGGAAGAGAGAAACTGGGACATTTTAAAAGCAGCTAAAAAAGTGAGACAACGGAGGACTCATCAGGACTGACCTTGCCATATCAGGACAGGTCGTAAGGTATGACATAAGCATGACATAATTACAATAGCAATTTGAAAACAGAACTTTATCATGTCCAGGGCACTTTATAAAACTGACTCAAGATTTGATTTTGTTTCAGTCAGCTTCATAACTGACTAATCACAACAATCTGTCTTATCATTATATCATGACCCAAATGTACACTTTCCCCATTGATTGATCTCCCTAACTTCTTTTCCTCTTTCAAGACCACTGCTACATTTTTGGTGAGGGAGATAACTGTATGCTCCACTACTAGACTATGAGGTGAAGGGTTTAGCTTCATACAACAATTCTGTAAAGGAATAGTTTCTCTCACGTATAGAATTCTCAGCCTTCTTTGACATATGGAGAAATACCAATGACAATAAACCCTTTTATCTTTCAATAGATATCACTGTATAGCCATAATCATACTTCACTCATTCTCAAAGTTCTATGTGGTTTTTAATATGCCTCTATCACTATACTCTCTTTCAGTTGCTAGGACTAATTCTTCCTTCTTCTTGCCTTGGAAGCTTCTGGCATCACAATATAAACACCTATTAACTGCATCACTTTGGAATGTCTCTTGTGTAAAAAATCTTCCAGTGACTCTTTGGCCCTTTTGAACAGCTCTCGTTGGTTTGCGTGAGTGCACTACCAAGTTCTAGATTATCACAATTTTGAAGGCCTGGAAAGTTTCAACTATAATCTCTAAGGGATGAGCTGTCTCATACAGGAGCCTCCTCAGCTCCTGTCAGTGTTTCCCTGATTAAAATCCACTCTATGACCTTTTCCTTATTAAGTGCCAGGAGTGTGGTTCCATAGCACTATCTCTCTTTGTTCAGTTTTGGCTTATCTCCAAATTGTTCCCCAGTGCCTAGCAAATATAAAGCTTTCCAGCCTCTGCCACTGTTTCTAAACCTTTCCTCCCCTCACCACCATCTCATGCCTGTCTAGTTTGATCTGCATGTAGAACAGATAATATTTTCCAAATGAGCTACCCTGGATTACTGGCCTAAACAGAATTTTATTATTATGACCTCAGGCATATATCTCCCATGTTGTTAACATGAACTATGAACACTCACTCCCCTACTACCCATGTCTTGACATTGCACAATGCCCACACCACACAGGCATGATGTCTATGGACTGACTTGCCACTGACACGTACCCATCCTAATTAGCTAAGCAGAATTACCTCTCAAAACTCTTAATGTGCTATACCATTTATTTAGTTTTCATCTACAATTACCATTTATTTTATTGCTTATCTGACTTGGCTTTTTCCCCCTCCAACACCTGCTCTGGGGATAGGTTTGTCTGTCACTGGAACTCTGCATTCCTGGGATTTCCTCTTAAACCACCCTTTAGTTTGTACTTGGGGAGAGCCAGCATGGTGTAATGGTTTGAGCATTGGATTATGACTCTGGAGACCAGGGTTTGAATCCATTCCCCAAGCCATGGAAACCCACTGGGTGACCTTGGGCATGTCATATTAACTCAGCCTCAGAGGCGGTCAAGGCAAACCCCCACAGAACAAATCTTGCCAAGAAAAACCAATTTTCTTAGAGTCGCTTTAAGTCAGAATCAACTTGACAGCATACAAGTTGTATGCTCCATCATGCCTAGGCCAAGAAGGCCCTCTATCCATCCCAACAGCCACTGCCCTGGCCACAGAAGGAGAGGGGAAAAAGCAGGCATAGCTCCATCATGCCCAGGCCCAGAAGCAGATAAAAGTCCTTCCCTCTATCCCACTGTCACTGCTCTCGCCTTGGAAGGAGGGAAGAAGAGGTAATATCTTCTGGACTTAATCCCCTCCCACACTGCCATCCTCTTTTCCCTTTGTGTCTTGTCCTAATTAGATTGTAAGCCTGGGGGCAAGGAACTCTTTTGTTGTTCTTTTACCTGCAAAGCACTATATAAGGTGATGGTACTGTATCAATAGATGACAAGGAGGAGGAGGAGGAGGAGGAGGAGGAGGAGGAGGAGGAGGAGGAGTAATTTGTACTTGTCACTCCCAATTAGTGTAGAAAGGCCTAATTCTAAAAAAATCTTGCATATAACTATCCATTGTTTTAACTGTATTTGGTTTTAACTTATATTATGAGTCACCTTGGGTCCCATACTGGGTGAAAGGTGAATTAGAAATTTAATAAATAGATAAACAATAAGCAAGTCAACCCATATAGAGTTCCACAGTCTTGCTAATCAACAAATGCAAAAAGATCAAATTTGTACCAGTGTTGGCAATGAGGATGTGGCAGCCACAAGCCCTCACCAATGTAAAAGTTTTTCCCAAATACCAAAGTATTAGCACCAATAATTCTCACTGTTTGAAGAGGCTGGGGATGCCAGAAAGCCAATTCCTACTTACAGAGGAAGGAAAACACTAGCTAGCATGTGCTAGCCCTGAGCCCAGTCTGGTGCTTGGAAATGTAAGGTAGTGCAGTGCTAAAGCACTAAAGAAATCCGTTAATTAATAAAACTTTAAGGGAAAAAAAAGAAAATTACTTTGCTAATTTATTTGTTAATTAAGTAATTTGTTAAATTATTGACTTGTTAAATAAAAATATCATTTAAAATGACTAAAAGTGGCCAGTAACTTTCTCAAAAGTAACATTAGCCCTTTCTGCAATAGGAAAGGGAATCGCTCCGTGCCGTCACCTCCCGCTTCTTCTGAGGTCTGAAGTAATGTGGACTGTCCCTGAAGCCCTTCCTTGGTCCAGGGCGAATCGGAGCAGTGCATGGTCTGTAGATCTGCACTGCTCCGGCTTCCAAAATGGCGGCTTCTGGTTGGTCATGGGTCCCGACCAACCACTGAAGCTTGCCACACCTAAAGCCCGCCCTCCACAGATCACAGGCTTGCATTTGTGCGAGCCTGCAAATCTGCACAAAGGAGCAGGAACGCAATGGTGCGTTCCAGGAAAATAAAGATCTGTTTTTTCCAGCCTTTCAAAAACACGCAGGAGGATCACTTGGGGTCATCTTGGAGCGGACTGAGGTGCAGATTTCCGGTAAGTAGTCCGCTCCTAGTCCGCTCCAAGGTGCAGACAACCTCCCTGCGTGGACACACTGCCCTGTTCTAATTGCCCTGTGCAGAAAGGGCCATTGTTGCCATAAAGTGATTAGAATTATAAATTACAGAATGCTGTTGAACAATTTTAACAAATCAGAGGTAAAAAATTAATTTTAAATGAATTATTTCCATGTTCTGGCCTAGTTCTATGCATAGCAATCAGGTTAGGGTTATTAATGTGTACTGTAAATTGACGGTGTCTCCAGAGATATGTGAACATGGAGAAACTTCATAATTACTAATGTGAAAATGGTTCCCTAGATTTAAAAAATAATACTGTCATATTCCAGGAGATGCAAGCTGTTTACAGATATTCTGTTTCTTTTCTTTTAACAACTATGCTCTTTTCCAGTGCACAGCACAGTCCCATGCATGGATACTTGGAAGTTCATCCTACAGTAGTTAATCATCATGCCCAGAACCGTCAATCATGTCTAATGGGATATACTCCCTAGTAACTGCTTTCAAAATTACACCGTTAATCTCTCTTCCATTTATGCCACAGCAGTCATTCTTTCTGACTGAATTGTCACAATCTTAATGTGATACATTCATTTGTCTTACAGTTTCCCTTTCAAAACTAATTTGCCTCTTTCCTAACTTCTTTAATTATATTTATGAATAAGAAAATTTGTTTATTGTAAAATAAACACAAAGTATAATAAGCATTCTAAATTTATGTTTCAAAATGCAGTTGTAACTTTCTCCTTTCACTCAGCAGCAGCAGTTAGTGGTAGTGTTTGCTCAATTAGTAATAAACAAATACATATGACTGCAAAACTTTGAAATAAAGAATCACAGAATTGTACAGATGCAAGATACCACATCAGTCAGCTAGTATATCCTCCTACCAGTGCAAGAATCCATTACTAAAGTACCCTGCAAGATGGTCACCTAGCCTCCAGTTTAAAACCTGCAATGAATAAGAATTTATCACATCCTAAGGCAGTAGTTTCTACTGTAAAACAGTTCCTGCTGGTAGGATGTTTCTCCTCAGGTTTAGTTGCAATATCCTTTCTTTGTAACTTAAACCCATTAGTTTAGGTCTTTCCTGAAGAGCAGCTGGAAACAAACTTGTTCCATTTTCTACATAACAGATAATTGATGACGGATGTCATACAAGCTCTCAGGTCATCAATACAGTGAACAATGTAAAATAAATAATTTCAGCAATCTGAAATAAGGCAGCCCTTCATATTCTCTAGGCTTAGGGGCACAGGATTCATGCAAAAGTAGAAAAATCACAAATATCAAAATGTGTGTATGTATCTGTGGGAAGGGGGCATGGTGAGGAGAACAGGCAACCAGAGTCCAAACCAGGTCAGGTAAAAAAGATGCAAAGGGGATGAGTTGGCTTGATGGCCTTATGCTTCCTCTCTCACACCCATCTCCTTCCTCTGATGTGGGAGGCATCAGGAGAGGGTTTGTGGTGCTGAGAAATTGGGCTGCAAGCCATCCTTAGCGGTGCTGGTGCTAGATAAGGAGGAGGACTAGATATGAGTTTTTAAGGGGCTGCATGGCCTCATAAGAGCCGTCAAGAGGGAAGGTTCCCCTGGTAGAGAAGCACCTAAATTCAGAGGGCAGGGTTTGGAGAAACTCACAAATAATCAATGTTAAAAGTGGAATAATAGCATTATAACAGTGTAGTGCAGAAAGGTCCCAACACTATTTTACTGTTTGCTAGCTCCTTGTTGAATTGCAGTCCAATGCTCAGCATGACAAGGTGTTCCTGTAAATAAAGTTAATGTAGTTCTGTTTCCTTTTATGTATGGGAGGGGAATAATTATTCTATATTAATAAAGAATGCAGATGGTGCTACTGATATTTAATTCTGAGTGACTAAGCAACCATGTTTTTCCTTATACAGCAGACAAGTTAAAAAAAGCACAAACTGGAAGTGAATGGAAGAGATTATTACTTTCTATGGTAATTGTGTCTGAACTTCCTTTTGACTTTGCATGATGTATCAGCCATACAACTTGTATGTTACAGGGCAAAGGAAAAGGAAATCACACAACCTTATCAAAAAATCACAGCCAGTTGAAGTCCTTTCCTTACCACATTTAAAATATTTCATAATACAGTATGCAGTTTTGCAAGCTATTATGCAGTCACAAATCACAATAGAAAAATCTTTTTCTATGAACAAACTACTAGCTATTTGTAACTAAGATATGGAACAGATGCTAAGATAACTGGCATATAAGAAATTTAAATTTAATTCCCAGGTTACTTTCTGCTGGCATAAACTGGGAAAAGTCTTCAGAGGTCAAGAAACACATTGCATTACATTGTGAATAGTAACAGCTGAATGGAAGCACTTAGGAGCGTGGGTCCAGCTCAATTATTCATATTGCAAAAAGGAAATCATCCTTTTGCCTACATAGGTGTTTGAAAGTTGCTGAACATCCTCCCTTCCAAACAGTACAACTTCTAGACATCATCAACCCAGAACAGATCATCAGTTCTCACAGGTCAACACACAGATGTTTTCATGCAGTAGTGTGCATAAAAGCCTACTGATGCTTGCTCTTGTCTGTGGACTGAGTTACTAATCCCAGCAGTACCACTAAGGGGGGTACTGCATAATACATCTTTGACTGCTGACTTAAAACTTTGTACAAGGAAACTTCATTTTTTTAAAAACAGCACTTTCTAAGACTTCCTTATAATAGTGATCAACTCTCCACAGTTCAATCTAGAACTGGTTTAATCAAACCAAACAATCTTTTTAAAGGCTGCGCTTAGTTTGATGGGGATTTTTAAAAGACTAACCCTGATGTTTGTATATCATGATATTCTTAGGGTCCTCACACATCCCCTTCCATCTTTACAGACATGTTAAAACCCAAGCCCTTATGAACACCTCTACCCTTCTCATTTGCCCTTCTCGTTCAAGATGGAAGGCCTTGCTCCTTAGTGGCAGGAAGAACTAGTAGAATCTTTTGGTGGGACAGGATGAGGGGCAGAGGAAAACTCCATTATGAGTAAGCCAGAATTCATAGGGATCTCAGCTCAATTCCTTCTGCAGAACAACATTCTACATAAATTGTGTTTATGTTTCAAGTGTTATCTTATTTCCAGATTTCTAAACATCTTTATTGATATCACTCTGGTAATGATGGACAGAGAGAGAGAGCGAGAGAGAGAGTCCTCTTAAAGGGGCCATTCCAATCTACTTTGAACTTAATATAGTAAGAGGTTAAAGAAGCTGAGAGTACATCTCAGGATCTACCCCTTTGAAGGAATTACCAGTCTTGTTAACTAGTGTTAATAGTGAGCATACTAAAAGAGAAACAATTATGTAAATCTAGGACTTGGCACAGATTGTTGAATGTCAGTAAATCCCTAGTGAGGCAATCACTTCAATTTTTTAAAAAGTCCCATAGATCTATTTTGGTTTTATGCCATTTTCAGTCAATTTATTTTTCTTTTTACTGTTCACAGAAATGTTTTCCCTAGTGATTTGTTTGGCTTATATTTTTTCAATATACTAACAATATTCATCTCTCTCTCACACACCTTCTCATGGAATCCAAGAAAGACAGCAAGCTTTCAGGATATAGGCTGCCTGTTCAACCAGAAATAACACCCAGCAGGACACTTGAAATACTTGTGGAACGTGAGGATTTTGGACACACTAGTAAGTGTAACACATTTTGGACAAGGTGACAGAAATCTATAATTAAAGAATGGCTGTAATTCATATTCACATTTTTTTAAAAAAATGTTTAGGATGAGACTTTAAAAAATCTCATCTTGGATCATTCTTTACAAAAGAAGAAATTGGCAGCTAAAGCCAATGCTATAAAAAAAATTTGATCATCATAATGATGTTGTGCAATGTCACTACTTCTGCTTGCTTCTTGTGCCTTGATACACCAACACTTTTCTTCATTTTTTTCAGGCTCACATTCTGGTGGACAAGATAAGAATGCTTGTGGCTGAGAAAGATCACTGCTCTTGTACTGCATTATGAAGCTGCTGAATCTTGCTGTATTTCTAGAGTAATCCTTCCATAAATTAACACATAACAGTGTTTGCTTTTTATTGGGGTGGCTAGTGTCTTCCATATCACTGGGGTGGAAAACCTGCTCTGAACTTTGAAGTAGCTGTTCAAGGTACTGCTGAACCCTATCCTCGAAATAGGCCTAGCTCCTTTAAACTTTGAACTAAAACTCAAATTGATTTATCACTCCATTGACATTGTAGTCACCAGTTTGTTACTTTTAAGAGCAGTAGCTGAAAGAATGGAATAAATAGTGGCTGGAGACTTTTACTGTACCTTTTTAACAAGATAAAACAGAGAGTTAGTGTATGGATTTAAAAAAATAGACAGTGTTAGAACAACTGGAATGGTAACAGCAATAGCTCTACCATTTTGTATCCTCTCTTTCACAGGCTACAGTGTTAAAGTCTTAATTTATATATTTTTTTTTCTGAATACACAAATAAGAAATGGAAGGATAAGAAGAACAGAATCTCGTAGAAAAAATTATGAGAGTTTTCACCACAATACATCTTCTAGACTAGAACCCACTTTGTAAGACACATGAGCTGTCACCTGTTTTATCTACTGAACCCTTGGTTTAAGCCTCCACAGAGGTACTGTTAACAACAGATTTATTAAGGAAATTCTAAATAGCTTCCTAGCACAACTCCTTAAACAGAGCTGTGGAAGGGATTTTTCCAGGGCAAAGTAAATCAGAGAGCACAATCCAAGCATGAATTTTTGGGACACAATAAAAACTGGTAACACATTCCCCACGCCCCACATATACAATTTCATGAGTCATGAAAGAAATGCTTCTTTTTTATTCTTAAATGACATTGTTCACATTTCTGAAATTATGGCCCATAATGGAGTTCTTCTAGGATCCCACCAATCGGTTCCTTTTTCTTTTTGTCTTTTTCTTGAGAGGGACAGTATTTTACCAGCATAACGTCCATCCTGACGAAGAATTCTGAAAAAATTGCTATATTGTAACTGTTTTCATACTCCTAATTTTTAAAATCCCACCAAAGTTTTTATTTATATTTATTCCAACCAATAAACAGACCTGCAAACATTTTATAAATACGTTACTCAAATGTAAGCTTTTTTCTGTTTTCCATTGCAAAATCATAGAAAACTGGACAGTAACTAAATAATTCATTAATTTATTTTGGTTTTCTTTGTTGCTATTGTTCTTGTTGTGTGCCTTCAAGTCATTTCTGACTTATGGCGACCCTAAGACAAACCTCTCACAAGGTTTCTGTGGCTGAGAGTGTGTGAAGCCCCCAAGGTCAGCCAGCAGATTCCCATGGCTTAGCAAGGAAATCAAACCCGGAGTTGTTGTCCAGTGCTCAAACTACTACACTAAGCTTCTGTCTGTCAACCTCTTTATATTCCTAGTTACTTGATTTGCATTTATAGGCAGGTATAGCAAAGTGGAAAGCAGAGCATGTAAAAGAAAACTAAATATTTCCTCATCATATATTTTGTTACCGTGAATCTTACCAGCAGCAATGGCTCCTAGGGAACAGTTACAGTGCTTGTTTTTCACACAAGCTATCCCCCTGCCTTGCTTATGCAGAGAGAATGTGGGAACTGTGGGTCATGACAGACCATGACAAATAGGGAAGCATATATCTCTCTACAGTATTTCAACTACAAGTCTTAAGACGCTTCCGCATGAGACTGTTATAGCGCTATGATTCCACTTGCAACATCCTATGGAATCCTGGGGTTTGCAGTTTTGGGAGGGGCCAGCTGGTCCCTCCCAAAACTGCAAACCCCACGATTCCATAGGATGTTGCAAGTGGAATCATAGCGCTATAACAGTCTCATGGGAAATGGCCTTAGTTTAACAGCACAAGCAAGCAAAAATTTTCTGCTCTGGGTAATGGCCTATTGAGAATATTGCTAGGCCTACTATAACACTGTTTTTGATTGGCTCCAGAAAATCTGAAAAAAATCTAGACAATAGCCATATAGATATAGCCAAATAAGTTTCCACAGCTATCCTCAACCTTGACCTGCAATTTAGCCTCATATGTTTTTCTCCCATGTTAGGGGATCCCTTTTCCATAGTTCAAAAAGTTACTTATAAAAATATAAGTAGTTACAGTAACAATTCTGAGGTCCAAATTACATGGTTATTACTTGAAATTTTAAAAAAGCAACATTTACACAAGAGTAACTAAAATAATTACTTTGGTTACCTAGCAAGAGTGCACTGGAATGCAGCAAGCCATCCTCAGCTCTAAATAATGAGCCCACACTTAAGTAACTATAATATTAAAACATACTATGGTTCTCCCTTCACATTTGTGGGTTTGACTTTCACAGATTTGATTATTCATAGATTACTGGGGGAGAGAGGATGAGATGGAAGGAAAGAAAGTGAGTGTGTTCACTCACTTGCTCACTCTCATGGGTGGGTGGGAAGGGAGTGAGATGGGAAGAGGGAGGGTGTGCACGTTTGCTCACTTGCACAGGAAGGAGGGAGAAGGGAAGGGAGTGGCAGGAGGGAGAATGTGTGTGTTTGCTCACTCACAGGGTTGGAGGGGGAAAGAGAAAAGAAGAGTGAGGGTGTGAACTTTCACTCACCCACATGCGCAGGTGGGATGGGGAATGGGATGGTACAGCAGGAGGGCACATGCATGTTTGCCCACTCACTTGGGCAGGAAGGGGATGAGATGGGAGATGGGAAGGCACATGTATACACTCTCACTTGCAAACATGGAGAGAAGGGGATGTGATGGGAAGAGGGAGGCCACATGTGTTTGCTCACGTGTGAATGGAAAGGGGCAGGAGATGGCATTCATGCCTCCTCCTCTTCCCCTCTCATCTCCTTCCCCCCTCCCACCTGCACAAGTGGGGGAGGGAGGGAACACATGTGCAGCCAAGCCTAGCCATCCCACCAATACAGGTATTTTGTGTGTGTGTGTGTGTGTTAAATACGGTTTGTGGGAGCTTCCAATATTTGCAGTTTTTCCACTTTTACATTGGGTTCTGCACTCCTAATCCTCCATGCCCTGTAGAGGGCCCACTGTAAACTTATACTGGAAAAGGAGTAGGATTATCCCTTGTTAAGATACAATCATAATGTGACTAATTAAGCCTTGGCTATTGCAAAAAGGAAATAATTGCAACCAGTTTTTTTGTTAGTACTTACTTCTAATGCCCACCCACTCCTGTATGTTTGGCCCCTGTCCACAAAAACACAGAAAACAAATGGTAAACAGTGGGACGCCATGAAATTTAAATAGTAGCATTTGGGCTCTTGTTTCTTTTTCCTTCTCTCAACCAATCTATTGATGCTTATGAATGCCAGTGAAAGATGACATTTGATATATGTGTTAGTCTTCAAGATGACATGTGAATCTTTTTTCTTAACCAGACTAATGCAGCTACTCCTTTAGAACTGCTGCCAGCTAATGTGAAATCTTATCAACTATACTTTAGGTGTGTATTACAAACACAGTTGTAAATTCTGTCCAAGCATTTTCAACATTTAAAGTTAAGAGTTCGATGTTTACTTTATTTTTATTTCCTGTTTACTAGGTCTAGGGACTGGGTGTATGTTGATGTTTTCATGCTTTCAGCTTTTCAGTGTAAGCAAATCTGCTTTGAAGAATCTTAATTACCTCCGGTATATTAAGGGCAACTGTCTTTTGACATAGTGTTATAGCACAATCTGCTCCAAAAACCATTTGCAAAAGACCATTTGCAATCTAGGAGATCAATATATAATGGTGATTAAATCAGGCAACCCACATAAGTGCATTATCAAAATTCCACTGTCAAAGAAGAGACACAAGTGAAATAATGAGTTCACACTGAAGACAGAGCTTGGAGAGTGTATGAAAACTGATAAACAAGAGCGCATGAAAAGGCATGATCAAAGTAAACAGAAGTAAAGCAGGTACCAAAGGAAGAGCTGGATCTCATATGGGCATAGTTCCTCTAACAAAAAGCCAGATTCATTCTGAATTTGGCTCCATCTATCTATCGATTCATCCATCCATTATTTTATTTACACTCCACCTATTCCCCAAAGCTGGGTCTCAAAGTGGCTTACAATATAAAAAGAAATGCAAGTAAAAACACACATCACTAAAAGCATACAAAAAGTTATAAATAAAGGAGGATTAAACAGTCTATAGAATCAAATGTATTTAAAACATTGATTTAAAAGCAACAAATAAGACTATTATAATATACTTTTTAAAAAAGTCGTTTTCTTGTACAACAATCAGTTTTGGAGGAATGAAAAGGTCTTCATCTGATGAAAGAACAGCAAGGAAGGAACTATCCTAAACTCCGTAGGGCAGTGGTTCTCAACCTTCCTAATGCTGTGACCCTTTAATACAGTTCTTCATGTTGTGGTGACCCCCAACCATAAAATTATTTATTTATTATTTACAATGCCTCCCCCCCAGCAAAGACCGCTTCGCTGGCCAGGAACGGGAGGGGGGGTGGGCAGGGAGGGAAGAGGAGCCGCACGTCTCCCCCGGGAAAAAACTTCGAGAACCCCCCCCGGCTCTGCTTCTGCTTCGTTCTTGTTTCCGCTGGGGGGGGCAGTGTGGGAAAAGTTTCCAGAGTGTCGACCCTGGCCGGGGTGGGAGGAATTCCAGTACCTTTGTCTTTTGCACCAGGCGCAGCTCACCCCCCCAGAAAAGTCCCACCTTGCAGCTCCCCGGCCCTTCCGCAGCGCCCCCCTCCGTGGCGAATTGGGCAGGGGCCGTGGCGAGGAGGGGCCTGCCCCCTGTGCTGCCGCCGCCCACCCAAGCTGGCCCGTCAGATGGGAGGTTCTCCCGGTAGCAGAGAAGGGGAGCGATTTCAGTCCCTTCTGAACAGGGGGCAGGAGAACGCAAGCGCGTGGCTTGCGCTTGCGCACCACCACTGAGGAGGGAATGGAGCCTAAGACCATCAGAAATACGTATTTTCCGATGGTCTTAGGCGACCCCTGTGAAAGGGTCGTTCGACCCCCAAAGGGGTCGCGACCCACAGGTTGAGAACCACTGCCGTAGGGAGTTCCAGAGTCTGGGGGCAGCCAGGGAGAAGATCCTCCCTTGTATTATCAGGAAACATGCTTGTAGGGGTGGTGGAATCGAGAGATGCTTTTCTTCTTAGCTCTCAGGCAGATTCACATGGGAAAATGTGGTCCTTCAGAAAACTGACTCCAGATTTTACATCTTTATATCACCAGCACTGTGAATTGTGCCCAGAAACAGAGTGGCAGCCAGTTGAGCTGTTTTAAAAGAGAGTTCTGAGCAGTCTGCAACCAACTGCCGTTAAAAATCTGGCTGCAGGTCCTTGAACAAGCTGGATCTTCTAAACATTCTTCAAAGGAGGTGTTACAGAGTACATCACAGTAATCTAAATGTAATGTACCTAAGGCATATGATATCATGAACAAATCAGATATTCCTAGGTTCAGTTGACACATTTGTTTTAACTGTGCAAATGCATTTCGAGCAACTGTGGAAATGCAAGCATTCAGGTTCAGAGATGAATCCAGGAGTGAACTCAAATTCTGAACCTCCATGTCCTTCCCTTCAACTGAAGAGAAACATCTCCACTTTGTCTGGATTAAGTTTCAATTTCTTTGCCCTCACCCAGCCCATTACTACCAACAGGCACTGATTTAGAACTAAGAAAGTTTCCTCGAATTGAGATTAAAAGTAAAGATGTAATGATGAACATCCAGATTTGTTTTTCTAGTTGCTTGGTCTTCATGACACTTTTTATTTAGATATGCTCCCAGAAAACTCTGGGGTGTTCTAGGAAAAGATATATTTAATCTGAGATCATCTGGCACTGGAACAAGTGAACTATATTCAGCTACCTTCATGAATTCTGGAGGCAATGAGTACACTCAGGTGTTTCACAGCAAAGGGGATGAACTCTTAAACAACCAAAGAATACCAGTTTGTTTTTGTTTACTTAATGTTGCACCTCAGCAAAAATATTTTGCATCTTTGAAGCACTGAGTATCTTGTCTAAAACCAGTGGTAACAATGCCAATTAAATCCATTTCAATTCTGCCTTTTAACACAACAAAATATGGAAAAATCAAAGTGGGGAAGGAATACTTCTGCAAGGCACTATACTATTAGGGAAGAATGGCTGAAGCCTACGTGTGTTCAGAGCTGCAGTTCTCATGTGACTTTTCTTGTACACTGAGATAATAACCTGCAGTAAAAGGAGGGGGGCATTTAATGCAACAAGGCTGCAGTTCTTCAAGATGACAAATCAAGTGGTTGGTGAACAGGCCAGATCAATGGATCAGCTGAAGAGTAAGTGTGCTAGGCTCACATGCTTGTGGCAATCCTTCTTCTCTTCATAGGTGAGCAGGAGTAGAGAAAGACAGGCAACTTACTTTCCTTCCTCCCAGAAAATAAATGAAGGGTGCAAATAGAGAAAGTGACGCTGGGCATGCTTCTCACTTCTAACTTACCTTAATGTTTATGTGGTGTCCTTATTTTAGACAGAGTGTCCAAGCCAAGAGATGTCATCTTTAGTGATTGCTGTTTAGATGTCCCCTTCCTCATCCTCTTTTTTTTTCTTTCTCTGACCTTTTTTTCACCTTTTAATAGTACACCCTTTGCTATCGCATCAAACCAATCGATCAGTTCCTATTTCCACTGAGCTTTTCCATGAATCCTGATCTGGACTCCACAAACAACTCAGAAAACTTGCTGAAGTCTCCAATTTCAACCTCTAAGTCAGCAACACAGAGCAGCTGAAATTGTAGTGTCTTCATCTGGACCTTGCAGAATGTTTACTGACTATTTTAAAAGCTTGTGAAGATTGGATTGAAGAACTACATGCTTTTCTGCCTTTAAAAATAGTTAGTATATCATCTTTTACACTGAAGTACATTTAAGGAAAACAAGTTCATTTGATGTTGTTGACCCATAAATGACCAATAATTCAGATATGAATTTCCAAAACATCAGAAATGGCAGAACATCAAAAAAAAAAAAAAATTAAGAGAATTCTCTAACACCCACGCTCCATTTCACCAGTTCTATGGATATTGTGCTGATATTTATAACACAGTGTTCCTCTATTGCTAAATAGGCATACAGTTTTTCACAAGCTAGAAAATGCTCTACCCTTTAACATGAGTTGGCAATTAATAGCATCCTATGTTACATAAACATGTGCAGTAAATCCTATGCATGTTGACTCGTAGTGCAAGTGGAGTTTACTCCCTAGCAAGTATGTATGTCAGGTAGGTCACAGAGAGAATCAAAAATGGGGATAACCATCTTCAAACTAGTTACTTCAAATAATATTTCTGATGCACAACACTCATATGAATAAGAACATTCAAATTATCAGCACCACCAAAGAGGTCAGCAGAAAGTTGAGCTCTCCAAAAGCTCAGTTTGCTGCACCAGAGCAAGTGTAATTAGTAACAGAACAGGAATGAAAGAGTTAATCAGTCGGGCCAGAACCTTTACACATACATACACACAAGCACGTATCTCTAAAGCCATTTCCACACTAGCCTGTTACAGCGCAATGATTCCACTTTCAACATCCTCTGGAATTCTGGGGTTTGCAGTTTCAGGAGGGGCCAGCCGGCCCCTCCCGAAACTGCAAACCCCAGGATTCCAGAGGATGTTGAAAGTGGAATCATCACGCCATAACAGGCTAGTGTGGAAATGGCCTAAGACTGACTGGTGTAAGCTGAACATGCACACATACACCAGCTCAAGATAAACAGGCAAAATGAAACCATTGTTGTTGTCAAGGCTAATTGGTAAAAATGAGGGAGAGGTGCAGCTCATTTTCTAGGCATAGCAAAAGACTGCACCCCTCGCTAGCTGTTCCTTGGGAGCTGAACTTTGCTGTGGTGGGAGGAAGATCTGATCTGAGAATTAATGGGAGGTGAGGAGGGTTGAAACAGAGGGTGAAGAGGCCAAGCTCCAAACTATTCACTTCCAGATCTTCTACCATTCTACATTATTCATGAGTGCCTTTTCAGAGCAGCTGAATTTAATTTCAAATTTAATTTTCAATGTAATATTGAAGCAGTTGAATCACTTTCCTGATAGCCACTTCAGGCACATTGTATGAGTGTAAAAGAGTTAATTTCTTTTGCAGATTTCCATTTAACTAATTGATTTGAGAAGTGAATTCTAAAGACTAAATCATCAGATCAGATTTTGTCCATCCAATCCAGTACTGTCTAACAACAGAAGTAAGGAAGAAGTGGTCCTCAAAACATTTTGACCTTAGTTCCCTCCAAGTCTTGCCAGCATGGTCAATAGTGGTGATCTTGTCCAACAATTTCTGGAGAGGATGAGTTTACCACTCCTGGCGCAGACAATACTGGCCCTGTGGGTTGCTCTAACTACTAGAGATTCTACAGGGTTTCTAATAGAGAACTTTCACATTTCTTGGTACTTTTTCTTTTAAATGGCTTGGGTTTAAACCTAGGGCCTGAACCTAGGAACCTCTACATGAAAATTGTTCTGTCACCAAACTCTCAAACTAATAGATGAAACATTCTGGTCCTACCTCTAAACAAGTTCAACACACAAGCCAATACCATTGGAACAAACAGGGCTTGCATGCTTGTGGAAACTCCAGTTACCCTACCCTACATATACCAGTATCTTCCTAGCTGCTAGCTCATACATTTATATTTTCTTCATTTCAGTGGGAGCAGAAACCTGAAAATCTTTAGCGTCAGCTTTTGTATAAAACAAAAGATAAATGTCAAAACAGCAGATTATAATTAAATTATAAAGACCAAATACTGTGATCTATGCGTATATTTTCATAATTATATACAGATTAGCAATTGCTATGAGGTTTCTCTATAAATCATATTTTATTTCAGCATCATTGCTTTCATTCATGCCAAAAGCCAAGCTGAGAATTTTCTCCTGCATGATAATAAGCAGAAACTAAGCAGGAAGTTTGCTGTTTGAAAGACTTCCCTTTCAGACAGGATGGAGGTGGGGGAATGAGGAGAAAAATGTGAGGGCTATTATGACAGGCACTCTACAAAATTAAGCAGGCAACTTGAGTTTTGTTTATACCAAAAACTTCTTAAGTGATGATGCTGATAAATGTGAAAATGAGTTAGCAAGATAATGTAGTGATGCTTGTTTTATCAATCCAGCACAGGAAAATCTACCTTCCCTGTTTCCTTTCACAAAGAAAATAAAAAACCCTAAATGCACACATCTCTTATGTCACATAAATTTCTAGAAAATCAATTTCTAGGGGCCTAAATACCCTAAAGGCACTAGATCCCATCAGTTCTTGGAAGCTAGGCAGGGTCAGCCCTGGTTAGCACTTGGATGGGAGACCACTAACAGATACCAGGAGCTGTAGGCTAGATTTCAGAGAAAGGAACTGACAAAACCACCTCTAAGTATTCCTTATCTTAAAAAAAAACCACTATGGAATTCACAGAGGTCACCATCAGACGACAAGCAACTTGAAGGTACAGGCACATACACGCACACGCATCTGTTGCTATAGTGGGGTTGCAAAAAGTGTGTGTCATCTTATAGATGCGTTATGCTTTTTATAAGCAAGTCACAGGGTTGGAAGGATATAGACTTAATTGTGATTAGGTCTACTTTTAAATACGATGAGAAGTGGTTACAACCCATCTTTCTTTCAGTCACCAATCTATTATCAAAACAAGGTTTTGAATAGGAGGATGTTGGATGGCAGCACAGGCAAGAGAGAAAAGAGGTAAAAGTTACATGTGGCTTTAATACTGCACAGCTGCTGTAGATCAAGCACCCCCATCCTTGCGCAACTCCCTCCTCTCTGGGCTACCCCCTGCCAGAATACTATGTTTCAAGGAGCATAGTAAATACAGAGAGAGTGGTGCCTTAGGAGTTGAAACTCTAAACTTCAAAATTCAGTCCCCCCGCCACACTTCAGAAAAAACACAGTCGGCCAAATACATCTAAACTTAGAACATTTCATTCACTACTTTTCAACATCTGTGCCCAGAAAAGTCACCTGATGGAGAGGGATAGTTTTCACAGAAGTGGAGATTTAAAAAGATCTGTCTTTGCTGGCTTTGTAGCACTGGCTTCATCATGTTTGCAACACAAGATGAACATGCTAAAATCAACCAAGGTCACCAAGACCGTTTCCACACCAGACTGTTATAGTGCTATTATTCCACTTTCAACATCCTATGGAATCCTGGGGTTTGCAGTTTAGGGAGGGTCCTCGAGGGGCCTTGAGGCCCCTCCCTAAACTGCAAACCCCAGGATCCCATAGGATGTTGAAAGTGGAATAATAGCACTATAACAGCCTAATGCAGAAGTGGCCTTACACCAAATAACAACTAGTAAGACAACTACCTAACTTTTTAAATCCTCCCTGGAGTCCGTGTACTGCGTTTCTCTTCGGTCACAGAAGGATACCTCCGTGTCTATTCCCCAAAGATTCATGCCCCCCCCGCGCCCCAACTCCACCGGCAAACTTGGCGAAGGAAAGGAGGAGGAAGGGCGGCTGTTTGTGCCCAGGAAGCGAGAGGAAGGCGTCTGAGGCGACCAGGCGAAGCAGGAGCATCCTATGGGGGGAGGGGGGAGGCAGAGGGGTTTAAAACTCACCGACACCAAAAACTCCAAAGTGCCCACATAGTCCCGCTCCGTCTTCAGCAGCTCACTCAGCACGCACACTCGGAGGCGAAGCTGCTTCTCCAAATCTTTCCCGCTTTCTCCTTTCCCTTCCCCTTTGCTTTCTTCAGTCATGGTTTCTTGTCTCCCCCCCACACACACACCTACCCGGCCCACCCGCCACCCAAAAGAGGAGCCCTTTTTTTTCCCCTCCCCAACTTTTCCTCAGCTCTTTCTCCTGTCTCTGCGGCGACCAGCAGGAGGAAGAAGGGGAAAATGCCTCAGGGACGCCTCCTCTGAAGTTCAGAAAAGACAACAACAAAAGAGCCCGTTCAGCTCCATCGCGGGCTTGGCCATCTGGGGGCTCTCAGGCGCTCCGACGGGCTCCCTCGCTGAGGAGAAAAGCCGCCCAGGCTGCCCTCCCCCACCCCTGAAATGTCCCTTTCTTTCTTTTTCCAGTAAGGAAGAGGGACCCAGCCTGTAGGAAGTGAGTGGTCACCGGCTCCTTGCTCTCTTTGTACGACTCAGAGATTTGGAGCCTTGAAGCAACAGCAGCAGCAGCAGCAGCACTTGGCCATTAATCAAAAGCTTTGTGTCCATGTGACTCCGACCCCTTCCCTCGCCTGCGCCAAATCTCAGGAAAAAGCAAAAGGAAGCACAACCTTGGGAACGGTGGCGTGCCAACAAACTGCTTGTTTCACACACAGGCTTGTGCGCTTGGAGTTTGTTCGGGGCTAATTGGGAGATCTCCCAGTTGAGAGGCTGCGGCTTTAAAATGTCCCCAACGAGCTAGACTGCTGAGTTTCTGGCTCTGAGATTATTATTCTTTGTATTTAACAGGCGGTCACGGGTCGTGCCTCCAACCCACACATTCCCACCCACCTCACAGAAGTATTACATAAAAATCAAGAAGATAAATATAAGGAGATCCTGTTGAGGAACCGATCATTATAAGTCGATGTACACAAATACATATCTAGTTTCCACACCACATCAAACAGGCCTCGTGCAAGCAATTAGCCAAAGCATAGGGCAACACACTCTGTTAGTCTGAGAGTGAATGTATTTCATTCTCATGGAGTGGGGGAAAAGTAAATTAAATGGATGATACATGTCCAGTTGTGGTAGTAAGAGGAGTTCTATGCAGAAGCATGACCTATTTGGGTATAGACTGCCTGAGAAGGATGGATCACACCTGCTGGGCTCTTGACTTCCCTCGTCTCCTTGTGTTCAAGGACACATCTGCACAGGGGTTTGTGCATGAACCCCCAAAGGTGGGTAGGGTTTGTACAAGTTATCTCAATCCCAAACTGATGCAGGATGCAGACCATGTGATAACATCTGTTCATATTGTGATGTGCATGTTTGGCTGCCCATGAAGATAATCATCTCAGGCAAGCAAGGTGGGGTGAACTGAAGGAGTGGAAGTGGTAGGTACATGTCTGAACCCTTTCCTTGTCTCCTACTCCCAGTGTAAATTTTACCCAAACTTATAAACTGCATGGGCCTGGAGAGTGAAAAAGATGAAGCATATTTGTGTGGAAATGGGTATCTTGGTACAGATGGATGCTAGTTAGGAAGCATTGGAAACCTACTTTAACGGCAATAGGAAATGCTCTTTTATTAAAACTTCACAGAATGAAATCCAAAATACGAAGTTTTGAAGAAATTTTTCTATAGTGTGTTGTGCAACTCAAGTATCCTTAAGATATTTTCCTTTATTTCCTACATCTCCAATGCCAAGATTACCATGGTTACAAGGATACAAATGGTCCACTCCATGAAACTCCAGGGGGAAAATATATATATTTCATAAATTATAATATACTCATCATTTCCCATATAGCAGGGCAACTTTGGCTCTCTAGATGTCTTTGGCCTTCAACTTCCATCAGCCCTGGCTAGGATAACCAATGGTGAAAAGTTGTGGAATCTGTAGTCCAAAATCATTTGGGAGGACTTACAACAGTTGCTCATCATTCCTGGATAGGGATCTATTTCTGTGGAGGACATTGTACCATATGAATCAGTGTGAATACTAGGAATTATGCATTATGGGGGGAAAAAAGGGATGTAATTGAAAATAAGGAAAATGAAAAGAGACAGCTGGCAATCTTAATTCACATGGTCTCTGTGAAACTCCAGAACAAATGAAATGGATAGTTGCATTGCTATCTACAACGACTGCCCAACATTTGCTCAGTTGGCACGCTCTATATTTTCAACATTTGGAAGAGTCTCTGGTCAAAAACAATAATGAAAAGGGCCTGCCTGACATATCTAAAACCCCATGTGATTGAACACTACACTCTGAAACAGCACAAAGTATGTAATGTAATGCAGTAACTGTGCCGAGTAAATTAGGCAAGTAGATTATAACATTTTGAAACTGAGAGGGTCCAAACAACCATCAGCACCAGGCTATCCTTCAGTGAGAGGGCAGCAGTGCCAGGAAAAGAAAGGGGAGATTTTATCACAGCAAAAACTGCTTGTTATCAATACTGTATTTCTTCATGGTTAGAGATACTGATAACAGTTTAGCTAAATACAGAGTACTATGAGAGAGAAGAGACCAGCAGAGCTCAACACTCTTTCAATGGGAAGTGGGAATGGAACAGCCGTTTTTATTATAACATCAGGAGAGTTTGGGACTCACCTCCTGCCAGAAGTGGCATTTGGAAAATTTGAGGTGTCATCGAAGTTGATGTTTTGAGACAATCACAAGTAGTGAAGACCAGGAATGCTGCCACTGCAACGCAATTGTGTGGCAGTTCCGTCTGAAGAGGACATGAAAATTGCTGTATGCTGTGTCAGTAATCAAATTCTACAAAATGTGTGTGACAGAAAAAATATAGGAGGGTGTACACCTTCTGCTAGCAGGCTTATTCTGCTGTTACCTTCAGTCAGTGAAAGCAGTCATTCAGGAAAACTGTCTTGAAAAACAGGCATAAGACTGAGTTTTGCATTCTTGGTGGGGGAAAGTCCAAATTGCTACCTCTGGCCCCACTCACTTTGCTTCAGCCCACCTATTCTGCCCTTCACTCCTCTGCCTGCCTTTTGCCCCACCTACTGTTGGAATGAGAACCTGAAGCTCTTCCTAAATTGGAATTTGGCCTTGTGGCCAAAAAATGTTTCCCCACCCCATCTAAAGAGTTCAGATTGGATGTATTACTTGAAGCTCTAGCCTTTCTAGGAACTGTATATTTAAAAAAAAAACTAACTATTTTCAGTTAATAAAAAAAAATCTTTTTGTTGTTAGTACAACCTGCAACATGTTGCCAAAAAAAAAAAAATCAGATTGATATTTTAGATGAGATGCTTACAATGGGGTCACTTTCCAAAGCTGTTCTCCTCTCAAATGGGTTTGATGAGCCAAAACACTGCTGCCTCTCTCAAAAGCAAGTAAAGGAGGGTACATTCAGAGACAGCTTGAGAACCACCAGAAAAAGGGAAAGAAACAAGAACAGTTCATCCTCTGTTTAATTCCCTTTAATGTGTATTATTTAGAAAAACCCATCACAAATTGTGTCATGAGCCTGGATACAGAGAAGTAACTGTCTCCTGTGAAAAGCATGATTTATTGGGAAAGATACTGAGATGGTGGTATAAATATATACACACACACATGCATGTGTGTGTAAGTAAATGCCTTTGGCAGTACTTATCCAAGCTTCCTGTTATCATGCTGTTTACAAAAGAGATTTCATTCGTCAGGGCCATAAAGTGAAGAGACTGTAATGCACTTTCCTCCTTAGTATTTGAAAAGCAATACTTAAACTTTCCTTCAAAATTTACCTTTCAGTGCCATTAATATATTATTATAACAATATAAGGTATGTACAGTGATCCCTCCACATTCGCTAGGCTTAGGGGCACAGGATCCCCATGAAACTGGAAAAACCAGGAATAACTCTAGGCCCTCCCAAACCATATTTAACACACACACACAAAAAAAGGATGATCATCATAGTCAACCTCCCTGGATTCCTTTGAGGCATCAGAATACCTTCACAAGGCAGAAGTGGGTGGCTGGTGGTGATTACTGCCACCTCCACTGCTGCCCCACACCATTTTTAATAGGGACTTACTAGCCACAAGACTTGCAGTCCTTATTAAAAATGGCATAAGGAGGCAGCAGAGGTGATAGCAAATAATCCATGAATAATCAAATCCGCAAAAGTGAAACCCACAAATGTGGATGGCTGATTGTATTTCTCATCAAACAAAAAGTGACAAATGCTCCCTCCTCTTTAGGGGGATACCATATTAGTCTCAACTCCCTGATTTTGGGATACCCTCTGATTTTGAGTTGCCCCTTGAGGGAATTTTGAAGTCCCCACTCCTGGTCTACTCTAGTTTCTGAGGATTCTAGGGGTTCTCTGATTTTGGGGTGCCATAGACCCCCATAAATCTGTGAGAACTTTTAGATCCACCTTCATGAAATCCTTTGAGGGAATTTGAGGGGCTGAGGGAGCACTCCTGAACTGTCTTCTAGATTCTGAGGTTTCTGGGAGTACCCTGAGGACACCCATGAATCCGTGCAACCCTTTAGAGCCACCTTCCTAAACCCCAAATCCCACCAAAAGGATGAACACCTTTTTGAGCAAAACTTGTTTTGGTGAGTGACCCCACTCTGAGCTCTCTCATGGCACAGGGTATATGAGTGAGCATCCTTGGGGCAGTGGCTTCATTCTTGCCATTGCCACAGCCCTGCCTTTTTTTTAATTAACCAACATGGAGAGCTGCACAGATGTGATGCCTGTGAGACCCTGGAACCTGGGGATGCCCTGCTGCAGCAAAGGAAGAATGAATACAGTCTGCCCCCCAGGATTCTCTTGTGTCAGCACATGAGAGAAGAAGAATGAAGAGACGGGGAACAGATTTTGAGGCAATGATTGAAAACTTACACAAAATGTATGAAACAACCACAAAGATGGTGATCAAAAGAAAGATCTGTGGTACACCTGAAGAACTTAGATGCCACATTAGAAACTGGTTGTCTGACAGCAGACCTTATTATCTTAGATGTTTAGGTGCTATGTCTTCAGATGATAGATATGAAGGAAGGAACTCAAGTAGCAAGGAAGAAGAAGAATTGTATGTCTAGACTCATTTCCGCACTACAGTGTTAAAGTGCTGCTATTCCACTATCAACCTCCTATGGAATTCTGGGGTTTGTAGTTTAGGGAAGGGCACTTCAAATTCTCAACCAAAGAGCTCTTTGGTCTCAGTAAACTACAAACCCCAGAATTCCACAGGGCGTTGAAAGTGGAATAGCAGCAGTTTAACACTGTAGTGCAGAAATGACCTCAGACATGGGAAAAATTCTCTTACAGTCAGACTTGTCTGAATATGAAAAGGTAAAACTCTACAGCTGTGTTCTAACCCTAAACAAATAGGATGAAATGGTGGGAAAAAATTCTCCCTGATCTTTTACCACCACCCTCACATCCACCTCCCTCTCATCATTAAAGTGATACTTCCATTCAAGATATTTTGGAAGGGGTCCATGACAGGAAAATGCAGAGCTTTTGCTGAACAAATTAAAGCAGCATAAAGACATATCTTCGTGGGATGAACAAGGAACATTTCTGTGTAAGGAAAAGACTTAAGCCATTTCTGCACTAGACTGTTATAGTGCTATTATTCCACTTTCAACATCCTATGGAATCCTGGGGTTTGCAGTTTCAGGAGGGGTCTTTGAGGCCCCTCCCAAAACTGCAGACTCCAGAATTCCATAAGATGTTGAAAGTGGAATAATAGTGCTATAACAGTCTAGTGCAGAAATGGCCTTAGTAGGGTACAATATCCTATATTTGATCAATGGGGTCACCCAATCTAGCACTGTCACAGGATCTCCCTCAAAATTCCCTCTAGGTACACCAATGGATCCCTCTCCAAAATTCTCTCAAGGTACACCCCAAAATCAGGAGAATACCCCCAAAATCAGGAAGGTAGGAATAAAAGGATACCCCCCCCAAGGAAGCAAGGCCACCTGTTACTTTTTCTTTGATGAGAAATACATATCTTATATTACTGCATAACATAATTATGAACAATAATATTGTTCATTAACATCAGTAACTAGAAAAAAATGACTAAACAAATCTTCAGGCATTTCTCCACATGAAACCACCCATTCCAGAGCAGTTCCATGAAAGGAACTGTTATGATGAAATTGCCTTTAACATACAAAAGGACTAATCTGTGTCACACATCTTAGAGATACCACAGATGATCAGTTCTTGATCAGTTATTTACAAATCTTCAAAAAGCATCCTTCATTGTACACCAAGCTAAAAAGCTACTCACAAAGGGCTGAAGGCTTTCCGTCTACACACATCTAATGCAGAGCTTTGACCATACTGTGACTGTGATTACTTTGGCTTGAAGCTACAGATTGTTGTTCATTTGTACTTTGGGTCCCAGCTCAGTTTGGGTCACTTTGGGTCCCTGATCACCTTGGCTCAAAACTCTCCATGCCTAGAAACATAAAGTGTGAAGTTTTCCCACTGGCACCCTCTATTGAATTGGCCTGCAACTTCTCCTAATTAAGACAGTTCCTAATTTATTCAAAGCAACATATATTACTTTCCTATCAGCTAGGCATAGTGCTGAGTTTGAATGTGCTTATGAGACTAACACGCCTACTTACAGTCCCCAGATCCCTCTTCTCTTAAGCAGAAAAACAGAACTGACTTCCTTTTCTTTGACTGGAGAAGGTTCATTCACCATATTCTTTTGTATTGTCTGTTAACTAAGAGTTTGGAAACATGACTTATGGAAAAGTTGCTGTGAAAAATCAGTCTCTCTGACTCTTCCCGTGAGCCCCTGGATATCAGGTGACTAAGAAGATTTTTATTTGTTTAGATTATTTACTGTGATTTGCTAGATGATTTACTGTGATAAATGTAGCCTGACTCTGGGATCATGACCTTGAGTACTCTTTTTCTCCATTCCCATAGCCAGTGGTTTCCACTGTAAAATCCATTAACAAGTTTTCTGTCTTTCTTTTTGAAGCTAATCTGATGCTGAAGACCCCGTCTATATTTTTGATAGAGCAGAAGAAGGGAAAAAAGCAACACACACATACACTCTTTCTCTTCCTCTTGCCAACTTTCTAGCCTCCAAAACTTCAGCTGTGCTTCTTCTTCACAAAACATTATAGCACCACTTAACAGCCTTCTCTTGTTTGTCACCTTCATACTTATTCTGTTTATTCTGTTCTATTCTGTTCTTTACAGTATTCATAATACACTCTATGGCAAAGTTCTCAAGGAGCTTCTTTGCCCTTTTTTTCCTCTGGACCTTCCTCAAGCTTTCAATAATGAACTCACAAATTATCTTTGGTATTACCCTGACAGTAAAAACTCAGCTCCTAAAAAAGCTTCCATTTCATCCTTGGTGCTGCCTCTAGACAATTTTGTAAGGGCATACCCTGTTCCACTTATTTTTCTATGTTGACTCACCTTACTGGGAGCTGTCCACTCAAGCAATGTCAGAATATTAGGGATAGCTGTCCAGTAGTGAGTTAGACAGACACAAGTCTAAGTATTGCCTGAGTACTGGTTAACCCCCTATTGAACAGTTTCTCCCACACTTTCCTGGCCTATCATCATGTCCCTGGTTCAAAACATATGAGGAATATAGCTCCTTCCTTAAGATACGAGCTCAGAATGAACTATATTTTCCAGATGGACACTAAACTTCTGTTTTCAGACTTCTGTTCAGACATGTCCCCTGGGATCTAAGAGGTGAAGTGGAGCAAGATGCTGAAGTCATCTTGGTATATTAGTTCTTCCAAATCTGTGGCCTCCTTGTACTGAGTATCTTTAACAGTAACGAGCTCAGGAGCAGGCTATGTCTCACATCCTCTGACTTAGTCGTGGGTATGTGTGTTTGTGTGCACGTGTCTTCAATTCGCATGTCGACTTACGGCAACTCCATGAATTTCATACTGTTTTCTTTGGCAAGGGATGTTCAGAGGTGTTTTTGCCAGTTTCTTCCTCTAAATATAACCTACAGCACCTGGTATTCACTGGTAGTCTCCCATCAAAGTACTAACCAGGGCTGACCCTGCTTAGCTTCCAAGATCAGATGGGATCTGGTACCTTTAGGTTATTTTGGCCCTTACAGCCAAACAATTGCTAGCATCTCTGGAATTCCATTCAATTCTGACCTGCTCCTACTAAGAAAAAGATTGGCTCTAGGACTTCATTCCTAAAGTTACACACAATGGATTTCTGTATATTTCTATAAATGTGCTATTTGCAGGGCCAGCTTTATCATAACAACAGCAGCCTGCCCTCTGGCAGAATAAAGCTTGGGCTGCAGAGGGGAGACATCTTGTAACATTTGAACTAAAATTTATTCAGTTCTCTGTGTTCTTTGAGATCTTATTCCCTGACTGCAAAAGAACAGGACCCAGACTAACAGCATATTGTAGCTTAAAAGTCTAGCTGCCGGTAACTAAGCCTTAGGAAAGTCATGCCAATCTTTTATAAGTGGGAAAAGTCACACACACACACACACACAAATGGAAAAACAGCTAACAATGGTCTTTTGTGGTTGGGGTATCACCATCTGGAGCCCCCAAAGGGTCAAACTCACTCCCTGGAGTCTGAGATTTCTCACCCCTTCCTAAAAGCTGCTTCCTGTCTAGAAATATAGGGAAACCTCATTTCTGGTTTGCCTTGTTTTCATTTGTTTATAGGGTTCTAAATCTACAAACATAATGTGTTGCAGTTTAATGTTCTGCAAATGAAAACTTGAGTCTTGGATTCATGTTCTGCCCTCCCCTTCCATTGCTTTCTTTTCCTCTGGCCAAGTTATGAAGAAGATATTAGAAACAGGTGGGGAATTCTGTTAATTTAAATACTGGTTTGTTAATAAACAAGGATGATAAACCATTATTTGATCCTTGCTACCTTCAACAAACCATAGTTCAAACCACAGTTAGGGAACTTTTAGCCTGTAGATTCTATGCAGAATGAGGAGGTCTCTCTATCATGTCCACGTCTCTACCTCCCCTCCTTGTCCCACATACAATGCGGCAACATGGGTTATTATTAACATTCAACAACATTATTATTAACTTCACCAACATTTGCTGGTGGCAATTAAAGCTTTTAATAAGCTAAATTGCCAGACAAGGGATAATCTTCAGTGACGATAGAGATGGGTGAGGAAGACTTCCACTTTGTAAACATTGTGACCCTAAAATCACCCTTTTCTTCATCTTCATTGCTGTGGTGAGGAGATCTTCATGAGGGAAGTAAGGTAAGGAAGGCTTAACCCTATTGTCACAATGCAGCCTCTTAAAAATCAAACCCATACAGCTTGAAAAGGGCCTCTCATTGGCTCCTGTGGGAGGCATTTCCAAGTCTCATTGCTGCAGGAAGAGGATATTTTCAGAAATTGAAGCTGAAGGAGTGAGTGATTCAAGCCTAATTGCAGCATAGGATGGAGTGAAAGAGAGAACTGGTGTGTGCATACATCTGTCTGTGTGTGTGTGTGCGTATGTGTGTGTGTGAGAGAGAGAGAGAGAGAATAAGAATGGACATGCATGTATTTTGTGTGGCTTGGTATAAATTGTGTGGATGAAGATGAGCTATGATGTGAGGGATGATTCCATGCATATTTGCTTTGGCTCTGCCCACTGCTGGCATGTGACTCCTGGCATGTGACTCCCACAAGGGAATGAAGCCCTTTGGCTACAAGATTCTCCACATATGCTTTAACTAGCCTCAGTAAAGACATAACAAGCAAATTCTGATTAATTTAGTATACAAAGTAAAAGCTTATCTCTCCTCATTTGCACAAGAGAAGACGAGGGTACTTTTTCCTGTCACTGAACTATGCTTTTGATTTATGTCCCAAATGCTCCTGACCCTTACAAATGCGTTTTAGATTTACTGGAACTAATTTCAGAGTTTGATCAATTTTCTTTGACTTCTGTTTTTGAACTGAAGAACATATTTACAGTACTGCATTTCTAAACTACGCCTTCTTTTATCTAAATGGGAAGCATGCAAACATCGTAATTTGATGTATTTGTATATGTGGGTTTCCATAAGTAGAGAATATTGCTCAGTATATATTATACATGATTTGTATGCTGGTCACATGAAAAGATGCCTTATACCACCATAGTTTCACTAAGAAACAAATTCAGTCCACTCAGAATGTGAGCTTTACATTGCAGTGGATATTTAACTGTTAATAACATCTGTAATTGCATATTTGGATTAACTTGTTTGATTTAAATTGTATGGTTAGCTTAATTTGGTTTACTTTTTACCATGTTGTTCATTTAATATCATTTTATCCGAGAAGCTCAATATAAAGAACAAACCAGAAGATGAGGAGGAAAATTCCTGGAGGTTGGAAATATTATAAAACAAATTCTTACCCTCTTTATAAAAAGGAACAACCAAAAACATATTTAACAAAATGTTTGTATTTTCTGCAAGTCTTTCTTAACAATTTACTCGAGCACAGACAAGTGCTTACCTTTGTTTCCTACTATTTTAGGTTAATTGTACTCCATAGATTTTATAAAGGTCATTCTATTTTATCAAAAACCTTCCAGGCATATAAAAGCAAACTTTTAATTTTAAAACTGTATATCATAATTGCTTGTGGGATTTGTTGCAATCACTGGGATTTGTATGTTACTTATGAAGCTTCTTTCATCCTTGCATTAATTTTAACTGAAAGAGGATTAACTTGTTTTGCAACAAGAGCTTTTGAATATTATACCATATCTACCTTCAAAAGAAAACTAAGCCTTTCTTGATAGCAGGTGAAAAGTACTTTTATTCCTGTAATTTATTTTAAACAGTTTTCATTAGAGTGACTTTAGTTGTAGGAAGAGATTTGCATGAAACTTCTGAATTCTTTGAATTCTGTGTCAGTATATTCGATCCTAAATCAGATTCTTTTTCATTTTATCACCTTAAAAAAATTATTTTTTTAAAAAAAATATAGATTTTGCTAAAAGTGTGAAGGATCTTGGCCAGTTGATTCTTATATTCATCTTGGAAAAAATCAAATAAGTTTGTGGATATGGGAAAGTAATCTCAAAAGATTATTACAAACGAATGCCAAAAATTGACATATTGGCTGATACTCTCATTTCACCATATTTCTGTATGTTGAGAGGCCAGTACAATAGATATGCATGAATATAAGAATATATCCATGCCAAAATCTTTCAGTTTCCTGTTTACATAGCAAGAACAAGCATATGGCAGAATGCATAATTTATACAGCTCAGAGATGTTAGTACCAGTGTCAGCCTGTGATCCAAGTGAGTGTAGGGGGGGAAATCTCCTTTTGCAACAAGCTGCTAATGGTGGGCATCTCTCAGTATGGACTGCATAATTCCTACACCTAATCTGCCCAAATGCACCCAGCGCTGTTCAGTAAGGCACCAGCTTCAAATAAAAGGGGCTGTGGCATTAGATCTCTGGCTGAACTTTAGAGTGTTTGAAGACAATTTTGGTTGGCAGCCTGTTAGTGGAATCTGCAGATATAAGTTAACGTTACACTGGTATATGTCTGTTTTTGATAGCTACAAAGGTTTGTATTCCCTTCCTCTTCTGCAGCAGCTAAAGCCCCTTGACCCACATCTACCAGAGAAGTGCTGCAGCCTGTCCAATGACCATTCATACCTGGATGAGGGGGAACTGTAGAAGTATCAGGTTATGTCCCTCTAGCAAGACTCAATTACATTAGCTACAAAGACTTCCAGAGGATGCCAGCAGACTTCAGCAGTATAATCACTTCACATCTGTCTACAGGGACATAATCAGACACTTCTGTGATTCCTCCACCCACTCTTCTCCAAACACAAATGGCCATGGGGAAGAGCTTCAGCAGCTCTCTGGTAGTTCATGAGTGCTAAATGATTCAGTGTAGTGTAGGATTTTTATTGTTGTTTGTGGAGAACCACCAAACTATGCTTAGCCACACAAGACTGCAACCACTGAGTGTTTCAGGCAGCCATGGTGCCCCCTAAACTAATCTGTTGCTCTTATGTGAGATGGAGGCTATTCTTCTATTTCTAGAGTCAACCTAAGACTCAACTGTTGAAACTAGTCGGGGAGTGCCACTGTGTCCTTGCTTCAGGGGAAAATGTTTTGAGTTGTCTGGAATGTGTATATCTCTGCAAGTGCCTAGACACAAGTCACATATGGCTATTCAGTGTAGCCAGTGCAACAGTTCAAAAGCTGAGGGAGGCAGAGAATAAAGATATTACAGGTCTGTACTGTATCGGAGATTCGCAACTTCCCATCTACTACATGCTAATTCAATAGACTACTGGTTCCATTGTAATTGCCATTATTCTTTCTGCTCATGTGAACAAATGCAGAAGGCCCTTATAGGTTTTTGGAATTAGCATCTTGGTAACAGTCATGTGTTTCTAGGCTAACAAATATTCATATATCAGAATATCACTAGTTTTAAGGTCTCTACCTTACCCCGTATATAACATTGGCAAAATCTTTGTTGCATTCCATGCCAGGGAGTCAAATGAACTGAGCTCTCCTCAGCCTCATGAGTAAGTATAATTTATTCCAAATTACAATTACCGTAACACTATTTGCCTGTTTGATGGAATGTCATACTTTTCACCACCTTTTTGATAACATCATTTTGCCATTTGCAATAAAATAAGATCTCATACTGATGTCACCAACATTAATTGTCCATCTGCAGTAATAATTAGCATATTTCATATTTATTGATCAGCACTGTGTTCAGAAATACATAAAAAGTGTTTTCCTTTTTCAGTGCTGGAAATAGGAAGCAATGACTTAGAAAGACCTACAATTTAAAGCCTAGAAATAAGGAATAAACATCAATTATATATAAAAGCACTTCATTAGCTAACATTCCAAAAATAATATTAGTGACAAGCCTGAAGAAAGGGAAAGAATTATCACTGTTTCTTTGTTGCTGTTGTTGTTTTTCATTAAACAAGCCAGATCATATTTTGGAGTCCTATATATTAGAGGTAAATAAACCATGGCTTCTGGGCTACTCATAGCTTCTAATCCCCTTTTCTCTGCTGCCCAGTTGATGGGCAGGGAAATATCACTAAGTATATTTAAAGTCTCTGGATCTAACACCACCAGCATTAAAGATATTTTAGCAAAACATCTTGTTCTAGGGGAGCCCTGACACATTCCCCCCATCACAAAATTGCAAACATTAGGATTAAGCTTGAGCAAGCTTCAGTTCCCCTGAGTGCTATTTTCAGAGTGTTTTGCATTTGCATCATTCTATTATTCCTTAGTGGCTTCAGCAGAAATAGACTATTTTCATGGAATTTATGTCTCTGCCACAGCAATTATAATGGAAGTTTACAGGAGGACAATGCAACAGTTATGCACCAGGTTCAGACCAAGGGAAAGAACTGCTTACTCTGACTTGGATCCTACATTGGTCTTCTATTAATATGGAGGCTGGATTCCAACAGCTTTCCATGCCCCTATATGAAGCCATATCCCATACCATTCCCAAGAATGAGCAGTGAAGAAGCAGCTAGCAGTAAAGAAAACTATAGGGAGAAAGGAGAAGCAGGAAAGCTTTTTTTTTCCTCCTATGAATGTGAAATTTCTTCCAGGGAAGGCTAGAAAATGAAGATCAGAGTTTGTATGTTTACATTAGGAGCAGGTATAATTTGCTTAGAACAGTACCCTGAGATTCCCAGTCAAAACAGAGCTTGGAAAAGTTTTTTAAAAATCCTAAAATTCCCAGAACTCTCCATCCAGCATAGCCTGTAGTGTGAAACGCTATAAAGAAAGAAAGAAAGAAAGGTACCCTTTTTCCTAAATTCTGGGCCAAACTGCATGTCAAACACTGTGAAATATTTGATTTATTGTTTAATGTAGTTTTTTTAAACATTATAAATAGCAGAAATGAGGGAGGTGCTATCAGGAAATTGCATTCAAAGATGAGCATCAATAAATGCATCTCTCCTTCAAAATATAGCAGCTTTGGAGAAACAGTTTTGTCAGGACTGTAGCATGGGAGAAAAAAGTTAAACTCTTTGCCTGTCCACTGTAGTCCTACCTTTCCTTCTTCTTCCTCTTCCTCTTCCTCTTCCTCTTCTTCTTCTTCTTCTTCTTATTATTATTCTTATTATTATTATTATTATTATTATTGATCCTTCAATAATAAAAAACCTTGGAGGTTTTTAAGCAGAGGCTAGATGGCCATCTGTCGGGAGTGCTTTGAGGGTGTTCTTACATGGCAGGGGGTTGGACTGGATGACCCCTGTGGTCTATTCCAACTCTACATTTCTATGATTCTATGATTGAAGATAATATGCAAGACCAAGCAACATGCATTGTTCATGTGTAGTTTGACCCTTGACTTAAGGCCTTGTCTCACTACATAATTATAGCACTATGATGCTGCCTTAGCTGCTATAGCAACACCCTATGTAATCCCAAGGTTTGCAGTGTGGTGAAGATGTAGAGGTCTCTGGTTGAGAATTCTAAATACCTATGTACCAATCCCAAGACAAGATATCATAAGATATTGCCATGGCAGTTAAAGTGGAATCATTGCATTCAAACTGGGTAGTGTGAAAAGACCCTTAGAATTTGGGGGAAAGTGTGTTTCTAGTCTTCAGTTTAGAAATGCAGATGTAAATAAGAATGGGCAGTGCCTAATGAGATGCAGAGCTTGGACATACAGTATTAACTTTTAGACTACAACTCTGAGAAACCTCTACACAACAAAAGTAACTTTTCCTATCTCCTTTGAAATGTGAGACTGGGGACTGTGAATTCTTTCAGTTCTTCATGTACAAGGTTCCATTCACTTTCCCACAATTAGGAAAAGGACATCCACAAATTTTCCCAATTCATACGTATTCACAGAATTCAACTTTTCTTGGTACACAATTTGACTATCATGTCTCAGGAAATTTATTTTTTAAATTTATAAGTATGCCATTCTAATTACTTTTCCCATCCACCTCAGTAAACTTTATGAGTCATTAGTTTTGCAACCTTTCCTTGTTAACATAACAGTTAATATTACGTAATGTTAATGTTATTTCTATGATGGTTTCTTAAAAGTTTAAATGTAGCATCGTTAGTATAAAAGCGATAGGATAAAGGTACTGAGTGCTTGAACTGATATTCTGACAAATTACTTCAAAGAAGCTCCTGAAGCTTGGAGGAAAGTTGCAATAAATTTTATTAATAATATATCATTTACTTATTAAAACCATGAGTCTGTAAGAGTGAAGTTTCCTACAGAAGCATTGCATCTTTTGGTCAGAAAGCGGAATCTTTCCCATCTGGTCATTGGGATTTTTCCTCTATTTTTTGTACTGGTACTTGCCACAAGGTAACAGACAGGCAGTAGAATTCATTTTTTATGGTGCTCTAACAAAATACAGTATCTGAAGGTTAAAAAAACACATCTGAGCTGATCTGCTGGTTGTACATTGTGAATTTCTGGGCTATTATCTTCCTTTTTATGAGGATATGATTTCTATATAGGGGTTTATATTGGGTTGCTTTGTGATTTAAGTAATTGCACTCCTCTGTGTGAAATTTTTCACATCAAGACATAGCTAAGTAACTGTGCAGAGGACCAATTTTTCCCCCCTTAGCCCCTTGTCAGGCTTCACTGATGTGTTGCCATCAAGCTAGAAGTGATATCATATCAGTTTCAGCTATAATTTTTGACAGTTTTAAGCCTTGTCTCCTCTTTTTTTCCCTCCCTCTGAGATTGTACAGGCAAACCTCTGTGATTTGGGATGGTTTAGAGATATTCTGAGGTATTTGAAGTAACAAAAATCAGTCAGAAAAAAATTAGTTGGGAGTTTGGGGAAATCTGGGATCTCTTCAGAGCTTGGGTAGCTGCAAAACTGAGTTTGAAGGATGCATGGAGCCACCAGGCTGAACTTTCTTCAAGCCTACTTTAAGGTGCACAGAGTTTTTGACAGAAATATCCAGATATAACAATATGGAGTTTAAGTAGTACACAATAGATCTGGCATTAAACAAATTCAACAAGTTGTTGCCTAATTAGCAGGAATTCTTCATATTCTGTTGCAACTCATTTTGCAATGGACTTGTAAGGTGGTAAGAATGAAAAGCTAGGATGGACAATTGTGGAGGAGAAAGGTCCTTCCCCTCTCCTTGGTGGGCTATTTCACCTCACTGGAAGAGATATAACATTACCTCCAGCTGCCATTTTGGCAGATTTTTTACCTTATGGCCAGTATTTTTGGAGGGTTAAGTAGCTCAAGGCATTGGGGAAGTAAACTATAATTACCTGCAGCTTTTGGGGAGTGCAGTTTTCAAGAGAACAATCTTCTCATAATCAGGACCTGGGGGCTTGGGAGAGTTCAGAGACTCTTCAGGGGTTCCATTTGGGGTCCCAAGAGCCACATGAGGCCCATAGGCTGCACTGACCAACAAATTCATATTGATCAAGAAATGCATAGTTGCACAAATGTCTATCTACCAAATCTGTCAAAATTAGGGTTTTATTTTTATTTTTAGCTTAAGAGGTTGTGATTATCAGCTTCATGCTTTTTGAGAACAGACCTAATCTTTCAACTGTGGTTTTAATGCATGCATTTATGCCAGACATAATTTAAGGATGCTCCATAGGGACACAAGCTGAAATGTGAAATTCAGTAATGTAATTATAAAACAGAAGATAGCCTTTCTTTGTTTAACTTCTAATACATCTTTGTGATTCAGTTTCCTTCCCACATGTAGAGCCATTTGCTGAATGACATTTTTAGAGAGGCATCAAAGGTTCTCTGTTGCTACTACTGAAAATAAGTTCACTGAGATTTTATTGAACATTCTTGAACCATCTTGAACTATCTTGGTCTGGGCAAGCAAAATACCTCAAACTATCAACATTACTTTTAATGATCAAGAAAATCAATTATGTGGGAGAATGTTTGAATATTGTATACCTTTGCTCCTTTTATCAAAGAAGGATTATCCACTTGTTTGCTATGGCTTTTTTTTTTTTTAATGACTTGCCATTATCAGTTCTACCAACAAATTTATAGTATCTCAGTAATTCTCACAATAAGTTTTGAAGGCATTTACTACGATTATATAACTTCTGCCTTCTCTGACATGCTCATGACTGGAAATCCATGGGACACTATGGATACCCACTGTTTGCCTGGTTACTCACTCACATTATTTATTCACTTATGTACATTAAAGGTGGAGGTACAAGACTTTGGATAACTCCAAGCAGACAACTAACAAAGGATGGTGCTCAGATGAGGCACCCTTCTTTAGCCAGAGTACCCCTCCTGGCTCTGACCTGTACCTGAAAAGAAGGGAATTCTAAAGAGGCCCTTCTCTGGTTGAAGCCTAACACTGGACATTTCCACACTAGACCGTTAAAGTGCTATTATTCCATTTTCAACATCCTATGGAATCCTGGGGTTTGCAATTTAGGCCCCTCTAGCACTGTGACGGTCTAGTGAAGAAATGGCCACTATTTCACTTTCCAGTCAGCTCATACCATGTGTGTTGCACACTTAGGCCTTTTTCATACCTTGCCTGGTGTCGCTGGCATCGCGTGGGGATCGAGTGAAAAGCCTTTTGCGAGAGGGAATCATGTCCCCTGCGTTTCCCTTCGCACCAGCTCTGTGCTGGACAGAAGGAAGAGCTATAGCTCCGCCTCTTTGTTCCGCAGCACAGCCAGGTACTTTCCCAGGCTGTGCTAGGGGAGGAAGCATGGCCATCACGCTTCCTGAGGTTCCACACACCAGGTAGAATGCGCAATTGCACATCATTTTCGGCAAAGAGCTGAAAATGATATAACGCGTGATTGCTGTGGGATTGCTACAGGAGTGGCACGCGATCATGAGAACACCATGCAGAATCGTCCTCACAATTCTGCAAGGCTCCCATGGCCATTTGGCGTTCGAAGTCACATGCGAAAAGGGCCACAGACAAGCCTGCAATGGAGAGTGTCAGGTCCTGGTAGAGAAGATGTCAGTCCCTCTGGAGATTCTGGCCCTGGGTCTGAACTCCCTGGTGATCCCACTTTACAGATTTGTAGCTCATAAATCAGTTTCAAGATTTATGAGTATCAATATCTGTTTCTCAAAGGGTATAGACAGAGGTTCTGATATTACATCGCAAGTTCCTTTAGCCCCCTTGGATGCAGTTCACCTGGCCCTGGAGATCTGAATGCATTTAGAATGGCTAAATGTCCCTGTATTACCTCTTTGCTTATAGAATAATATGCTTTCAAAAAGGAAAGCATAGTAATCTGGATGCATCTACTTAAAATTTGTATGAAATACAGAGAGGCATCCTAAATCTGAAAGGAGGGCATCTTATACAGGCAAGCTGCGCAGAGTTAAGTGAGTATGTACTACAGTACATTGTTAGACATATTATTGTAAGAATAACATAGATTACAACAATGTAAATATTATGCATTGTAATCAATAATATTGTGGTAGCAAATATTGTAATCTAGCCAGCACTGAATTTTGCTGGCTTGCATTTTTAATTAAAATCTGGAGTTGCCAAGAACCCATGATCCAATTTTCCAAAGATTTGACAGCTCAGTTGAAAGTGATGCTGTTTCCTCATTCTCATGCTTCAGAACCTGCCACAAGAACTGTGATTTTCATTAGGAAGAGTATTGTGATGCCTTGCATAACAGAAACATACTTTGTGCTTCAATAGAGGCCAAAGTTTCAACTAATGCAAGAAAGGGATAAAAATAAAAACCTGTGATTTTAGTGAATGACAAAATGTAGCTGAATTACTGAGAGCTGATTCTTTCAACATACTCTTAATTGCAATATGGAATGACAAACCCAGATAGAGCATATGTGTGTATAACAAGCTTGTAAATCATAGAGATGAAATTCTAGAACCATTATGGTCAATTATCCCAAAAATTAGAACCTAAGACAATCACCTACTTGAGGGTAAGTCCTGAGTTCAACTGGACTTAATTATTAGTACACATTTATATTTGCACTGTCAAAGAGGGGGAAATGTCATAGTGTTGAAGTAATTGCATTAGACCATTTGTAAATCAAGACTAGTTAGGGCTATATGGCTTACTGCAGCTTTCATATGCCATTCATTTTTTCCCCACAATTCTTAAATACACATCAATATTAGAAGACAGTTCTTCACCATATTCACTGAACAAAGTTAAGAAAATGTTTCACTGATTTTTAAATTACTAAATCGGTTTGAAGCACTTTGAACAAAAGAAAATAAATTCTAAATATTCTCTTCCTAGAAAGTAGTCTAAATACAGTAGTGCCTGAAGACTGAATAGCACCTTTGGCAGGATATAGTTGTTGTTTCTAAATGTTCTAGTAAAAGGAAACTGGAAGATTAGTATACAGACGCAAGATAAAATAGTAAGGGGGTAACTATGGTAACTAAAAGAATGCTGTTGGGAAATTGCCAGATTGTTTAGCCCTTGGTGAGTTCATGAAAAGGATGTTTTTCCTCTTTTGTGAATATTCATTCATTAAATGTAAGATATAATCTCAATAATAAAATATGGCTGTGGAGTGTTTTTGTTTTGTGTTTCTAAAATCAGTTTAAAGTATATCAGACAAAAAAGAAAAAAATGTCATTGTCAATTTGCTGAGTAGGAGGAATGCCATAGCAGTATATGGAAACACTGGCATCCAGTTGTGATTTCTCTTATACAAAATTCTGAAGGTCTGCCAGTATCTAATTCCTAGCTTATTTAATGCCAGCTACTCAAAGTCCTGGCCCCTGGAATAGTGCCAATGCCTGAGCCATTGGCTGTTGGTCCCTGCTGAGTATCCAGGAATAAAAGATATGGTGCTGCTCCCTAGCACACTGGAAAAAATAATTGCTGGTCCACACATCAGCCTGAGAACAACCACTGTAGACATCCAGTTGCCATCCAGATGTACACTGGGAGTGCACATGCATACACTGAGTATGTGTTTGTAGCTATGCTTGGAATTGAAAGGGTTGCAAACAGCCATGCAGTAATTAGGAAGGCATGGATTTATGACACGGACTTGCTGCAGAAGTTAAGTGCGGAGGCATTTAGTGGCCTTGAGTTATTCAGATCTACAAAATCTAATTGAAATTAACAATCATCAAAAGTGGTCCAAGACTGAAAAGGAGGAAAGTAAATCCTGCAGGAAGAGACAGGAGACATCTATTGTAGTTCTGCCTGAGCAAAAACTTACAGCACATTCTGCTGATGCAGCACCTCAGCTATTGTTGGATGTTACAGTTTGGCCTGGTCCAAAGGACAGAAATAAATTACACATAGGAAACCTAGGGGGTTTGGCTACAGCTTTGGTGCAAATAAAGGCAAATCTCTCACCTGGTCTGTCTCACCTTATTCCTGTCTACTATTACTTTGAGCTTACAACTCCCCATCTTACTGCAGGATTTCAAGGCAACATAATTTAACATGCCACTCACTGTTTGGGAAGATACAGAAGTGATCCTGTTATATAATCCAAACCAAATGGCAGAGATGGCTGACCTCCCAATTGTATCAGTAACTCCAGCTGTAGCTTTTCTTGACAAGACTGTGGATTTATACTTAAGTTGTTTGGGACCAGACTCCTCTATAAGCAGTGGTCTAAAGCTTTATGTCACACTCCAGAGACCTACATTCTATGTTGTACTAACTCATGTTAACTGATCTTACTGGCATCTGTTTCAGTTTGGGAAAATGATCTAAAGGGAAAATTTGAAGAAAAAAAGTGTGTGGGGAATGTGATTCTACTTTTCTGTTGGCGATTCACAAAAATATAGAGGAAATACAATATAAAATTATACAGTATGTTTATGAGACAGTGGTATATTTACCTACCTTCTACAAGTACATGAAACAGGTTTCCAGAATATCCTAAAAATTATATATAATTTAGCCTCGGGAGGGGGGTCCTCACAATTTTTTTCTCTTCGTGGTAATTTTCATGGTAACTCTGGTTTGGGTCTCTGTGCGAAGATACAGTGTGTACCTCTTCCCAATGCACAAAGGAACAGATCTTGAAGACAGAGTAAAGGAGGTGGCACAGTGTCTAACAATGACATGGGGGATGAAGGGTCTCATTGACTGAAGAAAGGAATGGGTCGTGCTAGAAGGCCACCACTAAGAAAGTATATATTATTACTGTTTTCTTGGAGTGCGCAAAACACTGCAGTACATGAAAGAAGGTGGTGCACCAAACACAGCAGGAACTGAACAGGTCTCCATTAGCACACAAGGGACATAAACATGCTCCTATAATTGCATGTTGCTGCATCAGTCAATCAGGGACAGAGCTGTGTAGCCAACTGAAGCTTCCTCTTCAGCATGCTTTATATGAGCTGAAACAAGTTTTTGAACAATGACCATTCCCTCTCTGCATCTGATCGATACATATTTATTTGTCTATAGAAATTGTTGCAATGTCTATAAAATATGCATTGTGGTTCAGTCTTAATGGATTGTTGGGTTTGCATCTTTACAATGGTGAGTGTATCTGCAAATTGAATTGTATCAGTGTATTTATGTGTACAAAGCAGTGCAATAAAATGTGTTCATACTTCTCCCTTGACACTCACTGCATTGCCTTTCTGATATCTGAGCTCTCTCATAGTATAATTAGGTTTTCTGGTAAGAAGACTCTACTCATAATTTGTTTTCCTTGACAGCGTTTTTGTAGCAGGGTAGCAAGATTCATTTCTAGAACCCAGAACATTATATTGACAAAATAAGAGGAAAAAAACAATGAAAAAGTTGTTAAGCCCCAGCCATATCTCAGAGCATCGAACAAAATGTAAAACCTCTACTTTCACATTCATTTCTTGTTTGACTTTTCAAAGCAAAGCCTTATCAAGCATTCACGTCTTTCTGTACTTCTGCCAAAGATACAATTTAATGTCTTCCATGTTTACTGGATGTTGATATCCAGCTTACTATATACTACATTGAGATCAAGAAAGTGCCTTCTTTGCATTTACCCTTTCATCTCTCCAATCACCAACGTATATCCAGAGTGAGGTACTGAATTTGATGAGTCTTTATTACAGCAGTAATTCTCATCCAGTGGTACATGTAATTCCAAAAGGATGCGGTTGTAATCTAGGTGGGTGCAGGGTTCTCATAATAACTATGAAAGAATATACTCTCCTTCAATTGCCATTTCCTTCAGGAAGTGTAACAAGATCTCCTACTAGCCCTACCTGGAACAGATTAGCCATCTGTGATTTTTTGAAGTGCTGGTAGTAACTTGCATACACAAGATATGAAAGACTGAGAAATCCTATAATTTCTAAAATATCCCTCTGCTCTTCATTTCTTCATTATAGAACTGGAATTCTAAGAGCCCCGTTGCATCGGAAGATCTGTTAAGTTGACTGTAACCCTGTATGCTATGCAGAGATCATTTTTCTGAGAAAGGAAACTGCCCATTTCAGTGGGGAATTTTCTTTCCCACAGTTTCTCTTTGCACAAAGAGCACAGGACGCTGTTTGCACAAGAATTATAGAGCTCCACCAGCCAGTATGGTCATCAGCCAATCAGCTGGGGGATTCTGAGAACCAAAGTCTGAAAAGTAATATTTCTAAACTATGACAAGTTATCTGGAAGCCTGTTTTGAAGAATTTATATAATCATCTTTTTGTGTGTGTGGAGAAGTACTATGATAATGAATCCTAAATGGAGTATCAGCCATCCATCCTGGAGTTTATCAGAAGATCGTTACTGTTGGATATTGTAATGCAAGGCAGCTGAGGTACTCTAGCTGAGGTACCCTGGGCCTCCAGTCTCCTACCTAGGCACTAACTAGATCCACACCTACCGAGCCTAAGTACGGTTATTTTGCTGTGTACTTTCAGAACGTGCTCTACAGCTATATTTAACTGCATATTCCTCTTCAGGACTTGAAATTACAACTGCCCGCAGGAGTTTTTTTTAACCTGATAGCTTCCATACACCATCTGAAAGATTAATCATATTTGACAAAACATGTTTATTTATTGGCAGCCATGCTAGAGAAAAGCCTCAACACTGTTCTTCTTGATGTTTTTCCAGATGTCCATCAAAGGTCATTTTTGCTTAGTGTTTGAACTTTAGATGAGATGCTAGAGAAATTCCAAATTAGGCACTCATTCTTTTAAAGAGTGCACATCAGTGTCCTGATGAAAAAAGCATTGTTATTGTGGTGTACCTTCAAGTCATTTCCGACTTATGGCAACCCTAAGGCAAACCTATCACAAAGTTTTCTGGGGCTGAGTGTATGTGATACACTCAAGGTCATCAAGTGGGTTTCCATGACTGAGCAGGGAATCAAACTCTGGTCTCCAGGATCACAGTCCAGTGCTCAAACTACAACACCATGGCCATTTCCACACTAGCCTGTTATAGCACAATGATTCCACTTTCTTTCTTTTAAAATAATTTTATTAAGTTTCACAAATAAAAAACATCATCTCAAATTCTACTTTTACATGTAATGTTTTTGTTCTTCCACTCTGATCTAGTTTTCATTTTCTGGATATCTACTCACATATAAAAAATTATGCCTCACAATTCTATGTTCATCTTACATGCTTGATCTCGCATTTCTCTCATCCTCCTGTTATGTTACAGTTATTCCTTTTTAATTTCAACCATAATTCAGACATTTTCACTTGGCAGTTCCCAGCAATTACCCATTACAATTTGCCATTCTGCTTTTATCTGATCATCTGATTTCCCCTTTAATCTTTGTGAAACAATATCCGCATTTCTATTCTCAATAAATGTCCCCCACCATTGTTCAATTGTGGGTATTTGCTGAGACTTCCACAATTTGGCATATTCAATTCGAGCTGATGTTATCATGTACAATATTAATCTCCATTGCCTCTTAATGTTAGTATTCTCAAGAACATTTGTCATGTTTAACAAATAAAATTCAGGGTTTTTTTGCAAACTGAACCTTCAGTATTTCACACATCTTTTTATGTATTTCACTCCAATATTTCTTTGCCTTGGGACATGACCACCACATATGAAATATTGTTCCAACTTCTTTCTGACATTTCCAACACATTCCCGTGCCTGTGTTGTAAATCTTTTTTAACTTGCCTGGTGTCATGTACCATCTATTTTAAAATAGTTCTCTTTGAGATTCTGAGCCATTGTAAATTTTTGCGTCCTTTTCCAACTCTGTTCCCATTCATCTAATTGAACTGAATGCCCAATATTCTGTGCCCACAAAATCATTGCAGATTTCACAGTCTCCTTCTGTCTCTCCTGTGTTAACATTTCTTGATATATATGGGCTAACAGATGCGGTGGATTGTCAAAGATCCATTTAATCACTCCTGTCCTTTCTTTGGATTCTATTCCATAAGTTTTCAAGTCCATCTGGAATCTCTCATTTAACTGCAATGATTGCACTTTCAATATCCTCTGGAACCTGGGGTTTGCAGTCTCAGGAGGGGCCCTCCTGAGACTGCAAACCCCAGGATTCCAGAGGATATTGAAAGTGGAATCATCGCACTATAACGGGCTTGTGCGGAAATGGCCTATGCCTGCTCTTTTGTAATGGAAGAAAACATACACACCCATTGACAAGCTATTGACAACATATTGCATATTGAATGATTATATATTGCAACATTTTCAAGCCTGTTTTTAGGACAGGTTATATGTGTGTTTAAAAATTACACATTTAAAAGAAAAAAGGTTTTGGAACTAAATAGCAGAGTTGTAGTTGTTAATCGTTTCCAAAGTTCCAGAAATTGTTGCAGTTGACCAGAGCCATAGAGCACTACATTTTGCATAACAATGAAGTGACTTGTTCCCATGAACACTTTCACTTAAGACTGTAATGTTTGATCAGTGAAGATTAATTTAAAAAAAAAACAGTTAAAAACACGCTCCTGATTATTCAGCCAGCATTCAAGCTAGTGCTCCTTGCCTGATTTTGGTCATATTTTTATACCAATTCTCCATTGAAAAACTGATTCAGTTCCAACTATTTGCAGATAGATTTGGGACTGTGGAGCACTGGAAAACAGCTGCATGTTATACAGATATGTTGCAGGAAGATTCGACACACCAAAAGCAGACTAATTGGGTGGATAATGAAACAAATTTTTTTTCCAGACTCACAGGTTCCTTTTACACATAAATATGAGGTACTCTGAGAGCCCTCTCTTCCCCCCACCCATTTTTCATTCTGGATAGATTCCATAAATGTTATACTTAAAATGACATAAATGTAATGATTGGAACTTCTATCTTAATTCTTTTTTTTTTTATCTCAACTGTGCAATCTATCGTCCTTGACATATTTGTCTTCCAATACATCTAAAAACTCCACAGTCTGAACCTGATTTCTCTTCAGATACTCTGGTTTCTCTTCAGATCGTATAAATCTTTCGCCTTTTACCATTTTTGGATAATATTGTCAACCTCAAACATTCAGGAGCTGCTGAATAGCATTTAGAACATCTAACATTCAGAGGTCATTTCCGCACTACACTGTTACAGTGCTATTATTCCACTTTCAACATCCTGTTGAATTCTGGGGTTTGTAGTTTACAGAGGCCAAATAATAGTAGTAGTAGTAGTAGTAATAATAATAATAATAATAATTATTATTA